>CM051027.1:19250641-19920641 GCA_027627225.1 Congeria kusceri
CAAAACATTTGTACAATTGTGTTTCACACACTCCTTTTATACCGCTTTAGCAGTTGGTTATTTCCACGACATATGTTGTTAATTGGTGATGTTAAGTGTCAAAGACCAAATGACACTGGTCGCAATAACGGGGTTATTTTGACAAGTATGGGTTATTTTGACAAGTATTTGGTACTTTTGGTCTGAGATTAGTGGTCGTAATACGGAATAGCGGGGTGCCCGTAAATCGGTGTTTGCGACCATTGAAATATATAAGAAAACAATCGGGTCTTTTAAAAAGTGTCCGCATTAGCGGGGTGGTCGTAAAGCGGGGTTTTGGTGAACATATTTAAATATCAAATTGTTTCGCAATCTTCCACTACACGTTTGCATTGGAGAAACGATACTCAAAATAAGTTTAATGATAAATTGTATGGTCTATGTTTAAAAATTGAAATAAATGGTCAGAATTCACATTAAATCAGTTCTAAATCAAGTTGTAAATTAAATGAAAATTCCGGTTTCAGCTTGTGAACCTGGCTCTACCACCTGCTCAACCCTTGATCCTAACTCCGAGTGTGGCAAGGGATACTGCGTCTGTAAATCAGGAATGTCCATTGGCAGCGATGGAAAATGTCTAGGTCCGTTATCTGTGTATAATCAAATGCGTGGAAGATCGCTTTTTCAGATCTGTATAAAAATATGACTGATAAAACTCCATCTACATCAACAGGCCAGACACGCGTAATAACTCCATATACTCCTTTATATTAGACAAGTGATCAATTACAATACAACATAATAAGACAAGCATGAAACATTTTGGGAAATGTAAACTGTTTCATGTCTTCGAAACGTTAAACATGTCTGCTCAAAATACCTAACACTTCTGTATAGCTAGATCTTATTATTGTTTCTTCCACAGGAAAGTAAAACGGTACCACAGTCTCATTTAACAAATTGTAACTGCGTCATTGTTAGTGTGCTTACAAGTTTGTCATATAACCTGACCTAAAATGTAGAGACCTAGATTTAACCATTTTGTTCCAAATGTATCTTTTCTTTTGCAATCTGCTAAGATCCCAATGGGGACACACAATTGTAATAACAATAACAACCTATCCACGCTATGGGAAATCGTCAATTTACGTACAAACAAACATAAGTATGCACATGTATATCTTATTTTTAGTTTCTGGGGCTACCGCAGTGATCGTCTCCATGCTACTGTTGATTGCAAGTCTTCTGGCTGGGCGAATGGTGTAGAGTATCAACTACACAATCGCTTACTTACCACCAATACAATGACATTGAAATTTGAGTCCAAATAACCATCCAACGTATACAACGACTTTCGAATCTGAGTCCAAATTATAATCTAACAAATACAATGACATTCAAATTTGAGCCTAAATAACATTTTACATATTACATTCCTGTTATGTTAGCAAAATAAATAGATTCCAATAGTAAATAATGCAAATTGACCTTGCAGATTATTTTTTGTTGTTTTTATACGTGTTTTATTTATATCTGAAAAAATGTTATACTGCATTCCAAGAACTGATTATCCACCAGTCCTGCAACAAACAATCCAACGGATGTTTGGTCATGACTGTGTTGTTGATTACATTTCTTGTATGTTCCTGTATGTGGCTGTTTGTGTCCATTCTTCCGCCAGCAGTTCTAGACGGTAAAGACGTGTTTGATAGACTTAGTCATGTGACTTCCTGATTTACTATGGAAATGCCAGTGTCACAGATGCTATAACAAAACAAACTACGTGTATTTAAAAGTTACATTTCACAAAATTCGGCAATTATATATTTTTATAATGTAAAAATAACTATGATTACAACTTATAAATTAATGTGGTGTTAAAATGTATAAGACATACGTCGGTAAGAATAATTATTGAAATTATGCAAATTGCAATAATGGTGGAAAGAGGTCGCAATGACTTTGATGATAGCATGTTCAATACTGTCCATTTAACTGAAGATATTACAAACAAAACAAATTACTAACAAAACATTAGTAATTAGTGATTGAAAGTTAGTGTAATCAATGTCAGTCTAAAAAGGTAATATGTTTAAGGTGGAAGTGGGATATATTCTGCCCGTACTTTGATATTATTAACTGTGATACGTTTGTTTGTTATGTGAACTATTAGAAAATCCTCCAACAACAAAATTCCATGGTGCATTTATATATTGTAACTTGAGTTGATATAGATAATTGTAAACACAGTATAAATTGGAAAATTGCTATGCAAGTTAGATCTACAATAATTTACAAAAGTATCAAAGTAGAAACTCCAAATAAAAGTTAATTGCATTAACATATTTGATAAAATTGTGTTGTTTCAACATCGGTATATATTTCCAATATTGCACAGATTAATTATTGTAAAAGCACAATAAAATGATACCAAACAACTTGTTGCTGCTTGTCTATTCATCCACTATCGCATGCAGCCCTGTGTTCATAAAATAAAGTATACATGTTACATTCATAATGAATAGTATGTCCGTCGACAATTATAAACTTTACAAATGTGTTCGCACAATAATCATGCATATTCACTAAAGGAGTGAGTACCTATTAAAACAAGTAGGTCAAAGTATGTTCCTATGGACGTCTTAAATAATGGGTGGCAAAACCTGCACAGATTGTTGCAGCTGATTACACATCATTCATGTTCACACATGCGTCTCTATTTTATTGAATATTAGTAGGCTAAATCAAATGATACATAGTATTCAGAACAGATACACTACAGCATCTCCAAACTCATGCACTCGTTCAGTATTTTGTTCTGTGATATACATCACTAATATATACATTGAACAGCTTTGCAATCTTCTTCGTGGTAACAAACACAACGAGCACACTGTTCTTGTACAAAATGCCATAAAATACCAAACGAAACGTGATTAAGAAAAGCCTAATTAAATATTCTTCTAACAAGTAACAAGTTAAGTATCAAAATTCAGCTTTAAACTCATAATTTCAAGCACTCTATACAATTACTAATGTACAATTGTAAATGAATATTAACCATTCCCCAAAACTATGATCTTGGATTGTATCTTTATTATTTCTAAAATGCATTAAGTTTGGCTCGCGGCGCTTAAAACATAAATCTGAATTTAATTCACCTACTTTTCAATAACAAATGATGTTAAATTGATAAGAGCATCCGTATACATGATAAATACTGCACAGGCATAAAATCGGAGTACGTGATATACGCAACAAAATGTCACACGAAAAGGATGCATTTGGATGAAACAAAGAAGTTCATTTATATTTACGATACACGTTCGATGCTGACCTTTTACTTTTCTATAATTTTGTAGTTTTGGAATGGAAAAAATACTTTATAAAGGAAAACTTTATAACATATACTTAAAATGAATTATACGACTTTGTATTTTTAAATCTACAAAATAGTTATGGAATTATAACTAAAACGGAGAATAATAAAGTCAGAAACCTAAAATGAATTACCAGTATTTTGTTTAAAGCATTCGTTAAACATCAATTAACAACACAATATAATGAGGGTTTATTTTCAAGGGACAAACAAAATCCTATCATAAAGGTTTATTTTCCATAATGAACACATTCACAGTTTCTGGTAGTCTCCCTGGTATTTCCTCCTCTACCCCAGGCGGTTATAGCCCTCGTAGTTGATGCCAGGAATCTGTTCAAACTTCACTGGGTCTGGCTCACTCAGCTTGATGGCGGTGGCCTTTTGGGCCTTTGATTTGAAAGTGTGAATAAAGTCTTCAGTAAGACCATTCGAAGTACATGTACTAACACTGTTGGCGCTAAAAGGTAATTGTCACAATTTGTTCCATTTTGCGAAAAATCATTTCACTTTAAATTATACTATAACTCAATATATCAGTGTCCATTTCGCCATTATTAAAAATGCATAGGTTAAGTACATATGTTTCCAATAGAATATCATATAATTTTACATGTTTATAATTGTAACCGGCGTTTTATTTCAAGTGATTACTACGTAGCAATGCACTTGGGAGATGCCCACTAGGTCTTTCTACAAATGTCAATTAAACGCAAAACTACTCTGCAAGTTATCCAATTAATGCACTTAGATATCACGTATTAAACAGGTAAACAAATTCTCACAAATGAGCACGTGGTATTGTTATATTAATGGACATTAATGCGTTTCAATAGCTGGGGAGGAGTTTTTACCTATATGTGGCAAAATCTGGAAAGGTCTGTTCTTTCCTAAGCGGTCTATTTTCGTGTAAAACTGTCCAGCCAGTAGATTGTAGTGTTTGCCTTAAAAACTGTATTGGTATGTTTCAAGAAAAAAAGTCACTGCTTAGTTAATATCTCAGCAAGAAAATAAGATACACTCCAGAGAGCCTTCCTTACTTATAAACATTACACGTAAGTGCAACCTTTAAAAGTAGTAGCGTTTTTATAAAATTAACTTACGTTTTTCTTTTTTGTCACGTAAACTAACGCTTGCTCTTATATTGGCATGCGTAAGTCATTATTGTCTTCGTATGTTCGGTGGCATATGTTTCAATTTGGAAGACATATGTTTCAATGTTGGAAGACATACAAGATTGCCCGTAATTTATAAAGAAAGTGTAGTAGACTCATTAAGATGCATCAACAGTGCATTAGAAACAAGCCAACATTTAGATATACAGCATATGAAAAATGATAAAGAACTACTTGCACAAGCCTGTACTTATATTGGCAATCGACGCTCTTACAGACGACCGTGGGATTAGCATGAAGCCATGAACACATAGAGTAATCCTGGGTTATATCGGACACCCCTGGGAACCGGACTGCGTAATACTTTTACGTCACGCTTCGACGCGGAATGCTTTAGTTTTTATGGTACTGTTACCATCATACGATGAGAGGGAAATTCCCATCCTATATTTAACATAAAAGTCAACCAATGAAAGTGCAAGTTATGTTTAGAGTCGTGACTGGGTAAAATCGGACGTTTCTTGGCCTATATATGACAGTAAATAGGCGCGATTCGGACGGCGGTGCTTCTCGGGGGTTTATCGGACAACGTGTATTTTTGAAATTTTACACGCATATGTATGCGTTTGATTGTGTGTACCTTCAGGTAATAATAAATAAATAAATAATGTCTCTGTGTTGTTTGTTATGTATGACATGTGTACGTATTTTTTACGTATTGGAAGACATTTTACGTATTTTTTAGGTGGTTCTTTGCCATAAATAAAGGATCACGTTTACTTTAGGGTTTTATCTACTGCTAATGCATCTGGATTTTATTTCTTCTAATTTATGATAAACGTCTGTATTAAACGTATTCATAAATTAAGAAAACATTTTAGATCTATATACTTTGTATACTCGTGTTTATTCATCTTAAAAGTGTGAGATCATCTGTTCAGGTGCAACCTAAATAAAACAATCGATATAATAATATCAGTATCAGTTTACAATTGAATATATGCGCATCAGCGCGACAAACATGGAAATTATTTTTGATTGTTTTTCATTTCCCCTTTCTTTTCTTGTTTGGCGAGTCGTGCCAGCTACCTTACTTCTTTTTTCATACACTCTTCTTCCTTCTTCCGCTTGGCTTCCTCCTTCTCTCTCGTGATTTCGTCACTGGTGAGCACTCTGAGAAGACAAACCTACGTAGTTTGTATGTACACATACATTTGAATTATACATCCTAACAAACTAACAAGGTTAATTAGACTTAACTGGTTTGTTATTTTCACAGTACACGTATTTACGTTCAATGAAAAAACACCAAACAGTTGCACATGTATATAAACTAAAATTATTATTATTCATACTACAATACAATTAACTCTGGAGTGTATATTACTTTACAAAGGTTATGAAATGCATGTTTATTTACAAGTTGCCTTACCGTTTTACAGGTACAAAATACAACAAACCTATGCGACGTCAGTTTTCTTTTTGATGTTTGTGGCTCCGAAAAACGGGCGGGTGACGGAAGCTCGAATAAGTGATCACTTTCCTCATTTGCACCAACAATATACGGCGTCTGAGCGCCATGGATGGGTACAGCATTATTCGGCCGTAGAATGTCCGCGGAACCCGCTGATTCTGAGAGCAAAGAAGGGACGGCAACGTTGGGAAAGGAGTCATCAGTGTCGATCTGCACACCGGAATTCATGATGGGCTCCAGAATTGCCGCTGCCGTATGTGCCTCCAGCGTCATGGTCCCATATTCATCTGCCATCGCCAGAACTTCAGAACCGTGTGCCTATAAAACAATATTATATTATAGGTTAAGCTTATGCTTATGTATATCATACGGCACATGGATGTATTTATCGCCATGCTTATGTATATCATACGGCACATGGATGTATTTATCGCCATGCTTATGTATATCATACGGCACATGGATGTATTTATCGCCATGCTTATGTATATCATACGGCACATGGATGTATTTATCGCCGAATATTAAAATAAATACTGCTAAGTTTTTAAACATATCCGTGTAGGCATATAAGCCTGTTCTAGTTCCAAGTTATGTGGTATGTTCCTGTACACGTAGAATACTTGAATATTCAAAACACAGTTATGATTATTCGTAACAGTCACAATTATACCTCATTTAAATCTCCCTCGTCTGCTACAAGCAGTGTCCCGACAGGCGTGCCTGTGACGACGTCACTTGCCGATGTCGCTATTTGGTCGGGCGTAGAACTGTTGCTTTGTACAGCGCGCTGGTCCTCATTGACACTGGGAGCTTTGTCGAATGCAGACGACAGCATGAACGCACAGACTGGTATGGCAGACATGGAAGGAGGGTACACTTCAGAGGCAGAGAAGCCTTTACTGATGTTATATTTCGTAAAGGCCTTCTCATATGCATATTTGAACAGGCCAAACCCATTTGCACACCAGGTGGTTTGGAGATACGGACATGAACTCAGTGCACTTCTTGTTGTACTCTTTAGTAAACTGTCCAAACACTGACTTGTCCGATCGGTCGTATGGGGAGGTAAGGCAAATAGAGTTATATTCTCCGCTTTGGCGCAGTCAATGATGTCCAGCGACTCATGTGAACTATGACTGTCTAGCAACAGCAGTTGATGCCGCTGTGTTCCAATGTTGGGGATGAAGACGTACTTGAACCACTCAATCCCCAAACTCTCTTCCATCCATCCCTTTGTTTGGAAAGTCAATTTTGTCCCGAAAGGACCCTCCGACACGTTGAAAGCGTTAAGGGCCTTTTATTTTTCCCTTTCACCACGACCATGGGAGGGATGTCTTGTCCAGCAGCATTAACACAGGCTATAACCGTAATAGACCCGCGTGAGTTACCGACTCTGAATGGCACATTTCTGGAACCTTTCGCCGCAAGGACGCGCGTTGGTTTTTGCGTCAGCGACAAACATCTCGTCCATATTACATACAGTTTGGCTTATCGTTCAGATCCAGTGATGCTATCGTTTGTGTTAGGTCGTCGAAGTATTTCTTGGTGATAGTGGGATTGAGCATTCGACTCCTAACAGTCGACAACGCCACCTGAGCCCCGAAGCTTATTTTATATCGCTTCAGGAACCCATTGACCCAGTCATCCCCAGGAATGCCGTTCTTGAATGGCGTCTTCAGGCGCATGCTTGTCGCTAATCTTGCCGCTTTGGCCTTCAGCTGCTGTCTGTCTATCTCAAAACCCATCTCTGCAGCTTCCTTTACTTTCAGGGCCAATATCTGCTCTACTTCGGCCGGAAACACGGTCTGTTTGCCCGGCGTGGCGTCGACATTAACTCTGCCGCTGACGCGATCGTGTAATGAAGATCTCGGGAATTTGAATGCTACCGCCGCTTGCCAAACGCTCATGTTGCCAAGCTGAACTTGAGCAACGGCCTTACTCATATCTTCATTGGCATATTGGCATCTGATGCCTTTCCCCTTTTTGGCATGTCTGAAAAGCGCGCATAAAAACACGATAACTTAATAGTTATACCATAAATCAGAGTGTTGTCTTTGATTTGTGGTTTTCAGTAACTGTGACATCACTTTTGGAAGGAGCCTAACCGTGCAATAAGTAGTAGCGTGCGTATAAATTAAATCTATATTTCAATCTACCGCACTGTAAAGATGGTATAAAATAGTTGCAGCATGCTTTTACCTCAACATGTTAAATATTTAACATCGCCCTGCGGGCTCGGTAAATATTTCGGTAAAAGTATGCAACAACTATAACTTATATGAACACAACACAGTAATAGAGGGATCGTTTAGTCATACAACGCGTTGTAATAATTTCGATTATGGGATTCGCCTTGTAAAAAATAAAACACTTATAATGTTGCACAAAACATAAGGCTAACTGCAAAAGTTATAATATATATTACGATCGCAGTGGTGTAATGGGTATGGTGTCCGTCTTGCGATTGGAAAGTCGTGAATTCGATCCCAACTCGGGAAGCGTTCGAATGATCTCTCTCATTCGACACCATGTACTGGTTCTACCCAAAAAATGGACTCGAAAGTGTCTCAATAAACCTCAGGCTTTCGACACAATTGAGCTAAAATGAATGGGTTTAAACTAAATGTTATAATGCATTATGTGATCTTACATGTGATGTGCTGTAAATAATGTGTGTATCAAACTGACATTTATGCACCTTTCAATATTTCCCCCCAGGGGTGGACGGCGGGCATATACGGAAGTTTAGACTGAAAGCGATTCCCGACATGCGGGAATTTGACACGCCGAGTGAATCCTAGTGCCGGGGAAATAGACTTTGGTAGTAATTTCGATCCCGGAAATATTGGCCCCCGGACCATTTGATACCCATATAGCATCTCCCACTGAGGGGATTTAGACAAAAATGCTAGGCTCTATGATGGGGAATTAGACCCCTAAAAAATAAAATTAGTCAAATTCCCCTGGGTCAGCCTGCCGCCCCCTCCCCGGGGAAAACATTGATAGGTGCATTACATGTGGTTAATGAACAATAACACGCACGATTTAAGATTTATAATGTTAAATTCTACAGACACAAAGCCACATTAAAGGTGAATGAACGTTATGTTCTTGTGTTTTTTCTTCTTTCTACAAGGAGTACATTGTAATTTCATCGGACATTTCCAATAAAGCCTGTCGTTCATTCTCAGTTAAAAATGTTACAATCTTGTCGATAAGAAAAACGCGACTGTCGGCAACAATGACATCTGCAGTGGCAGCCATCTTTGAGCTTTTCCACATAAGCAACTTATTCAAAACAATGTCAGCGACAACACCATATTTCACCACACGCCTTTACACATGACAATGAAGCTCGAATAGCAAAGGATGATCAAAACACCACTCATGTTGGTATGATATGTCGAGGAGTTTCAATGTTTCGATTTGTTTTTTATTTAACGGTCCTTTTTTCCAATTTCTCCATTACGAAGGGTAACCATTATGTTTCTGGAGTTCATCTATTAAAAAAGTATTAAATATAGTTGTATCGTGATATAGGCCTAGGTGTTGTTTTATTTTTCAAAGTTTCAATGTGTTTTTAGCTCAAATAACAAAAAAATTCAACACGTATTGCAATTGCGCAATAAAATTGAATAACTTTTAAACGTACTGTGTTGTGTAAACTTGTCGTTTTAAACTTCGCGCCACTCGGAATCTGGTCAAGGTTGAAGAGGGGACGTCACTCTTAAACAGTTCGTATCTTCCAATCGAAATCGCCGATTTATAGTACAACCAATCGGGAATGGTGTTACAGCATACTATGAACACGTATTCATAGAATGTAAACAAGCGCGTACGGTGTAGAAGCAATACCGAGGTTTGAATGAATATTTGACTGTTTGTATTGTCCGATAAACCCCAAGTGTCCGATATAACCCAGGATTACTCTACACATTGTAAAAACTTGTTTCAGCAGTTGTGCGGAAGTAATTATTTCACTATTAACGTGTAATAGTAAAATAGTTAATCAAAGAGATGACAGCTTAAACGAACTGTGAACAAGCAAAGGTGGTTGGGCCTAGAGTTCAAAGCTGGCACAAAGCCTTCAACTTGTAAAGTGAATGCAACTAACCCCTACCAGCTCCTAAAAATGGCAAGAAAGTGTTCAATCGATAAAAATGCAGTACAAGAATGCTCATACTTTCGCGAAAATAGAGGGTGTTTCTTTTCCTAAACACCCGATCACCAGTTCAGTACAAGAAATTGCCTTAACTAATTGCAAAGATGCCATCGGAGAGTCAAGTTGCTATTAGGGGAATGGGATACATTGAGGTTGAAAACTCCATTGACATGTGTGATGCAAAACCTGTAAACCAGAAAATACACAGAACATCAACATGCTTTGCTGGAGAAAAAGAGGACGGCTTTAATATGTACGAAGCTGGTTTTGCAGTCCAGTCTGATTTGGTAGTTTTGTCTGATTGTGTAGACTCGTCTGTGTGTTTGTGTTTGTTTGTGGTTTTTAAGTCTCGCCTTGTTTTGTAGTCTCGCCTTGTTTTGTAGTCTCGCCTGGTTTTGCCGACTCGTCTGTTTTAGCTCACCTGAGCACGACGTGCCCCGTTAGCTATTGGTAAACGCGACCTCTCCTGCGTCGTCCGTCGTCCGTCGTCAAGTGTCCGTCATCTGTATGCCGTCAACATTTTGTTTTCACGAGAGAGACTTCAATTTTTATCCAATCTTAACCAAACTTGCACAGTTTGTGCATGACTAGTATGACTATACCGTCTTGGACGATATTGTTTTTGGGCAAATCACACCAGTAACAATAGAGTTATTGCCCCTTTTTCATGCAAACATTTGCAAAAATGCCTTTTCCCAACATATAGACTTTATTTTTAATCTAATCTTGACTAAACTTTTACAGTTTGTGTATGACCATTAGATCTCAGAAGAAGCCAAATATGGGCCAGATTGTGTTACAAACACCGGAGTTATTGCCCTTTGTTCGTGAAAGAAAGACACAAAAATTAACAATATTCAGGATAGAGACTTTACTTTTCATCCAATCTTCACCATTCTTGCACAGTTGTTCTATAACCATTAGATTACAGGTAATGTCGAATATATGCAAAATCGGGACGGAAATACTGGAGTTATTTCAAAATGAACATTATTCAGGATAGAGACTTCATTTTTCATCAAGTCTTCACCAATATTGCACAGTTTGTCTATAACTACAAGATTACAGATGAAGTCGAATATAAGTAAGATCGGACCAGAAACCCCAAAATTATTGCCCCTTGTGAGCGGAAAAAAAAACATCCATATTCTTTTAGCGATTTGCTTGCACACGCGATTTTTTATTCAATATTGACCAAACTTACACAGCTTCTGTACGACCATAAAATCTAATTTGGGATTCAATGGTTATGGGACAGATTGCACCAGGAAAACTAGAGTTATTGCCCCTTATTCATTTGAAAAAAATGCAGAATGCCTTTTTCTAAAGAACTGACTTCATTTGCATCCAATCTTGACCAAACTTCTACAGTTAATGTATGACCTTAGATCTCAGAAAAAGTCAAAACTGGGCATGATCGTGCCAAACAAAAGAATACCCCTTGTTACTCCTTGTTTTGAAAAAAAGCAAAACATGGACTTTATGCGGGAAAGAGACTTACTTTTCATCCAATCTTAACCAAACTTTCACAGTTGGTTAATGACCATATGGTCCGAGTCACATGCAAACATTGGTCAGATTAGACCACAAACACCATTGTTATAGCCTTGTCTTTGTTCAAGCAAATGCACACATTTACTTTATGCATTATTGCGATTTCATTTTTTTCATTTAGTGTTGATTACAACTGGTGAACAGGCATGCACTGTTACCTATTTTGTCATGCAAAACGAGTGACTTTATTGACGTTGGTAACAAACTTGGTCCTATCAGAAAGTTTTGCATTTACCCTTCAGAGCCAATTAAAGCGGATATAATTTGATTTTCAACAATTACAAACCTTGCATGCAGTTATCCGTACCTGGAACGTTGATGGCTTCAGAGCCTGCATTAACGTCATTTATCATCATTGGACAGAACAATATCAAAAAAGGCATAACTTGACTTTTTGGCACAGCCATCGCTATTATTATATTACAACTATAGTTCTCCAACACTGCTTGCGACAAGACATTAAAATCTACTGTTTCTGCATTTTCCAGAATTGTCTCTGACTTGATGAAAAGGGGTCAGAAAAGAATATCAAAAAAAATATATCAGAATTATGGTGGCATAGAACTGCCATACGATAACCACTTAAGGTTCGCAAAAACATTCGTGTTAACTATTTAGCGTTCGCGAACAAGTTCGTGCTAAGACTTATTTATTATGATATTTATCTGGATATTAAGATAGCGTTTGCGAATATTTTTCTGCAATATATTGTATTATTATACTGAATGCCCTTTAAGTGCCCAGAACTGACATTAGATACATTTTCTTGGGGTTGCGAGGTCTTCCGAATTATCTTACTAACACGAATGTTATCATGATAATTATGTTACAACGCGAATCTTAACTAGTTAATATTCGTGTTACCAAGTAATTTGTGCCCGAGGTCTTGCGCATGATCTTACTAAACAAATATCATGATAATTATCTGACAACGCAATTTTTAACTAGAGAATATTCGTGTTACCACTTAATACGGCGCGATGTCTTCATTATCTTACTAACACCAATATTATCATGATAATTATCTCATGATAATTTTCTGACAACGCGAATCTTAACTAGATAATATTTGAGTTACCACTTAATGCGGCGCGATGTCTTCATTATCTTACTAACACGAATATTATCATGATAATTATCTCATGATAATTATCTGACAAAGCGAATCTTAACAAGATAATATTTGTGTTACCACTTAATTTGTGTGTAAGGTCTTCCGCATTATTTTACGTACACGAATATTATTATGATAATTATCTTACAATGCGAATCTTAACTAGATAATATTCGTGTTACCACTTTATTCGGAACGAGGTCTTCCGCATTATCTTACTTCCACAAATATTATCGTGATAATTATCTGACAACGCAAATCTTAACTAGATAATATTTGTGTTACCACTTAATTCGACGCGAGGTCTTCGTTATCTTACTTATACGATTATTATCATGATAATTTTCTGACAACGCGAATCTTAACTAGAGAATATTCGTGTTACCACTTAATTTGTGCGCGAGGTCTTCCGCAGTATGTTACTAACACAAATATTATTATGATAATTATCTGACATCTAGAATCTTAACTAGATAATATTCGTGTGTAACCACTTAATTTGTGCGCGAGGTCTTCCGCAGTATCTTACTAACACACATATTATCATGATAGTTATCTGACATCTACCACTTAATTTGTGCACGAGGTCTTCCGCATTGTCTTACTAACGCGAATATTATCACGAGAATTATCTTACAACGCAAATCTTAACACGTAAATATTTGCGATACCACTTAATTTTTATTAACTGAAATTCTGATGTCAGTTCTGGGCAGTTACAGGCCTGTATTTCATAAAGCAAATAAATATCTTAAGTCGAAAAAAATCGCAAACGATATTAAGATATAAGATAAATAACCACGCGAAAATTTTCGCGAATCTTTAGTAGTTATCGTAAGGCAGTTCTACGCCACCATAGAGAACAATAGGCAAAAACACCGTACTTTCAATACCGAACTCGTACTTTAGTTATCCCATTGCACTAATTGATGTTTAACATCAAACCGATCCTAATCCCCTCTGCGGATACATGTGTATTCTTCAGTTACCTTAATTTTCAAACCTGTAACTACAGTATGGTCTTCATTTGTGCCGGTACTCAGGTGAGCGCTTTGTGTCATCATGGTCCTCCTGTTTAAGTAGTGTTTTGTTTTGTTATCCCGCCTTGTTTTGTAGTCTCGCCTGGTTATGTAGTCTCGCCTGATTTTTGTAGTCCCGTCTGGTTGGTGTAGTCTCGTCTTGTTTTTTTTTCTGGCCATTACTGATCAGGTGTGCCATTGTGGCTAGTTATCACACCGGCGCCGTATATTAACCTCTAAGTAATTTTGTTTTAGTTCTAATCGTATATAATTAGTCAGCATTTAGTGATTTTTGGAGTCTCGCCTGATTTATGTTGCCTCACCTTAATATTGTCTGATTTTGAAGACATCTTTTGTCTAGCCAGGTTTTGTAATCTGTGTCTTATATACAAAGCATGAATTAAATGGTTAAATCTTTACCCTGCTTTGTTTTACGCAATCAACTGATCAACTGCGGGCACGTAATATGATCGTCCGAGTCGCATTCTGCAAGTCAATATAAACTGATCTTGCAACCATACCGATAGAGCAGTTATACCTATCACTGCATTGCTACACAGACTAGCAAAGTATAAAATGCAGCGATGTCACTGTTTAAGAAAATGAGACATTATAGATTGGATCTGGATGGATCTGGGCACACAACAAACATGCGTGCATATAGTATGCTCAGGCAGTTGTATGCAGATATAATCGAATGAGGTTAACATAACACTCTGTCTAATTTTAGTCATATTTTAATAGATATTGTATTGTCGTATTTGTAATAAATTGAACCGACTGTTTGGTTTAAAATATTGCAATTGAAGTGTTAGTTTGCTAGCAATTATACAACAAAAGCGTATTTTACCAATGGAAACCCATAATACAATCCTTGTTTACATTCGGAACAGTAAACTGATTAAGAAATTAACAGAGTTTTATAAATATAACTAAACATTTAAGATGTGTAACTCGTTGTTCATACATGTAATTGCTGTGTAGCCGCTATTTAGATTTTGGCCATTTGCGATTGTTTAAGATATCAACTGTGTTTTTGTTATAAACGACGCCTATAAATCAACTATGAATCAAGCTTGAATGCGTACGTGCAAAATAATTTGACAAAAAAACCGTATAGAAATGGTGTAATGAGAGAAATGCAAATGAGCAAATGAATGATTGTATACTGTTCACTCTGTACAATCATTCTTTAATCTCAAGAACATTCACTATGAATATGATAATTGTTAGACGGGTAAGTATTGGTTATTCAAGGCTTATCACATTATTGCCTTATTCTCATATTTCGTATTGGAATCGTAAATGATTGATTATCAAATCAAGTAATGTGCATATATAAAATGCGTTTTACCAAAATCTTTCTCAAGGGCAAAGTTTTGGAAATGATGAAACATATTTTTTTATCAAACATATTACCACCAAAACACGTACATATATCGGAAGGAACCAAAATGCTTAATATGTGAACATATCAAACATAGCAAGCCACTATTCAAATATTTCTGTATTTGAAGTAGTACTTTATTTATTTAATTGATTCATTTAAATCGCAGGAATGGAACACCGCATTATGGGATGTCCGGTTAAGAAAGTTGCTTTCATTTGTACCTGAATTGTATAAATGAACACATATTTCAGAACAAAAAACCTTTAAACAAATACAACATCAAAGATAATATTTTTATAGACAATAGAATTTCAAATTTAATAATATTAAATGAAAAATGAATGAACTCAGTTTTGTTCAACCCACTCCAAGTTAATTACAACAGGTTACTAGCGATATATACTTTCAAACATGTATCTAATTAACCCATGTAGAACTAATCTGGTGATTGAAAAGACTCTCAAGCAAATATTTTGTTCTATAAGTTGTATTCAGCAACATTTCGTGCACGTACAATATGAAAAAATACACTGAATTTGTACTCCAGCTCTTTAAACATTCAACGTTTTGATATTTTCAACTAACAACTTTAATTAGTGCTTTTCATCGGGTTAATCATTCAGTGTCATGTTCTTTGACTGTTTTGTTGAATTGCGATATTTATTTTGATTTCCACGTTGTTTGGACTTGACAAAATTGCCATAATTGTATGGCTGTTCAACCTATTATTTCCAGCTATATTCTTGATATATGATATGCCCTGGATGTTTCACAAGTAATTGGCATGTTATTTTATATAGAAGAGTAAGAGTCCCCAAGTATTGTATTTGTTGCTTTTTATTGTATTCTTTTTTAATATTAATAATCCATAAGATCCCCATTTAAAGTAACATGTCAGTCCTACATCATTTCAAAAAATCTTACTTATTGATATTCCAATTGATTTAAGTAAGTGTTCCGAACTTATCCGGTACATACAATGTGTACATAATGTTGACATACATCTTCTATCAGGGAATATTTTCAAATATACTAATATTTATTCAAGCCTGGTATGTTGATTCAGTTTTGCGTTTATACTTTCAAACATTCGTGTTGACATTTTTAATCAAATTCACATTTTAACCTCGTTGTACAGGACTTTCTGTCCAGATGAAAACGTTGAAACAAATGCTCAGCGATATAAGAAATAATGCAGGTCAAACCATTAGGAATTTAAAAAAAACAGATTGTGAGACAACCGTTGTACAAAATAATCTATATAGATTTAAAAAAAACACAAAAAATTACATTCGTAATTTATGCATAGATCACATTCAACCATGTGCCAGGCTGGTGTACCCAATTTCTAGGTATTTGTCTACGAGAACGGATCTACATCCCCCGATATCGCAAGAGGCCTTTCTGTGGCCCGGAGGTGGGTGGTTAGCTATCTGCCAGTTCAGTTTCCCATAGAATTTATCCATTTTCTTAGCCCGTTTTATGGTCATCGTTTTATGGGCATTAGTCCAATTTTCTGACGATTATAGGGAGCCGACAGATTATCGAATACCTGACGGGCATGTTTAGCTCTCATACATGCATTGCCCTCCGAAAAACAAAGGTAATCCGGCTTGTGTGGGACAATCTGTGTAATATATACTGAGACGTTGCGTTGACCTGCTAAATTAACTTATACATTAAAGTATGAGACAGAGCAACAAAGAAAAAGGTACTCATTCTGCGGGTTTGAGGAGGCTATTACTTCATTAGCCTGGCTTCTTTTCCTCTTCTTTTACCAGCAAAACGGTCTTAACACGACCTTGAGAGCCGTAAGTAAATGATCGTATGCGGACGATAGCCGGTGGATGACCATATACATCAACAGGTAACAGGCCAAAACAACGGTGCCCGGCGGCACCGAAACGGCGTATGGCCGGAGTCAGTCCGGTGTCCGACTGATATACGGACGTATGGATCCAGGTTCGATCTAGCATTACGGCAGCTGTGTTAGATGTCTGATATAGGTCGATCTGTAGGTGACTGGGGTATAACACAAACAGTATTTATTTCAGCAATTTGTAAACAAAACGTCCTGAACCTGCCATGTGTCAAACCATGTTGTTTACACAGATGTAAATTATAGAACCACGTGTGCTATGTAAAACATACTGCCTCCCTGTCATAAGGCTCTGTTTTTCTTTCTAGAGCGAGATTTAAAATTGAACTGTTTTGAAATTGATACATCTGTTTGAGGAAAGAAGATTTTCAAAGTTGTCATCATTGCCAAAAAGGTAAACATCCTCGCATCGTGGCGGTCATTATTTTAGGAAATCAAAATGATTTGAAGAAATTTGTTAGAGGGTCCTCCATGAAACACTTCTGTGAAATTAGTTTGAAATAAGTCTTATAGTTTGTCAAAGTTGTGAATAGCAATATGACAAAAGTTAGCCACTAATCTGACCGGTCAGATCGATGTAGAGTAACGATTTTTCTGTGTTATTTCTTAAAACTTCAACCATATTATTATAACATTTGTAGTGTCCGAGAAACTCTATGCAAAATATTTGAAGTTACAAATAACGCGCTCTGTGATTCAGGTGTCAGAAATTAATTACCTTATTATAAAAAGGTAATTAATTTCAGACACCTGAATCATAGAGCGCGTTATTATATCGTGAAACATAGATTTTTCTTAAAAGTTGTTTTGTTTTTATCATTTCTTGGTCACCAGAAATGACGTTTTTACGGATTATTGCCACAGGCAAAGCGTTTAATGCATGTGTTCTAGCATCATGTGCTCTTGATATTTCCATCAGTCAGGTAATAACTGTATTTTCAGAGACAGATCCATTCATTTACAAATGTCAGCGTCATGTCAATCATTCAGAGAAATATATACACTTAGACATTGGCAAGATATTGCGAATCTAAAAGCATCGTTGCCGACATACTCTTTAGGACTTAACTAGATTTTAGCTTGCTGTCGATATTATGAATACTAATAAAACTAATATATACTTATCTGCTTATCTTATGGTCATTATTTTATTTTTTATATTAGTATCTTTCGCTTGAGTATTACCAAAATGTACGCATATTTACACCGATTATATTTTTAAAAGGTCTTCTTTATTATAAATCCATGCAATATCAAATGCAAATAGTTTGAATGACATTCTGATACAACTAATCGATCGGGAAAAGTATTTCTAGTTGATACGAACGAACATGTGCATGAAACATTCTAAATACTTATACACGTGTGATAATATTGCAATTTCTTTGCCAAAATCATTTTCAGATAATCAAATTATAAAATATCAGAATTTTAAGATTGTTCTTAACTTTCAACTAAGATTCTTTATAAATACAAGTCCTGGAATGTTATATTTGTCTTCTCGTATTTCCATCTTATAACATATTATTCGTCATTAATCATAGTTCAATGATGGTCTACTGCAACGAGATATTGCCTAATGGTAAGACTGAACGTGTCAACGACTAACGACCAACTCGGCCCAGAAATTTGAGGAGTTATACATTTTGTATTCTTAACGTTATAAATCAAAAATGTATTTAAAAGCAATTTATATGGACCCGCATGTGACGTTCTTGCTGACAAATCTAAACTTGTTTTATTTACGAGCATACTGATGATTTATATTTTCTTATGTGGTCTGTTGTATGTTTTTGACATATTTGTCAAACGAATTTTTTAAAAGATGATTTATGTTCTGATTAATGCATTTGATTTAAAATCAGGTTCATTGGTTTGCAGAACACACTTAATATATTCATTTCATACATTTATAATTAATCACTTAAAGCATAAAACCATTATAAAGCAATAAACGTAAATAATCTGCCATTCTGGCTTCATAATGGGTATACGCAAATATCAACGAACGATATTGGCACAATGTAATTTTTAGGGCGGTTAACTATTATTAACCAAGTCATCTCGTCCCCACCATTTAAAAATATTGTGTAAAAAAATACGTTGTACGAAACCTACATAATACAGACAAATACATACAATAATGCAGCGCTCACTCTGACGGTCGCTGTTTTAAATAACAGTCTTTGAAACCTGAAACGAATTCAATATTGTAAAAGGTGTTTCAAACGTTATGTTGAATGGTATTTGAATGTTTGCACAATGTATTAAAAGTTTTATTTCGAGCATTATACAGTATGTCACTTCTCTTTGCAGTGCATTTAACTTATCCACATTTCGAATAGGTAGAAAACAATAACGATACAAAAGTATGAGCATGTAAGACCTGTATTTTTACCATATAATTTTATGCTTATTTCAAGGCACCAAAATATGTCTAGCTTCGCAATTGTAATTTACCATAAATAGAAATTTAGCTCTTACGTTAAAAAAAAAATTGACCTGAGACGAAAATATTGTTCACAAACCTTTAGCCTTGAGTTTATCATGCATACATATTTTTACTCCAGTCATATTCAGGCGAACAAATAAGACGCGTAAAGGCGTGATTTACGCACGAACAACCATAAAATGCGCACAGAGAATACAACCGGATGTAATTTACATAGAGTTCACAACTACTACTAATTTCCCTGCGCTATCGATGGCAGCTGTGTATATTATGAAAAAATAACGTATGTCAATTGTTTATATAAACAAGACCATCGTATTAAACATAAGATATAACATTATGGCAAAATATTATCGACTTACAGTCGATACACCCTTTAAATGTATTTTTCGCAGTATAATTCTTTCTTAAGAAAAACAAACATCCAACTCCTGATTGCTGTGTCATTTGCAATTGTTTATGATGATTATTAATTGAGTTCTACAATTGCAAGCCAGCTAGCTTTGCAATAAAACGAGAATTGTAGTAAGCAGTTGTACTATTTTCAAATTATCTCTTTTTGATGGAACAATAAAAAATTCCAATGGATTTGCTTTGGCTGCTGGTGGAAAATGGCAACGTAACTAACTGCGTGTTTAGGAATAGAAGAAAAATAATAGTGAATCTTTTCATTTTCTATTATTTTGCTTTTCATGCAATTCATTCAAATCTTATTTAAACTCGCGCTAGGTACCTAATAAGGAACGTTATCAATGTAACGCTATTGACAGTCATGGTCAGTTTGTATGTTATACGGTCAATCGTTTGTACAATGCATCGTGCGTGAATATTATTTATCGACAAAATGTTAAAGTTGCGCATACCCGTATCATTATTTTTGCCACATAGCTAGTGTTCTTTATTTAGTAAATATTATAATATACAATGTAGAATGACAGAGAAAAGGAGAAAGCGACGATTTTCAGCCTTGAAGAAACCTGCACAATGACCAATGATGTGTATGACATCAATCCGGAACGGTTTGATTATTGCAACAATTACAATAATTACAATACAATCAATACAATAAATACATTGCTATTAATATCACGTTTGACGTCATCAACGTATTATGTTTACTTTCTGTATTCGTACCAGACGTACGAAGATTGATTAAAGTCGAAACTCGTTGTGATTTAGAGTTTGTTCTTTTTTTATTTATTCAAATATTGAATATATTCTAATTGATCTACACAAATAATGGTGTGCATATTCGCTTTAGGTGTCTTCATTCCATGAACAACCGAAGATAAACTCAAAAATGTACCGACACTGATGTATTGCAAACATTACTGGCTAGCAATAGTAGTATCTTTTATGTCATCTCTACTAGTTTTGCAATACAATATGACCAGTGATGACCTTCCTCTTCTAATTGGATATTGCATTTGTATAAGGGTGTGAAAGTTTTGAAGCCATTTATCCAGTTATATACCAACTAATGTAATGCATTGTGTATCCGTGTTTGTTTGTTTCTTTACAGACGTCTTCATGTCTTGATGTTCTTTAAGTTGTTTATACCCTACGGCACGTTAATGCACTGTGCGCCCACATAGCATTTAACATTGTTTAAAACAAACAACAGGAATAAGTAAGATGTCAACTTGTTTATCTAATGCAACAACAGAAAAATGTGTGTCGTGTATGAATATTTATATATTTATGTTTTAGTTTTGGTTTACTGTTATTTGTTGTTGATATTTTTGTACATTCTCAGATTCTCATGAAGTCTGTAGTCAGGCTAGATCACTTTGTAGTCCCGCCTTATTTTTGCAGTCAGGCCTGATATTTTAGTCTCGCCATGTTCTTGCAATCGTACCAGATAACTTTGTAGACTCGCCTTTTCTTGCAATCTTGCCAGATTACTTTGTATACTTGCCTTGATTTTGTGTAGTCTTGCCAGATCTGGACACTCTTGTAATTTCGCTTGTTTTGCAACCTTTCCGGATCATTTTGTAGTCTGACCTTGTTTTGCAATCTTGCTAGATGACTATGTAGTCACGCCTTGTTTTTGTAGTCTAGCCTTGTTTCCCGAGTCTCGCCTTGTTTCTGTAGCCTTGCCTTGTTTCTGTAGTTTTGCCTTGTTTCTGTAGTCTCGCATTGTTTCTGTAGTCTCGCATTGTTTCTGTAGTCTCGCCTTGTTTCTGTAGTCTCGCCTTATTCTGTAGTCTCGCATTATTTCTGTAGCCTCGCCTTGTTTCTGTAGTCTCGCCTTGTTTATGTTGTATCGCCTTGTTTATGTAGTCGCGCCTTGTTTCTGTAACCTCGCCTGTTTCTTTGTAGTCAACACGGATTCTACGTTTGATCATTCTGTAGTCGTCCTTACTTTTGTAACCTCGACTGTTATGTTTGCGGTCTTTTAAAAGTAACACTCTGGATTCTATCTGAAACCCCCGACGTGTGTATGCGCAATCGTATGATAAGTAGCCTCACCGCTTTTGGAAGAAATGATCTTGGCCCCATGCCCATAAACATTAATATCGAAGTTTGCAACTTAGCGCTGTTTCTATATGTGAAATTTGATACCAGAAAAATAGCATCTCATCGCATAAAAAGAATGCATTCATATGTCATGTCTTGGTTTCGGTTTGCACGCAAATTAATTCAATGTATGAAAACAAACATTGCTCTGTTTCATTTCATTCAACTGTTAGGGGGGAATTTCGGGACTTGTTATTATGTAAATTGACATTCAGCACTTAAATTGTTTTACAAGAATAATTTAGATTGGATCATCTAGGTCATTTGTCTACACCATTTTATCACAAAGACATCTATGAATACGACACGGGAACAAAGAGCTCTTGTTTCAACCCAACGATTGATTTGTTGAGTTTAATTTAAATTTATTTTGAATTCCTACTGAAAATATGTTTCCTCAAATGTCCACACAATATGCAATAATATGCAATATGTTAGCAGAGGGGATTATAAGAGGTTATGATCAATTTTCACTGTTGAATAATATCTATGCATAAATATAAACCTGTATACCAAAGTGGTACAGCGCACACAAGTTTTAGTAAGAGTGAAGTAATGTTTTTATAAACTGTATAATTACAATGTTTATAAAGATTATTACATATTTGAATGTATTAATGGTTAGAAGCAAAATGCATTCGGTTAAAATGTTTAAAAATATCTAATAATCAGCTAAAAAAAAATCCATGTTAATATTATGTTTAAAAAGGATATGCAACGTCAATTTGTTACTATTTTTAGTAACAAATTGACGTCGCTCACAAGCCGTTACGCGTCTCCGCTAAGCCGATATAATATAATTAGCCGCGGCTCCTTTTTCGATAATCGAAGATGGTTGGTCCTAAAGTTCAGAGCTGGAACAAAGCCTACAACTTGTTAAGTGAATGCAACAAACCCATACCAGCTCCTAAAATGGCAAGAAATTGGGCGACCGATATTATTGCAGTACACTAATGCCCATATTTAACACTCCATTGACATGGGTGATGCGAAACCTGTTAGCATGCTTTGCTGTGGAAAAAATAGGATCGCCTTAAGATGTTCGACGCTGGTTTTTTGTAAAGCCTGGTTTTGTAGTCTAGTCTGATTGTGTAGACTCGTTTGTTTTTGAAGTCTTGTCTTGTTTTGTAGTCCCGCCTTGTTTTGTAGTACAGTCTGGTTTTATAGACTCGTCTGCTTTTTTGAAGTATTGTCTCGTTTTGGTGTCCTGCCTTGTTTTGGAGTCTCGCCTGATTTTTGTAGTCACGTTTGGTTTTGAAGTCTCGTCTGGTTTTTGTAGTGTCGTCTGTTGTTTTAGCATCTCCTGTTTTGAAGGCTCGCCTAATGTTTGTATTATAGTCTGTTTTTTTGTATGCAGTCTTATTTGTTTTGTAGTCTCGCCTGGTTTTGTTGTCTCGCCTTGTTGTTGTTATTTTTATGTATTCTCACCTTGTTTTATAGTATAGCATGTGTTTAGTCGCGACTGTTTTTATAGACTCGCCTGTTGTTTGTTTTTTTTAAATTTCGCCTTGTGTGTACAGTATAGCCTCGTTTTTAGTCTCTGCTGATTTTCGTAAAATCGCCTGGTTTTTTGTAGTATTATCTGTATGGAAGCGTCTTAGTGCCACAGTTTATATTATTTTTGTATTAAATTTTCTCATAATTAGCAGATACTAAGTCCTAATTAGGAGATACTAAGTCCTAATTAGGAGATACTATGTTCTAATTAGGAGATATTAAGTCCTAATTAGGAGATGCTTAGCCATAATTTGCGATAGTTAGTCCTAATTGCGAGAAACTAAGTCCTAATTAGGAGATAATCTCTCCTAATTAGGAGATATTAAGTCTAATTAGGAGATACTAAGTCCTAATTAGGAGATAGTATATTATAATTATGAGATAATAAGTCCTTATTAGGCCATACTAACTCCTATTTAGGTGATACTAAATCCTAATTAGGAGATAGTATCTCCTAATTAGGAGATTGTAAGTCCTAATTGTCCTATTGTAGTATCTCCTAATTAGGAGACACTAAATCATAATTAGGAGAATCTAAGTAATAATAAGGACTTATTATCTCGTAATTTTGACTTACTATCTCCTAATACGGAGTTAGTATCTCCTAATGAGGACTTACTATCCTAATTAGGAGATACTAAGTCCTAATTACGAGATACTAAGTCCTAATTAAGACTTACTATCTCCTAATCATGAGATATTATCTTCCTAATTAGGACTAAGTATCTCCTAATTATGATATACTATCTCCTAATTAGGAGTTACTATATCCTAATTAGGACTTAGTATCTACTAATTAGGACTTCATATTTTCTAATTATGAGATAATGGAATATATAAATAATTTAGACTGTGGCACTAGGACGCTTCCATATGTCTGGGAAATTTAGACTCGTTTTGTTTTTCTAGTCTCGTCTGTTTTTTAAAGTCTAGTCTGATTTTGTAATCTCGCTATGTTTTTGTAGTCTCGCATTTAGTGTAGCCTGTTTTTGTAGTATCGCCTGGTGTTTGAAGTGTCGTCTGATTTTATAGTCTCACATTGTGTTTGTAGTACAGCCTAGTTTTATGAAGTCTTATCTGTTTATTGTAGTATTGTCTAGTTTTGGAACTCGCGCCGTGTGTTAATAGTCTCGCCTTGTTTTTGTAGTCTCGCCTGCATGTTTTGTAGTAGAGTCTGACTTTTGTTGTGTGTTGTTTTGTAGACTTGCCTTGTATTTCTAGTACCGTCTGGTTTCGTAGTCTGACCTTGTTTTTCTGGTATCGTCTAGTTTTTGTAGTATCGACTGGTTAATGTAATCTCGCCTTGTTGTTGTGGTCTCGTCTGGTTTAGGTAGTCTGGCCTTGTTTTTGTTATCTCGTCTGGTTGTTGTAGTCTCGCCTTGTTTTGTGGTCCCGTATGTTTTTGTAGTATCGCCTTGTTTTTGTGGTCCCATCTAGGTTTTTGTAGTATCGCCTTGTTTTTGAGGTCGTGTTTGGGTTTTATTGTAGTCTCGACAGGGGTCTAAAGTGTCACTTGACTATTCACGGTGAACAGTATTCTCGCCTTATCTCCGGTATTTCAACAGACATTGTGTGGCCCTTTAAGAGCAGCATTTAGGTGATCTATCTGTAGCCGAAATGCTTATTCGCAATCAAATGACAACCTCTAAACCTTAACTTTAAAAAAACTGATTTCGTAATCATATGCATAAAACATTAACACCGATCTTTGAAATCCTTTACAGCTAGCGAAGAACGCGCTTTTTCCATAATTACAGGATCTCCTTACCCAACAAGAATGCTTTCATAGCTGGGTTTCTATTTATGGGCAAATGGAATGCAGCTATGAATCCAATAATATATTTGTTTTTCTTATTTGAATCGTATTATCAAATTATCTATTTCGAATGTATTTGATAGACTGTTTTGTTAAAAAAAAATGGCCTTCAAAGCAATCGTCATTACTTGTTACAGATTTTTCGGGAGACATGCGGGACCTGTTGTTGCGTTAACTAACATTCAACACTTTAATTGCTTAACAGGCATAATTAAGATGTAATCATTTAGGACATTAGACATTAAACTAAAAGATGTTTATCACAAAGACTATGAATACGATACGGGACTAAATAGCTCATATTTCAACCCAATGATTGATTTGATGCAACTATAATAAAATGAATATTTATTTAGAGATGCTAGGTCTATTGAAAAGTGGATGGATGTTAAACTATATGAACATCATAGCACTATAGTTAAATTAAAGTAGTGAAGGTTAGATGCAAATTGCGTTCGATTAAAAAAGATAAACACAAATTGTCCTATTTGGTAAAAAAAATTCAAGGTTAAAATTTTATTAAAATGTAATAACCTATTACGTGTTAAGTAAAGTTAATTAGAGAAACCTAACATATATTTAATCACAGTTTATATACCTTTTGGCATACCAATACACCGTTTTATACGCAAGGACATAAGATTAAATATATTATTCCCATATATTAAATAATGTATTATTATTATTTATATCATTAATTTTAATATTATTGTTATTATTATTATCATTATTATTGTTGTTGTTGTCGTAGTGGTTGTGGCTGTGGCTGTTGTGGCTGTTATAGTTGTTGTTGGGTTAGGTCAAAAGTCTTAACATTAGATAACGACCCTTCACAAAATGTCCAGATTGGCATGATATTGTTATAGCCGTGCAGATAGTTTAAAATATTGACGCAAAATAATTGTATAATGAGATGTATAAGTGTATTTAAATAGAACATGTTAGCATAATACGAAATAAGCAAAAAAGACAACGAAAATATTGATAAAGAATATAATACAATATGGAATTGTTGTATTTAAAAAAATACACCATTCAGCTCAACATTGTATACATACACAATAGAACGCGAAAAAAAGCAGCAGCAGTTGTTGTAGTTATATTAGTTTTTTGAGTGTTTTCCACTTTTTCATTCTGCAAATCTATTATATTCTATATTATCTCACTGGTGGCACTTGCACGGCTAAAAAACATAAATTGTGAGCATTACTCTTCCTAGGAAATTAAACATAAACAATAAAAATAACATTTATTTCTTAACCATCAAATAATATGAAAAATGGAGCTACATATTTTACAGGCAAATGTATGCTAAACCAGATACATGTAAGCGTCAAACGCCCGCATCTTTGACAATACTGTATAACAACCGACTTATAGAATATTATCAATTTTCAACAATATAATTACTGATCACATTATTTAAATATGCAACATTTCAATCAACCAAAAATATTGATGGTAATGACGAATTACTTACTGTCCGTTCATTAATACAGCGTGTGCAAGCGGAGTCACTGACTGCGCGGCCGTTAATCCTAATACAGTATGTACAGGTGGTAACTGTGCGTGTAAAACAAACTACAGAATCTTTGCAACAGGAACGAAGGCCACATGTCAGCCTGGTTAGTACATTATACATAACACAAGAGGATTACATTTGTAAATGTTTCAGCAAAACATATAGATAACAACTAGTGTGTCCTTACTTCACGTAAAAGGAATTGTTGACAGATATTTGCCTTTTTTGAAGTATGCCATTAAATGTCTTAACTTGACATATTCAAGCATTGGAACTTAAGCGCTTAAGTATAATGACATGAAAATGATTCTAAAAAAGACAAGGAAAAAAGTTGGTCCCATTGGGGTTCGAACCCGGGACCTCTGGAGTAAAAGTCTACCGCCTTGACCACTCGGCCATTCCGTTTCCTACCATGTACTGTATGTAAGTGATCCAAGTGTTTTCAACAAAAACATCAGAAACATTCCAAATTATTCCATCGTTTAGCATTACAAACGCTTGATAATTTTATCGATTTCAACTGATGATTACTCGTAAACGAAACGGTATGTCCGGAGCGTTATTTCGCTCCCTTGCACAGTACTGTTCCTGTATTTATGGAATCTGTCTCAAAAAGTTGAAAAATTGTCAATTCGTCAATCTGTGAACAGGTCACTTTAAAACATTTACATTATGGATATGCATGTTTGTTTCGATACTGATCTCAGTGTCACACACAAGTGTTTTATCTTTGGCTCTAGATGATTACAGATATTTCTTGCCTTAATTGATCTATTATTACATATTACAGCATTTTAATAATTAAACGAAACCATTGCTCCAGGTATGGGTGCCGCGTGCAAAGCAAGCGGTGGAAAATGTGCGAACCTCCCTGGCGGCTACCGTAACGTTGCTCTGTGCGCCCGTGAAGCGATCTACGATATTGCTACACTGGCTTGCAGTGCTAAAGATATACATATGTTTTGCGACATTTCAATGTTTTGGGCAACACATTTTAACATTCAGTCGTATGGTGACATTGCGCACTGAACGTAAATACGCAACTGGCTCTTACATAATAAATGAATTTCAATGCTGTATGTAGTCAGTCAAATTCTTTCACATTGATGCACTACATATTTGCATTACAGGAAAATTAATTTAATAATTTTGCATAGCATTAAAGTCTGTGTTTTAATAATGCATACAAATTGTCAGATTTCACAATATATAAAAGTATGTATTGGTTGTAATAAAAATTCCGTTTTCAGCGTGCGAACCTGGCTCTACCACCTGTTCAACCGCTGACGCCAACTCCGAGTGCGGCAAGGGATACTGCGTCTGTAAATCAGGCATGTCCATTGGCAGCGATGAAAAATGTAAGCATTTTTTTTTTACTTTTATGATGACACGATATGTATCACTTTAAAGATAATAAGTTATGAGTAAATGAAACGACAATAAATTGTCAAGGGAATGTTCAATTCCGACAGTGCAGATCACTTCATAGTCAAAGTCGCTCCATGGATATAATGATCGAGGTACCATATGTCATATTTGTCAATCTATAAAACTCGAAAACACAAACATACCCAAAGATAATTAGAACAATAATTTTCATTGAAGCATTCGTTTAAGCAAAACCACCTAACCGGACGTGTGCCATTTCTTCTGTTTACGAGCATTTTCCCATGTTGTGTAATATTCAAACATGATACTCACTAATTTTTCAATAGACAAAAACACAATTATCGTTGTTAAAACACCCATAAACAACGCAAAAAGAAATTCCTATTCTGAGCGGAGCATAGTAAAAAGTAGTTCCAATTACAATTGCTCAAATATATGTCAAATCATGTTTGAATCGAAATAATTTTCGCATTATCGTTGTTTGTCGGTCCATAAACAATTCTTTGTCGTTCTGATGCGTGGTTATTAAACAACTCTGGCTTTAAACTCGTGGTTTAATTCCTACGCATCAGAGCTCTAATCGTTGTTTATTGGCCGATAAACAACTATAATGCGAAATTTATTTCTTAATTAGATCGCTCTAGAGTCATTAAACAATGCGAATGAATTTTACTCCTTTATAATGAGTGAACGATGTAAACATGCTTGGTGAATTGGAGATGTTTTTATCAGATAACAGAGTTCGTATTTAATACTATTTGATAAACGAATGCGCAAATACCAGAGAACGATACATGATAACATAGGATTGTGTAACACAGGATTACAAGAAACAGGGGCCTATATATATATAGATGTATGCTTGGAACATGTGCATGACTCATATTTAACATCAATACCCTTAAATTGTATTGCCACTTGTCAAAATCATCAAACAATGCATTTCTTCAAAATAAGTTCAGCTATAAAAATTCAGAATTTAGTATTTGTTTTTAATTTTTGACCAGGAGTCATTATATAAATATGATCCCAGCTTTATAATTGTTGCATTAATTGACCCCCTCAGATTACAAAATACGAGTGCCTTCTTGTGCATTGCGGGTATGCGTTTTCGTTTGCAACAGAAACAAAATAATGGACAGTTGTTCAACCACAAACACATAGTTAAGTTATATTTTACCTCTTGAAATATGTTCTCAATGACCACTCATAAAATAAAAGTAGGATCTTACACAGAAATCAAAATGTTTTCTATACCATTATGTAACTGCTTCCATTTCAGACACGACTTCTGGAGCCCGGAAGTGATCGCGCCCTTGTTGCTGCTGGTTGCAAATCTGCTGCCTGCTAGAATGTAATCAGTTAAAGGGGAAGAGAAAAAATATTAATAACCACCGAATACTTACATATCTTCTAGCTACAAACGATAAAAATATTCAAAACAAACGAATGGGGAAATTGTTTTTCCCGTCTTGTCACCACGACCCACAAGTTGATTTATTTAATTTGAAAACAAAACCTTTTTTTCATTAATGTTATTGGGACTTGTAATCAGTATTTCAATAAACTCTTTGTCCGATTGTCATGAAACATACATGTAATTACAGGGAAAATATTGTTTTTCATGGCTGTTGTTGATAGTGGGATCAATTTGTGACATAATTGGCCAAAAACTTCAGAAAATGGGAAAAGCATAAAACTTAGTACACATGTTGATTGGGGCATTTAAAACATTTGTTTCATGAGACCGAATCTATATCTGTAAAAATGGCGGACGGCGGCCATTTAAAAAATGGCCGCAGTCTGTCTGGCGTCGGTCCGTCTGTTCCTAAACTTGTCCGGACTCTAACTTCCCCATGCATTGAAGGATTTCGAAATTTATTGGCACAAATGTTAACCTAAATGAGACGGTGTGTCGCGCGCCGCGAGAACCAAAAGGCTCGATTTAAGGTCAAGGTCCTACTTTGAGGTCAAAGGTCAAAATACAGCACTTTATTGTCAAAATAAGGCTTGTCCGTGCTCTAACTTCCCCATGCAATGAAGGATTTCGAAATTAATTGGCACACCTGTTAATTTAAATGAGAAGGTGTTTTTTACGCAAGCATCTGATGGCAACCTTAAGGTCAATGTCATATTTTGAGGTAAAAGGTCAAAATTTAGCACTTTATTGTCAAATCCCGGACTATCCGGGTTTTAACTACCCAATACATCGCAGGATTTTGAAATACTTTGGTACAAATGTTAACCTAAATAAGAAGGTGTGTCTCACACAAGAACTGTACGGCTACCTTTCAGGTAAAGGTCATACTTTGAGGTCAAAGGTCCAAATAAAAGTGTTTTTAAGTGCCAAAATATCGCTTGTCAGAGCTCTAACTTCCCCATGCATTTACGGATTCCAAAATAACTTGGCAAGAATGTTAACCTATAAGAGACGATATGTCGCGCACAAGAACCGGGTGTTTACCGTAAAGGTTAAGGTCATACTTTGAGGTCAAAGATCAACATAGAACGCTTTATTATCACAATACTGCGTGTCCGTGCTTTAACCTCCCGATGCATGGAAAGATTTTCAAATAAATTGTCACATTTTATGTTAACCGACTTAAGACGATTTATCGATCTCAAGAATTGGATGGCTGCCATGAAGTTAATACTTTGAGTTAGTAAAATATCAAAATAAAATGCTTAATTGTCAAAATAGTACTTGTCCAAACCCTTACTGACCGTGAATTGAAGGATTTTGAAATAACTCATCATACAAATGCAATCTAAACTATCATCATAAAAATTCAAATATGATCTATTTTCTTTTTTTACAATGGCAATGACAACATATTGCCCCCCCCCCCTGCCACAAACACACACACACAAAAAGAGTTACCTTGCAATGCTTTTCAAATAACATTACTGTAAACAAATGATTAAAGACAAATGCTGCTACAACATATATCACTGTAAGACAAAATGTCAACAATATCCATACATAAACACAAGTATATTAACTGTATAAAATCAGCAAATAAATTACCATTTAATGCCAAATAAATGAACCATTTTGATACCACGTCGTTTATTTTGAAAAGGGGTTTAATAGGTATAATTGTGTAATGACCATCTCCGACATAGATTAGATATTGTGAATTATTAGGGAACGATATAATAATTAAAATAGCAAGTTGCACTTGATAATGCTGTGCAGAGCGATTCAGCCTTGCATCTTCCATAACAGCCCTTTTATGGGTTACAACCACACCCGAGAACCACGACACTGCAGCTTGTGGCATAGAAGACCAAACAGGTCTCCATTTGTCAGACTTTACTCTGATCCAGCCCCATTCGGCAGGACTAGTAGTCAGGAGAGAAATTTAGCGAGTTTGATATAGCGTGAACTGTAATATTTCTATAGATTTTTGCCAGCCCCAAAAGCTATCCACAATTTAGAAACTGAAATCTGATAACAAACTACTACGGTAAGAAGTAACACATATGTATCCACATTTTTATCATAGCAGTCTGGTAGACTGTCAGTTTCAGTTTGTTCTTTAAACAATGGAGGCAAAGTAGTAATGTCAACTGGTTGTTCAGTGTAGATCCCTTAGAACTACTTAGAGTGGTAAACGGCCCAAGACAGGTCAAGGTCTCCAACGTATGTATATACAATCATTCACATTTTTAACGCAACACTTTTAATTTTCACAATTTCTCAACTATTTATCAAGGGATTGCGTCAAAATTTGGAATATAAATAAATTTGTAAGGGTCTCCTATAATTTTTATTCTAATAGATTAAATGCACGATGAAAATAAATTTAAAAAAAAATCAATAACAAGTGCTCCTGTCCCAGATGTGACTCATGGATGAATGAGTTCAGTGTATAAGTGTTAATAATGATTTTAAACAACATATCCTTGAAACACAAATTAAAGGGACTATGTGAACAAAAGTTGGCTTCCTATTGCACTATGAATGATATTATTTGATAGAAATGCGCTTTACTAAGACATGTGCATTAAATAAATAAAAATAATATAATACACAATACGAAATTTGATAAATACAAATTAGCAAAAAAGCCTGAAAAAAGAAAACCCCAAGCGGGTATCGAACTCACGACTTAGGACCCATACGAAGAAATGACAGAAGACAGCGCTTTAACCAACTGCGCTATCATGCTTGGTAAGGAGTTGTTTGTACACTGTAGTTTTACAAAATGCTCTCAATTCTGACGTCAAAATATAAACAGGAAAAGGGCCAAACAAACACAACCCAATTTTTAAATTGATTTTTATCTCATAATGCCTACACTCTTTTCCCATTATATACATCCTGTTTTAACCTTTATTATATAACAGTATTAATATCTAAATTTCAGATTTCTAAAAGAAATTGCCCCCTCCCACCCCCTTTAGGCCCTTTTCGATGACATAGTCCCTTTAATAACTTCTGAGAAGTTAGAATTATACGTGTTGTGTTAGAAGTGTGACTAGGGGTATGCTATTTACAGCTATTTAATAAAACCTCAAGATTTTTTGACATATTGTGTTTTCATTCACATGGTGTGCGCGAGGTTTAAGCTTAACATATTTACATGAACAAAAAAGACACAGCTACCCAATAAAGTAACTGCTTTATTGAAATGATTTTGATATTTAGTTTGTATTTATTTTCATTAAATATAATTATAAAGGAGTTAAATGAACATTGACGTATTCCTCGCCCTGATTGTTGTGGTTGTATTCACATATACAAGCTGTTGTCTATCTTCTGCTAAATACATGGCAAAACTATAACAAAGGGAGACAACTAATAATGAGTAATTAAATACCTAAATATGTTTTAAATAGTGTTTATTTAATAGTTCATGTTTCATTTATGGATATGACGATTATAATAAGAATAATTTTGACTTTTTAAAGCTTTTAATTATAAATTTACCCCAAAAATGACATAAAAAATCAGCAGAAGTTAAAAATAAATGATGTTTTATATGAATATTAATATTTATAGGTTAACTATATTAAGATTAAACATGTTAGATAATATTTTCATCATTTTCACGTGCTTTATATAGATATCTTCCTTAACCTTTATTGTTGCTAAAAACTATGTATGTATATGGCGGCCATCTGGGATTTGTCGGCCATCTTGGATTTTTGGGGTTGGGTGTCATGCTCGTTTTTTTTTGTTTTGCCTTTATGTGCAACTGTGCCAAATATGGTGCTTTTCCCATTTTCTGAAGAATTTGTGAAGATTTGATCCCACTATGATTACGGTTCTTGTTAATACAAGCGGCTGTTGTATGTGTCCATCTTTCTCTCAACACTCACCGCTTTCAGGACAGTAACTACGTGTTTGATAAACTTAGTCACGTGACTTCCGGTTTCCCAATGCGCATGTCTGAATAATGTCTGCTAAAACAAAACACGATCATTAATAATTATCTAAAAGTAAAATCAATATATAGAGTTGTAACTCTCTAATTGGCACAAACAAATAATTGTAACTCAAATTCGTAAAAAGTGTTAAAATGTGTTCACGTATACAAATAAATTATTCGATTAACAAAACTGGTCAATAGGGGTCACAGGTGACTTTGATGATAACACTGTCAATGCTGTCCATTTAACAAGTATTTACTAGCGAAAACATTTAAATATCAACCTTACTGTTAGTCAAAATTTGTTATTACAGTAGAATAAACTTTAGAATGGAAGGCTTTTATAATTGCACTGGAGCCTCCACCTTATCAATTTATTTCGAAATGTCTCACTACAGTATCTTCAATGAGAGAAGTTGGATACATTCAGCCCTTGTTGTTTGATTTTTATTATATGTGATATTTGTGTTTACTGTTGAATTATGTTAGCCAATAAAATCCAATGGTGCATATTAGGTCTGAAATTTCAGTTGAAAACAATAAATGTTACCAAAGAATAATTTGCATATTTCGCCATGAACGTACATTATGGCAAGTTGAGACTTTAAATAAAAGGTAACTACGGGTATTATGACAGTATGTTACATAGCAAATGTGTTAATAAAAAAATAGTACTAATTTTCACATATATGTTGATTGTTTAAGAACAATAAAATGCTGCCAAAGGAAAATGCGTTGCTTGTGCATTCAGTTGTGGATTCACTCCAATCATTTTTATAAAAATAATCGTACATTTTAATTACTACTACTGTAACAAGCGTTCACAACTTTATGAATGCATGGTATGGAATCTCTGGAAGATGAAATTGCCATTAGATTTATATTGAAAGGTCTTACTTTAGGAGACCTTATATTGCTCATCTGCTTATAGGGACCTTTAGGCGGTATTTCGCATAACTATCGACACATACTAAAACAAGATAATTGTTCTCGAATACAGGTTTCGAGCAGCATCAATTTTTTAATGGAATAGTTACATAAAAGAAACAAAAAGACAAACACTTTGTTTTCTTTTCTTTATTTTTGGGGGGGGGGCACAGTTCCAGTAGGATTCTACTACAGAATCGTGCTTATGAATGAAAGAAAAACTCTCCGCTATGCAACGTTTATCGATGGCGCGCATGACATAGCCGAACATCATCGTGATCATGTCATGTACATTTTGACATATCGATTTTACTATAAGCCATTTTTGCCCAGCCCGCGATAGTGACATCCATAAGCACTGTTTGTTCAATAAAATAATAAACGTCTGTCAACTGTTTGATAGAAACAATGCTATCGTAATGAACAAATCCTCAATATTAATTCTTTGAAAATGAACTTAAATTTTGAAGTTTGAACTTCAATAAATAATTATGTTATTCACGACCTATCATCGATTCGACCCTTTAAGGGATCGAAGGGGACAAAACCATTTGACAGGGCACCATTATATGTAAACTGTAACTGGAATGAATATGGCATTACTCGTGACATGTAAGCGCTTCATATGTAACAGCGAAGTTATTATCTCTGCCTGGTTGGCACACTAAGGTTTTAGTAACCAGACTTTAAAGCTCACCTATTCAACGCTGGCTTTGTAGGCAATGGCCCAAATGCCCCAGGACCCATATTCACAAAGCTCGTTAGAGTAAACTTCACTAAATTTCTTAAATTCAAATTAATTGAGTCTGTGGATGCTTAATGTATGGGTCTGAGGTACATTTAATGTATTAAATTTGTAAATATTTTAGGCGTTTAGTAGTTTACCCATTTATAAACAAATGTCGTTTAATTTCACATAGGCAATTTGATCTGAAGTTTCCACCTTAATACAACTTAAGTTAAGATTCCCTTAAGAGGTTTGTGGTTACCGGCCCTGAATCTAATCACTGTTGCGTAAACATACACATAGTATCGACATTAAAATTAGGATTCTCATCGATAGATAATTTATATATTATTACTTTGTTGAATATTCATTTCAGCGGTACTGAAGCAGGTTCATTTGTCTACACCGTTTTTCGGAACTGAACAACATGAAACCTAAGGAATTATAGAAGAAGGTTAATAAACAATACAAAAATAAAGGAATATAGCAATTTAGTCTAGATAATACGAAGCTTTGTGAAGATTTTTAACATCTGTATTCAACAGAGCATTCGGCCGGAAATAAATATTTTCAACATCACAATATACAATTAGATGCAGTATTTTACTCAAGAAGAAATACCCACAGCAATACGTTCACAAAACAACAACAAAAGTGGTGGAATTGATACATAATGTACAGAGGTGTAAAAATGCACAATCAATGAGTTAACGCCATTTTTTTTATTGTGTAACTGATTATAGCAACACGGGGGATGTCCCAAAGCAAACGGGGAGGGCACAAATGTACCTATTTTAAGGGTGGACATAATGAATGTGCCAAAAAAAACAACAGAAGCATGACAACAATAAAATATATTCCACATGTTTTGTAAACCGTTCAACTATGTGGTCTGATGAGCATGAACAACTAAACAAATCAAGTTGGATTTCGAGAGCGAATCTGGACGGTGGATATTGTATTTTTCTCCTACCCTCTAGTTTCACCTGAATATTACAGTCTATCCTGATAATATATATCTCGGATGGTTATTGTTGTCTCGCCTGAGTATTGTAGTGACGCCTGGTTATTGTTGTTTCGCCTGAGTATTGTTACCACGCCTGGTTATTGTTGTCTTGACTGATTATTGTTGTCTCGCCTGATTATTGTTGACTTTTCTGATTATTGTTGCCTCGCCCGAGTATTGTTGCCTCGCCTGATTATTGTTGCCTTGCCTGATTATTGTTGTCATGCCTGATTATTGTTGCCTTGCCTGATTATTGTTGTCACGCCTGAGTATTGTTGTCACGTCTGATTATTGTTGTCACGACTGGTTATTGTTGTCTCACCTGGTTATTGTTGTCTCGCCTGATTATTGTTGCCTCGCTGATTATTGTTGCCTCGCCCGAGTATTGTTGCCTCGCCTGATTATTGTCGCCTCGCCTAATTATTGTTGTCACGCCTGAGTATTGTAGTGTAGCCTGGATATTTTAGTCTCGCCTGAGTATTGTAGTGTCGCCTGGTTATTGTAGTCGCTCCTTAGCATTGTTGCCTCGCCTGCTTATTGTAGTCTCGCCTGAGTATTGTTGTCTCGCCTGAGTGTTATAGTCTCGCCTGAATATTTCGCCTGATTATTGTAGTCTCGCCTGATTATTGAAGTCACGCCTGGTTATTATAGTCTCGCCTGGTTATTGCAGTCTAGCCCGATTAATGTAGTCTCGCCTGATTATTGTAGTCTCGCTTGGTTATTAAAGTCACACCTGATTATTGTTGCCTCGCCTGATTATTTTTGTCTCGCCTGATTATTGTAGTGACGCCTGGATATTTTAGTCTCGCATGATTATTGAAGTCTCGCCTGGCTATTATAGTCTCGCCTGGTTATTGCAGTCAAGCCCGATTAATGTAGTTTCGCCTGATTATTATAGTCTCGCCTGGTTATTATAGTCTCGCCTGGTTATTGTAGTATCGCCTGGTTATTGTAGTCTCGCCTGATTATTGTAGTCACGCCTGGTTATTGTAGTCTCGCCTGAGTATTGCTGTCTCGCCTGATTATTTTAGTCGCCTGAGTGTTATAGACTCGCCTGAATAATTCGCCTGGTTATTATAGTCTCGCCTGGTTATGATATAGTCTAGCCTGGTTATTATAGTCTCGCCTGGTTATTATAGTCACGTCTGGTTATTATAGTGTCGCCTGGTTATTGTAGTCTCGCCTGGTTATTGTAGTCAAGCCTGATTATTGTAGTATCGCCTTATTATTGTAGTCTCGCCTGGTTATTATAGTCGCGCCTGGTTATTATAGTCGCGCCTGGTTATTATAGTCTCGCCGGGTTATTATAGTGTCGCCTGGTTACTATAGTCTCGTCTGGTTATTATAGTCTCGCCTGGTCATTATAGTCTCGCCTGGTTATTATAGTCTCGCCTGGTTATTGTAGTCTCGCCTGGTTATTGTAGTCTCGTCTTATTATTGTAGTGTCGCCTCATTATTATAGTCTCGCCTGGTCATTATAGTCGTGCCTGGTTGTTGTAGTATCGCCTGGTTATTATAGTCTCGCCTGGTTATTGTAGTCACGCCTGGTTGTTGTAGTCACGCCTGATTATTGTAGTATCGCCTGATTATTGTAGTCTCGCCTGGTTATTATCGTCAAGCCTGGTTATTATAGTCTCGCCTGGTTATTATAGTGTCGCCTGGTTACTATAGTCTCGTCTGGTTATTATAGTCTTGCCTGGTCATTATAGTCTCGCCTGGTTATTATAGTCTCGCATGGTTATTGTAGTCTCGCCTGGTTATTATAGTCTCGCCTGGTTATTATAGTGTCGCCTGATTATTGTAGTCTCGCCTGATCATTATAGTCGTGACCGGTTATTATAGTATCGCCTGGTTATTGTAGTCTCACCTGATTATTGTAGTCTTGCCTGGTTATTGTAGTCTCGCCTGATTATTGTAGTATCACCTGGTTATTATAGTCACGCCTGATTATTGTTGCCTCGGCTGATTATTTTTGTCTCGCCTGATTATTGTAGTGTCGCCTGGATATTTTAGTTTCGCCTGATTATTGAAGTCTCGCCTGGCTATTATGGTCTCGCCTGGTTATTGCAGTCTAGCCCGATTAATGTAGTTTCGCCTGATTATTATAGTCTCGCCTTATTATTATAGTCTCGCCTGGTTATTGTAGTTACGCCTTGTTATTGTAGTCTCGCCTGATTATTATAGTCTCGCCTGGCTATTATAGTCTCGCCTGGTTATTGCAGTCAAGCCCGATTAATGTAGTTTCGCCTGATTATTATAGTCTCGCCTGGTTATTATAGTCTCGCCTGGTTATTGTAGTATCGCCTGGTTATTGTAGTCTCGCCTGATTATTGTAGTCACGCCTGGTTATTGTAGTCTCGCCTGAGTATTGCTGTCTCGCCTGATTATTTTAGTCGCCTGAGTGTTATAGACTCGCCTGAATAATTCGCCTGGTTATTATAGTCTCGCCTGGTTATGATATAGTCTAGCCTGGTTATTATAATCTCGCCTGGTTATTATAGTCACGTCTGGTTATTATAGTGTCGCCTGGTTATTGTAGTCTCGCCTGGTTATTGTAGTCAAGCCTGATTATTGTAGTATCGCCTTATTATTGTAGTCTCGCCTGGTTATTATAGTCTAGCCTGGTTATTATAGTCGCGCCTGGTTATTATAGTCTCGCCGGGTTATTATAGTGTCGCCTGGTTACTATAGTCTCGTCTGGTTATTATAGTCTCGCCTGGTCATTATAGTCTCGCCTGGTTATTATAGTCTCGCCTGGTTATTGTAGTCTCGCCTGGTTATTGTAGTCTCGTCTTATTATTGTAGTGTCGCCTCATTATTATAGTCTCGCCTGGTCATTATAGTCGTGCCTGGTTGTTGTAGTATCGCCTGGTTATTATAGTCTCGCCTGGTTATTGTAGTCACGCCTGGTTGTTGTAGTCACGCCTGATTATTGTTGTATCGCCTGATTATTGTAGTCTCGCCTGGTTATTATCGTCAAGCCTGGTTATTATAGTCTCGCCTGGTTATTATAGTGTCGCCTGGTTACTATAGTCTCGTCTGGTTATTATAGTCTTGCCTGGTCATTATAGTCTCGCCTGGTTATTATAGTCTCGCATGGTTATTGTAGTCTCGCCTGGTTATTATAGTCTCGCCTTGTTATTATAGTGTCGCCTGATTATTGTAGTCTCGCCTGATCATTATAGTCGTGACCGGTTATTATAGTATCGCCTGGTTATTATAGTCTCACCTGATTATTGTAGTCTTGCCTGGTTATTGTAGTCTCGCCTGATTATTGTAGTATCACCTGGTTATTATAGTCACGCCTGATTATTGTTGCCTCTGCTGATTATTTTTGTCTCGCCTGATTATTGTAGTGTCGCCTGGATATTTTAGTTTCGCCTGATTATTGAAGTCTCGCCTGGCTATTATGGTCTCGCCTGGTTATTGCAGTCTAGCCCGATTAATGTAGTTTCGCCTGATTATTATAGTCTCGCCTTATTATTATAGTCTCGCCTGGTTATTGTAGTTACGCCTTGTTATTGTAGTCTCGCCTGATTATTATAGTCTCGCCTGGTTATTGTAGTCTCGCCTGAGTATTGCTGTCTCGCCTGATTATTTTAGTCGCCTGAGTGTTATAGACTCGCCTGAACATTTGGCCTGGTTATTATAGTATCGCTTGGTTATTATCGTCTAGCCTGGTTATTATAGTCTCGCCTGGTTATTATAGTCACGCCTGGTTATTATAGTGTCGCCTGGTTACTATAGTCCCGCCTGGTTATTATAGTCTCGCCTGGTTATTATAGTCTCGCCTGGTTATTATAGTCTCGGCTGGTTATTGTAGTCTCGCCTGGTTATTGTAGTCAAGATTGATTATTGTAGTCTCGCCTGATTATTGTAGTCTCGCCTGGTTATTATAGTCTAGCCTGGTTATTATAGTCGCGCCTGGTTATTATAGTCTCGCCTGTTTATTATAGTGTCGCCTGGTTACTATAGTCTCGTCTGGTTGTTATAGTCTCGCCTGATCATTATAGTCTCGCCTGGTTATTATAGTCTCGCCTGGTTATTGTAGTCTCGCCTGGTTATTGTAGTCTCGCCTGATTATTGTAGTGTCGCCTCATTATTGTAGTCTCGCCTGGTCATTATAGTCGTGCCTGGTTAATGTAGTATCGCCTGATTATTATAGTCTCGCCTGGTTATTATAGTGTCGCCTGGTTATTGTAGTATCGCCTGGTTATTGTAGTCTCGCCTGATTATTGTAGTCTCGCCTGGTTATTGTAGTCTCGCCTGAGTATTGCTGTCTCGCCTGATTATTTTAGTCGCCTGAGTGTTATAGACTCGCCTGAACATTTGGCCTGGTTATTATAGTATCGCTTGGTTATTATCGTCTAGCCTGGTTATTATAGTCTCGCCTGGTTATTATAGTCACGCCTGGTTATTATAGTGTCGCCTGGTTACTATAGTCCCGCCTGGTTATTATAGTCTCGCCTGGTTATTATAGTCTCGCCTGGTTATTATAGTCTCGGCTGGTTATTGTAGTCTCGCCTGGTTATTGTAGTCAAGATTGATTATTGTAGTCTCGCCTGATTATTGTAGTCTCGCCTGGTTATTATAGTCTAGCCTGGTTATTATAGTCGCGCCTGGTTATTATAGTCTCGCCTGTTTATTATAGTGTCGCCTGGTTACTATAGTCTCGTCTGGTTGTTATAGTCTCGCCTGATCATTATAGTCTCGCCTGGTTATTATAGTCTCGCCTGGTTATTGTAGTCTCGCCTGGTTATTGTAGTCTCGCCTGATTATTGTAGTGTCGCCTCATTATTGTAGTCTCGCCTGGTCATTATAGTCGTGCCTGGTTAATGTAGTATCGCCTGATTATTATAGTCTCGCCTGGTTATTATAGTGTCGCCTGGTTATTGTAGTATCGCCTGGTTATTGTAGTCTCGCCTGATTATTGTAGTCTCGCCTGGTTATTGTAGTCTCGCCTGAGTATTGCTGTCTCGCCTGATTATTTTAGTCGCCTGAGTGTTCTTGTCTCGCCTGAATATTTCGCCTGGTTATTATAATCTCGCCTGGTTATTATAGTATAGCCTGGTTATTATACTCTCGCCTAATTATTGTAGTCTCGCCTGGTTATTGTAGTCTCGCCTGATTATTGTAGTCTCGCCTGGTTATTGTAGTCTCGCCTGATTATTGTAGTCTCGCCTGGTTATTGTAGTCTCTTCTGATTATTGTAGTCACGCCTGGTTATTATAGTCGCGCCTGGTTATTATAGTCTCGCCTGGTTATTATAGTCTCCTCTGATTATTGTAGTCTTGCCTGGTTTTAGCGAATGCTAGTATGAGTGAGGAGGTGACCTATCTCAAATCGCAATATATGCGAAATAATCTAATATTTACTTCCGTCCCTGAGGACAATACTGGTGGTAATGAATCGCCGGAAGTAACGGAACGCAAACTCAGGCAACACCTACATGACGCTCTGAAATTGGCTAAGGAGACCGCGGACAACATTCGATTCGAACGCGTACACAGATCCACAGATAATTTTATTACCCATTATAAATTTAATATATTAATCGATGACATTGATTATGAACCCGACTGTACACCAATAAGGACCTCTGTTGACCGATCACATAATAATCATGGTATTAAACTATTAGATTTGTGTAAATCACTTAATATTCGCATTGTTAACGGCCGTGTTGGCGATAGTAATAACTTCACGTTTTTGTCACATAACGGTTCGTCCATGATTGACTACGTACTTTGTTGTGAACGCAATTTTTCATTGATAAGTGATTTAAATATTGGGCCATTTAATGAGTGGAGCGATCACGCCCCAATACGTTTATCATTGTTGTGTAATACTATCCAAAATAGAGATAATAGCTATTCAGAAATTAAATATAAATGGAACGATACGTTTTTACAACAGTTCCGATCGGGTATAATTGCTAGTTTACCGAATTTAAATACCATTGTTCACAATATAAACTGTGATAGCAAACAGTCTATAAATAATGGACTAAATGATTTTACTAATGTTTTACGCAGTGTAGCGGATCCATTGTTTCTAAACACCGACTAGTCAAGCCCATTTATAGTTTTGATGAAAATTCACATACGAAACAATCTGATTGGTTTGACCTTGAATGCACACATGTTCGCAACGCATACCTAGCAGATCTGCGTCGTTTTAATGTTTGTCAGTCTGACGCCAATAGTATACAGCTATGTGAGAGTAAAAGAAATTATAAAAATTTCATACGTAAAAGGAAGTCAATATTATACAAGCGAAAGATGGTTGAAAAAATTCAAAACTTAAAAAAGAGTAAACCAAAAGAGTTCTGGAAATATTTCAGCAAACGAACGAGTAATGTGGCAAATAATTTATCATTAAATGAAGTTCAAAGAATATTTTTCAAATTTAAATAACAACATTTTTGATTGTGAAAATGTTCAGGCGGAGACTTTTTGCGAAAACAATGATTTTAATTATCCTAATGAATATTTTCCTGAACTAGATCAACCTTTTACCGTTAATGAAATCGTTAACGCTGTGAAATCTTTGAAACGGAACAAAGCTTTTGGCAGTGACTGTATTTTAAATGAATACTTAATTGAAAGTATTGATATTTTATCATCACATTTGTGTGATCTGTTTAATTCTATACTAAACTCAGGTTATTTTCCAGATAACTGGACTGAAGGTATAATTATCCCATTGCATAAAAAGGGTGATAAAAACGATGTGAATAATTATAGAGGAATTACATTGGTTAGTTGTTTAGCGAAGCTTTTTACTACAGTTATAAACAAGCGAATTGAGCTCTTTTGTAATGAGCACAACACTATTTCGGATGCGCAATTCGGATTCCGTAAAGGTAGATCCACTGTTGATGCAATATTTGTACTTCTGTCAATGGTGCAAAAATATATTAGTGAAAACAAAAGGTTATATGTTATTTCCGTTGACATGATGAAATGTTTTGATTCTATTTATAGAAATGGTTTGTGGTTGAAATTATACAACTTTTAATAATTGTAAGAGATATGTATCAGCATGTTAAATCTCGTGTTAAACTGTGTTCTAATTATTCTGATTACTTTGAATATGCAGTGGGCTTGCGTCAAGGCAAAGTAATGTCACCTCTATTGTTTTCTATTTTTGTCGAAGATTTAGAGTTGTTTTTACAAAACGATACTAACTGTGGCCTAGTTTTAGATGATATTGTTTTGATACTTCTACTTTTTGCAGACAATATGGACATTTTAGGTAAAACCCCATGTGAGGTACAACAACATTTAAATAGTTTAAATTCATATTGTGTTACCTGGGGACTCAAGGTAAATACTTCGAAGACTAAAATTATGGTTTTTCGTAAAAGGGGTGGATTATTAAATAGTGAAAACTGGTCATACGATGGACAAAAAATAGAAGTTGTAAATGATTTTAACTATTTATGAACAATTTTTAATTACACTGGAAATTTATTTTAAATCAGGAACACCTAGTTGGTAAAGCTTTGAAAGCAATGAACATTCTTTTATGCAAATGTAAGGAATTTGACTTAAGTCCTAAGACAATGTGTCAGTTATTTGATGCCTTTGTGAGTCCTATATTTAATTATTCCTGTGAAGTATGGGGTTATACTAAGTCAAAGGAACTTGAAAGAGTCCACCTTAAGTTTTGCAAGCGATTGTTAAAGGTTAAAATAAATACTTGTAATGCAATTACATATAGTGAGTTGGGACGTTACCCATTGTTTATTAGTATATATATTAGAATGATTAAATACTGGCTGAAAATTGCTAGCTCAAACAATATTATTGTTAAAACTATTTATTCCCAATTTGTTATTGATAGTTATAACGGACATTTAAATTGGGCAGCAAATATAAGAAAGTTGTTAGCTGATTATGGATTTGCATATGTATGTGATAATGTTAGCAGTATCAATCTGGATTTAGTTTTGAATGAGTTAAAAACCCGTATTATAGACACGTTTAAACAAGAAACGATGTCAAAAATTTACAACAGCTCAATGTTGTGTCAGTATAAATTGTGTAAATCAACACATTATTACGAGCCATATTTAGATATTTTATCAAAACGTTATTGCTTATACATGAGTAGGTAAAGATTAAATGGACTTCCTCTCAGAATACAAACAGGAAGATATAATCGAATTCCACGAGAGGAAAGATATTGTACACTTTGTAATTCTACAGATATAGAGGACGAATACCATTTTGCCATCATTTGCAATTGTTATACTGACATCAGAAAAAAATATATTAGAAGATATTTCTATGTAAAACCGTCTGTTTATAAATTTACCCAGCTTTTAAATTCAACTAATAAATCAGATGTTTTTAATCTGTGTAAGTTTATTAAGGAAGCTATGAATGTTAGAAATGCACTAACTTTCGTTAATAATTAGCACACGGTTAACGTTCATCCTCCGATTTCCTACTTTCGAAATATGCATTGATTAGAATGAATTGTATATATTTATTTAACACTACGCTGTGTCATGTTGATTGCATGTATTATATTGATATGTGTTGTAGACGATGTACTTGTACAAGTCTTAAATAAAATGTTCTGTTCTGTTCTGTTATTGTAGTCTCGCCTGGTTATTATAGTCTCGCCTGGTTTTTACAGTCTCGCCTGGTTATTATAGTCCCGCCTGATTATTGTAGTCTTGCCTGGTTATTGTAGTCTCGCCTGGTTATTATAGTCTCGCCTGGTTATTATAGTCTCGCCTGGTTATTATAGTATCGTCTGATTATTGTAGTCTTGCCTGGTTATTGTAGGTTCGCCTGGTTATTATAGTCTCGCCTGGTTATTATAGTCTCGCCTGGTTATTATAGTATCGCCTGATTATTGTAGTTTTGCCTGGTTATTATAGTATTGCCTGGTTATTGAAGTCTCGCCTGATTAATGTAGTATCGCCTGATTATTGCAGTCTCACCTGGTTATTATAGTCTCGCCTGGTTATTGTAGTCTCGCCTGATTATCGTGGTCAATATCGTGGTATCGCTTCATTATTGGTGTCGAGCCTGATTATTGTAGACTGACATGTTTATTATTATCTCGCATTATTATTTATACTTAAATGTTTTATAGACTGGCTCGTTTATATCGTAATCACGCATAATTATCGTAATCTCGCCTAATTATTGTAGTATCGCTTGACAACAGCTGTCTCGTCGGATGATCATAGTTTCGCATGGTTATTGTAGAGTCGCACTCGGGAAGCACTGTACACAACATGGTTATTCACAATCGTATAATCATTATTCTCACAATCGTGATTGGAATAACTGATATTGTAACACCACACACATTGAATAATAACAAGAATTTTGCAAAGTACGCATTGACGCGCTGTTACTATTTATCTCATTGCCCAAGAAGAATGTAATCTTATGTCATGGCTGAGTTGCAGAATGCGTGCAAATGGAAATAAGCTATGATATCGACTGTTTTGTAAGAAATAACAGGAGTTTATTTTATATTGAATGACAAATGCGTATCTTACCAATAGCCAGCAACTGCTACATTTTTTGTTTGGCATTCGGCACTTGCTTTTAACGTAAATTGATATTTAGCAATTTGGTTTCTTAATACGCAACTAAACTATAAGATCATCTAGGTTATTGACTAAGGAATTTTTTATCACGAACAACATCTCTGAATTCGATACAGAATCAAACAGCTTTTGTTTCAGCCCAACGATTAGACAAGAATGATTGGTGAATGTAGAGTTTCATTAAAATACATTTTGAAATACTACTGAAAATATTTTATCAAATACAGGGGGGGGGGGGTGAGTGATATTAAATCTAATACATGTATTGCAGTTTTCACTCACATTAAAAGCGTAGAAAAATACTTCTTACGCTTTACACAACGGATGGTTTCTGCAGAGCCTAAAGTCTTGTAGGAGAAAAAAAACAATGTAACGATAATAACTATATCTGGAAAGTTACATACAAATGGCAACTGCTAGCATATGGCTTACGAGAGGTTGGTTTAGTAATGGTGCTATAAACCTCTCAACTGTCTCTGCGCACAATACATTATCCCCCATATTGTTCCAGTCTGCAGTTTTCACAAAGAAAGATCGTTTATAATGTTACGGTTAAATGTTGTAAATATAGTATGTGTAGAATGTTTTAACAGGAGTTTGCTTACAATATGTTCTAGTATTGTGCATGTCACTACGATCGGCATTTTTAAGAAGTTTGAATACGCTATCAGATTAATTTCAAGAACTCTTATATCTGGAAATAAGTTTTCTGAATGTTTTTGAAACAGATTTAAATTGTTCAACAAGTATTGATTTTGAGTCCGAAAGCAAACTTCCATTATGTTTCCGTGGTGAAACTTATATTTTCTTGTCTTTTTATCGATTTGATGTACCGGTAGTTCCGAAAGTTTTTGTGTTTTTTTTTCTGTTTTTCTCAACTGTGGCCATTATACATGTTTGAAGATAAACCTCAGTTATTCAATTTCCAAAGATGCTTCTGCTTCTTCATTTGTTTTATTTTCCCATAATGTTTTATGTTTTTATCATTTTTAACTCAAGAACATAAACATGCTCAAGAATGTTCATTGCAGTATTCGTTTAAGCCATACGACCTAAACGCACGCGTGCCATTCCTTCGTTTTACCAGTATTGTCCATTGTTTTGAAATATTGTATCATGCCAGTGTCATTGTACACTGCGAATGAATTTAACACCTTTACAATGAGTGTATGATGTTTACATGCTTGTTGATATTTAGATGTTTGTTATAAGATAACGGAGTTCGTATTTCATATTATTTGATGAACGAATGCGCAAATACCAGAGAACGATACATGATAACATAGGATTGTGTAACACCGGATTACAAGAAACAGGGGCTCATATATATAAAGATTCTTGTGTTATTCTTAAGTTGAAAATGTCAAAATGAAATTTGTGTTTGAAACACCGTGCTTTGAAACATGTGCATGACAAATATAAAATATGAAAACACATTTTCTTCAAACAAAGCATTCAAACAAAATGCAGTTGTTAAATTTCAGAATATGGAGATTCTTTAAATCTTTATTAAGAGTCTTACAACATATGAGCCCATCTTTATCATGATCTATTAACTCCCTCCAATTTACAAAATATATAAATGCACAGTTTTTCAACAACAAAATATGCATTAATATCTGCCCATAGAAAAATAATATGTTACGTCGAGGCCGAGCCATTCGTAAAATTATAGTACTTACAATTTGATAACGATCACTTGTTTCATGGTCTCTTTCTTATTGTGTAGTTTTACTGTCATCGCAAGAAGCCGGCATAACACGCGAAGTGGCAGCTACCTGTGATAAGCTCATGCGATCATGCGATTGACGAAGGAAACGAGTGGCGGGGGTCACTCCCGACGGTGTGAGAGGTCATCGTATTTCACTGGACGCCTCAAGCTGGGGTGACCCCACCTAGTAAGGTTCTGTCCAGCCATGGCCTGTCTGCTCCACTGGGTGCGTGGAGCTGAGAGATTCATCTCGACAAGTGGGCCACACATTCTGCACCAGGCAAGAATCAAACAAGAAAGAATACTCCAGCTCTTCGATTTGCAAGCTGGAACGTCAGGACCATGTGTCCCGGACATACTGCTGACCTGCAGCAAATTGATGACGAACACATAGGACACTCTCTATGCTAAACGTAGACATTGCCTGCCTTTAAGAGACTCGTCTAACTGACAGTGGTACTATCAGGGAAGCCAACTACACCTCATTTTGGCATGTGAAGTCCTAGGCCGAACGGCGTTGGCTTTGCTGTAAAGAACACGCTCGTCACCTTCATTGAGCCCCGTCGTCAGGCACAGAAAAGATCCTTGCACTCCGCCTCTCTAGCTGCTGGCCCAGATAACATCTTCAGCGTGTACGCGCCAACCCTCTGCTCAACCCCTGAGGATAAAGACTAGTTCTACGAGGCCCTAAAACGATATCCAGGATCGCCAGTACTTAACCACAAGACATGCATGGAGACTTCAACGCTAGTGTAAGAGCTGACCACAGGGTCCAGCTGTCTTTGTCCTCGCGAAAGGGGAAAAACCAAACAAAAAGGGCAGCGTCTGCTGGAGATGTGCTGCCTCCTTGGTTTATGCGTGACCAACATCTTCTTCAAATGCATGGATATCCATCAGGTGTCGTGGAGACACCCACACTCTCGGCACTGGCAACAGCTAGACCGCGTCAACACCAGACGTGCGTAACTTGCCAGTGTCCTCCTCAGACTCAGTTACCACAGTGCCGACTCCGACACGGACCATTCCCTCGTGGCTTGCGAGGTGCGAGTTCTCCCGAAGAAGCTTCACCACTCCAAGAAGGGTCGTCCGCGCATCAACACCTGCTGTGCAAGAAAGAGAAGAGGCTCTCACAGAGCAGGCGTCCGATGACACCATCGACTCAAAGTGGTCCCACTTCCGAAACGCTGTGTACAACGCGGCCATTGCCGCCTACGGAATGAAGGCGCGAAAGAGTGCCGACAGGTATGATGCCCACTTGGAGGAGATGGAGGCCGTGACTGAGGCAAAGTGGAAGGCCCACTTGGCTTACAAGGCATCGGCAAATCCTAGTACGCTCGAATAATTCAGGACTGCAAGGAACATAACCCAACAGACCGCCCGCCACTGCGCTAACACTAGCTGAACCTCTGCAGCAGTATACAGACAGCTGCTGACAACCGGGATGCTCGAGGCATGTATTAAGGAATTAAGACAGCGACCGGCCCTACAAGCTGCAAGACAGCCCCACTGAAGTCTAAGAAGGGTGAAGTCATCACCGAAAAGGGGAACGCAGCTGCAGTGCTGGACTGAGCACTACCTTGAGCTGTACGCAACCCGCAATGTCGTCACATACACTGCACTGGACGCCATCCCAGACCTGCCAGTTATGAAGGAGCTAGACAACCCACCTACATTGGAAGAGCTCAGATAAACTGTCTCGCTTGCGGCAAGGCTCTTCCAGGAGTCTTGAAGAACGGAAAACCTGCGCTGCTTCAGCCTCTGCATGAACTCCTCTGAATGTGCTGGGAACAAGGCCACATTTCACAGGACATGCGTGACGAAAACATTGACACTCTGTATAAGAACAATGGGAACCGCAGCAATTGCAACAGCTACCGGGGTATATCCCTACTCAGTATCGTAGACAAGGCCTTCAACCGCGTCGCCCTGGCGCATCTGCAGACCCTAGCCTCCTGTGCATATCCAGAGTCCCAGTGAGGCTTCAGAGCCGGCCGGTCAACGGCAGAAATGATCTTCTCACTACGCCGCTGCAAGAGAAGTGTTGAGAGCAGCAGATGCCCCTCTACATTGCCTTTATCAATCTGACGAAGGCGTTTGACCTGATCGGCAGGAGCGGGCTCTTCAGGCTGCTTCAGAAGATCGGATGCTCACCACGACTGTTTGCCATCATCACGTCCTTCCACGAAAACATGCACAACACCGTCGACTAAAACGGTGCAACATCGGAGACCTTCTCAGTCAGCAATGGAGTTAAACAAGGCTGTGTCCTTGCGCCGACGCTCTTCGCGTCATCTTCTTCTCTATGTTCCTGCGGTGCGACTTCAAGAGCTGCAGCGAGGGAGTCTACATCCACACAAGGGCTGACGGCAAATTGTTCAACCTCGCTCGTCACCGCGCCAAGACTAAGTTCACCGAAGTACTCATCCGCGAAATGCTCTTTGCCGACGACGCAGCCTTGACGTCCCACACGGAAGACGGCCTGCAACAGTTTGTCAGTTATCTCTCCCACGCCTGCAAGGAGTTTGCGTTGACCATCAGGCTAAAGAAGACCAACATCATGGCCTAACCATTACCATTGATGGGTATAACCTGGAAGTTGTGGAGAATTTCACCTACCTCGTGTCAACAATCACCAGTTCGCTCTCCATCGACACAGAGGTCAAAAGCAGGACCGCCAAGGCAGAAACAGTTTTGGCCAAACGGAACCAGAGTGTCTGGCAGAACCCAAACCTCACTGAGAAGACCAAGCTTTGCGTCCACCAGGCCTGCGTGCTCAGTACACTCCTCTACAAAAGCGAGGCATGGACCCCTTATGCTAGCCACGAGAAGAAGCTCAACAGTTTCCACCTTAGGTGCCAGCGACGCATTCTGCATATCAAATGGCAGGAAAGGATACCCGATACAAAAGTCCGCGCTGGCATGAACAGCATGTTTGCCATTCTCAGTGAGAGGCGCCTTCATTGGCTCACCCACGTCAGAAGAATGGACCCAGGTTGCATTCCAAAGGACCTACTGTACGGAAAGCTGGTAGAGGGCACACGGCTGATAGGACTACCACGTCTGCGCTACAAAGACGTCTGCAAAAAGGCCTGAAGCTGTCTGACATCATCGTCAATTCGTGGGAAAGCCTTGCAGACGATCTCTCCGCCTGGTGCCTTGCTGCTCAGAAAGCTCAGGATGCCAGAAAGACAAACCTTGCTGCAAAGAGAGCCAGGAGGAAGGAAAAAAACAGCAGCCTCAACAGGCACCACTTTTTACATGCAGCAAGTGCAAAAGAGACTGCCAATCAAGAATCGGTCTGCACAGCCATTCAGAAGGTGCAGATAGAATATCACCCAAACCGGAAGCTACATCATCGTCTCCCGAAGACGGACGGATTCCGACGCGTTTTACTGCATTAAAACAGATTTGTCCTTTATGATTGTCATTATTATGACTATTATTAATTCTTTATCGATTCATGCTTTCCAAACGTTGTCTGTAATATTTCAAAATTCATGCCTATAGTAAAACAAATTAAGACAAAATTTGCAAAAGTGACCCTTATCAAATTTTGATTGCTATTTATGGCCACGCATGAAATACAATGTAATCTCTTGCACTAAAATCAATGATCAGCATCTGTATATCATTGTGTTACTGCTTCAGTTTCAGGTACGACTTCTGGACCCCGGAAGTGGTCGTGTCCTTGTTGCTGCTGGCTGCAAATCTGCAGGCTGCTAGAATGATGTAGAAAAATCAGTTGAAGCGTACCACAAAAATACACATTTATAGCCACAGACTGCGTCTTTGTTTTCCAGGGACAAATGATTAACGTATTTAAAACACGTACATGGGCAAATTAGCTCTTTTAATTTTAGTTTCGACGACGCACTTAAAGGTTCGCGTTTTAATTTGAAAACGAAACATGTCTCGTTTGTTGTTCGTTGGACGTTATTGTTATACAGTGTGATTCTTTCTAACTCGAGAACAAATTGAGCTATTGTAATGAAACTTCATACATAGATACTTTATTGCAAGACATCGTTTTGGATTGCATATGGGGTGGGTGGGGTCAAGGTCAATGTCACTGTTACTAAAAATAGAACAAGCGGGCCATGATGGCCCAAAGCGCTCACATGAGATGTGGTACAGCTGAAGACCATATTGTTGTGACAGGTTTGAAAATTAAGGTATATGAACAATACGCAAAGGGGGTAGGATCAATTTGATTTAAAACATCGGTTAGTGCAATGGGCTAACTAAAGTACGAGTTAGGTAGTGGATGTGTGGTGTTTTTGCTAATGGTTCCAACAGTATTTTTTTTTTTTCGCAGACAATTTTGGAGAACTAATTGCAATGCGATAATTGCGATGGCTGTGCTGTAAGGTCAAGTTTTGCTTTTTCTTTGATAATTTTCTGTCCAATGATGATAAATGATGTTAATGCAGGCCCTGAAGCTATCAAGGTTGCATGTAGGAAAGGTTTATTACTGTTGGAAATCAAATTTTATCAATCAATTTTTATGGTCATGCGCAATCTTTGTAAGTTTGGTCAACATTGAATACAAAAATCGTGTGTGCAAGCCAATCATTGGTAACTTGATGATGTTTTTTTCTCCAAATACAAGAGGCAATAACTCCGGTGTTTTTGGCGTGATCATTCTTTTATTCGACCTCACCTGTAGTCTTACGTTCATAGACAAACTGTGCACGATTGGTGAGGATTGGGTGAAAAATGAAGTCTCTATTCTGAAAAATGTCCATTTTTGTACTCTTTTTTTTCACAAACAAAGGGCAATAAGTCTGGTGTTTCTTGCCCGAATTTGCTTATATTCGACTTCAACTGTAATCTCGTGGTAATAGACAAACTGTGATTGCTGAAGATGAAAAATGAAGTCTCCATCCTGAATAATGTCCATTTTGTGTATTTTTTAATAAACGAAGGGCAATAACTCTGGTGTTTGAAACACGATCTGGTCCATTTTGGGCGTCTGCTGAGATCTGATGATCATACACAAACTGTGAATTTTTTGTTAAGATTGGATGGAAAATAAAGACTATATTAGGTTGGAAAAAGGCATGTTTGCATTTTTTGCATGAAAAAGGGGCAATAACTCTGGTGTTACTGGTGTGATCTGACCCAATAACAATCCCATCCGAGAATTTATGGCCATACACAAACTGTGCAAGTTTGGTTAAGATTGGATAAAAAGTGAAGTCTCCAGCGTGAATAAGAACCCAATTGTTGACGGCACACGGAAGACGACGAACGACACAGAAGAGCTCCCCTATACCAATATCTCACGAAGCACTTCGTGCTCAGGTGAGCTGAAAACGGTTTCTTCTCAATAACGTGAGAACGCATTGAGATATTTCAATGAAACTGTATACGTAGATACCTTAAACCGAGACCTCGCTTGGTATTGCATATGGGGTGGGCGGGGTCAAGGTCACTGTTACTAAAAAATAGAAAAATGGTTTCCGTTCACTAACTCGAAAACGCATCGAGATGTTTTATTTAAACTTAATAGATAAATACCGTATATCGGGACCTCGTTTGGGATTGCATATGGGGTTGGTGGGGTCAAGGTCAAGGTCACTGTTACTAAAAATAGAAAAACTATTTCTGCTCAATAACTTGAAAATGCATTCAGATTTTTTAATGAAACTTAATACATAGATACTATATATTGGGACCTCGCTTGGGATTGTGTATAGGGTGGGTGGGATGAAGGTCAAGGTCACTGTTACTAAAAATAGAAAAAGGGTTTCCCCTCAAAAACTTGAGAACAAATTGAGAGATGTAAATGAAACTTCATACATAGATACCTTATATCAAGACATCGCTTGATATTGCGTATAGGGTGAATGGGTTCAAGGGTCACCATAACTAAAAATAGAAAAACGGTTTTCGCTCAATAACTTGAGAACACATTGAGATATTATTAAATTGTTAATGAAACTTCGTGCATAGATAAATTATATTGAGACCTCGCTTGGGATTGCGTATAGGGTTGGTGGGGTCAAGGTCACTGTTACTAAAAATAAAAGAAGACGGCCATGATGGCCCAAAGGGCTCATCTGAGTACTGGCAAAGATAAAAGCCTTACTGTTGTGAAAGGCTTACGGGTATGTACGCCATAATGTCATTTAATAATTTGTCTAGCTGATTTACTCTCATACATAGAACAAGTAAGAACCTGGATCTAGTTTCTCTTCTCTGGTATCCAACTTTTCGCAGGCAATTTCGGAGGGATAGCGTTAATGCGGGAGATCTGAAAGATAATGGCGACCGCTGCGCAAAGGTCATGTCATGCTTGCCGGCTTGTTTCAAAACAGTAGTGTATTGCCATTTACCCGTCCTATATTCAAATTCGCTTTAGACGTTATGGTCATAGACAAATTGTGCAAGTTAGGTCCAGATTTGTTGAAAATGTAAGTCCCCGTCTTGCAACAAATTAATGTTTGCATTAATTTTCATAATTAAGGGGATATAACTGCTGTGTTCATGGCCTGTCTTATTTGCTGCTTTTGTTGAGATCTTATGGCCATACCATACATGTGGAAGTTTTATCAAGATTGAATGAATAATGAAATCTCGATGCACCAAAAATGCAAATTTTGCATTTTTTTTTAAAAAAAGGAAATTTTTGCATTTGTTTCACTAACAAAGGCGCCATAACTCCAATGTTTGTTGCTCAATCTTAACCATTGTTGGCTTCTGATCACATAAAAACTGTGGAAGTTTGGTCAAAATTGGAAGAGAAGTAAACTCTCTATGAACAAAAGAGGCAATTTTTCCCTTATTTTCACATACAAGGGGCCATAACTCCAGTGCCTTTGGCCTAACCTTACCAAATTTTGGCTCAGCTCCTGTTGAAATCTTTTGGTCACACACAAACTGTGGAAGTTTGGTCAAGATTATAAGAAAAATGAAGTCTAAATCAAGGTGAAATGTCAATTTTTGCATATTTTTCAACAAAAAAGGGGGCATAACTCTGGTGTTTGTGGCCCAATCCGGCCTAATGTTGACTTCTACTGTGATCTTTTGATAATACACAAAGTGTGGAAGTTTGGTCAAGATTGGTAGAAAAAATGAAGTCTCTATGAACGTAAAAGGCAATTTTTGCATTGTTTGTGCCACAAACTAGGGGCCATACCTGTAACGTTTCTGGTCCAATTTTGACCCTTATCAATACCGACAGATTGCAAAATACGACACTATTGTGCGGACTATTATTTTGCCCCAAGGACAAAACACAAGCAAACAAGACACTGTGTTCGATAAACACACATGACTCCGGTTAGTGCTGGACAGCCCATTTGAATTATTCTAAGTCCAAATTAGGTTAAGGTCAAAGTATATGGGTGGATTGCAAATGGTCATAAGCAACAACTGTGTAAGTATCTAAGTGTTGTAGTAAACGGTGTTGGTGCTAGACAAAACGGTAAATTTACTTGACTCGTCACGGACGGACATGACAATCACTATATGCCTCCCGCATCAAGATGTCTGGGGCATGAAAATCTCTGCATGAAGCAACTGGGTCTTGCATTGTTTTGTTGCTTTTTGGAAAAGGCTGGTATACTGTATCTAACAGTGTTTTTGTTTTGTTTTGTTTTTTAAACAAAATAGTATAACCTAACATTGTAAAGTTTCAACCAAGGATTATTGTGTGAAAACTGAATTTTGAACATGTACCATTTTCCTTTGAGCATTTTTGGCAGAATTCTTGATATTTCAATTCATTAAAACAAAAATCTAAACCCTCTTGTCCAAGAACTGTGTGACTTTGACAATAGTTGGTTAAAACACATTTTTCCATTCATGGCAACAGCATTGTTTATACATTTACAAACACTGGGACTAAATGAACATGCATTATCTGGATTTATTGATTGGTGAAAAATAGCAATGAAGAAACAAAACATGTTAATGATGGTTTATTCACTACACTTAGCACAATTCACAGTTTCTGGTAGTCCCCCTGGTACTTCCTCCTCTCCCCCAGGCGGTTGTAGCCCTCGTAATTGATGCCAGGAACCTGTTCAAACTTCACAGGGTCTGGTTCGCTCAGCTTGATGGCGTTATCCTTCAGGGCAGAGAAGAAGGCTTCGATCTGAAAGTATGAATGAAGACTGTAGTAAGACCATACTAGCTTTATTGGCGCTAAAAATGTTATATTGTTTAAAGGGTTATAAAAGGGCGACTACCAACGTTGAATGTTCCTTATAATTTTAATGTTACACTGTATGTGCATCTTCAATGGTTTCTCTAAGGAAAATTAATAATATTCAATAAGGTTACTGTAAATTTATATCTTTTTGTTGTTTTGAAAAAGATTTAACTACCAATATGTTTTTTTCGTTTTAGATGCATTAATTAACCACCATGTATGTACAACGACTATTGTGTTAGTCTTACAATGCAAAGAAGTATAAGTAATAGTATGTATAATAAATTAATAATACATTTTGTGATGTTTTATTTACATATTGTATTGAATTTGATAAACATACATATTGAAGATTCCAGTACAGTAAGTGCTTTATTTAATATTTATTGATCCAATTAATTAGATTATAATTTTTAGGAATGTTTCATGGTAGAAGACTATGATACCCATGTGTTAACACTGTACTGTGTACAAATGTGTTTTGCTCTTTTCTGTTCTTGATAACATTATATTTTCAAGATAACAGATTAAAAATGACATTTAAACTTCCCATTCTCATAAAATTCCCCTGAATGCATCGTAAAATTAATCAACAAGTGATGTCACTTTCAAGTGACATAACCCCGAAGGCGCTTTCAGTAAGTGCCACATTGACACCGAAATGAATGTTTGTAAATAAAAGTGAATGAAAAATGTAAACTATTACTTCAGTCAAAACGGCTGCTCTAGAAAAGCCTATGACAAAATTTAACCAAAATATCTAAATTAAAAAAGGGGCATAAATCTGCGAAAGTACCAAACAGAGTTACGGGGATTGCTTTCCCTGGTGGAGACATTGGTAGTAAAGACGTATTTTAAGTTTAAAGTAAATGCCTTTGATAGTATTCAAGATATTGGACTTTATGAAAAACTTCGGGGCATAATAAAACAAAGCATGGTTCACACATCCTACTTTTTCTGAGGTTTTTGATCCCTTTGTTTCATCATCGGCTGTTTTGTTTTCGGCATCATCATAGAACACTTCAGTGATTCCAGTTTCCAACATCCTCCGAGCCAACAGCTGACCCAGATTCCAGGAGGCACACACATCATTGTGTCTGGAAGTATAAAAACATTTGTAACAACACAGGTCTACAAAGACGATGGTGTAAGATTATTCTACAAGGATCAATAATTTAAACAGTTAAACCAGACTTGTCACAAGTTGTGTCACATTTTTGAGGAATACTTTTAAGCATTGCCATATAGTTAAGGGATTTAACTGACAGAAAAAGTTCAAAAGGTCAATTAAATCTCAAATTAAGTTTTGGTGTAGGTCGGTTAACAACTAATTTAATTACATAAGCACATACATATGAAAAATCTGAATGACAGAAGTGATTGTCTTAAGAGGCAGAAATTGATTGGCCAATGTTTAGTGGACAAAATATGACAGAAGTGATTGTCTTAAGGGGCAGAAATTGATTGGCCAATGTTTAGTGGACAAAATATGACAGAAGTGATTGTCTTAAGGGGCAGAAATTGATTGGCCAATGTATAGTGGACAAAATATGACAGAAGTGATTGTCTTAAGGGGCAGAAATTGATTGGCCAATGTATAGTGGACAAAATATGACAGAAGTGATTGTCTTAAGAGGCAGAAATTGATTGGCCAATGTTTAGTGGACAAAATATGACAGAAGTGATTGTCTCAAGGGGCAGAAATTGATTGGCCAATGTTTAGTGGACAAAATATGACAGAAGTGATTGTCTTAAGGGGCAGAAATTGATTGGCCAATGTTTAGTGGACAAAATATGACAGAAGTGATTGTCTTAAGGTGCAGAAATTGATTGGCCAATGTTTAGTGGACAAAATATGACAGAAGTGATTGTCTTAAGAGGCAAAAATTGATTGGCCAATGTATAGTGGACAAAATATTGTAGTAAGTTAGTAAAAGGGTACTATGGAGTTCTCTTATTTGCAATAATATGTTTTGAATTGCATTACAAACAATTTGGAAATAAACAACAATTGCATATGCCAGAAATGTTACTATCATTATGCACTAATACATGTAATAAGAACATTTGGTGTTATCTATATGTTGTACTTAGTCATCTTATTAGCTTTCTACTAGACTATGTATTTAGTCAGCTTGTTAGCTTTTTACTAGTAGACCAAGTATTTTTGAAAAATGAAAGCTTCAGTGACACTACAAGATTTTTAACACATCATAATTGGTTATTAAACTGCAATACATTTTCTACCACATTTTTGTGAACTTATGATATAACATACAGGTAATACATGGTACAAAACCTAAAAGTGTCGGATGAAGATCCACACTTACTTGTAGAGGTACTTCAGAACGGCTGGTTCTTTTGTTGATGCTTCTATAACAACCTTGCCAGAGAAGTGAACGATGCAGGCAGACATCTTTAACTTGTCGTACACCAATCTAAAACATTTCCAGTCAGGAAAAATGGTTAAAGCGACCTGAAACTTATGCCCCTTATTATGTCATACCATTTGAACTTATGCTAATTTGCACATGTGATAATCCAGGATGTAATGTCAGCAAACAATTCTGAAAAACAGTATAGGATGTGGAGATTAGTAAATGTGTGTTGCACACAAGTTGACATAGCGTGCCTGTTATGATGCTCATCATACATGTTTATTATTATCTATGCATAAATAAAATGTATAATGATTTTTCAAAGTATTACTAGTTTATAGATACAAATAATAATTATTTTATAAGACCTTCGTTATAGCAAATATTATGCATGCCAATAGTATTGCAAGTTTAACAACAGCGAAGTTAAGTCTTACTTGTGATAGAAGTCTTTACGAGGTGCTTGGAATTTCCAGCCTTGCACTTTCCGGGCAATACCCATGCGATCCAGAGCTCTGAAATGTGGTTGATCAAGAAGTTATAATCAATTGTAGATTTTCTGGTTTCAGCACTTTTTTGCATTAACTTGTTGACTCCGGAAGACTGTTTATTAACTGCGCTAGATTCAAAAACTATTTTCTGTGCATAAATATTCCCAAAAGTCATAATAAATGACTATCATGTTATATTAAATGCATGCTATATTTCTTCAAAAATGATTGATTGTAAGACTCATATGGCAAAGGCACACACAACTGAAAAGATGTAAGCCTACTAATTATAGTATATTTATATATATACATACCTTGGATTACGATTTTCAAACAAGGGATTCACTTTAATCTCGCAGTTTGCCTTAACTTGTGAATCACAGTAACATCTTGTAACTGAAATAGACAAAACATCTTAAATAATAAAATATGTTTAAATACATTAACCTTAAAGTAATTAATAAATTTAACATGACAGAAAATTGTGATTATTTAGCATGATTTGTCCACTATATGTTTAAGATAAGTTACAATTCAAAAACATACATTTTCAAATTTCATGTTTCTTATCAAATATAATTTTAACTATTATGACCCAGTATATAAAGTCAATATTGAACAAACATAAAACATTGATATAGAAGAAATTATTGAAAATTGTTATGGAATAAATTATCTTTACAACTAGCATGCAAGGTATGACATCTGAATAACAAAATGTAAATGATAACCTTGTTTTTTCATATTTAATGCTAACATGTTTGCAAAATTGTTCCCGAACAATATATGTAAGAGGTAAACTTTCCAACACATTACATTTAATGGTTTTTCAGCAGTTAGGTGGTTGACCTTAGATTTCCCAAATAAATAAGTAGCTCAACATTTGATCTGAGCTTCATAATTTATTTCAAGGTTAGGGCTGCAGTCTACTCCTATTGATATAAGGTTGATGTTGTTTTTAATTCTGCTCCATACAAAAAATAGCTATGAAGCAACTGATTACGTCTTATTATTTGGATTAGGCATCACTGTGTCCATTATGAAATCCTGTTTCCGCCAGTTGAATTTCGCCCTGTGCTTTATGACAGAGCGACGATGCAACATTTCAAATTCTATAATGTGCAGATCTTGTACCGAGACATTTCACAGACACCTGAAATTTGGATGATAATCATTATAATATTATGTCTACGAATTGTAACCAGCGATAATTATCGCCCAAATCGCGCATAGTTGATCGCATTGTCGCAATCTGGCACACAGTGATAATTATCGCCCCCCCCCCCCCTCAGACAATATGCACGAGATGATAAGACTGTCGCAATGATATTTATTTTTAACCATGCACTGCCTGACAGATATAACCTTGATATTAGAATGATAATCATTGCTTTCATTTAAGAGATCTCAAATTCTACAAGATCATCAATATTGGACATCAAGCGCCTAGGGAAAGATCTAGAAAATGCAATTAGACTGGTCCTGCTTTCCACCCTGCTCCTTTTTAGCCGCACCCTTTACCTTTTGTAATCCTAGATCTTTCCCTATGGACCGTCACTTTAACTGTTATGCATGAAACACAACTTAATTCATGTAAAAGGTGACAGTAGATAAAAGATATTCCTAGCAACAATCAATTCGTGGGCCAAGATCAGACGATGCAACAACTCGAGATTTGGGCGAGTGCTGTGCTGTGTGCGATTTCATAGGCGATGCAACAACTCAAGATTTGGGTGATAATTATTGATTTGTGCGATTTCATAGACACACACAATTTGGAAAATAATTATTATCCAAATTGTGTGTGTCCATGGTTTTAAAAGTGCGAGATCTGTAGAAAATAATTATTAAAATGTTGCAATGCTGCAGTCTTGTAAAGAGCGAAATTTTAACTAGCGAAATCTGGATTATTAGTCCATTATTGTTTGCCTTCTTTTTTTATTCAATTGAGCAATTCAAAGTGCAAGATCTGTAAAAAATAATAATTAAAAAGTCACAATTTTGATAGATTATTGTGTAGGTGCGTACATTATTATTTGTTCCTACCTTTGATAATACAAATTAGTTGCACATTATCATGTACATTTCGATGATAAATATCCGAATGTATTATCCGAATTTCCAGCAGTGCTGATTGACATTGGAAACAAATGTAAAAGCAAACTGCTTGAACTTCTCGATTACAAACCTGTTAAAGACACTAATGTTCGACATGACAACGGTGATGTATCAATGAAATAAGGCGAAATCAATCGTAACAATGACATTTTTAAATACATCAATGAAGGGCATTAATATTGCTATTTTCATAACTCAAAGGTTTTTTATTTAGCACGAAACAACAACAACACAAGACGACGAAGTGATGGGGAAACGCTATTACTGTGATTTCTGTGACAGGTCATTTGCTGATACGGGTGTCAACAGAAAGAATCATTTTAAGGGCGTCCAACACCAACGCTTAAAGAAGCAACAGTATGATGCATTTCGTGGTAATGGATATTTTATTATTCGTCCCCCCTACCTTTCGATCCAATGAATATGAAACGACTCGCCCCATTAACGACTCGCCCCATAACGACTCGCCCCATGTTTAATCACGACTCGCCCATATCTATAACGATTCGCCCCATATGGATAACGATTCAACCATCATATTATGTTTGTTGTACAGTTTAATGTCTATTAGGTTTTAGTGTGAAGAAAATTACATAATATAGTTCTTAATCCACCAATCAATTGGTAAAGCAAATAATCTTAAAATTTAACATTATTATACAAGCATTTCTCAGCTTATTAAACATAAATAAAAATGTGTCATTTTACTGAATAATTAGAAAAAAAGTTATATTTGTGTGTTTGCATTTATATATTTAATGTGTAATAAATACATTTTCAGTGGAAATCCTGGTCAATATGTATTGAAAGACTTCGCAAAACCAGAATTGTTTTTGAATATTTCTTTTCATTTGAACTTCACAAAATATCGATTACCAACATTAACAGTTGTGTGTAATGTTTTTTTTTTTGGACATTTTTCTACATATCAACAATGCATACAAAAGGTCAAATACCTTTTGAAATTAAATTTAAAGAATGCAAAAAGACAAAAGTACAAATTGCTGTGGGGCTAAATTATGTTTAAAACTGGACTTGTCCAGCTGATAAAGTGATTGAGATTAATAGTACAATACAAACAATGAAACGCGTGAAACCTGTTAAAACAACACGTGTTCACACCATTAGATGACTGCTAGACCCTTTGTTAAAAAGTTGACACGTACACAAGTTATTTAAACTTGATCAGCAGGTGCCTTGTCAATGTGGAAAAAATACACAGTGAAACGTTCAAAATACATTTTTTATTTAAACAAGTAAGATAGTTGGAAAAAAATAAAAGAAAAAACATTTTGTAATGTATTTGTAATCATTCTATATGTTTTGCTACTCTTTTTAAATCATTTTATGTAATTTAAAAGTATGATTATTCCTTCGCCATCAACCGCTTATTCTTCAACAGAACAACAAAATTTTACTTTTTTTTCTACAGTATTTAAATTGCAAGTGACCATGATCACATTCAAAATTTGGCATAACCATGCTAACATTTAAACATTTAAATTGTTACCTAAACAAATGTTAAATTTTACTAGTATCTACGCATTATTTTGTACCTATTTTTCTGTTTATATCACCCGTAAGACACACAAACAAAGTGGTTAGAACTGTAACCCAGCTGAAAAAATCCCAAGCCACAATGGGAATTAAACCCGGGACCTCCCGGTTCCTAGGCAAACGCTCTACCGCGTCGCTATAAAAACTAGCTTATATAGCAAGGCAGTATAAGCGTCCCTTATACAGCCCCCTACTACATACTCTCCCTCCATGTATGAAATACTTCCACGAATTTCCTTCTGCCTTGACATCTGTGGGATGTCGTACAGACCACAGTGGGTTATTTACGTTGGGAGCCAATGTAACCCAGCTGAAAAAATATCAAGCCACAATGGCAATCGAACCTGAGACCTCCCGGTTCCTAGCAAACGCTCTACCGCGTCGCTATAAAAGCTAGCTCATATAGCAAGGCAGTATAAGTGTCCCTTATACATCCCCCTTCTACAAACTGACACAGTTATATCACATTATCTTATTACACCACATTTTTTGTATCTATGTGAAAAAAATTATTTATGTATTGTCCCTGGGAAGTCTAAGGAGCAGGGTCGAACTCGTATGGCAAAAAGCATTATACTTATTAAAATGTTCCATTAATAAAGGTCGGCAATTATTATAGATCACAATTCAATACAGTCACAAATCAACTTTCAATTTTATTACATAAGATAGGCCTTAAACACACTTCATGATATTACACAATTATACCACATCGTCTTATTATATCTTATTTATTTGTTTACATTGTTCATACACACTCAAATTAAGCTACAAAACATCAAAATTTAATAGATTCCTACAACCACATTTGATGGGGGGAATCGTTATACATATGGGGCAAGTCGTTATTCATATGGGGAGAGTCGTTATTAAACATGGGGCGAGTCGTTACATTACCGATCAAATCTACTCAATAAACAAGATCTAGCTTGTTGATTAAAAGTTATAAATTGCTTGGACATTCTGGTCCCAAAAGTAATGCAATCATGTTACTCTCTATGGCCTTGGCAAATATTTAGTTACTTTTTAGTGTCAGTATTTGTCTTAGAGTCACAGCGAATGTAGCGAATGTAGTGTGCGCGCCTGAGTATAAGAACCAGCCACCCAGTTAGCTCAGATGGGGAGCGCCATGCTAGTGTTCGGTATATCATAGGTTGGAGTCCCGCACCGGGCGCACTTTTCCTGCCAGGTTTACTTTACGAATGTAGCCATTTATTAAAAACGGAATGCTAAATTTGTTTTGTTTTGTCAAGCCTTAGTTATAATACAGGTGTTGTAAATCATTATTGTCTCTGCTAAGCTTATATGGTCTGATATCTTGTGTCTTATATGTTTCTCTTTTGTAGATCCAGCTACAATACTTACAGAAGAGAGCACTAAAATGCCTTGCACAAGATTCCAGTCAGGTCTGTGAATTGGGTTCCAAGTATGAAGTTATATTTTAAGGACTAGTGACAGCAAGATGCTAACCAGTTTTTAGATTAAGGCAATAGAGAAGAACAATAAAAATGTGTACTTTCTGTTAAACAATCTAGTCAACACATTCAAAAGTTTGAACACCAAAGAGTAACAAAATAATACAAATGCCACAGTAGTGCATTGGCAATGATGTTCACCTTGTGATGTAACTAAACATGTTAGATCCTACTCAGAAGGCTTATGATGAACTTTCTCAAGACACCAATAACTGGTTCTACCCAGAAAATGGACATAAACATGTCTCAATAAGTCTTAGGCTTTCCGCACCATCAAGCTAAAATAGTTTTAAACTTAAATAATACAATGTTTATCTATGAACTGTTTTTTATCTATCTTCACAAATACTTTTGTGTACGACTTCATGTATAATAATATTGTTAGCATAAAACTAAGGCAAAACTATCACATTATTTAATTATTTTAAGAACCGACAATATCCTTTTAAGAACCGACAATTTCCAACCTTTTTGTAATCCATTTGACATGCGGCTAATATCTAACCATATTTGTGACTTATCAAAGTAGTGGTGAAAGATTTTAGGTAGTTGTGACTTTGGCGACAGTTGCAAGTTTTCCCACATGACACCAGAGAGGCGACACCATCTTCAAGAACTAGGTAGGTTGGAGTAGATGACTTCATCACAATAGGAACATAAACACTATTAGTCTCAGTCTGAATACTGCCAGGACTGAAGACTTTTAATGCCCCCGGCATCTTGATGCGGGAGGCATTTTGCGATTGTCCTGTCCGTCCGTCCTTCCGTCCGTGACAAGGTTAAGTAGATTTGACCGTTTTGTGTAGCACCAACACCGCTTACTACAACACTGGGATACTTCAACAGTTGCTGCTTATCTTATGGCCATTTGCTATCTATCCATATCACCCGACCTCATTTTGACCTTGAACTTGACCTAAATTGCACTTATTCAAATGGGCTATTTGTTGGTTGACTAGATTTTACCGTTTTGTCTAGCCCCAACACCTCTTGCAACAACACTTAGATATTTACACAGTTGTTACTTATGACCGTTCCCAATCCACCCATATCACCCAACCTCACTTTGACCTTGACCTTTACCTAATTTGCACTTATTATAATTCAAAATGGGCTGTTTCTTGTTGACACCCAAACCTCCCCAATGGCCTCCCCCTACATGAAAACCATAAGATCTAAAGGGGACCCATTACTGCATGTTAAAGATCCGCCACACAAAGGTCTCCAGCTATGCCCCATTCACATCAGTGAATTGGCGGATCTTATGGCGGTGGAGATCAAAGATCGCCGACGTCTAACTGGGTGTCATGTCAAGCCCTACCTAATTAAAAAGGGGTTTAAGAAGACACCTGCCCCCCCACCCCCTCAAAGTCACAGCCCCACCCCCAGAGCTCAAAGAAAAAAGTCATTCAAAGGCAGCCGCTCCTCCTCCCGTGCCCCAGCCCGGGGGTACCTCTGGCGTTGGGGGAACCAGCGTAGCGTGCGGTTCCCGGCCCCGGCGTAGCGTGCGGTTCCCGGCCCCGGCCCAGTCAGCCATTGCACTCAACCGGCCGGATAAAAACACCAAGTTCATGCCGGAAACTGCACGCTAGAACCCCACGTTCCTCCCGTATCCCCCAAATCTCATCCATTAAGCGCAGGTTATAAGCCCCGTCATTGATAGAGAGCTGAATATCTTTTCTCATAACTTAGGTGGCTTATCTAGCCACAAATTTGTTGATATTGAACATTTTCTTGACTTAAATAATTTTATTGACATCGTGGCAATCCAGGAAACAAAATTTTCTGATTATAATGTTAGGAAAAATCCCCGGCTACAGAACATAATTCAAAAACCATCCTAATCTCGACTCTAATATTGCCGGAGGATTAGGTTTTTTTTTAAGGACAATATAAACTATGAGCTAATGGGAGTGGATAACCCTTTAAAGGTTGATGGTAGTACGGCCATTGAGGTGCTGGCAATCAAAGTTCACCATAATAAGAACCGTCCACTAATATTGGTCAACATTTACTCAAGAGGGTGTGCACTTGAGTATCTTAATAGCACCAGTCAACAAATTAGTACAGTTAAAGGACCATGTGATATCGTTTACACAGGGGCCTTTAATGCACACCACCCTGCATGGCGCTCCACACATACCACCACGGACGGTTAAGCTGTGATTAACTGGTTGGAAGAGCAAGACCTTGTTTTGCTTAACGACGGTTCGCCAACCAGGTTTCACTCTACCGGGGTTACTTTATGTTTAGACCTTACCGTAGCCAGCCCCTCCTTGGCCAGTACTTCTGTATGGGAAAGTGTCAATGATAATTTGGGGTCTGACCACTTTCCGCAATTGGTCACCCAGTGTGACACTGTTACACAGGAGGCCGGCACCCACACCTCCCAGAAGATCAAATTTCTTCAAGGAGGCTGACTGGGACCGGTTTGGGAAGTTGTGTTCAGACCTCTCCCTTGCAGATGTCCACTCCCAGGACATTCATATAATTTCAGCAAGTATGTTTTGGGACTTGATCCCAATTGCACCAAGTGGCGGGAAACCCTTCACCGCTGGTCATCTGCTGCTGGAATGCACCCAGTTTGACAGTCCAAGAACAACTTTTAAACAGCGTTTTACTGAAAATGCTGTTCCTTTTCATTTAAACACCATTTTGAACCCGGGTGGGCCAAACAGGGGTCTCTATCACAGAGCACTTGCCACCTATCTCTTGGACTGTCAGATCACCAATATAATTTAATTATCTATGGGCGGCCTGTTGTGTTACCAAATCTTTCCCCACACAGGACACTAAGCCGGGGATCAGCGCCTGGAGGGGGACTCGAGTCGCTTGCCTTAGATAATTCTGTGTCTAACTATTATTTTACATACATGATAAATGACTAAAACTACTTACTTATATACTACAATAGTTTGTGTATATTGTTATATACACATCTTTCTCCCTGTTATTCGGTTTTAAACCCTTTAATCTCTTCATAAGTATAGTTAAACCCACGAAAATGGAGTGTTTGCAACATATATTCCCCTCCCAAGTATAATTTACCTCATTTTGTACTTCCTTTGCATATGTATTGAAATTTGTTTACCGTTTTGGCAGTATTTTGCCCTATTTATTCCATCTGCATGTTTACTCAACATGCAACTAGTTACACTGGGTAAATAACATGATTTTTACCCTAAAATACCTTATTTCCTTTAAATTGGGGATACTATTCAGTTTACTACTAAATTTGCAGTTAAAGGGAAATAACCCTAAAATGTTTAATTTACCTGCTTTTACTCAATACAACTGTTTTACAGTAAAAGGGAGACTACTCCTGAGATTATTTTATATGCATGTCAATACTCCATTCTATCCCTTATACCATCCGAGGGAGACGAGCACAGCAAACACTCCATGTCCTGTATCTAGGGCACACATGCTGCCCATAGTCTACACTCACTGAGCCGCGATGGTTGGGGGGGGGGATGCCATCACTCTTATATATTGCTCTTTTATTTTAATTCATGCGGTGAAGTGCCCCGGCCTTTCCGACCAAAGCCAACCTGGTTGACTTCGGTTTCCTTATTTTAAGACCTTTTTTTTTCCAATAAACACATTAGTGTACTTATACAATTTTCAGAGTTTTAATTAAACCCGGTCTTAAAGCAGTTTTTAAAGTATATGAAAGGAACGGCCAATTCACTGTTTTAACTATGATATAGTCTGTTTGTGAGCAGAACAGTTTTAAATGTACAAATCTTGTTTCTTAATTGCTACATACATATATTGTGTATTTGACACAATATTTTATTCGTAATTATTAATGTGCCTTAATCATAGTGCATTCAATATGTGTGGACCTTATCCCATAGAACCACTACTACGTCCCCTCAAAACCCAAAACCCTGGTCCCTACATCTGCCGTGCCAGCTTGCGTCTGTCCACACTCTTCAAATCCGCCTACCATCCTATATTCTTATCCGCCATTTAAGTTTTTACCCCACCCGTTGGCTAAGAACCTTATTTTTGTATATAAAACACTATAAATTTTACTTTATTAAATACCACTTTGACCCAGTGGTTATATTTCTTTAACACACCTTTTTTTTGATAATTAAAATGGCCTTATATTGTTCCATATACCCATGTCTAAAGACTCCAACAAACTCTATGAATTATCAATAGATTCATAGGGTTCAATAACTTGGTGAAGAACCCTGCATAAACTACCCTATGCAGACAACTCATTAAGCTATTTATTCCTCTAGGCAGCAAACAATAATTATAAATAATAGAAATACTCTAAAAATTTAATTTGTCCATGTAAAAGTGTCTTTTTTTCGTAAGTTTTGGTGAACCACACGTTATACATGTGCTGTGACCTTCAGAAACATGCTTGTTTCTGATTGGTCAACAGTCATTAACGCCCAATTGAAGTAGGTCAATCTGTTTTTGGTTAATTTGTCGTATTTTTCGACTTTAAACTGCTATTTACACCGTTTAGCATATTCCTAGTCCCTTGACTCTTTCTAACTTACACATTACAAACCCATATATATTTGGAATTAGTGATATTTAGCCTATTGAAGGGCAGATAATTCCTGCTTGCCCAAATTCTTTATTCATTTTTAATCATCTCTATATCTTGCCATCATGGGAAACAACTCTTAACAGACCAACTGTATTTTATCTAGTACACTGGAACAATAATAGGCATTGCTCAGTAGAGCATTCAGAGGGTTAAACCCAGCCTGTTTTTACATTGTATATTACTGGCTTTGTCAATGGTTAACAGTACTGTACTTTTAGTTTCAATTTATTTATTTTTGCCTGAGTTATAAGGTATTAGAAATGTTATTTCTGAATTTTTACTACTTTGTGCTCTTATATTGTGCACAATTTATTTTGATTATTTAAATTTACATTTCATGGACCTCAGACTAATTGGCTAATAAATGCCATTACTATACTAAATTAATATTTTTCATAAGCTGCAGGAATCCCCCTATCTCCTCTCTATATTACCCCTTTCCCTCTGTGGTTTTTCATGAGCCATGCTGGGCCGGGTGCACAGGAAGATAGTAACACATATCTTAATTTAAATTTCATGTTATTATATATGTGTGTTGCTAACGGAGCCCTCCCGCAACCTTGGCCAATCTGATTGACCAAGGATTCCTTGTTTTAAGCCATTTTTTTGTTAAGCAGTTTGCCACGTTTACTATTGTCAAGTATTAATAACCCCATTTTATTGCAGATTTTATATAATATGGGGAGGACCCAGCTATCAATTGTTTAAAGTGTACTATATATTGTTTTAACCCACATGCGTAGTAAGTTTCTTAATTTTATGGCAAGTATTTTGATCATATTAGTAATAATGATCAAGTTGCCATTATTTCTTTGTGATATCACATATTTTGATTTTCTGAAGTTATTCTTAATGTAGAAATTTGTATATTTTTAACAAATAACTGTTTTATAGAAGTGTTATCCACATTTAAACTTTTAAAGTGTTAAACTACCTATTTTAAGTGTCCCTATCTATGTAGAGCATGTAAACCTGTGCGCCCGCCGGGTCCCAGTATCTCAAAATACCATTCAAGCACCGCCGGCCAAAATTCCCCTCCCCCACCGGTGCTATCCATTCTTTTAATAATCACCAACAAGACAAAGTCTTCCTTTCATGTGCTCCCCAGGGTGATTTTCTTTATTTGTATATATCTGTACAGTCTATACAGTTCCTTTTATTAGTTATATCTTGTTTTATTTGTGTTATTTTTAAAAGCCCTAAAAAGTAAGCCGTTTGATAGTGCCGGAAGGATGTAATATATGTTTTATCCTAAATTTTACTGTTATGTTGTTCATTTTCTTAAATTGTCAGCCTGTGGTAGGCTACACTCCACTAAATAGCCCAACAATCCTGCATAAATCTCAAAGGACAGGGTCTCAGGTTGGAGCAACAAGTTATAATCCCTGTCAACAAGAGTTCACCATTAGTGAAAAGCATGTCATGCAATTGTAACATCCATCATTAAAATATATATACCCATTATAAAGAAAATATTACATACCAACCAACATATACTTGCAGGTGCAAGTTACTTTAGCAATCTCACATTAATTTACTTGCTTTTAATTGAATAGTCCATCTTCATTGTATATTAAAGTATTACTACTTTTACCTTATAATAAATAAAGATTAGAAAGCATGTTTTAACCTATTTTCTCTATTTCCATATATGAAGACGTGCACATGATACAGATATTGTAAAACAATGCTGAACCACTTAGAGATCTGGATATAATTAACATTGTTTACAGTCGATATTGTAAATATCGTCACATGTGCATTTGCATATTGGTTTTAAATGTAATATTACATATTGTATATGGTAAGTTTTACCTGATTTTGACCCAGATCTCTAAGTAAGAAAGACTCCAACAACACCGTTGCAGCATTTGCTGCATAACGGGTTTCGAAAAATGATGATACACATAAAGTTATGTGTTCCCACCATTTAACTCTTATTGTAGTTGGGCTCTTTTCTCCAATTTTCATTTTCTCATGTTAATATAGGTAAGTCTCTGTTTTCCTTTTTTTCTCTGTTTGCAAAGAAACTTTTACTTATTTAGTCCTCTTGTCAAACACTGATATCTTAATAATAAATAGAATAGTCTGTTACACATTTCCACAATATATATTTTTTTTCTGTTAGTCTCTCATAATATTAATATTAAGTAAAGGGAGACCTGATTCAATACCTGTTTTCTTGGTTGTTTTACAGTGTAGGTCTATAATAGTATAAGGGAGGTAACTCCTGTTGACAAATAAAAGGTAATTGCAGAATTACTCTTCTTTAAACTGTGTATACCTTGTTATTTGATTTCTTTAAATAAGAACAGTGTGCTACTGAGTGAAATTTTAGAAATTCTCTACATTATTATTATATATTATGGTATTATTATGCTCTCTAGTGATAAATATGCAGAGTATTTGTTTGTATAAAGTATTATAACACAATACAGTTTTATACAATAGTATATTTATTGAAAATTTATTGAACAGTTTTAAAAATTTTGCTATTTTTAAAGCATAGATTTTTACTATTAGCACCGCACCCACACTGCAAAGTTTTACATTACACTGCAAAGTTTTACATATGTAACTTTCCCGCCATATTAAGGGAATTGTATAGTTTATTATATTTATGCACAGTATTTATGTTAAGCAGTGTACTCGGGCAATGGTTTTCAATTGAAGTCCGGAGAGTAAACAACCCCAATCATTCATTCTTTCTAACTTAATTATTTTAGGTATTTACTACCTATACAATGTGTTGGTTCACCAAAATATTTTATATTATAATAATTATTAAAGCCAACACTTTCTGTAAAAAGTAACCGCGTGAGCGGTTTTCAATTCTCAATGACTTTACCACATAAATTTATAATTTTATCATTCTCCAAATCCATTTATGTTTTAATATGCTATAGTATATACCTGTGGCATAAGATAATCGCAATCCCAAGTCAAAAAGTTATTTATTAACTTTTATTTTAACCCCCAAACTCATTTCATTTTTGATAAATGTTAACACGATAGCAATACCTTGACTGTGACGTCACGCGCACTCCCCAATTTCGATTGGCCGACCGATTTTCCCTTGTCATTCTAGATAGGTCAATCCATTTTTAACGTCTTTTTGGCACGGAAACTAAACTGTTTTATTGCTACTTTGTATTCTTATATACATACATTTTCAACACATAATATTTAGTAACCATAAAAAATAGTGAATATTTTATAAAGTAACATACAAAATAGTGTCAGTATATATTGTTGTGTCATAAATATAACACAGAGTACCATTTAAATGGTGGTGTTTTTTTTAACACTATTGTGTATTATATAAACTGAGATTTTTATCCCCACATAGATTTTAAATATTACGGCACCGTATCCACACTGCACTCTTTATATACGTTGTGACTTCCCATAGTGGAATAGTTATAATAACTGTGATACTATGTTAAGCAGTGTGCTCGGGCAATGGATTAAAACCGCAGTCTCGAGGATAAACAACCTGACGTCGTCATCTGTTACTTGGTAGACTAGATTTAACCGTTTCGTCTAGCACCAACACCACTTGCTACAACACTTTTGATACTTACACAGTTGTTGCGTATGTTGCGTATAACTATCCCCAATCTACACATATCACCAACCTCACTTTGACCCTGACCTTTACCTTATTTGGACTAAGAAATGGGCTATCCAGCACCAACCGGGGGCATGTGTGTATATCAAACACAGAATCTTGTTAAGTATTAAAAGTATTATTTATATTATTTATTGCTGTTGATGACATACAATGTTGTGAAGAGGTAATGTTACTGGGAACTATTTGAAATTTTTTATAGGTAATTTATTTTTGAAAGCATTAATTACCTATATTTCAAATGGAAAAGAGTAATTTCAGCCATCTACACTTTCTGGTCAATCGTTTTACTGTTGCTGAAATTGTCCAGACTTGTAAGTTGTCACAGATGTCTATATTTTATGCCAAGGGCATGATGTAGTTAAGTAAATTGTAAGCTGTTATATAAATTCAGCAGATGAAGGGTTAAGTATTCTTGACAAACTACGAGTATTTCTGATCTATTTAACCTGATTTAACGTAATATTTCCCAGCCACCACAGATAAGTTATGTGTAATATATTCTATTATATAACACAAACATAATTAGATATGCATGGTGCACTTTATCTTATTTGCACCAATGTCAAAGTTCAATGTGACATACGAGATATTATATGTTGAAAATATACTCATCCCCTCCACATACTGAAGCCTCCAGTGAAGTTTCATTGAATCACTGCCTGTTATTGCAGGGAAATAATATGTAGAAACGGGCTACCACAGAATCTACCACCAGATCACCTTGTTTCAAGAAAAATAAAAAAATAAAATTTTACAAAATAACAATAAATGCAAAATCTCTTAATGCGTGTATGACAAGAATGATATTTGTGATCCATGGCAGTCGTTGCACAGTTGCAAATGGTTAGTCGTAAGAAATCAGATCGGTGAAATACGTCCCAGCATAAATATTTTTTTGCAATGATTTCAATTTATAAAAGTCCTACAGTCGTCATTTTTGTAAATTATTTACCGAAACTTCAACGATTCATCTTTTACCATTCCTATTGGTAATGACATTCGCCGATTTCTGAAAAAGTACCGTTAAAAGCAGAACATCATACTCAATCGAAAGTCATGCTTACTGTTTACAATATTTTTACTCCACCGGACCACCTCGGAAGTCATCACCGGACATTTTTCTTAACACCTCCATATCAGGTGGTCCTAGCCGTGTACATGTGTTGTTTTATTTTAAACGAACCATTTAAGCACCTTTCAATTACATGCACATCCAATACCTGTATTATTTTTTATTACGTTTCATAACCAGTTGGTTGTCCGCCGCTTTGTCCGTTCGTCTAAATTCCATTTCTACTGCCATTCAAATTCTCCGGTTGTCAAATGCATTTTCCTTGGATTTTAAAATTACTTGACACAAATGCTTGCAGCAATTAGATGATGCGTAGTGTGCATGAATCTGGTCTTTAGGTCAAATATCAAGGTAACACCTATAGGTCAAAGGTCAAAATTGGGGACTTTGCTTGTCTGTACTTTAGATTGGCATGGTTATTAAAACTGCTTGACACAAATGTTAATCTCAATGAGATTGCATGAAGCGCACGTAATCCAGGTTTCTAGGTCAACGGTCAAGGGCACACGTAGAGGTTAAAGGTAAAAGCTGGCTTTTGATTGTCCGGGCTATACCTTGGCCACAGATTGAGAGATTTTCAAATTACTTTGCACAAATGTTTTCCTAAATAAGATGGCATTTAAACTTTCATGAACCAGGACAGTATATCAAAACCAACTTCACACTTAAAGGTCATACGTCAAGATTGGCTGTTTGCTAGTCTGGCTTTATAACATAGCCATAAATGGATGGATTTTAAAATCACTTTACACGTGTGTTTGCCTCAAAAAGACATTGTGTCGCGTAATGAATCAGGTTCATAGGGTTAAAGGTCAAGGCCACAATAAGAGGCCAAAGCGGTATCGAAAAGCGTCCATAGGTGCTACCGAAGATCATCCATATGTTCTACCGATATTCTTTTTTTATTATTTTAGTTTGTCATTTTAATTTCTTTTTTTTAAATTTAGATTGTATGTCAAAACATGATTTATGGAGTTATTCCAGAAACTGGAAAGCGGACAAGCTGTGGCGTTATACATGCACTATAAATTTATGACACTTGGTAAGAGATTGTTCTTTCAACTTTAACATGCGAAATTAATACTCAACACCAAATGTGTTAATACAGACCGACATAAACCATTAATATTTTGAAGACTTGGTCATTACAGACTTATTGAAACCTACAAAGCGCACGCAGTTTATGAATCAAGATATACTTCTGCTATGTTACAGCTGCTATTTGGATATATTATTTTGTTCGGTTGAAAGGTATTGGCGAATTCCCACAGACTGGTCCGCTGAACACATATTTGGTTCAAATGGAAACTTGGCCTCATATCCATTGCTTTAAATATTATGTGCCAAATGATTTGTTAAAAAGATATTCAAATATGTTGACTTCAGGTATGATTTTAGCCAACCTAGAAAAAAAACATTGCCCAAAATAATTTCTAATCAAGGACATTTTATATTTTAAATATTTGTTTTGAGTTTGAAGTTTTATTAAAAGCATTATCTTGTTAAAGGGTGCATTGGTTGTACATGCACAGTGCGTCAGTTACCTATAAATGTGCCGTTGTAAAACGTTTAGCATCCAATACAAACTAAAACATATATTACATTTAATGTTCACAAGAAATGTCTGCCATTTTAAATTGTTCATTTATAATTCTTCTTTTTGTTATTCTGAGCAGTTGTGTGTTGTTTTAATTGACAAACATGATCTGAAACAGTGTCTGACAATGTTCCACCATATACAAATATTGCGAGTTGGACGCATACACTATTACATTATTATTTAAAGATGGAAAATAATATGATTGCCAAGATCATGCTGTTTGATGGATAATTATGTTTCTTTGTAAGCATATGAGTTTTAAGTTTCCACGAAACACATGAAATATGTTGAGAGAGTTATTAGTAATTTTCGATCGCCTTACATTTCTTCAACGTGCCTGCAGATATCCTTAAAGTCGTAAAACAAAACAAAATATGAATGTATGATGTTTACATCTTTATGTATCGTCTGACAATTATCCACCGAAAACATCCACCTATCGCATTAAATACACGTTTTAATTGAATTTGCTAATTAAATAAATGAATTTACAATCGCGATTCCATACGTATTAAATAAAAACACATAATAGCATCATAAGGAAATATTAACTACTAACATCAAAGACAATCTTACAACAGAAGCTCGAAAATAAAGGCTATGATACTAAATCAATCACATTAGGCAGGGATACAATTTACAATAAATTCAAAATTTAGCTATTATTACGGATATATACTAAAAGTTAAAAATATATGTATTTAAATAAAAAAAAGTGTTTAGGCATCCTTAGAAAAAATTTCTCATTATTTAGGTCTTGTTTGTTTGGGGCATTTCCTGTTTACGTTTTGATGTCAAAATTGTAAGTATGCTCTATGGCCATAGTTTGAACATATACTTCTCACCATTCAGAATATCGGAGATAATTAGATCGCTGTCAATTGTCATAATGATTGTTCTTATGACTCCGACGTTGAGAGTTCGATACCCACTCTGTGTTTTCGTTTTTCCACGCTGTTTTGTTTATTTGTTTTAATCATACATGTCATAATGTAGTAAATTAGTAATACTTTGTAATACCTTCGCCTTTGTATTGCCCATTTCTATAAAATAATAAAATTATCATATTTTATATATAAGGTCATCGTGGTCTTATATTTATATATAAGGTCAAACAGGTATATGTAATGTTAAGTAAGACTGTTGAAACAATCCATATTACTTTAAAATATTTGGTAGAAACTTATAAATTTCGATTCAACCAACTAATCCTTTGGCAGCTTCTACGGATAGATTGTTATTACACTATATAATATTTTAAATTATCATGTCGATCTATATGTAAACTCTTTTGTCCAGTTTGTATATGTATGTATGTACAGTTCTTCTGAACTAGTATTATTATTATGTTAATGGCAATAAACACTGCCAACTTAATGGACATACGTAGCAATAATAAATAAACCGATGTCTAAAATACATTTCCTGTATGCACATATGTTAAATGGGGTAACTTATTTGTAGCGATAGATTCGCGCATACTTCACTAGCGTTGCATAACTAATTGGAGCAGTCGCTCTTCGGTTAAAACGAGATTTTGCTCCTCCCATTTCGAAGACAAGAGTTTGCAAGATGCCAACCCCACTCACCCCTCGTTTGATTTCACTGGAATTGACTTTACTTACAGCATGCATTGACGGATCGTAGTTACACCGAGAGACAAAAACTTACTTCTGCCTTTTCACATGCGTGTTTACACGAGATGTGCATCTGGAGGGCGTATCCAACTGATTGTATCAAATGCAGACTGTACAAGATGCCTTAACCATTCAAGAGACGGAAAAAGCACCGTGGGTTGGTGGCTGGTGGGAACGGCTCAACAGACTGACTACGACAACAGACATCAAAATCTCTAACTCATTGCAATTTACGCTATAAATTATTAACAATTTGGGTAAATGTGTGAACCAATTAGTACTTTACCATAGAAGGGTGTCTTGTAAGTAGCTTACAAGTAAGATATTATTGTATTATTATGACCTTGCCTCAGAACATTTGCCACAAAAAAAACGGTCCTGAACAGAAATATTTTGATTTTTCAACATATTGCGCATCATGACAAAACAAAAATCAACAATTATGTTTGTCTTAATAAGCCAAATCATTGAAATTTCTATTTTTAAATATTGTTTTGGTTACGACTTAGATTGCAGACATTGAGAAGCATATACCTCTATAAAAAGGCGCTACAATTAACAAGATAGTCATTGTCCCCTGTTGTGATTACTTGTCTAAGGAGCTGTATGGTTAACGTATATATCACCTGAAGAAGGGTAACTACACATTTCTACCAACTAGGATAATACATTCTAAATTTTTAATGTATGTTTGCAATTTATTTATATTAAATGATTGTTGTAGAACTGAACGGAACTTCGCTTTATTTTTTGTTTTAATATAAGATATTGAACCATTTTAAATAGCAATTTATTTTAAGAATTAAACAACTTGTAATAACAAAAGGTTAAAGAAAATAATAATTAGCAAAAAACAATATGTGTATCCTGAAATCGGATACTTTTCGGCAATGATTACCCGTTTAATGTTCAAACATATTCCAATGCACTTATTTAGATACATTTACATTAAATGTCACATGGCAGTTTGTTTATAATGATTCTTTTGTACTATTTTCAGCCATGTAAATGCTGTTTGCATTTGCTCTTCTGCTGACTTATGGGCGTTCCATGTGAAGCAACTGGTAAGTCTTTACGACTACACACACTGAATAATTCACACGAATCCTGTTGGAGAGACAATACGTTTCATTTTTGACATTTCATCATATGTGACACGTATGCGATCGCGCAGGTATTAAGGCGGAGCGTAGTAAATTGTAGTCTTCACTGTAGAAATGTTCTATGAAAGCATGTATTTATCGAACTAATGTACGCATATGTTTATCTGCAAATAAAGAACGGTCGTTTTTTTATGTGCAGCTATTCAACTCACTCGTCGTTTATTTCGCCTTAGAACTCAAAATCGTTGATTGTTAGCAGATTGTTAACGATAGATAAAACGCTTAATCTTTCAAATGCATCAGAAAAAAAATAAAAATGTATGTTTCAGCCTGAGTATTCACAGCACCAATACAGAAATCAAAAGCAAATTGAGAGAATTGCGAAATCTGGACCTAATGTTTCCTTGATATGTTCATGTTTCACCCGCAACTCGGTCAGCTAATCGATAATATATTTTTCATTCCAGCATATGTTATTTTTTATTGTATGGACCCGTACTATTTAAACGCATGGTATGCATATTTTTTATAAAAAAGAAACCTATTCTCTACTTTTTGCAGTTAAGGATTTCAAACAAAAGTTTCACATCACTGTCGGACATACTGTTCAGAGTTGTTTCCCTTGTTGTAACAAATTTAACAAATGTGTTTTCTGTATATTGTTCACACTTTCTCTGTATAAGGTGGCAAACAACACAATTAAACATGATATGCATGACTATGTTCTTTTCATATTGCATTCAGAATATTTTGAAGATGATGAAACGCTACCTAAAGGCTGTACATAATTTAATGATTGAAATTCAGTTTATACACTGGATCGATAACTACTTTTCAGATGTTTCCGCCACTGTCTGCCCTGCTACAGGCACAGAGTGTGTGGTTCAATAGTCAATGCCTACTGTAACACTGCGACTCTAAAGTGTAAATGTGCCGCTTATTCGTCAGAGATAACTGCCACGTATACACGTAAGAATTACACATTTACCATTTATATAGGAATTTACCTTTCAAACAATATATGTACACAGGTCAGGATTCGTTTAATTATACACTCCGTATTTGAATACCCGTTGTAATGGCCAAAACAATTTATAGAAAGCTAATATAGCTTTCTTCCTAATACTTATGACTTCATCAGCACCCTAAAGGGATTTGCCTACTGTTGATTTACACTACTCTGAGTCAGCGATGTTTTTTATTAATTAAACGCTACAATTTTATGAATATTTTATGAAAACAAGAAAATGTTCGATTAACATTCTGCATAAATCATTGATTGTCAATACAGCATACGTCGCCGCTGCTACCTGCATCGCTTTGGAATCCAAATCGGAATGTTCGGAAACGACAGCTGGCACGGACAAATTTCGCTGCCCAACAGCGACCCATCTGTTGGGAAACGAAGGGTAATGCGCGCTAAGTATGCAGTTATTGCTATCAGAATATATAATCTTCATTTACATTTCGGACATTTTACTGATTATTAATGTTATGAAGTCAGATAAAGTATTAAACTGGTTAATTTGCTAATCATACTTTTGAAAGTAATATTATTTGTATATATTTATTTTGAAAACCAAAAAATAACAGGGTACTGACGTACTCACAATTTTTAAGACAAAATTTAAAAGAAGGTCAAACAAGCTCGGCCTTAATTACAAAATGCTGTTTTTGTACCCTTGTGTTACCCTTTCTCATTATTTATATTTAATGTTTACCTTTATTTTATGCAGATATTAATATCATGTGACATGTGTTCATGCTGTTTTTATAGTGCCTGTTGGTGATTCTTGTTTACATAGTCCATTAAAATCAACTAAAGCATTAGTATTTGTATGAATACACGTTATTACTTGTGAAGTTTTAATATATAAGTATTTACCTTTCCTTTTTCTGTTTAGAATGCACAGCAGATGCAACATGTACTACCGACGACGCCAACTCTAAATATTCGGGCACCACAGCCCGGGAAGTGATGGGAAATGTTCTTCCTGTATATGAACTTTTTTCTTAAATTGTATACAAGGAATTCGTGTTTTAAGTGACAGTGCGTGTGCGTTTATTATAGGTTCTAAGATAGCGTGTGTACGTTTCGTATTTTACTATGATGCTCTCGAGTGTAGACCGTTATAAATACATTAAAGAAAGGTTTATGTTTAATTTTTAGATTACCATTTCTTAATCTTTTTCACATATTATTGATTTAAAAAACACTAATGATGACCTCAATAAATTATAGCAAACATATTTTCAGAATAAATGCCTGTAAAATATAATTCTGAATTAATTATGCATTGTTTATTTTTTAACAGGTGCTGCTGGTGTAGTTCTCTCCATGGTGATGCTTCTAGCTTGCTTAGTAACCACGCTGTTCGAATATCACAATATGTTTTACCCAGCGTTATGGTGACCAACATATATAATCTAACCTTTAGACCGCATAGTGTTAAATTAGTTCATTCGTCAACTGGATTGTAACAATGTTTGCAAAATCTGTTTCAATGTGTTAATTACTTTCACGAACTACTAGTATAACTTTTTGATCTGTGTTATTTTTGATTTGTCTACCTTTGCGTGACATTTAAGTAGTCCAAAGTCCAAACAGTGAAATATTTTGTCGATTACAAAGTGTCATTGTCTTTTCTTTGTGAGTAAACCCGCATTAATTATATGATCACATTGCTTATTATTGTTGCCGAAACAGTTCATTGGTTTAAAACTGAAAACACTGAACAATGCTTGTGTGTGATTTAATTAAGTCATTATTTGCGAATGATAATTTCATTCATTTAATTCGGAAGACTTGTTTAAATTTAAGATTCTGTATTTGGGAATAGCATGTTATGAGTATTGAAATAATTGCAATGAACTTGCAAATATGACTTGTATGAGCACACGAACTATCAATGGCATAACTCATGCATTCTTAAAACATAAAGAAAATGATATAACAACTTTTGTAATTAAGTATAAAAGCTAAACAAAAAACTTATTCATGAGCAAGTACTTGCTTTGTCTGTGTAATAAAAATTGCTTTAAGAGCGCGTCATGTTTTACTCATCTCGACAAATATTCTTTTGGGAACAACACACCCAGAAGGTTGTACCGGGTGTTACTCGATCAATCCATAATATTGTAATCTGATCTAAAAATATTTCGAAATCTTGTTAACTTCTATTTAAAAACAACTTAATCAGTTTTCCTAATTACATGATAATAGTAATCCCTGCAAAATCCGAATTGCAACGGTTCTTTTCAGACGTTTTTACTAGCCATGTTATACCAAAAATCGCCTGCAACTATTGATTACGTACAGGCATAGTAAGTACAGAACAATAAGCAAACATTTCTATCAAGAAAAGTTAGGATTTAGAAATAACAATTTAATTGTAACAGGATACTATTTTACTCGATTTATTAATAATAACTAATTTGAACTTAATAATGCAGGTGGAGAAAAATATTTGCAAAATTAATCAATACAACAATATATAACAATCGCTGACAGATAAAACAAATACAACGAAAATAATATTTGCTATAAATAACAATAAATACATTTAATATAATAATGATTACTTTTATATACAGATATGCACGCTATGTCAAGCAAAGTCAAATGTTTACATGTACAAATACGTTATTATATTTTTTTTTAATTAACTTATAACACTTAACGCTAATTACTGGTTTAAACATTAATATACAACCCACAAATAAAAGCTAGTCTAATAGTAATTATTGTTTACGGTAAATTGTTTTTAACTGCACTTCTAATTACAATAAGACAAAATTGTGTATAAGATTAGTCAGAGTGATCAAGATATTCAAGTATAGAGCTTTTTATTGGTTATACAAATCAGTTATCCAAAAGCACATCGTTAGTAATTGTTACGTACATTATGTTGCTTAAAACGGAGTTATTTCCCATTAAACATATATCACGGAACTATGGTTCTATTTACTTGTGTAGCATGTGCATTAACCAGTAAATTATTGCAAAGCATTGGTTTGCAAGCTTTATTATATTGTTAAAGTTGTATTTTTATATCGAGCAATACTTAAAGAGATATTCAGATAATTTACTCTGTAAACATTTAGCTATTCAGTGTTACTCGTAAAACAAGAGTGGTGATTTTAAGAACGATAAATCCACTGAGCTGAAGTTTAAAATAATACATGAGTTATTTCCCATTAAACATTTATCACGGAATTATGGTTCTATTTACATGTATAGCATGTGCATTAACCAGCAAATTATTGCAAAGCATTGGCTGTGCAAGCTTTAATATATTGCTAAAGATATCATTTTATATCGAGCAATATTTCAATCTTAATCATATTACTATATTGCTTGTTAGTTCGGTTCGTTACTGTGTGTTACGAAATTACCAGTGTTAACTTTCAGTTATTTTTAAAGTAGTGTTTCTTTAATGTCATTATTACAATTTAATCTCAAATATTCTGCATTGACACCTTAATCAAGAAGTTAAACACGTGTTCATGTTCAAAAATAATATAGTTCATCATTTCAATGCATGGTACTTGTTTTGCGAAGATGCAAATGGATTGTAATCTCTACTTTCCGATTCGTAGATTATTATTTGTCATCAATGTTCAAGATACCGTATGCGATCGAAAGAAAAACGAGTTGGTTATCCATTTTAACAACGTTAATATAGATTACTTACGTTATCGCCAAACAGTTTCGGATTTGTCGTTTCAAATTAGTTTGAGCACTCGCCCAACCATGAAAGATTTTACTATTTGAACATGACAATGCCAAATATGCCAAAGATGTTGATACATAAATTGTATTGTATAGACAAACTTTGAAAAATTATGTATTTAACACAATGAACCATGTTTTAATTGAATTTATTTCGATAATTTTAAACAATAATCCAACGTTAAGATAGTTTATGTAACGAAACCCTGGCTAGTGGTTTTCAAGGGAAGTAAGTTTGAAATGTCATGTGTCACTTATTTTCAAGAGTTGTTTCATACAGATAATCTGATTAAACATTATAATTAACTCTATATTTTAAGACTAAGCTGTAGAAATAAACACGGTTAAACATTAAACGGTATTCACTCATTCTTTCAAATTTTTCGCAACTTGTTGATCCCTTGTATTGATTATATCATCAAAACAAAGGCAGATTATTTAAACGTCTATGTGAAGTCAATGCCAATTACTATCTTTGCATGATAACGGGAATTAACAAACACGTGCTTTTTAGCTCTCCTGGCCACGACCTGTTGAGCGTTGTGCAGTGGTCGAATCATTCGACTGAAAGGACACCGAGCCTAAAGCGCTTGGTGGGGCTTTGCAAAGCCAGACGTACGCTGTTTCAGAGTGAGAAACAATAGAGTACAAGATACGTGACCCTGTGGTAGCCGTTGTAGCCATGACGTCGCCTGAGGTTAAAAACGGGTTTCATCCAGGTAATAGTGCAAGGAGCACACTGGTTAGAAAAATCGGGCAGTTTTACCAGAAGGTTTTCGACTTCCCGCTAACGTAACGCGTAACCTTCCGTTACAATGATCGAAAACGAAGAGAAAATTTACAGCATTTGCACAGAGACATAACTTTGTATAGCCTATCACGGCAAATAACTACAGCTTTCATTTTATTTCCAGACAAAATAAGTAAACACATTGCTGGTTATAACGTGAATGAACGCTAATGAGTAAGTTTGGAAATACAACGAACGTGGCTCCATACTTCTTTTAGACATGTACATAAGTATGTTACAGGCTAAACTTTTACACAAGTCGGAGTTAGGAAGACAACCTTTTTCACTACTCTGACATAAGATGGGGAATAGAGTCGGAGTTAGGAAGACAACCTGTTTCACTACTCTGACGATCGGGAATGGATCTGAGAGGCATATGCTAAATCAGAACTTTATGCAGCTGGATGATTTTTATGAGAACTTGATGCAATATACTGTTCATTGGAATAGCTTTCATTGAGAACAAATAGCATGTTTGTGGTGTATCTGTTTGCTTTAAAGTCAGTCAGTTCTCAGATGGATAGAACTATTCATCAGGTACCAGTCTGTTTGCTTTGGTCTTTGTAAGGATTATCTTTGTAAAGATAGCAGAGTGAGCTAGTTTAATTATGCAGTCTGACTTTTTTATACCAGATAAAGATGTGTGTGTAGCATAGATCTTGCTTAAAAAAAACCTATTATGTGTTGAGTTATTTTTGCGAGACTAGTCAAATAACTCGTTCTAGATAAATAATAGCTTGCGCCGATTGTCACTGTATAGACTTATTCTTAAGGCATGACGACGGTGCCAAGTGGTGGGGTTTCTCATCGAGCTGGTAATGACCTTTGTTGTTTCCATCGAACTTAGTTTCTTTCCTATCTTGTGACTTAAGATTTCTGCAGAGTGACATATTTAAGCTGTACCCAAAACATTTCAGGACATCTGGTGTCATCACTCATAGACTGCAGCTTGTGCACCAATAGTAAATGGATGTTGTTGTTGCAGTTTCCAGCAACTCCTTTCCAAAGTTTGACGTTTAAGCGTCCGATACTTTTGACACTGTCGTCAGAACATCGATGTTCAGGAAACTGCTTACGATTGAATAAAACTTTTCTGCAGGCTGTCCTTGGAATGGCTGGGCGTACAAGGCAAACTTGACTATTTAATCTGAAATTTCGTATGCAAAGAAGGGTGCTTCGGTCGTAAACAGTGCAACTTGTAAATGTAATGCAGGGTATGGAGTACTGTGACCACCCTTCACAAGTTTGACTTGAGTAGTGGTTAACGTGTCGAACTTTTGATCTGGGTGCCCTAAGTTTGAGCAGCTGTGGATGCATTTGTATGCTGGATTTTGCCATTTGTTTGAGTTTAATATATCAGAAGCATTTGTTGTTGGGGATGAAAACGACTATGACTATGATTTATGACGAATAGATGTGAGTACGTCCCAAAAGTAATAAACTGTAAGAAACTTCATACCAAAATCACAGTATCTTGTTGCAACAATTCATAAATTTCCTTATTAACATTTCTCACTTCCTGCATTCATTCGATGGTTGTTCTTGAATAAATTTGACGTGTAATAACCAAATCAAACTGGGTTCTTAGTCAGTACATTTTCTTAAGCCCCGCCTACTTGATATTTGTTTCATGCCTTCAAAAGGCTTATGTTCAGTTGTTAGTTAGCAGTTGAATAATAATATAGTCAATGGTACAAACGTGTTCCTCTGAAATGGACACCTAAATACAAAAAGCCGGCGATGATTATTACTAAAGCTGATAGATCACTGAATTGTTTGTCTATTGTCAAAAAACTGCGTACTAAATATTTGTCAAATATTCATCTAGTACATAGTTTTCAAGAGTTTTATATTGAATTCCTATGACCGGTTTTATGCGAATAATTATAATTTTCAATTTATTATCGTATAAATGAAAGCTCACAGAGACTAACCTTTGTTATTAAACAAGTCAATAAAAATAAAATAAAAATTCATTATCGTATAAATGAAAGCTCACAGAGACTAACCTTTGTTATTAAACAAGTCAATACAAATAAAATAAGCAAACTACGACCGATTGCAATTTCCAATCACTAAAGTACGAGATTTAAAAATTGTACAAAACAATGCATGTATTGTTTAGCTGCATGACTGTTCACTAGTCGGTGTTTCTCAGACGAACTTAACGAAAAAATGAGTATTTACATAAGTTGTTTAATAATAATGTCTTTTATAGATTTTAAAGTTTTGAGAACATATTTTTAGGTAATAAATTTTAACACCAAGAAAAAAGCAAATAGCAAATAGCATTCAAGGTTCTTATACAATCTCAATTCCCCTTTTTTTCGAAATCAGATAAAATGTTCTATCGTTGCTACGCAACTTGTCGACATAAATTCATGGTTATGAACTTAATTTCACGCAACACTGTATTTTTCTGTAATAACTTTAGAAGTTACCTGAATGGGAGTATCCGTTTATCTGTATTGATTATTCGCTGAAAACAAATTGTACGACGCAGCGGGTACGTTTTTCTTCTAATCGTCACAGCGACGTCGCTACGCATAACAGCGATTTAGTTATGTTACATAAATGCTCATAACTTCGGCGTTTTTCAGCCAATTTTTTAAATTCTTTTAAATGCGAACTCGTAATTAATTGTTATATTCATATCTGTAAAAATCTGAAAATCTTAATCTGTTGTCATTAAGACCGGTATTCTCACGACGCTTCCCATATATATTTCGTCGAATAGTGCATGTTTGTTTGTTTTTTCACTGATGGAATTATATTTATTCGAATTGTAAACGAAATTGCAAATCATGGCCTTCGTTTGCATTGAATAACAAGGTTGCAGACATTTGGAAAATGGTCAAAATTATACCACTTAATGGGAGAACACTAATACCCTACCGAGCCACACAAAAAAACGGCATTTATGTTGAACGTAGATCTTTGTCATCTTTTGAAATGACAACAGCGTCAGAAACCGATTTTCATTGAGGAACGCTTCCAGTTTTACAAACGGATCCGATTCGTGGGCGAATCTGTCAATGTCTACGCAGATGCGCCCCGGAAATTGGCTGAATCCTTTAAATTCAGCACTTCTTTCACAACACACGAGTGTGTGGCTGGCAAATTGAAGTTAATGTAAACAGGTGCCTTACGAATCAAAAGTCAGAATCTAATTTCAATTGCAATAAATGAATACGTAACAAAAACTGACTACCGAACTGCATGCTATGATAACGTCTTCAAAATCGATTATATCAAGGCAAAGAAGCTGCGGAATGCCTTACTTAGCACCACGAATTAGGGAAAGACTTACACATGTAGTCTGTCAGCAATACACGGTGAAGATACATATCATTGAAATATGTTGCAAGTTCCCAGTATTCCATTTTCTTTATCGATAACTAAAAATCATCAAACATATCTGAAAAGGTGCCAACCTACTATAAAGTCAAATAATGTAGATGTGCCATTTGATTGATATGTTCAGCAGAGTCTCTTGTGTCAAGCAAACACTTGCAAAGCATTTGGAATATTTGATTTAACAAAAAAAGTCTCACTCATGCTCGTTATTTATGTAAGTATTAATGGGAAGAACAAGCAGACATTCCTGGCCACCACGTGTGGAGGTGAAACAGATTGTCCTGCAGTTGTATACACAGTTTTATCATACTAATCGTATTGGTCGGATTGAAATATCATGTGTTTAAGTGTAACCCATATTACAAAAAGAGCACGTGCTAAAGCTTTGAAGTGATTGTGATTATTGATTAACGGAACTTAATAAAAAATAAACAGTCAATAGCTAGGGAGGAGTTTAAATGTTCATGTCAAAGACACTACTTCAAATGCGTGCCCACACTTGTAATACATTTTTCGAATATTGAACCATACGAAACATCGACAATATTATGCCTACATCAAGTATTTAATTTGAATTGTCAATTCTGACATAATATCACTGCTACGAATACATACATTGGTCAAAATAGGAAGTTATTTCGGATGTTGTACTGATCAGTTTGTTAATGCAGTATTGCACTACTTCACACGTATCATCACATCTACTAAGTGTGGATTTTGACATATATGGTATTAATTTGTTGTCAGTTTGATCCTATATATTCGTACAGATACCCTATGTTAAGCCCATGTAAAATATTGCTTAAATAAACTTGGATTTAACTCTGTAAAACAGTCACATAGATCTAATTCGTTACGTTAGCAAAGATGTATCACATGGTTCGATCATGAAGACTAAATAAGGCATTTACGAGAACTTATTCAGGTGAGCAGTGTTGGGCCATCATGATACTCTTGATCTGAATATAGCCGCCAAAAGTAAATATTTCCGTTTATTGTATGCAATCAATATGCCTACTTGCTGTCAGAATATCGTGGACATGAAAATCTTTCCTTATGGTAGTCGACTTGCAACATTAATCATCACACATTTATTTGCAGCGGATTTTTTTTAACAAGCCACCAGCGCGTGGAGCAGTTTCAGACACCGCACAAATCATCACGTTTCTACAAAAATTAAAAAAACAAATACAAATGGCGGTGTCAGCTGAAATTTCAAAATGGTGCTGGGTGTTTCAGCCAATACTAGAATGTTGTGAGCTTTATGAGCAGAAAATTGCTATTTGTGTCACTAATTTACCCTGCGTTGTGCATTAATTTGAAGGTGATATGCTCGGACAAAATAACAAAGCATGTTGATAACAGCTAGTGACAAGTTTAGTCATATACAGGTAAATGGAGATTAATAAACATGTGTTAAGATCTCTTTCTATTTCTATGGAAATAATTTAAAGATTCGACAAGAAATAGACATACGTCGGTCGAAATACTTGAACTACATTACAAGTTACTGAACGAATTTGAACATGATAAAACTGTGTTTGTTCATGTTTGACACTTAAGCAACTTTGCCGTTCTGCAAAACAATTTTAGACATTAGATACCTACATAATCTACCCACAATTCTAAAGCAGTCATTGCAAACTATTATACCAATGATACTGTCGTTCGCACGGTTGTCTGATTTCTTACGAATTACTTTGTTATTAACCACTGTTTTTGCAAGCCATATTGGTATCCAGAGGACAGCTCGCGTGTTTTCTAAAGCCGAACCTGGTCCAAATCAAATTAAAGAAGCCCTGAAAACATATTTGAGAATTACGCCGACTCTTTGATGTTTGTTGCCCAACCGATCAGCCCCAAAAGATCAGAACACAAGATACGATGACTTGGGAGGTATAATGTCTTGTCTACTGCTTCGTAGCTCTTTGGAAAGAGTCTTTTGTTAATTTGAAAGGCGGTGGGGAGGATTGTGAATGCCCTTAAACAATTGTGCGTATTGGCTCTTTGTTGTATTTTGGCACCATATCAGGGTTCTGGTACGCAATTTCTTTTGAAATTTTAGGTGCAAAGCAATTTGTGTGAAATTTTTATTAAGGTTAATCAGTTTTTAAGTTTAAGATTATACACAATACGCGTTTTCGTAACATATTTGTCTATACTACATTGAGGCAACTGAACAAATCTATAACGTGGTATGGACACAAGTCTGTTAAAAATATGACTTCTCAAATATGTTTTTTTTTTAAATTTATAACGAATATCATGTTTAGAAAATCTAGGTAGCCAGCATGATTGCGTCAATTTTTTATTATATTATACGAAGTGTGTGTGCTACGTTTTTGGTAAAGGTTGTAAGACGTATATAAAGTGTTTCTAAGGTGAATCAGTTGATGAAGTTTTTGATGTAATGATTAATCAATAAAATAGGCATCCTTTGTTTTCTTTTGAGGCTGTGGTTTCAATGACCAAACATGTTGTCAAGAACGAATATTTAAAAAAAAAACAAAAAAACAACAACATTTCATTATGTGTTTCATGTATAAAGTGATTAAGCTTGCACTTTGTGTCGTTATTTTGCCATGATATCCATATCTCGATATGGATATATGTATTGTTTGACAATTCATCGTACGTTATAGGTCGTCAAGACACGTGTACGTTATGCAAATTCTCCAACAGAAAATAACATAATTTTTAAAGGCTCGCAATCATGAATGCAGATGAACGTTTTATAAGACATTTTAATACATATCCCCATTATTTCGTTTTCGCTTACATTCAAAATGTTGTCTTTTTGTTGTTTGGTTTGCTTTTAATTGTTGTTTGGTTGTGGTATGTTTTTGTTGAGCTGTTTGAAATTGTACAAATGTTCTCAATGGACTTTTTATACAGATGTCAATGCACTATTCTGTGGACACCGTGTTCAAATGGTGAGGTTTATGTCAAGGCCACAACCTTATTTGAAATTCACACCAAATATGTTTAAAGATTAACGCACTTTGATTGTCTGTTGTTCATTGTCTATTTTGTACACTTGACGGAGCAACATGTCAATAAAATAATTGAAGAACTTTTGTAATTCTAACTCTAATATCTTTTTTTTCGTGTAGATCTAGACATGCGGATTAAATAGCTTTTCGGGTGATCGTTATAACGAATAAATACACCCATATGAACTTCCAACTAGACCTTTTTTGATTGTGGTTTTCTCAAAAATGGCAAATTGCATCGGTTTAAATGCTGCACAGCCTCACCATACACATTTTCCAATACAAGTAAGATAAAAATTGAACGGTGTAGTGATCATTTATATTTCATCGTGCTCTTGGGTGTCAAAACAAATAATTGCACGAGAAAACCGTCGTGTATGTAGAAATTTGATGCAGTTTATAATCAAAGTGTTTAACAACGATACTCTAACCAAACAAACATTTAACATTAATTACTAAATGATTAATACCATCCCACAATGAATAATATATGTTTCTACAAATGTCGATCAATATGCATTTAATCTGATATTTCACCCAATTATTGTACTTGGATATCACGTGATTAACGTTTAAAATATTTTACACAAAGGAAAACTTCTATCTGTTTGTTATATTTAATAAATGTAAATTAATCCGTTAACGATAGCTGGGGAGGAGTTTTAAATGTTTGTGGCTAAACCTGGAAAGGGCTACTGTGCAGTATACAGGACGCGCGCGCGCCATCGGTAAGAGGCCGCTTTCCACGCACTTAGGTCATACCAATTTGATTCTATGTTTAGCGTCCTCAGGCTGGTAGGTTTTCGGATGCCTGGGCGAAAAAAAAGATTTTGACAATGTGAACAGTCGGAAAAGTTATACAATATTTAAACGAAAATTGACTTGTTGGTTTTTTTTACCAATATATGTAAAACTAGTGTAAAACTAGTCAAATTACACAGTTAAAATACTGTGTTAAAGTAGGTTCCCAAAATGAAGACGATATATACTAGTAACAGTTTTGCCTATAAACATTTGCTTTAGCTTGGACCACTGCCATGAATAAGTAGTGAAAAACATGTTTTTTTATCGACTTGTTTTTTTCTTGCCTGGTTAGAAGGTTTTGAAAAATCATGGGGACGCTAAACATAGAATCAAATTTGTATGGCTTCAGGTATGGAGTAATTAGTATAAGATAAATGTTCTCTTTATTTAGATTGAAATTTGTAAAATCATCAATTTCAATGATTTTTATCAAAATAAAAGGAGAATAAAAACATATTTACTCGTAATGTCTAACAGTGAAATTGACATTATTTTGTTTTCGACCTTTTGCGAATTTTTGTGTGGATACTATGTTTTATTTTTGTTAAGTTTTGTATGAAAACGAAATTTCTGATAAATGAAATTAAAAACATTGAAGTATAATATATTATTTTGTGTTGTTTAAAAGTTTGGAGAAATTCGGAATAAAAATACAAAAGTTATAGCTGATTAAGCGAAGGTCTATTTAGAAGTGCATATTGGTGTATATGCTTTAGCAAAGCGTTCTTTTCAGATTTTTTTGTTGCAGTTTTTTTCAGATTTTGAGCACAACTTTCACTAATATTTAACTGCAACCAAACAAAACACGAGTTAAATGGCTTTTCCACATTAGTTTGGGTACGGTTTAAGAAAACTACGACAGGTGAACTATATTTTTTAATTTTAACAAAACTAGCGTTATCGTTATGGGCGATATTATTTTGCCTCAAATAACAATTTGAAAGCTTCTTTTATAAATGTTTGTAAACGATAAACGTTGTCTCAGGTAAACGACTTACGTATCCTGATCAGGATACGCCCGCATGTGAAGTTATATCTGGGCTTCGTTGCACTTTTGAGTTGTTTTTAAGGAATGCCGTTGAACACGTTGACTCCTGCAGAAGTATGTCAAACACATTTGTGAAATACATTTTTACTTAATACAAATTATAAACCATTTGTTTGACAAACATATCTTGATCAGGCCTGTGTAATGGAAAGACACATATAAATTAAAATACAAGTGAAACCTAACTGAAAGATCGCAATTAAGTAACAACACATGTACAACTTAATTGCATTATATTTTGTAGATTAGAGGTAGAATTTGTGATATCAGGATTTGCAGCACTCTGTTTACTGACGCATACAATTGTTATTATTACTATGTTTGTTAAACTAAGATGACTTTTATATGCTTAATTCTAAATATTATTTTATTCACATTGTTTCATACTCGGAAGCCAGTAAACTGTATTTCATTATTGTACTTTTTTCTTTAATACATGTAAGACAGATTCCATGCACTTGCTTGTTAAACTAATATATATTGAAAATTGACGATGGTCGAACGCAACACTGAAGGGATATGTCACTAATGCTTTACATCTTAAAATTTTAAAAACATTTTAAAACCCTTAGACAAACTTTTAGTTTTTGTAAACGTTCGTGTACAGATATATTTGGCTTAAGTAAAGGTTTCAGGAGGCATCACTCAGGGAATCGAACAAAAAAATTATGGTCACCCTCGTTATTCGTGGAGATTGTAATTTGAAATCGTAAAACAAAGACGGCGAGTTGATATGGCCTAAAATTTATTAATGTACCAATCTTTTAACATAGCTAGATTGATTGAGACACTATTTAACATATGTTTCCTTTTGCATCCAAAGCTTTTTCAATTTTAATATGCATGACTGGCACTCAACTGGGTTATTGTTCTTAATATTTCTATATTAAATCTTGCATACCGTCTGATCAGAATCGCTCCAGTTTATAATGGTTATATAAAAGTGTTCGTATTCTGACCATGAATAGTTATTCTGTATAGCCTTCACTTTTTCTATTGCATCTTATTTACTTCATTGTAGTATTTTAAATCAAACGATGTTGGCGACGGTGGGGGACCATGTAAATACACATTCGGTTTTGCTAATTCTATGTGGTGATATATCAACCATTGAGAGCCAGAAGGTCCGATGAGCATCTGTGCAAAGAAAACTGGTAGCACCTTTTAGCTTTCAAGGTACGATAAGCACACTTTAAAGTGTAAAGGTTTGTATGCATTTCGGTATATTTTCTACAGCAATTATCTCATACTGCGCATATCTATAATGCATCTCTAAATTATATAAACATGTTTCAAAATTGACTACAGATTCAGTTTACTAACTGCAAACGTTGCATTTTCGCATAATGGACAACCAATAATCATAAATCGGTCACAAGATTTGAACGACTTTGCAATGCACAGAACAAACCGCATGCAACAAAACCGTGCGTCTTTATTCTTTATTGTTTGCCCTTGAAATCGGTTTACGCTTCTAACAGCGAGTTACCGACCGAACCTTAATTCTTTAGTACGTTTTTGTAACTGATCAAGTGAGGGATTGCGTCTCAACACGAACATTTATAAAACAAAGAATCTCATCTCCAATAATTCTAAAGTGCTTGGACTTTTTGCATAGCTCCCAGTTAAATCCGGTCCTCGCATTTGGAACATCAATGAAATACAAGCTGGCCCTTAAACTGACGCGTCAGTGTCTGTTGTCTCAACCGATCAGCTCAGCAAGATCAGAAACCTTGATATGAAGTATTGGGCTTTCTTGTGCAATGTCCCGTTGCTTTTTGGAAATATGCTTTTGTTAAACAGCAAGTTGTTGACAGATTATTCCATACTTTTTTTCTAATTCCATATCGGTAGCTTCTCTGTGTGGGCTTTTGGCACACTATCAAGCCTCAGGTACGAAAGTTTTTTGTAATTTCGAGTGCAAAGTGATTTGTGTAAATTACTGAAGTTGTCCAAAACTAGTATCCCCACTGCGTTAAACAAATTCAACTTGGTAAAGGAATGTGGGTTAAAATCCATATTGGTGGATTGAGATTACAATGAGACACCATTATGATACTGTTATGAATATGCCAGGAGTTCAGAATTTCAAATTGTTGTTGTTGTTGTTTTTACCGCTAACACGATCTATATACAATATTTAATAGTATCGCTGCGTATAATATTTACCACTTTCGATTTCATAAAACTATTTTGGCAATAAATTAGAATTGCCTGAATCTTAACTGAAATGCTAATTGTTGATTCGATCATATAATATATATATTTTTTTTATTCATATAAAGACTAAAACATAGAGTTTTCAAAGAAGCAAAGGGTAATACAGGTGTATAATTTGAACTGCATTTAATGGCATCGCCGATATATCAAAACCTCCATGGATGCGTATTATCTCAATATATCACATTAAAATATAATACTATAGCACACACCGCATTAGAAGATACTGGCCACATGTTAAGGGAATCTTGGCGGTATTTCATCGACTGTTACTTATATCATTGTAAATTGAGATACTGAAACACTACGCGGGCGCAACTTGTTATGATGATAATGTAATACACTACATTTTAATACCTATTAAACAATAAACTTTATTTTCAGTACATACCGTTTATTTTTTCAGAAATCTCTATATTCTTTAGTCATTTAATTTGACTTTGTATTCAGTAAAGAATATGTTTTATATTTGCATGTTATTATTTTAATAAAAAGTGTTTCAAGAGATATCAATTTTAAACAACGTGAGCGCCCAGAGCCTGAATCATTGTACAATACAAGTATCAAGAGTTAACATTTTAAACATGAGTTTCAGGGGAGAGCAACATTGCACACATTGATGTTGTACCCCCTGTATAACACAAGACAATAGCAGGAGTGGGAAACTTTGGACTAGTGTAACACGAGTCTGTATCTTTAAATTACACACATACCAAAAGTGAGCAACATCATTCAACACGAGATTCGAGAGGAAACGTTTAACAAAAGCGAGAGCAATGTTGTACAACATGCAATACTTGTACATCGCGTGTTTCAAGAGTTTGCATCACTGTACAAAACAGTTTCAAAAATAAGCATTATTGCAATTGTTTGAATGATTATACAACAATCGTGCCGAGATTAAACCACACTGCCCAACACGTGTTACACTAATTAGCCAAGTTATCCAACTCAAGTAGAAACGTGCGCAACATTGTACAGCACCAGTATCAAGACAGAGCATCATTGTATTTCACTGTTCGCATGTTTGGGCAGGACGAGATTTAATAATGAGCAATACTAGTAGCACGAGTGCTCAACATTGTACAGTACCAGTTTCAAGACAGAGCATCATTGTATTTCACTGTTCGCATGTTTGGGCAGGACGAGATTTAATAATGAGCAACACTAGTAGCACGAGTGCTCAACAATGTACAGTACCAGTTTCAAGACAGAGCATCATTGTATTTCACTGTTCGCATGTTTGGGCAGGACGAGATTTAATAATGAGCAACACTAGTAGCACGAGTGCTCAACACTGTACAGGACCAGTTTCAAGACAGAGCATCATTGTATTTCACTGTTCGCATGTTTGGGCAGGACGAGATTTAATAATGAGCAACACTAGTAGCACGAGTGCGCAAAAATGTACAGTACCAGTTTCAAGACAGAGCATCATTGTATTTCACTGTTCGCATGTTTGGGCAGGACGAGATTTAATAATGAGCAACACTAGTAGCACGAGTGCTCAACATTGTACAGTACAAGTTTCAAGACAGAGCATCATTGTATTTCACTGTTCGCATGTTTGGGCAGGACGAGATTTAATAATGAGCAACACTAGTAGCACGAGTGCGCAACATTGTACAGTACCAGTTTCAAGACAGAGCATCATTGTATTTCACTGTTCGCATGTTTGAGCAGGACGAGATTTAATAATGAGCAACACTAGTAGCACGAGTGCTCAACATTGTACAGTACCAGTTTCAAGACAGAGCATCATTGTATTTCACTGTTCGCATGTTTGGGCAGGACGAGATTTAATAATGAGCAACACTAGTAGCACGCGTGCTCAACATTGTACAGTACCAGTTTCAAGACAGAGCATCATTGTATTTCACTGTTCGCATGTTTGGGCAGGACGAGATTTAATAATGAGCAACACTAGTAGCACGAGTGCGCAACATTGTACAGTACCAGTTTCAAGACAGAGCATCATTGTATTTCACTTTTCGCATGTTTGGGCAGGACGAGATTTAATAATGAGCAACACTAGTAGCACGCGTGCGCAACATTGTACAGTACCAGTTTCAAGACAGAGCATCATTGTATTTCACTGTTCGCATGTTTGGGCTGGACGAGATTTAATAATGAGCAATACTAGTAGCACGAGTGCTCAACATTGTACAGTACCAGTTTCAAGACAGAGCATCATTGTATTTCACTGTTCGCATGTTTGTGCAGGACGAGATTTAATAATGAGCAACACTAGTAGCACGAGTGCGCAACATTGTACAGCACCAGTTTCTAGACAGATCATCATTGTGTTTCACTGTTCGCATGTTTGTGCAGGACGAGATTTAATAATGAGCAACACTAGTAGCACGAGTGCGCAACATTGTACACAACAAATAGCACTGAAATGCAACATTCCACAAGACGTGAATCAAGCGGGAATCACATTGTACAGCACGAGTTCCAGGAGTAAACAACATTGTACAAAACGTATTTCAAGTTTTAGTAACATTGTACAAGACGTTTTTCAAGTTTTCAAGAGTGAGCAACATTGCGCAACGCGAGTTTCCAGTTTGAGCAACCTTGTACAACACGAGTTTCAAAAATGTTCAATGGTGTACAACATTATTTTGAGCAGTGAGCTGCATTATACAACATGAGATTCAATAGTGAGCAACGTTGTTCAACACGAGTTTAAGGAGTGAGCTACATTGTCCAACGTGAGTTTCAGGAGTGAGCTACATTGTCCAACGTGAGTTTCAGGAGTGAGCTACATTGTCCAAAACGAGTTTTAGGAGTGAGCTACACTGTACAATATGAGTTTCTAGAGTGGGCAACGTTGTACAACACGAGTTTTGAGAGCGAACACCATTGTACAACATGTATTGAAGAGTGAGCATCGCTCTACAACATGAGTTTCAAGAATGAGCAACGTCGTGCAACAGGAGTTTCAAGAGTGAGAAACGTTGTGCAACAGGAGTTTCAAGAGGGAGAAGCGTTTTACTACACGTGTGTTAAGAGTGAGAAACGTTGTACTACACGTGTGTTAAGAGTGAGCAACGTAGAACGACACGGGTTTAGAGAGCGAACAACGTTGTACAACATGAGTTTCAAGAGTGAGCATCGCTCTACAACATGAGTTTCAAGAGTGAGCATCGCTTTACAACATGAGTTTCAAGAGTGAGCATCGCTTTACAACAGGAGTTTTAAGAGTGAAAAACGTTGTATTAGGCGGGTTTTAAGAGTGAGCATTGCTGTACAAAACGAAGTTCAATAGTGAGCAACGTTGTACAACAGGTGTTTCAAGAGTGAACAACGCTGTACAACAGGAGTTTCAAGAATGAGGAACGCAGTGCGAGAGGAGTTTTAAGAGTTAGCAACGTTGTGCAACTAGAGTTTCAAGAGTGAGCAACGCCGTACAACAGGAGTTTCAAGAGTGAGCAAAGATGTACAACAGGATTTTCAGAATAGAGGAACGCTGAGCAACTAGAGTTTTAAGAGTGAGCAACTCTGTACAACACGAGTCAAATACTCTGTGAAATATTGGTTTCAAAAGTAAGCACTGCTGTGCAACAGGAATTTCAAGAGTGAGCAACGCTGTAAAAACACGAGTTTCAAGAACAGGAAGTGTTGTACAATATGTGTTCAGGATTGAGCAACGCTGTGCAACTGGAGTTTCAAGAGTGAGCAACGTTGTGCACAGGAGACTTAAGAGTGAGCAACGTTGTAGAACACGAGTTTCAAGAACGAGCAACGTTGTACAAAACACATGTTCAAGAGCGAGCAACGCTGTTCAACATAAGTTGACAGAGTGAGCGACGCAATTCAACATTGTTGGTACAAAGCAAAATTATACAAAACGAATTTTAGGAGTGATCAACGTTGTGCAACATGAGGTTGAAGAGTAAGCAACGTTGTACAACACGTGGTTTAAGAGCGAGGAACGCGAGAGACTCCTGTACAACCGGAGTTTTAGGAGTTGGCCACGTTGTGCAAAACAAGGTTCAAGCGCTTGCAACATTGTTCAAAAAGAGTTTCATATTCGGTGAGGTGGCGGCGTCATCTTTAGGTTTCCGCTCAATAACATAATTAGCTATTGTAATGAAACTTCATACATTGATACCTAATAGCAAGAACTCGCTTGGTATTGCATATGGGAAGATAGCGGCCAAGGTCGCTAAAACTATTAATATATTGTTGAAACTATATTACTAGATACCGTATGTCGAGACGTTGCTTTGATTTACATATGGAGTGTGTGGGGTCAAGGTCACCATTATTTAAAATGGTAAAAACGCTATCCACTATATAACCCAATAGCTGCTTGCATCAAACAAATAGTCTTTTATTCTTGTAATAACTTCTATGCATGTCATTATTCCACGTTTCTTGTTATATTATATCTTTTTTTATTCGCAGGGCTGGGGGATCGACAGTTAAAATCAAGCGTATTGGAATCGGAGTGAAGAATAGATGCGACGAAAAACCGTCAAATACATGAGTCCCTTGTCAAGAGTCTGTTGTTTTGTTCGATACACGGTATGGCTCTTCGGTTTCATCGTGATTACGATTCGGCATTATCTTCAAGCCTGAATTTGGATATTTACAAAGAATTGTTACAGCTTCGTACTGATGTAGGGCACACTTTGCTACATGAAAACTTTTCGACTTGCGCAAGAAACGCAACATTCGCATCAAAAACTGCGCACAATGAGCTACTATGTTGTATGAAGTCTTTCGGCTTCATCTGCCTTCCGCGTGGAAGTCAAACTCTGTATGTACATGATTTGAAACTTTGCTAATTAAACAATATCACGTATACGTCTGTTGCAGTGTGTTGGGTTTGCTTTTTATTTGGTTTATAGTGGTGACATACTTCCGCCCGCCCGCAACCCAAATTCCTGTACCCGCGCCTGGCATATGCACACACGCACATGCAATACGGCGTGTGTTTTGACAGCTTTATGGTTGTGGCTGTAGGTTTTTCAACAAATTTATTAATTCATAAATTTATGGGAAACATGTGCACCATTTATTTGTTATCCAACAAACTTTCAAATAGGTCTGCAATATATATGAGGCGTACGGTGGGAAAACCGGGCTTAATGCATGTGCGTAAAGTGTCGTCCCGCACAGGCTAATCCAGGACGGCACTTTATGCTTAGTGAATTTATGGTTAGAAGAGACTTCATTGAAACAGAAAATACCATAAAAGCTGAAAGTGCCGTCCTGCGCAATTCGCACAGGCTAATCCAGGGCGACACTTTACGCGCATGCATTAAGCCCGGTTTTGCCACGACACGCCTCATATCAATTTACTTTTCTCAAATTGTTCAGACTCGAAAGTAATCTTTGAGTAGTTTGTGAGCACAAATATAATTAGCGAAACTATGCACATTATTAAATCATAGTGATAGCTCTAGTTTAAACTAGACAAACCGGAACAGAACTTGTTTGACAGCATTTTGAAAGCTTTTGAAATCAGATAATTTAGTTGATGTCTAAGCACATTTAAATTTCACAATGTGCTAACAATTGTTTTTCATTGAAATATATTTGCTGTGCATTTTAAGACTGCCGTTCTGATTAAACACTACTTAAATCCAGCTGTTGTCGGTGTTACCTTTTAAAGTGTAACGCATCTTATGAAACGATAAAACACATGCTCTTTATCTTTAACGATTGCACTATAAAAGTATAAGAATATAGAGTTTGGTGTCAACTCAGAAAATGATGCTTTAACTCGCAAACATAGGACTGATTGCTTAATGTTTAGACCATTATCACAAAGGAAATACTATAAATTCATGTCACTTCTTCGTGCATTTGTTTTCTTTGCAGGTCAATCAAACACTGCATACATATGCTCTGTTTATTTCTATGTTATTTATTATCACAACTTGCTGTGGTAACTTTCACAATGGCAAATATGTGCGGAGCATGATAAACATGACAATCTATCATTCTTTCTCTGCATTAATCCATTCATATAATGTTTTCTTGGTAAGATTAGTGTTTTAAAACACAAACGTATTGCCCCTTATTCTATAAACAAGTCGTATTATTATGTTTGAGGCGTTTAGTGGGGTCATCGGTTAAACATTTTCCGATTAATCATATTCGTTTTTTGTTCGATTATTATGAAATTTGGTGCGGTGTAAATTTTTCTGCAAATTGATAATGATAATTGACAAATAAGTCAAATATGAGTTATTAAAGTGTAAGTACAAGTATCTGCATTAATCATCAAAAGCTATTTCTATTGAAGCACAGTACTGGAGTGGTGCGCCTTCTGAATGCAATCTCCAATCAAGTTTTTATCTGTACTCACTGACATAACCATTGCAAAGCGAAAACAGAATGAATCTAATTGATTCGGGTTTAAACCAGTTTTCAAGCTATTGAATTTAGTGTTTGTATCTTTGTTTTGACAACGAATTTCAAGACCCAACTTGCTTAGCCAAGATATATCTATAAAACGGGCCACTTTGAAGATACAACATGCATTGCTCTTTTTACTTCATTCATTTCTGCGTCTCAGAGGTAGACGAACAGTTTACGGAGAATGGTAAGTTTTATTAGTTTTAAAGTATTGGTATTGTATTAAAGACAAATTAATTTTGGTTCCTATGCTACTAACTGTTAATATTTTATGTTACGCTTGTTATTAGAATTGTGTTTTTACATACATAGATATGTATACTATAATTTGGAAATACATTATATAAAATATATTATGGGTACATATATGTATCGTTATTTTTATCATTGCAATATAAGTTTTAATAACGAAAATTATGTAAAAGTTTGAAATGTAAGTTTAAATAATGACATTGATTTATAAGTTTGTGTCAACAACGTATCAAAACACATCTTGTGCTATATAAACATTGATGTTATTGATCCAATGTTGAAACGATAAGTGCTTATGTTTCATGTATAATGGCTTAATGTTTCTAACGGGGGAAATATATACCAACCAGATAAATTGCGCATTGTAGTTTGTTAACATTATCTGTCACTTTGCGGGCTCATTCAAACATAAAATATGTAACAGCTGTATTGTCTCGAAATGTAAGCTTTTACACATGTACTTATCTTTAGTATACATGTAAACATTATAGTGACTTTATTTTATTTTATTTGTATGCACTTTTATTTCTCTAAGTGTATACGGAGTCGTTTCTTACAAGTACCCATGTTAGATTTTGCATTGTCATTCTTCTAAATACGTTTCTGCCAAAACACCAGTCGTTTTTTAAATAAAATACTCTAACGGCATTTTCTTCTATTCACCTAGATAATAATAAGATTATACCCAACATTATTTGTTGAAAATGACAAGAAAGCAGACGCAAATATTGTACAAGCACATCCTGAACCGTGAATACTTATTAAACATAGTATTCACATGATGTGCAAATATTGTACAAGCACATCCTGAACCGTGAATACTATGGTATTTAATACATTTAATATAGTAATACATGTACTGACGTATGTGTAAATTAAAACGATAATTTAATTTAATTAAACATATATATTTAAATATTAAACATATATATAAACAATAATAACATTATTATTATTAATAATAATATTATTATAATTATATATTATATTATTATATATTATAATTATATATTATATAATATATATTATATTATTATAATTATAATATAGTTATTTATAATTATTATTATTATTAAGTTAATAATAATATTAACATTAGTCATTATAAACATGTAAGGGCAAGATTAATAAACATTATATCAATAAATCTTCGTTAAAATAACATATAGCTAGATGACAATATAGCATTTGCTACAAAGATGAATACTTATTAAACATATTAAATAATTTAATTATTTATTAAATTATTTAATATTAAATAATACTTTTATTATTAAAAATTATAAATAAAACCACAAAGTCGTCATTTGTCATAAAAAATACGATTAAAACAAAGTCATTCTGACGTATAAGTTTAGGTTTGTTGCGGTCATTGTAAATATTCTGTGATAGTCTTTAGAAATGACCACACTTATTATGTTTACATCTATTAAATATGTAAACATCTATTACATTTAATAGATGTAATTTTCCGCTTTAAACAAATTAGCTAGGTCTCAAAAACCTCAAACACTCATAAAATATATTTTGTGCAAATAGGTGTACCATGCAAATGCCTCTGCATGTCGATTAGAGAAATATGCTTTAGAATATTTTTCAAAATCGCTTATATTTAAAAGGTCATAAAATACAACCGCTGTGTTTGATTCGTAAATATATTCTTCAAAATGTTTGAAGCCATGTGCATAAGCTGGCCATAACGTTCTAAACAAGTTTGCTAAATTGTTGCTTTGCTCTGATAAAGATGTTTATATAATAAAAATACTAGTTAAGACAATTGAAACCAATTACTCAACATCGTGAAGCGGTTCCTTGATAAAACCTGGAAAATTGTGTCAGTGCAGTATCTACTGTAACATAATACAGTGCAATGGAGCGTCTTGGGTACATTTTAAACATGCATTTTCATTTATTGTTAATTGAATGAGAACCAGAAACGACTCCATACTTACAACTATGTTAACTATTGTATTTAATTTTCCTTTGAGAACGACAAATGAAATAACAAGAGTCCACATACATTTACATCAACTCTTTATACCAATTGAACAGTATTGTTCTGGTACTCCGTTAGCAGTATAGCTTCTTAGGAGCTGCGATTAGAATGGTTTTGAAATACTGTTTCATAGCAAACGTAATAGTTTCCATTTTTATTTTTAATATCATATCTTGCATTAAAATACAACGCATGCATGGTGTTTTAGTATTATATTGAATAAATGTATATTTACTCAAAGTTTTATTATAAAATGACGTATACAAAATATTATGCTAGTTCCGATTCATACTATATTTATATAGCGATGTTTTTTTTTTATATTTTGAACCTTTTCATAACAGAACACTTATTGTTAGATTTATACATACATGCTTAAGTCCAATATGGCATTAAGACAGTCAATAGTTTATACCCGTTTGAGTTATAGTTGCCGGTAGGATTACTTACAAGAACCACTACAATATTACATTTATTATTATCACCACTAATACAAAGTGAATTTAATGCAAATATACACAGCTAATTGCCGAACTTTTTTCCAAATATTGTATGGTACATATTTTCAGGCATCATCATTGCTGTGTGTGTTTGCTCTTATGTTGGCGTGTATGACCCCATGCGAAACAGTGGGTATGTTGATGGAATTAATATACGCTTGGCTCTTGAAAACCCTCTACTTTATGTACAGTATCAAAACACTGTGTTGGTAGCTGTTGATATCTGGCAAAATGATTGTTTGTCCTATATTTAAAACATCTTTCCCTTCATATTATTATTGAACTGTGGTTGTTGGTTGTGGTTGTAAGTTTTACTTCCCTATTTATGTTTTGTTTTCGTTTTAATTTACACATACGTCAGTACATGTATTACTTTACGACATTACATACATTATTGATACTTTGTGGTATAGAAAACGAAAATTGCGCTTCTTGTATCATTATTTCAGACTTCGGATATACGTGTATTATTTTACCGAGTTCAGCGTATTTCCGGTTAATATATACAACTAAAAAAGCCAAAAGCCAATACACACAGTGATGAATGTTCCATTGGTAACTTTTACAGACGTTTCCGCCACGACGTGTGCTGCTGGTGGTACGCAGTGTAACGCCATAGTCAACGCTGCTTGTGATACGACAACTCTGAAGTGCAAATGTGCACTCATCACGACGATGAGTGCGGACACCTGTCCATTCACAGGTCAGTAATATTTCTTCAGATATATACACCATCGCTTCAATCATTATTCAAGCAGATTTATGTACACGCATTGATGACATGCATGGTTATGTAGTTCGCTTATACATATTGTAATTTATTTGAATCCTTTTTTTAAATAAAACCACAAAGTCGTCATTTGTCATAAAAAATACGATTAAAACAAAGTCATTGTGACGTATAAGTTTAGGTTTGTTGCGGTCATTGTAAATATTCTGTGATAGTCTTTAGAAATGACCACACTAATTATGTTTATTCGTTGCTCTTATATTCGACATTGTGTTCTGTTTTGTGATAAGCTTGCACCGCTTCCGGCACGGAGTGTTCAGCCGACGCCAACGCACAGTGTACAGGGACACCACTCAAGTGTGCTTGTAGAGCTACTTACGCTTTAGCACAGCTTGACAACAAGCACGTATGCTTGGCAAGTAAGTTGCAGTTCTTGTAGTCATTATAAACATGTAAGGGCAAGATTAATAAACATTATATCAATAAATCTTCGTTAAAATAACATATAGCTAGATGACAATATAGCATTTGCTACAAAGATGAAATATATACATTCCCAATTTACTGACGATAATTGTTAAATAGATCTAAATTTCACAAGAAGAACCTCAACTGGTGCATATATTTCTTTATAGCAATTGGCAGCACTGTGTGCACGGCAACTGGCACCCAGTGTTCAACGGCCACTAACAGCTACTGTCATGGAACGGAACTGAAATGCAAATGTCCGGAAATAACCACTGCCGGGACGAATGCTTGCACAGCAAAAGGTAAACCGTCCGAATTATTAAGAGAAGTCTATTCCTTATTCGGGTCAAAAATACAACGAGACTTACTACTAGTTTGGAACGTTAATCAAGAGTTCCAAAACACTCTTAAGTTTTGAACGTGCCATTTAATTAGTAATTTATACGAACACGATTTAATCTTATTTGCGAATACGTTGCTATATTTTATACATCTACTGAGACATCAAATAAACTTAGCAAATATTGATTTTAATATGAATGATATTTGACACGGTTGTGTTTCTGGTCTGAACAGTATGTATATGCAATTGAAAGAAAGGTCCAATATGTACCAGGTGTTTTTCAGTTGACACAACGCCAATGTGACTTTGACTTTTTTATACAGCATGTACCGCCTCATCTACCTGCACCGCCCTCGACGCCAAATCGGAATGCTCTGGAACAACATGCCAGTGTAAATCCACCCATCTCATGGGAAATCAAGGAATATGTGCTCTCAGTATGTATTTATGTGAAATTAATTTCACACCATTGTTTTAATCATTACCTTAACGTGTATTAACGTTTTATGATTTTTATGGAAAAATCATTATTATTGATTTTGTTATACCATGTTATCTGTGAAATCTACTTATAAAGCGATTTTAAAGAAATAATAAAACTAAATCATGTATATTGTTAGCAAACGAAAATTACAGCGAAAACAAATCAATCGTTAAAGACGTTCGCAACAAAAGAAAATAATTGGGTTAATTTCTCCTTTTGCTTCATTTTTTCTTTATTGTATATAGGTTATAGTATACTTATTTCATCTCTAATGTCCATTCAAATAAATATTTGTAATAGTAAAAGTTTATAAAGCATATATAATATTCAAAAACACACTATGCTATGTATTTCAATATATGCATTCGATAAAAATGAAGTTTCAGACAGCATTATTAGTTCCCATTTTACACACTTTAATGTCCAGTCAAATTCATTAATGAAGCAGTAAATGTAGGTAAAACGTTTTTATTATCAACATACACATGTATATTGACAAAGCATGTACAAACGTATCACTTGAAAGAACCATAACCTTGCTTGAAAAATAACTATCCTATATACTTAAAACATTGATAAAAATCCAAACTGACAAAGGGGCTTCGACAGATACCGTATTCAAAACCCAATATTTCCGGAACAAGGCCGGTGACCTCTATTTTTTAAGACTGTCTTAGTTTCAGTATACAATGACGCATATATGTGGGATCTTTTAACAAAATCTGTCATTTGGAACAAAAGATATTCGTATATTTGATAAATTATTGATATTTTCAAAGGCAAATTTAATGCAAAATTCACCTCGTTAAGCGTCCATTACAAGTCATTTGGTAAATAGATGACTGTAGATAAAGCGCGTTTTATCATTACACTACACTTGTATATTACCAAACGAAACATTTAAAAAACGATGCATTTAAAAATCTCAATCTTTGTTTGAATATAAACGCTTTATATAATTCAGCATTCTAAGTAACACAAGCTGAAAAAAGGCTTCGACAGGTATCGTATTCAATATTTCCGGTAAAAGGCCGGTGACCCCTATTTTTAAGACTGTTTTAGTTTTATGATACATTGATGCATGTTTGTGCCAAGTTTTAAGGAAATCTGTAGTTGGAAAAAAATTGAAGGAAATTGTTGCGCACGTCTTTAATAACTCATATGTTGGTCCTCCTCAAATGCGAATTTACAGAAAAAATCATTGGCTTTGCAATTCTCATAAACCATGCTTTATGCCTTCCTGCTGCAGATATTAGAAAACCAACTGAGTAAATGCCCATAAAAACATCATAAAGCGTATCACTTCTCCTTAAAGTTTCAGATTTAACGTATATTTTATTTTGACAACAATTAATAAACGTTAATGTGAAAGTGTTATTTTAATTTATGTCTTCTGTGTGTACATTATACAGACTGTTTTATGCATGGAAATAAGCATTCACAAACACGTTTAAAATAAATAGAGAAATTAAAGCGTTCGCTTTACAATATATCCAACGATATTTTCCTTTTTGGTATGTAATCCTTTTCACATTTGAAGCTGTATCCTAATATTTAATTTTATAGTTCGTAACACGTTTTTTTTCTAAATTAATATTAAAAATAAACAGCCATTAGGACTTGACAATCGATCAATTCTTATCTGGCATTACATGGGCTAGTGTTACACCGGAAATATCTAAATGCGTGCCTGTCTGGCGTTACGAGTCGAAAGTTCAATATTGTTTATCTGCTACATACAAACAATATAATTTTCTGTTTATGCTTGAAATGCATTTTAATTGTATGCATGATATCTTACTTAATAACGCAGAACTGCCCAAACATTCAATTCACCCCGTTTGGTCTTCAATATCACACCCCATAATAGCCAGCAGTTAAGTGCTTCCCGTGTTACACATATATTGTAACTAATAATATAAATCATTTTATATTTAAGAATGCGTAGCAGATGCAACCTGTACAACTGTGGATGCCAACTCTGGATGCTCTGGAACTACAGCCGGCACGGACAAATGCGTGTGCAAAACGGGATTTACAATGAGAAGCAATGGCATATGCTCATCAGGTATGTGGTATTATATTTAAGAATTATTTATGGAATGTTTGCATTAAATATGAAGTGCACATTACCTATTGCGTATATATCCCTCGTATGAGCTGTACATATTTCAATGTGTTATATGTGCGAATGTTTCTTATCAATTCTATCAAAATCTTCAATTTTGAATAATAAATAATACAGATGTGAATTGCGTTTTGAACGCATTAGTTAAATTATAAGCAATGCTTTGAAGTGAATTGAATTGAAACTGGTTACCTTTTAGCAACATGGACCATATTTCAATGCTCTGAAGCAAAACTGAATAACTGCATGCCAACACTACGCTTGTATTTAATATGTTATTTGTTTGTGTTTATCTTACAGGAGCTACTGGTATTGCTGCGTCCTTGGCAATCATTCTTGCCTGCATCCTAACGACGATGTTTTGAGTGTGTCGCTTGCATAATAATCCAGCAGATCGTGTACACTATACTAAATATATAACTATTCATAAAAGGTATTTTTTTAATAATCATCAAATAATTAACGAAGATTCTACAACATTCTTGATTTTTTTTTTACTTGTTAATTTTCCAAAAGCAAATTTCCAAAAGCAAATTTAAAAAGTGTATGTTGTGTTAGATTTTGTTTATATTTTTAACTGGCATTTAGGTAATCCAATCTTCATTCTTTTAATGATTTTGTTGATTGCAAAATGTCCACTTTGTCTTTCTTGATCAAGCCCATACATCTTTTTCGATAGTTCAGGAAAATAACGTTTTCACTCGTTAACAATTCTAAGAGATTTTTTGAGAGTGTTCTTGTGTGATAATTCAATAAGCCATATCTTGCAAATGATAATTAACATCGTTCAATATGTCGGTCGTGTATTATTGCAATGAAATTGCAAATATGGCTTGTATGATCGCATGAACTGCCTAGTGATTAAACAATATCTTTAACAAATGCTGAATAATAATGACATTCTACATGCGCAATAGTATGCATATAATTCCTTTATGTCGGGCTTTTTTTGTGTGTGTGTTTCTTTTTATGCTTAATAAAAATGTATCGTTACATGGCTTTATTCAATATCAAGTTCACAAGTTCAATGCATAACACATTTTACAATGTTTACAACAGTACTTATTCAACAATGCACAATGGATAGAAGAATTTAACTAAGAGATTTAGAAGGAGATTGTGATTATGACATAGTTAACATGAACTACATGTTATGATTTAGATACACAATTTGAAAAGTATTTGTATTATATTGATAACGCCCTCGTAGTTTAATTCCCACGCATCAGAACTCCAAATCGTTGTGTAATAACCGATAAACAACGATAAATCGAAAACTATTGATACACGCATTCTTGGTCATTGGTGTTGAATCATCATTAGTCATTTTTCTTTCTTTATTATTTTATCGACGAATATATGTTCTTTGTAAGTATAATCAGACAAAAATATAGACTTAATTTTGGAAGAAGCAAGAACTAATCAAGAAATTATTAACAAACATATGCAGTTGTTAAGGTAAAACCTGACCAACCGGGACAAAACATGTAGACGAATAACTTTTATAAAACAGACACTAAGCTTATTATTTTTATATATGATCTTCTATTTAACATTTATTGCTCTCTGAAAGATTTAATATGAAACATAGTCAAAAATTGTGACGTATTCTTAATTTTCTTTTCATTATCAACATTTAAAAAAAAACATGACACTCTCAACTTTATTATTTATAACTAAAATTGCCTGCAGGTGATTCTGAGTATAAATACCATTATTCTCATTTTTTCGCAGCCAATTTGAAAATGAAATAATTATTGTTTCAAAACAGAAGACTTAAAACATTAAGATTTCACTTTGTTCAGTAAGTCATGATAAATATTTGTAATACATGTAGCAGAAATATGCAAATCTTTAACTCGGTGTTAGCCCCGTTAAATCGCCGAATGTTGAAAGGAGAAGATACAATAGTTATGGTTGCACAAAATATATTTTCAATTGATGAAGAAAATGTGTGTGATTGCTTTTTTAATAAAGGAGGACTAAGACTTTCTTTATAGTTAGAACACTATATTAAGATTTATGTATATACATGTATAATGCAGTTTAATACTTAATAAGCAACATGGTTTTTACTGTCAGTTGCGGATACGGAAAAACCACTTATGTCTTTCATTATAATATAAGCATGCCAAAACATCAAATGGAAAGAATACTAGTATCCAGAATTACAGAAAAAGAATGTAAATACTGACTAATCCTTGTTTCACAATTTGCATTTTTATAAAAGACTTGTCAAACAGTATACAGTGTACAGTAATTTCGTATGCGATTTGTGTGTATTCAAAATTGGTGTCTCGATGTGTCAGTGATGCTATTCGAACGTGTACAGGATGAAGAATACCACTACACTGTTTTAGAAGAAAGCTACATTTCGCAAATAGGTCACATTTACTCGATTCAAACAAGTTTATATATAACAAGCAATAAAAATACGTCGCGTGGGTTAAATAAATTGTATTAAATTCAAATATGCCACTCAGCTCACTATTATATGACCTGATGAGCTGAGCGAAACCGGTCGGCATATTTTGATGTTATATAATTAATCTAACCCATGCAACGTGCTTTTATTATTTGTATTTATATTGGATTCATTTGACATAATATATATATATATATATATATATATATAAACACATATAACATATGCAACAAAAATACATTGCAAATACTGTTACAAGTAATTAACACATCACCAATAAACATTCTTTCTCTTGTGGGTATACTACAATTAAAGAACAACAATCACATGTGCAACAACGAAAAAAAGAAACAATGAAGTAGATAATGCACGTATATATACACGTTAAACATGCATATACATTTGTTTGATTTGTGTTATTGCTATTATGTACAGATTGGCAGAAAAAAATCTCCATTTATCAACATCATGCTGATTCTGGTAAAACTTTATTTCCTGTTGTACTCGTTTTTTAAATTTTGTTTAGCAACAGAGACAGTTGGTATTTTAAGTTTCATTTTGCAACAATAGATGAACAGTTTTATAATAAGACAAACAATATTCAGTGTTTTATCTGACACAATATCCACAATAAATTTGTGGATAATTGGACAATCCCAAAAAATATCAATTATTGTTGTTTCTGTACATTTTTTTACAAAAAGTGCGTGCGTCATTATAGTTTATTTTAAATAGAAGTTTGTTACTTCCTAATATTCTGTGAATAATTTTATATTGTAGCCACTGTAAATGTGAATCTTTTGTTATTGTACAAGACATTTAAAAAATAATTGGGTCACTCTCTGCCTTATATTTTTAAAAATTTGACACCACTTAGATTTGCATGACGGTATTGAATCATTTACTTTTATGGGTTGGGTTCCTCTAGAGACTTGTGTAATACATGTACTCTGTTAGCATGGTGGTATAAATGGTTTAACATATGTGTAGTTCACTGTTGACTGAGTTGTCTTCAAAAACTGTACAGAGGTATAACTCCTTGAGAAGGAAGATATTTTGGGTTGAAGTTACATTTTTTACAGAAATCATCGTATTCATAAAAGGACAATGATTTAACATCTTTTATCAAATCTCCAAAAGCATGAATGCTGGTTTTAAACCAAGAAGCCAAAATACAAATCTGTCCAATCATGATATATACATATTTTTTTTACATATTAACGATAGACAGAACATTTTACTTATGCAGACATTTCTATAAATTGTTAAATATAAAAATGTATTGAATATAGTGATTCCATAGCGATAACTTGATGTTTTGGTTTACTTAATTAGCATCGTATTATATATATTCATACCCGTTTTGTAACATACTTTTCATCTTATGGATTTACTCTGTCATTATGTTCCCTTTTTGTTCTTTTGGCTATGTACCATCTCCCTGGACTAGTGGTTATGGCGTTCGCCTACGGAGCGGGAGGTCGAAGGTTCGAGTCCTACACAGGGCTTTTTCTGATATGGCCGGTTGCCTACCCAGCAGCTAGTTAAATCAAGGGGTACCGATTGCCTTCCTGCCAAGCGCCCGGCATATAGGATAGGAATCGGGAGTAAAGATATTCATCAGTAAAGGTGTCTCATAAGTCAAAACTGGCTGGCCCTTAATCGAGAGGAATGACACTATAATAAACAAACACTTTACTTTACTTTACTTACATTAGTATATGCCGAATAAAATTGACTTGACTTGACTTGAAAAATTATATTTGGGTTGTTTCCTGAAGTGTTTATAACAGTGAAGTTCTTTAGAACTCGCTTTCTTTAGCAGCATCACCTGTTGATTAGCTTGTTGTTGTTTTTTTTGCAGTCTCAGGGCTCTCGTTTGATTTGTGTTATTTTGCATTTGACATTTGTTGGCACGTGTGATCACATTGTTGTTACGGCTTATTTTTGTAGTGCCGTCTGTGTGTTTTAGTATCGCCTGGTTTTTATTGTATCGTCTGGGTTTTTTTCTGTAGTCTCGCCGGCTTTCTGTAGTATCGCTTGTTGTTGTAGTCCCGCACAGTCTTTGTGGTTCCGCATGGGATCTGCAATCGCGCCTGACCATTTTGTCGTACCTATTTTTATATTCTCGCCTGATTGTTAATTTAAGAAAAAATGATGCCATACAGATAAAGGATCCCATTGTCCAACAAAAAGGCATTCATATGGCATGGCTGGATTTAATATTTTATGCAATTATATTGTTTTACTGTAAAAACACTATTAATGGGTGTCATTTTGCCTAAAATTGATTGATAACTCCGTATGTTATCAATGGCCACAGAACGATTTTGCATTCGTGACGTGATATAACGAAAATTGAAATACGGCATTTTAAGTTCTTAACAAGTATAAATAAGATTGGATCATCTAGGAAATTTGATTACTTGGAAACATATTTATCACACGAACAAAGTCATAAAAAAATACGTGACAGGAGCAAAAAGCTTTTGTTTCAAGCAACGATTAGACAAGATTGAGTTGATACAGCAGAAGTATAATTAAAATTTATTTTGAAAGGCTATCCTAATTCGTACGGAAATATTTTCCAAATGTCAACCGAATATGCAACAATAGAAACACAATTAGATAAATTATCACTATTATAAATACATAATGCTGAGAAATATATTCCTTAAACGATGTGCATAAATATTAATACATTTATCCAACTGACTCAAAGCCCACAATTTCATAATGGTCTCGCTGTTTTCACATCGTAGAATGCCGTTACACCGGCGCAGCTTTTATGCTTTTTTTCGACAGTTTGTTTTTACATTTTGAATGGGTTTAACTGAAAAATTTCACGGGAACTCATAACGTCACGACATCAAAATGATGACGTTGTTTCGCAATTTTGAGTCCGGCATCGATGACGGTAAGTTTCATTTACTGTATTAAATCGGAAACCAGTGTGAAACAGTGCACATTATTGTTACATTGATACTCGTTTTATTTAGAAATATTTTATGGCCCACATATCATTTATAAATATAACGGTACCTATGATTTGCAATTGGCAGAATTAATTTATTCCGTATACTGGAAGAGTATGAATTGCACAAATCAATGAATACTTCTACTTCTATTTTTGTCTGATGGTATGCTACAATACATCAATTGTCGTTTGATACTCCTTTTTTCAATTAATGTTTTCATATGATTCTGATAATTGTCCCTCTAAATAGGCACAGTAAATGAAGACGATTGTATGTAATGACAAACGGTCGGTTCTGCAATGAAACAGTTAGAAAATAAGGGGCTTTCTTTTAACAAAGTGACTCTCCAGAAGCAAGCTCATACGGGCTCAATAAACCCTGGGCAAATTATATTTTGCTGTCGATATCAGGCCCATAACGGACCAAGCAAGCTATAACACGGTTCCAAGCGTTGACTTGCCCACATCAGACCCAATCGGGTTCCATGCAAGCAAGCCCGTATGAGGTCCAGAAAGAAAGCCTAATATGGTTTCCCAAAAAGAAAGCCCAAACGGGTCCCGGCAAGAAAATGAATATAGGTCCCCAACAAATAAGCCAATATTGGTCCCAGTAAGAAAGTCCATATGAGTCCTCAACACGCTAGCCCATAAATATGATCCAGCAAGAAAGCCCATATGGGTCCCAAACAAGCAAACCCTAATGGGACCCACAAAAAGTAGTTTAAAAATCGTACTTGGCCCTAGATGTGTTGCCCATACAAGACCCGTATCGAAGCATATTATACCGATATGGTAAGCCCATGTAGGACCCACACTGGGTCCAAAACGAAAAGTCGCCATAGCAGTCAGATTATAAACATATCCACAATTGCAACGTGTATCTCTTATATGAACCCACAAACACAATACATGTGAGTTGTGGACTCTGTTGGATACGCATGTAGTTAATTTACCAATCAAGTTGCTAACAAAGAAGTTTTATGCACTAGCCTGTACAAGCGTTAGAACTAAAAATGTCCCGGTACTATTAACTGCGAGTGTAAGGCGAACTACGGAGTCTTCGCAATTGTAACAAAAGCCACCTGTCAACAAGGCTAGTATCTTAATAATATATCGAACCCTGACAAATACACGTACTGCAGAGTGTGATTGCAACAGGAGAACATATTTTAATCTCGCACTGACAAATTATACAAAAGTCTATGTATTAAACGTTAATATAATGTGATTCCTTGGAAACTTTGAATGTATCTCAATTATGCTTGTATAAATTTAAGATAGTTGTGTAGTTTTCTATGTATTGATTTTTTTCTAGCTGCAGACGTTGCTGTCATCTGCACTGCGAGTGGTGGGGAATGTGCTAAACTTTCCTCTGGCAACTGCTACAACACTGCTGCAACAACTGTGTGCGCCTGTGGGGCGATATACTCTGACGTTGCAATACCTGCAATACCAAAGATATGGGCATAAAGTCCTCATTGTTATAGTTATTCGAGACAGAATTAAATAGTTTAAGTGACATTATAAAATATTAAAAACATAGAAAAATAAATACAGCTAGAAAACAGGACCACATTTTTTTGGATCTGTAGTTAAATTTTATTCGGCAAAGTCACAAATATATAAGCTCAGTTCGTGTCTTCAAAAAGTCATGAACAACATGTAAAATGATATTATATGTCTATGGCTTGTGCGGACCAAATAAAGATAAAACAAATGCACATATTTCACATCGCATATCGAGTGACAATTCTGTTTTCAGCGTGCAACGTGGCTCTACCAGCTGCTCAGCCGCTGACCCCAACTCCGAGTGCGGCAAGGGATACTGCGTAAATCAGGAATGTCTACTGGCAGCGATGGAAAACGTAGGCATTCATTTTTTTACCTTTATAATGACACGATAATTATCATTTTTGTGATAATAAGTTATGTGGAAATGATACTCGTATAAGTGCGTTTAATACATTTACAATCCATAATACACTACTTTATTGGAATACTTAACTATGGTTCCCTGAGTAAAAATAATGATCGAGATACATTATGTTATAAAACTCAAACACATAAACATGCTCAAGATTCTTCATTGCAGTATTCGTTGAAGCAAAACCACCTAAGCGGACATGTGCCATTTCCCCTGTTTACCAGCATTGCCCCATGTTTTGTAATACCAGATCATTGTAGTATCATTCCACAATGCGAATGGGTTCTAAACCTTTACTATGAGTGCTTGATTTGTTAACATACCATGGCGATTTTGAGATGGTTTGTATAAGATAACGGTGCACTATCATACTATTTGATGAACGAATGCGCAAATACCTGAGAACGATACATGATATCGTAGGATTGTGTAACACAGGATAACAAGAAACAGGGGCCCATATATATAAAGATTCTTGTGTTTTTCTTAAGTTGAAAATGACAAAATGAAATTTGTGATTGAAACACAGTGCTTTGGGGTTTGTGCATGACAAATATAAAAAAATAAAACACGTTGTCTCTAAACAATGCATTTCTTTGACAGAAAATACAGTGATTAAATTCAGAATCTTTAGATAATTTTTTAATTTTTACTAAGAGCCTTCATACATATGAGCCCATCTAAATAAATCTCTATTAACACCCTCCAATAACAAACTATATCAGTGCACTAGTAGTGCAGTTGGGATATGAGCTTTCGTTTGCAGCAAACGAATGAATGGTCAGTTATTCAACTACAAAATAAGCATTAATATCTGCCCATAGACAAGTAATATATTACCTCGAGACCGAGCCACTCGTAAAAGTAAAGTACTTACAAATTGATAACGATCACTTGTTTCACAGTCTCTCTTATAGTTTAGTTTTATTGCATTAAAACATTATGGGTCATTATTATGAGTGTTATTAATGTATTATTTATTCAAGTAATTCATACGTTCTCTTTAATCATTCATCAGTAAAACAAAAAAGAACATTTGAAAAAGTGACCCTTATCAAATATAAAGTAGTATATATTTTCTATGACCATGCATTAAATACAATTCTATCTCTTGCACTAAAATCAGGGGCCATATTCCAGATACATCTTAAGTTTTTCTTAAAATAATTTTACAAAATTCCATTTTTGGTAGGTAATACGAGGAATGTTAAAAAATAACGTAGACTTTTTATATTGTTTACAACTAAATAAACTTAATTGAATAAAACCTATATCAAAATGAATCGGGATTCAAATGGAATTTGTTTAATAAGTAATATTGTAAAATTAATTTGTTACACGCCTAATCTATTTGATAATATAACCATGGTAACCGTTAAGCGGAGCACGCCATTTATTTGCATCAAAACAAGTAAATATATCGTAAATTCTGTACGAAATAAGAATACTTACTTCAAAAAATTTTAGTATAATGTAAGACAAACATACATTGACATCATACCAAAAGTTGGCTTCATTTTAAGATTGCCTATTAATAAAATCAATATTGATTAAAACGGTGATGCACAACGCCAATTACAAAAAAAAATGTAATTGTGAGATCAACTCTTAATTCGGGTGGTAATGAAATCGAGTAAAGATATTTGTAAATCATCTATGCAGACAATTGATTTATCAACAAGCCGCAAAGAATACAGTTTTTGAGTAGAACACGTGTTTTAACATAGTGCAATAGAATTTGCAGATGGCATTGTAAGCATTGAGACATGACTCAATAAGGAAAAAAGACGCGACGATGACAACGTCAATCAGCTTAAATTAGCTTGATCAGCACGGACAGTCAATGGTCAGGTAGCTATGCGAAATGTATTCAGTAAAATAATGTATGCATATGTTAACATTATACACGACGATATGCTGTGTAATGTAAGCAGACATACTTAAAATGCAGAATGTTTTAAAATATATTTTATATATAGGTATTCAAAACGCCATAAAGCGCTCTGTACAAGTGTATGCGAGACTGGTTATCATATTGCCTCAAGACCATGATGAGAAAGGCCTCTTTACGGAGATTCCAACACAAGAATCTTTGATAAGATAGTGTAATTAAAATATCCGAAAATATTGCATAATAGTTAAATAATAATATTAAAACAAGAACATTTCCTTCGCGCCAAATCTTCCCTGAAGTAAATGACGTTAACGACGTCATTGAATTCCAATTGACGTGCTCCGGGTTGCCTATAGTGACTCCTTTTAAATGCCTGCCATTTTGAACAGAGAAGAGTAAAATCGCTTAAATTTTGTAAATTGATGCAATATATATTCCAGTTTATTGTAATGTACTTTTTTTCTATGATATAAGTATATGTCTAAAAATATGAAAAAATGCTATGTTATTTTTTACCATCCCTCGTATTTGTAAAACTGCATATAAATTAATGATTTTAATTATTGTTAAATCAATAGTAGTTAATAATAAGTTGATAATTAATGAACATTTAGCAGAATTTCACGTATAAATGGAATAAAATGCTTCCGGAAAATGATGATTTTAAGGCTAAGGATAAGATTTCAATAAGATGTATTTGTAAGACAACCCCTGATGATCAGCATCATGTTCGTATATATCATTTTGGAGTTGCTTCCGTTTCAGGCACGACTTCTGGCGCCCCGGAAGAGGTCGCGTCCTTGTTGCTGCTGGCTGCTATAATGATGTAGTATAATCAGTTGAAGTGCCCAACACAAGGATACATTAATAACGTCAGAAACAAACAATGAACATATAGTATTTAATACACATGCACGGGCAAAATTATTTTTCGCATTTAAGTTCCCAAGACGCACTACAGGATCCGCGGTTTTAATTTGAAAACAAACAAAACGTTTTTATTAATTATTTTTATTACAGGGACGTTTTGTTATACAATGTTATAATTATTTCAAAAAACTGTTTGTCCGACTGTCATGAAACATACCTATCATGCTCTTGTAAAATAACATGAAACAATATGTGTTTTTCATGGCTTTTGTTGATAACATTTTTGTATGCGGCTGTTTTATGTGTCCACCTTTCTCTCAACACACACCGCTTTCTGAATAGTAACGACGTGTTTGATAAACTTAGTCATGTGACTTCCGGTTTTCTCATTTGCAAGTCTAAATACAGCCTGCTAAAACAAAACATAATCACATATTTATATTCCTTTAAAATTAAACTCAATATATTTGGTGCACTTGCTTTTACCCATTTTCGCCCGCCGCGATAGTGTCATCAATGAACATTGTTTGTTTAATGATACTCGAGTGTGAACTATTTAATAGAAACAAGGCCATCGTTTTGAACAGTGTCGTAATAGTAATTCTTTGCAAATGAACTTTTTTTTTAATTTGAAATGTTTGGAAATTTTAATATTATGTAATTTTCGACCTACCGTCGATACGCCGTTTGACAGGACATTATTCTGTGTAAAATAAAGCACTAGAATGAACATGAATGACGTGTAAGCGCTTCGTATGTAACATCGAAGTTAGTATCTCTGCATGGTTTGCACGCTTAGGTTTTAGTTACCAGACGTTAAAGCTCACCTATTGAACGCTGGCTTTGTAGGCAATGGTCTGAATGACCCAGGACCCATATTCTCAAAACTCCTTAGGGTAAACTTAACTAAATTTAAATTCAAATTAATTTATTCTGTTGATGTTTCATGTATAGGTCTGTGTTACATTTATATCTTTTAAATTAGAAAATATTGCATATATATTTAAAGAATTTTACCCTTTTATCAACAGATGTCATTGGATTTGAAAACAATTTGATCTGAAGTTTCCACCTTAATACAACTTAAGTTAAGATTCCCTTTTGAGCTGTGTGATTACCGGCCATGAAGCTGATCACTGTTGCATAAACAGACCCATAGTATCGACATTAACATTTGGATTCTCCTCGATATATAATTGATATATTACTTTGTTGATTATTCACTTCAAAACGGGAATAGTTTTATATTGCAACAGAATCAAGTGATAAAAGATATAATGCATACTCAAAGATATTCTCATTCATAAATAATGTCGGAAAACAAACTTTTGTGCACATCGCTAATGTTTGTTCAATATACGCAGTTTTAACAAACTGGGTACAATACATGCCACTACATTTATATCAGAGTTGGGCTTGACAGTTCTGAAGAATATTTATGAGTTTACGGTGTATGTGTTTGTATACAGATCCCCCAAGAAATTTAATTAAGTCATCCTAATGCAGTTTTACGGGAAAAGGTAGAAGTTGTTGTTTTTGACACTACATCACAATGTGGCTGAATGTGTTGTTTTTTGAAAACTAAATGGTTCTAGCAAACATTGCATAGATTTAAACAATTAACATTTTGTGCTTTTTTTAATGAACCAATAAATAACTTTTGACAAAAATTTTAATATGTCCTTTCTTTCCTGGAAGTAATTTTGACAGAATTGTAGAAAATTTCAATTCATCTGACTAACAATCTAAACGCTACCAGCATTGTGACTTTGTCAATAGTTTGTTTAAAAACATCCTGTCCAGTTGCCGTTGTTGTTGTTTGTTTTAATCAATCATAGTGGTTTAATTGTTTATATATTTACAAACACTGGGGCTTATAAAATCCCATTATGAACATGCTTGATCTGGCTAAAAGAATTAGTGAAAACAACAATAAACAAACACAATCTCATTATACGGGTTTATTCCCACACTAAACTAACATCACAATTTATGGTAGTCTTCCTGGTACGTCCTCCGGACGCTGAAGGCAGAGAAAAAGACTTCGATCTTAAAATACAAATTAAGACTATTGTAAGACCAAAAAAAACATACTAAGAAATGCACACTTATGAGTATTTCGTTTCTAAGGTCCCTTGGTTATATACACAATTTGTAAGAAACCAACCGCATCAATTGGGACGAAATATTTTAAGAGTATGAAGCAATCACAATGAATTGTAAATATGGCTTGTATAATCACGGGAACAATATATGGCATATAGACATAATTGTGATAACAAACGTGAAAAAAAAATTAAAAAACTATAGTAAATGACAGTCAACGCACAAAAATCATTAAATGTTGTACTTGTTTAACGGCAAGTAGTTTCTTTGTGTGTAACATTTGTGAATGCATTTCTTGTCTTCTTTTAATCAGCTGATTAACGTTGCAATTACTATTACATCCATAAGTTTATAGTTTGTCCTGAAAATATTTCAAGTCTTAGTCGTTCAGAACTGGGATCGTATACAAAACTGTTTTAATACGTATTATAGATGACAGTTCCTGCAAATCTGCTTGTTTACAGGCATAAATAGTTGAAGATTGCGTTGTGTTTTATCAGATCAATAGTGTTTATTAAATTAATAACCCTGAATAAACTTTAGTATTATATTAATTTTTATAGCAATTTCATATACATCGTATTTACTACTTTTTTAACAATAATATAATTTGATGGATATAATATATACTTGTTATATAAGTTCTAAAATAAATTTCTAACACAAAATGCGGACATTAGAAATCGGATATTACTTGCAAAATATTTATTTAACTTATGCTGTTTTAAGTGTCTTCTCCTATAAACTGTCCTGCTATTAATAATAAGTAATAAGATCATAAGTTATAAAAAATATTATATAGATTGTGTAGAAGAGGAGAGTTCATATAAACAACATATTGGTTCTTTGTCATTAACTTGCTAGTGCGATAGAACAGAACAATAGGTTTTGCATGCATGTACATCAGTTTGTATTAATGTGTTTACCATATTTAACTGTCAGACAGTAAATGTGCATTCATACTATTCATGCACGTGCGCAGTTAAACATCATTTCAAATCAATGTCTTATGTTGAGCTCTGCTCAGACAGGCTTTATTGATTATGTGGCTGGTATAACCATATTGGTTAACAAGAAAATAGAGAGCGCCGATCTACACCAGGAAAGATCGTCCATGTGTTATTAGTCCACCTGAGCACAAAGTGCTCATGGTGAATATGTAAGTCACCAGAGCTAAAAATATATTTTAAAAGTGAAAACTTTAAAAAATCTTCTTCTATGAAACCGCAAGGCTCAGAGCTTTCATATTTGATATCTGACATCCTCTAGAGGTCGTGTACAAAGATTGTTCAAATTGTGTCCCTGGGGTCAAAACGGACCACGCCCTGGGGTCATATGGTTTATAAAGAATATATAGCAAAATGACTTTAAAAATCTTCTCCTCTGAAACCACTAAGCCCAGAGGTTTAATATTTGGTATGTAACATCCTATAGTGGTCCTTTACAAAGATTGTTCAAATTATGCCCCTTCTCAAGTGTTCCTCTACAAAAGATTGTTAAAATTATGCCCCATGGGTCAAAACTGACCACACCCCAGGGGTCACATGGTTCATATAGACTTAGATAGCCAAATTACTTTAAACGTCTCCTCTGAAACCGCAATGACTAGAGGTTTCATATTTGGTATGTAACATTGCATAGTGGTCCTCTCCAAAGATTGTTCAAAGTACGCCCCTGGGGTCAAATCTGGTGGCACCCCGAGGGGTCACATGCTTTATATAGATTTAAATGCAAAGTTACTTTGAAAATCTTTACCTGAAACCGCCAGGCCCAGAGGTTGTTCAAGATTGTTCATATTATGCCCCTGGGATTAAAATAAGCCACTCCTCGGGGATGCAAATTCCAATTGGGTTACAAGGTCTCAGGTGAGCGTCCTAGGGCCCTCAGGGCCCTCTTGTTGAATATGGTTCAGCGTGTTGTGGAAATCTGCCCTGGCCGTATTCACCAACCCATTCTTAAACCATAGAACATAATTAGACTCAATGAAAATACGTTCGCAAATATAGTGGGTACTAATGCTGCTTATGTCATTAAACATTCGTTCTAACTAAACAATGGTGTAATTTGAGTGCGTGGATACCAGGTAAGATTGAAATTGACCGCGCTATTTAGAACACAACAGTTCCAGGAATATTCTTATTCTTTAGTCGTATGGCTAAGAATAGATTCAATGGTTGGTGAATACGGACAACCCTCTCACAATAATAAAGAATCCTTTAAATATCCTGGATCCAGACGGTGATCCGGAGTACCATCAAAATGAAATATTTGTGTTCAGTGTTACATTTCCAAACTTTCCAGAAAAGCAAATCCGCCGATTACTTTTTTCTGTTATGTCATTATGTACGCATTTCATACAATGTTAGAAATGTGTGCGACATTTTTCAACACAACTGAAACTATTTAGAAAATGATCATAGAAAAAGAAAATTCAGAACCGCTACTACAAAGAAGAAAACAAATAATTGTATATGGACATTATAACCAAATAATACATAGTGTTACTAAAAATAGTAACATTTTGACGTCGATTACGGGCCGTTACGCGGCTCCGCTGACCCGATATAATATAATTGGCCGCGGCCGATTTTTCGATAATCGAAGAGAATCCGATCGCGCGACGTCAACGACAACGAATGGCGTATTTAGTCAAAACTTAACGGTTATATCCGCAAATGCAATACTGAATATCAACGAAAGTTTGTAGTTAAATTGATTAAATATATCTACGATCTATAGCCTATGCATCGTTTAGTTTCAGAAAAAGAATCACTGAACAAAATTGAACAGATCGGAAACTTTTACTGTACCTCAATTTCAATCCATTGCTTCCAACAATAAAATTCCAACAATACTGTAAGCACTTCAATTCCATTGTCTTGGATCCATAAGCCTTAATTTTTAACAATCATGATATTAATTTCATGTGAACCATTCTGACCAGAAACACGATTTACGAAATCGCAATGACTGGTCAGAACGTTTGATTTTATTCGATTCAAAGTCTCAAACTATATTATTTATCCAACTGACACATTCATCATTCAGAATTCGTCCATGCACGATTTATTAAACTAACAGTAATGCATTTTACTAAAAATAAAAGCAAACACGACATAATCGTTGTCACAACAAAACTGAGAGTCCAGCGAAAACTGGTTTGTTTCGTCACTGTTTTCTGTTTATAAATTACGTCATTCGTTAGAATTGCGTCACGTATTGCGTAATTAGTTGAATGTTAAATAAAAGTACGGAAAGTTTGTTTGGTGTTTTTGTTCACATTTTGTGTAATAAAGACAGTAACATGATTCTTTTCTTGTGACAGGATGATATGTATTATAAACGATAATATACGGCAGAGCTGGGCGGGGCGTCTATAATCGGCCCTAGCCGTATAACGGCCCTCGGGCCAAAGGCCCTCGGGCCGTTATATCGGCAGCGGGCCGATTATAGATGCCCGGCCCAGCTCTGCCGTATATTATTGTCTAACTAATATGTTTGAATACATATTGTAGCAACATTTGTGAGAGGTCTCAAGCATATTTATGTTGACATTTTAAACAAAACTCATAAAAAGTAGGAAATGAGGATAGTAATAGTGAATGATACAAATTCTAACTGGTATTCTAAATAAAGGCATAGAATATTAAACGTTTATAGATAGATTATAACGATTATAAGATAGAAACCCGAACATAAACTCGTATTGACATGTTTTGAATAATTTTGAAAACTTTGTCGCCCAGTTTTGAAAAGTAATCCTTCAACTGAATAAAAAAAAAAAAAAAAGAAACTTATAAAATTGCCTCTAAGGAAACAATTAATTGAAGTACGCAGAATATGGCTACATCGTTTTTCTTAAACGGTGCATTTTTAGTAGAACTATCCAGCCACTGACGTCAGTAGATTTTAGTGTTTGGTTTATGTTTTAACCCTCCTGGTATGCTTCATGGAAACGATTAATTGCATGCTGTTATTAATCTTTGGAAACAGTCACTGTTTAGTCAATATCTGTGAAATCTTAAAGATAATACCCAGCTGCAGCAACAGTACAGAAACACATATTAGCACCAAGCCAACAGATATACAGAATAAAAAAAGCAAATATAGCAAGAAAATATAGAAAATGTAATACTCAGCCACATCTTGCAATGGTTGTGCGGTACTGATTATACTACTTATGTATAAAAGTAAAATAGTTAAACAGATAGATGCCAGCTTAAACAAACGATGTAAAAGACCAAGGTCATATAATTCAAAGCCTTCAACATGTAAAGTGAATGCAGCAAACCAAACCAGCTGAACAAAGGAAGTGGGCGACGTATATCCAATTGTTGTATTGGAGTCTTTAGTGGATATGGCCTCGAGTCATTGCACTACAAGAATGCGCTGACTTTCAATACATTTGAGGGTGTTCCTGTTCCTACACCCGATCCTACACCCGATCACCAGACCAGTACAAACAAGAAATGTCTTTAAGAAGAAAATCAGCGTTAAAATCGATATTGAGATGTCATTTTTGGCTAAATATAATACCAGAGGAGCAAGATGATAGGTTACTTGACTTCTTGGACCCCAGATTTTTCGGTCCCTACTACGGAGACTTCTCGGACCCCAGATTGTTTGGCCCCTACTAAGGTGATTTCTCGGACACTAGATTTTTTGGACACCATAAGAAAACGTATCGACCCCAAAATTAATCTGAGATAAACTCAATCATTATTAATATCTTTACCTTGAATAAAACGATCTTATACCGTCACATGTTTTCACCAGTGATACATGAATAACCAAAAGACTAGTAATTTACGTAAACATAATTGATACAAGAATTTGACAGGCACATTTAACATATTAGATCTAACATTGTCATAAAAAAATAGCGGGAATTAATGAAAAGTATTATATATATCAGACCAGTGTTCATCGTTATGTTAAATAATATATGTATCATTAGTGTAACGTGCCGAGGGTGGTTATTAACAAATGGTAGACAAACGATTACATATTTATATTTGTTTGAACGCTTCTTTGCTTAATAATATTATGACAGTGATTGCCTATCACTATCAGTTGATGATCAACAATAAAATATATACAGATATAATAAATTTTCATCGAGGCTACTTGGCCGTTTATTTATTGTATTAAATCAAATCAATGCTCCTATCCACCTAACTATAATCCATTTCTACTAAGTTGCCAATCTTCAATGTTCCTATCCACCTACCCTATCCACCTTTATTTTATAGATCTGTCCCGCTCCCGTGTGGTCTTGTGCTGTGGGGAGAAACCGGAGTACCCGGAGGTAACCCCACCAGTCCGGTACGGTGACCCTCAAACCAAACTCACATGCGCCCGGAGTGGGAAGCGATTCCGGGAAGCCTAGGTGAGAAGCGAGTGTACCAACCACTGCGCTAGTCGGACAGCCTACTGACTTGTTTTGTGTGTAGTACATTTTTATCGAGTTCACCGGCATTTTCTCCCATATGGCCATCGCCCCCAGTAGACTTGTTAGTTGGGTTATGGGGGATACAGGAGACGCCCCGTTCCAGAGGCGACCCTGGGTCTTTTAGTGCCCGGTGTGAAGCACCTAGTACACTGCACCTCGGTTTAACGTCTCATGCGAAACACGAGTTAGTAGGTTAGGGTGTAGCGGGGGCTCGAACCTGCGACCCATGGGTTGTGAAGCCAGTGCGTTACCACTAGACCACGGATCCGCCACAGGGACTTGTTTTGGCTACGTCGCGCTCTTTTATACCGTCAGTACGTCATTATCTGAATGAGCGTCTGAATGAACGTGCGTTATCGTATACAAGCGTCTAAGTAGGTTTTTGCTAAACAATGGGGCTTTTGTCGATAGTGCCCGATTTCGCTACATTAGTATTGTACATAGTGTATTCATGCTACGGAAATGAAGTTAAAGTAACATGGATGACATTTCGACGTATACCGAGACTTCTTTCACCACATTTTACTTATATCTACTGGAGGAGTTGATATAAAGGTGTCATTAAAAATAATTCTTAATAAAACGCAACCACAATTAAAATGTAAATTAACATGCAAAGTAAGTTTATGAATATAAATTCCCCATTTATTGAAATTCTCGGGCTTAGGATTCTCCGTACGCTAATTGATGCGTGTGTATTACCATATCTTTACCGCGCCCTATTTTATAAATGATTCACTCTCCTGCTGGAGTGTGTTGTACACGCTAGAATTAATTCACGGGGACCCAAGTCGGTTGCCACTCGCAAAACTAGTTTTACACAATGATAAAATAATAGGAACTATGACCTCCATCAAATTTGATAATGTCCCTTTGCTTATTTATCAGAAAAATAGCATAAATTTACTACTTTATATTATGTGCTTGTCACAAGAAAAATTAACGCTATTAACAGGTAGACGTGACGCGAGCTCAACAGGCAACATTGTATGTTGTGACCGACTGTGGTACACGTGAATTTTAGCATTGTAATTGCTATTTATAGAGCACACGCCGATTATGTAGGTTAAACAATATAGTTATTTCATTATGTGAATGAATATAACATTCTGATCATGACATACTATGAGTAAAATTGTCCATAATTATGTTCAATTCTTGAGTGATATGTTTATAATTTTATTGTAACCGCTTATGAAAACAAGTATGTAAATTTAAATCCCCAAAGTATGCAACAGTTATTGGTATGCATTAAACATTGTTTTACGTTTGCGTTACCTAAAATTAGAAAATTTGCCCAATTCTATTGACATTCAATTTTCTAGCTGCATAATTATCGCAAGAAATTTAAGTCAAAAGTGATCTTAGACAGCTACGCCGAAAAACTGCCTCAACTTATTGCAAAGATGGCATCGGAGATATCAGGGGGATGTATTGAGGTTGAACACTCCATTGACATGGGTGACGCTAAACCTGTACAACAGAAAATACAGCTAACATCAGCATGCGTTTGACAAATAAAGGATCGCTTGGATTTTGTAATCACGATTAATCACTTGGTATGTGTGTAATTTTGCCTTTTTGTAGTGTTGTTTTGATTTAAAAAGTCGCCTGATCAACTATTTGAAATCCCGCCTTGTGTTTTGTAGTTCCCCCTGGTTTCTGTATCTCGGCTGTTTTTTGTAGTCTCTCTTGGTTTTTATAGTCTTACTGTCTTTTGTAGTATCGCGTTGTTGTGTAGTCTCCCCTAATGTTTTTTTTAGTCTATTTTGTAGTCTCGCATTGTTTAGTAGTATCGCCTTGTTTTGTAGTCTCGCCTTGTTTTGTAGTCCCGCCTTGTTTTGTAAGCCCGCCTTGTTTTGATGTCCCGCCTTGTTTTGTAGTCCCGCCTAGTTTTGTAGTCTCGCCTTGTTTTGTAGTCTCGCCTTCTTTTGTAGTCTCGCCTTGTTTTGTAGTCCGGCCTTGTTTTTAGTCCCGCCTTGTTTTGTAATCTCGCCTTGTTTTGTAGTCATGTCGGGTTTTGTAGTCACTCCGAATGTTTATAATCTCACCTTTGTTTTTTGCTTGATCATTTTGTAGGCTCGCCTGAGTCTTGTCTGATTATTGTAGACTCGTCTGATTTCTGTAAACTCGTCCTGTTTTTGCAGTTTCGCCACGTTTTACTAGTCTCGCACGGTTTTTGTAGTTTAGCCTGTTTATTAAAGTCTAATCGGATTATTGTAGTATTGTCTGGTTTTTGCAATCTCGTCTTGTTATTGAATTCTCGCCTTGTTTTAGTAGTCTAGCCTGTACTTTTGTAGTATAACATGTTGTGTGCATTGTCGTCTTGCTTTTGTAGACTCGCTTTATTATAGAGTCTTGCCTTGATTTTGTAGTACGGCCTGGTTTTGTAGCCTCCTCTGATTTGTCTAGACTCGCCTAGTTTTTGTAGTCTCGTCTGATTTTGTAGTCTCGCCTGGGATCTGCAGTCTCGCCCGGTCATTCTGTATTTTGCACGCTTTGGTGTGCCATTAGTCTCGCCTGATTTTCGACATTACGACCGAAATTGTTAACCTTTTAAGAGCAGAACTTTGGTGATTTATCTGTACGCGACATGCTTATTCTTAATCGTAAATACTTGAAGAAAAATGGTTTGTTTGACGAAACATCTGCTATGAACACGATTGCAGATTTTAACTATCTTGACTTTGTTCAGCCTTTTATTCCCCTTCAAGTGATATCCATTTTAAAATATCCAAAAGGTACTCAACCCATGTACAATATTGTTAAAACAAATAAAACTTTACCAATCTGTATGTCAAAATGGACGAGCATTTTTGAAAATATTGAATTAAAAGACTGGAACCATATTTTTAGAATGCCATTTTGTATAACCAAAGATTCTACTCTATAGTGGTTTCAGTATAGAATCACACACCGAATTATTGGAACCAATTATTTTTTGTATAAAATCAATTATAAATCGTCAGCTGAATGCTCTTTCTGTCATAATATGCCGGAAACAATTGAGCACATTTTTTGGGAATGTAAACATATTAAAATATTTATTGCTGATTTGTTTGAAGGTTTTGAGGTATTCGCTGACTTCATAAATGCGCCTTCGTTTATGTTAGGACATAAAAACTCAAGTGGTCCTCTTAATCTTACATTCCTTCTTACTAAAAGGTTTATTTATAATTGTAAAATGAATCAAACATTACCTACCATTGTCGCGGCAAAATCATATTTCTCTATCCAGTATCATATTTTGAAGGAAATGAACTTCTGCAATTTAGATTCTAACTCAATAACTACAAATAAAGAATGGGATATTTTGTTAAGTCTGTTTCGGTAAATAATGTGATTTACATAGTTTATCCATTCTGTATATTGATAAGTTCAATATGTATCATTTTGGATATTGCTATTTACGCAATTATGATTTTTTCCTATTATGTACTTGTGAGCACTTGTCTACAATGTAATATTCTATGTTATACATGCTGAATTCTAATAAATACGCATGATGTACGGTGTGGAGGGGGATGCCCTCGACCCTCACACACCTATTGACGAGGAAAATAAAACATATAGAACGGAAAAAAAAAAAAAAAAAAAAACTTGTATTTTATCTAGTACAATGGAACAATAATAGGCAATGCTCAGTAGAGCATTCAGAGGGGTAAATCCGGCCTGCTTTTACATTGTATATTACTGGCTTTGTCAATGGTTAACAGTACTGTACTTTTAGTTTCAATTTATTTATTTTTGCCTGAGTTATAAGGTATTAGAAATGTTATTTCTGAATTTTTACTACTTTGTGCTCATATATTGTGCACAATTTATATTGATTATTTAAATTTACATTTCATGGACCTCAGACTAATTGGCAAATAAATGCCATTACTATACTGCCATTACTACACTGAATTAATTTGTAAATTATTGTTTTCAGTGATACAATAAATATCGTTCATAAGCTGCAGGAATCCCCCTATCTCCTCTCTATATTCCCCTTTCCCTCCGTGGTTTTTCATGAGCCGTGCTGGGCCGGGCGCACAGGAAGATAGTAACACATATCTTAATTTAAATTTCAAGTTATTACAATGTCGCTGTTGCTAACGGAGCCCTCCCGCAACCTTGACCAATCTGATTGACCAAGGATTCCTTATTTTAAGCCATTTTTTAGTAAAGCAGTTTGCCCCGTTTACTATTGTCAAGTATTAATAAACCCCATTTTATTGCAGATTTTATATAATATGGGGAGGACCCAGCTATCAATTGTTTACTGTGTACTATATATTGTTTTAACCCACATGGGTAGTAAGTTTCTTAATTTTATGGCAAGTATTTTGATCATATTGTTAATAATGATCAAGTTGCCATTATTTCTTTGTGATATCACATATTTTGATTTCTGCAGTTATTCTTAATGTAGAAATTTGTATATTTTTAACAAATAACTGTTTTATAGAAGTGTTATCCACATTTAAACTTTTAAAGTGCTAATCTACCTATTTTAAGTGTCCCTATCTATGTAGAGCATGTAAACCTGTGCGCCTGCCTGGTTCCAGTATCTCAAAATACCATTCAAGCACCGACGGCCAAAATTCCCCTCCCCAACCGGTGCTATCACTTCTTTTAATAATCACCAACAAGACAAAGTCTTCCTTTCATGTGCTTCCCAGGGTGATTTTCTTTTATTTGTATATATTTGTAAAGTCTAGACAGTTCCTTTTATTAGTTATATCTTGTTTTATTTGTGTTATTTTTAAAGGCCCTAAAAAGTAAGTCGTTTGATATTGCCGGAAGGATGTAATATATGTTTTATCCTAAATTTTACTGTTATGTTGTTCATTTTCTTAAATTGTCACCCTGTGGTAGGCTACACTCCACTAAATAGCCCAACAATTTTGCATAAAACTCAAAAGACAGGGTCTCAGGTTGGAGCAACAAGTTATAATCCCTGTCTACAAGAGTTCACCATTAGTGAAAAGCATGTCATGCAATTGTAACATCCATCATTAAAATATATATACCCATTATAAAGAAAATATTACATACCAACCAACATATACTTGCAGATGCAAGTTACTTTAGCAATCTCACATTAATTTACTTGCTTTTAATTAAATAGTCCTTCTTCATTGTTTATTAAAGTATTACTACTTTTACCTTATAATAAATAAAGATTAGAAAGCATATTTTAACCTATTTTCTCTATTTCCATATATAAAGACATGCACATTATACAGATATTGTAAAGCAACGCTGAACCACTTAGAGATCTGGATATAATTAACATTGTTTACAGTCGATAATGTAAATATCGTCACATGTGCATTTGCATATTGGTTTTAAAATTAATATTACATATTGTATATGGTAAGTTTTACCTGATTTTGACCCAGATCTCTAAGTAAGAAAGACTCCAGCAACACCGTTTCAGCATTTGCTGCATAACGGGTTTAGAAAAATGATGATACACATAAAATTATGTGTTCCCACCATTTAACTCTTATTGTAGTTGGGCTATTATGTGTTCCCACCATTTAACTCTTATTGTAGTTGGGCTCTTTTCTCCAATTTTCATTTTCTCATGTTAATATAGGTTAATCTCTGTTTTCCTTTTTTTCTCTGTTTGCAAAGAAAGTTTTACTTGTTTAGTCCTCTTGTCACACATTAATATCTTAAATAATAAATAGAATAGTCTGTTACACATGTCCACAATATATATTTTTTTACTGTTAGTCTCTCATAATATTAATATTAAGTAAAGGGAGACCTGATTCAATACCTGTTTGCTTGGTTGTTTTACAGTGTAGGTCTATAATAGTATAAGGGAGGTAACTCCTGTTGACAAATAATTGCAGAATTACTCTTCTTTAAACTGCGTATACCTTGTTATTTGATTTCTTTAAATAAGAACAGTGTGCTCTTAAGTGAAATTTAAGAAATTCTCAACATTATTATTATATATTATGGTATTACTATGCTCTCTAGTGATAAATATGCAGAGTATTTGTTTGTATAAAGTATTATAAACAATACAGTTTTATACAATAGTATATTGTGCTTTATGAAATTTATTGAACAGTTTTACAAAGTTTGCTATTTTTAAAGCATAGATTTATACTATTAGCACCGCACCCACACTGCAAAGTTTTACATTACACTGCAAAGTTTTACATATGTAACTTTCCCGCCATATTAAGGGAATTGTATAGTTTATTATATTTATGCTAAGTATTTATGTTATGCAGTGTGCTCGGGCAATGGTTTTCAACTGAAGTCCCGAGAGTAAACAACCCCAATCATTCATTCTTTCTAACTTAATTATTTTAGGTATTTACTACCTATACAATGTGTTGGTACACCAAAATATGTTATATTATAATAATTATTAAAGCCAACACTTTCTGTAAAAAGTCACCGCGTGAGCGGTTTTCAATTCTCAATGACTTTACCACATAAATTTAACATTTTATCGTTCTCCAAATCCATTTATGTTTTAATATGCTATAGTATATACCTGTGGCAAAAGATAATTGCAATTCCAAGTCAAAAAGTTATTTATTAACTTTATTTTAACCCCCAAACTCATTACATTTTTTATAAATGTTAACACGATAGCAATACCTTGACTGTGACGACACGCGCACACCCCAATTTCGATTGGCCGACCGATTTTCCCTTGTCATTCTAAATAGGTCAATCAATTTTTAACGTCTTTTTTGCACGGAAACTAAGCTGTTTTATGGCTACTTTGTATTCTTATATACATACATTTTCAACACATAATATTTAGTAATCATAACAAATAGTGAATATTTTATAAAGTAACACAAAATAATGTTAGTATATATTGTTGTGTCATAAATATAACACAGAGTACCATTTAAATGTTGTTTTTTTTAAACACTATTGTGTATTATATAAACTGAGATTTTTACCCCCACATAGATTTTAAATATTATGGCACCGTATCCACACTGCACTCTTTATATACGTTGTGAATTCCCATACTGGAATAGTTATAATAACTGTGATACTATGTTAAGCAGTGTGCTCGGGCAATGAATTAAGACCGAAGTCCCGAGGGTAAACAACCTAACGTCGTCATCTGTTTCTTGGTAGACTAGATTCTACCGTTTCGTCTAGCACCAACACCACTTGCTACAACACTTTTGATACTTACACAGTTGTTGCGTTGTTGCGTATAACTATCCCCAATCTACCCATATCACCAACCTCACTTTGACCCTGACCTTTACCTTATTTGGACAAAGAAATGGGCTATCCAGCACCAACCGGGGGCATGTGTGTATATCAAACACAGAATCTTGTTAAGTATTAAAAGTATTATTTATATTATTCATTGCTGTTGATGACATACAATGTTGTGAAGAGGTAATGTTACTTGGAACTATTTTAATTTTGTTATAGTTAATTTATTTTTGAAAGCATTAATTACCTATATTACAAATGGAAAAGAGTAATTTCAGCCATCTTCACTTCTGGTCAATCGTTTTACTGTTGCTGAAATTGTCTATACTTGTCAGTTGTCACAGATGTCTATATTTTATTTCTTGATGTAGTTAAGTAAATTGTAAGCTGTTATATAAATTCAGCAGATGAAGGGTTAAGTATTCTTGACAAACTACGAGTATTTCTGATCTATTTAACCTGATTTAACGTAATATTTCCCATCCACCACAGATAAGCTATGTGTAATATATTCTATTATATAACACGAACATAATTATATATGCATGGTGCAATTTATCTTATTTGCACCAATGTCAAAGTTCAATGTGACATACGAGATATTATATGTTGAAAATGTACTCATCCCCTCCACATACTGAAGCCTCCAGTGAAGTTTCATTGAATCACTGCCTGTTATTGCAGGGAAATAACATGTAGAAATGGGCTACCACAGAATCTACCACCAGATCACCTTGTTTCAAGAAAAAAAAATAATAATAAAAAAAGATTTTTTACAAAATAACAATAAATGCAAAATCTCTTAATGCGTGTATGACAAGAATGATATTTGTGATCCATGCCAGTCGTTGCACACTTGAAAATGATTAGTCGTAAGAAATCAGATCGGTGAAATACGTCACAGCATAAATATTTTTTACAATGATTTCAATTTATAAAAATCCTACAGTCGTCATTTTTGTAAATTATTTACCGAAACTTCAACGATTCATCTTTTACCATTCCTATTGGTAATGACATTCGCCGATTTCTGTAAAAGTACCGTTAAAAGCAGAACATCATACTCAATCGAAAGTCATGCTTACTGTTTACAATATTTTTACTCCACCGGACCACCTCGGAAGTCACCACCGGACATTTTTCTCAACACCTCCAGATCAGGTGGTCCTAGCCGTGTACATGTGTTGTTTTATTTTAAACGAACCATTTAAGCACCTTTCAATTACATGTACATCCAATACCTTTATTATTTTTGATTACGTTTCATAACCCGTAGGTTGTCCGCCGCTTTGTCCGTCCGTCTAAATTCCATTTCTACTGCCATTCAAATTCTTCGGTTGTCAAATGCATTTTCCTTGGATTTTAAAATTACTTGACACAAATGCTTGCAGCAATTAGATGATGTGTAGTGTTCATGAATCTGGTCTTTAGGTCAAGGTAACACCTATAGGTCAAAGGTCAAAATTGGGGAGTTTGCTTGTCTGTACTTTAGATTGGCATGGTTATTAAAACTGCTTGACACAAATGTTAATCTCAATGATATTGCATGAAGCGCACGTAATCCAGGTTTCTAGATCAAAGGTCAAGGGCACACTTAGAGGTTAAAGGTCAAAGCTGGCTTTTTGATTGTCCGGGCTATACCTTGGCCACAGATTGAGAGATTTTCAAATTACTTTGCACAAATGTTTCCTACTTAAGATGGCATTTAAACTTTCATAAACCAGGACAGTATATCAAAACCAACTTCACACTTAAAGGTCATACGTCAAGATTGGCTATTTGCTAGTCTTGCTTTATAACATAGCCATAAATGGATGGAGTTTAAAATCACTTTACACGTGTGTTTGCCTCAAAAAGACATTGTGTCGCGTAATGAATCAGGTTCGTAGGGTTAAATGTCAAGGCCACAATAAGAGGCCAAAGCGGTATCGAAAAACGTCCATAGGTTCTACCGAAGATCATCCATATGTTCTACCGATATTCTTTTTTTATTATTTTAGTTTGCCATTTTAATTTCATTTTTTTTATTTAGATTGTATGTCAAAACATGATTTATGGAGTTATTCCAGAAACTGGAAAGCGGGCAAGCTGTGGCGTTATACATGCACTATAAATTTATGAAAGTTGGTAAGAGATTGTTCTCTCAACTTTAACATGCGAAATTATTACTCAACACCAAATTTGTTAATACAAACCGACATAAACCACTAATATTCTTAAGACTTGGTCATTACAGACTTATTGAAACCTACAAAGCGCACGCAGATTATAAATCAAGATATACTTCTGCAATGTTACAGACACTGTTTGGATATATTATTTTGTTCGGTTGAAAGGTATTGGCAAATTCCCACAGACTGGTCCGCTGAACACATATTTGGTTGAAATGGAAACTTGGCCTCATATCCATTGCTTTAAATATTATGTGCCAAATGATTTGTTAAAAAGATATTCAAATATGTTGACGTCAGGTATGATTTTACCCAACCTAGAAAAAAACCTTGCCCAAAATAATTTCTAAACAAGGACATTTAATATTTTAAATATTTGTTTGGAGTTTGAAGTTTTATTAAAAGCATTATCTTGTTGAAGGGTGCATTGGTTGTACATGCACAGTGCGTCAGTTACCTAATGTTCCGTTGTAAAACGTTTAGCATCCAATACAAACTAAAACATATATTACATTTAATGTTCACAAGAAATGTCTGTCATTTTAAATTGTTCATTTATAATTCTTCTTTTTGTTATTCTGAGTTGAGTTGAACGGAAACGCTCCTTTGAATAACAGTTTTGTGTTGTTTTAATTGACAAACATGATCTGAAACAGTGTCTGACAATTTTCTACCATATACAAATATTGCGAGTTGGACGCATACATTATTATTTAAAGATGGAAAATAATATGATTGCCAAGATCATGTTGTTTGATGGATAATTATGTTTCTTTGTAAGCATATGAGTTTTAAGTTTCCACGAAAAACATGAAATATGTTGAGAGAGTTATTAGTATTTTTCGATCGCCTTACATTTCTTTAACGTGCCTGCAGATATCCTTAAAGTCGTAAAACAAAACAAAACATGAATGTATGATGTTTACATCTTTATGTTTCGTCTGACAATTATCCACCGAAAACATCCACCTATCGCATTACATATACGTTCTAATTTAATTTGCTAAATAAATAAATCAATTTACAATCGCGATTCCATAAGTATTAAAATAAAAACATAAAAGCATCATAAGGAAATATTAACTACTAACATCAAAGACAATCTTACAACAGAAGCTCGAAAATAAAGGCTATGATACTAAATCAACCACATTAGGCACGGATACAATTTACAAGAAATTCAAAATTTAGCTATTATTACGGACATATACTAAAAGTTAAAAATATATGTATTTAAATACAAAAAGTGTTTAGGCATCCTTAGAAAAAAATTCCAATTATTTAGGTCTTGTTTGTTTGGGGCATTTCCTGTTTACGTTTTAATGTCAAAATTGTAAGTATGCTCTATGGCCATAGTTTGAACAGATACTTCTCACCATTCAGAATATCGGAGATAATTAGATCGCTGTCAATTGTCATAAGGATTGTTCTTATGACTCCGACGTTGAGAGTTCGATACCCACTCTGTGTTTTCGTTTTTCCACGCTGTTTTGTTTATTTGTTTTAATCATACATCTCATAATGTAGTAAATTAGTAATACTTTGTAATACCTTCGCCTTTGTATTGCCCATTTCTATAAAATAATAAAATTATCATATTTATATATAAGGTCATCGTGGTTTTATATTTATATATAAGGTCAAACAGGTATATGTAATGTTAAGTAAGACTGTTGAAACAATCCATATTACTTTAAAATATTTGGTAGAAACTTATAAATTTCTATTCAACCAACTAATCCTTTGGCAGCTTCTACGGATAGATTGTTATTACACTATATAATATTTTAAATTATCATGTCGATCTATATGTAAACTCTTTTGTCCAGTTTGTATATGTATGTATGTACAGTTCTTCTGAACTAGTATTATTATTATGTTAATGGCAATAAACACTGCCAACTTAATGGACATACGTAGCAATAATAAATAAACCGATGTCTAAAATACATTTCCTGTATGCACATATGTTAAATGGGGTAACTTATTTGTAGCGATAGATCCGCGCATACTTCACTAGCGTTGCATAACTAATTGGAGCAGTCGCTCTTCGGTTAAAACGAGATTTTGCTCCTCCCATTTCGAAGACAAGAGTTTGCAAGATGCCAACCCCACTCACCCCTCGTTTGATTTCACTGGAATTGACTTTACTTACAGCATGCATTGACGGATCGTAGTTACACCGAGAGACAAAAACTTACTTCTGCCTTTTCACATGCGTGTTTATACGAGATGTGCATCTGGAGGGCGTATCCAACTGATTGTATCAAATGCAGACTGTACAAGATGCCTTAACCATTCAAGAGACGGAAAAAGCACCGTGGGTTGGTGGCTGGTGGGAACGGCTCAACAGACTGACTACGACAACAGACATCAAAATCTCTAACTCATTGCAATTTACGCTATAAATTATTAACAATTTGGGTAAATGTGTGAACCAATTAGTACTTTACCATAGAAGGGTGTCTTGTAAGTAGCTTACTAGTAAGATATTATTGTATTATTATGACCTTGCCTCAGAACATTTGCCACAAAAAAAAACGGTCCTGAACAGAAATATTTTGATTTTTCAACATATTGCGCATCATGACAAAACAAAAATCAACAATTATGTTTGTCTTAATAAGCCAAATCATTGAAATTTCTATTTTTAAATATTGTTTTGGTTACGACTTAGATTGCAGACATTGATAATCATATACCTCTATAAAAAGGCGCTACAATTAACAAGATAGTCATTGTCCCCTGGTGTGATTACTTGTCTAAGGAGCTGTGTGGTTAACGTATATATCACCTGAAGAAGGGTAACTACACATTTCTACCAACTAGGATAATACATTCTAAATTTTTAATGTATGTTTGCAATTTATTTATATTAAATGATTGTTGTAGAACTGAACGGAACTTCGCTTTATTTTTTGTTTAATATAAGATATTGAACCATTTTAAATAGCAATTTATTTTAAGAATTAAACAACTTGTAATAACAAAAGGTTCAAGAAAATAATAATTAGCAAAAAACAATATGTGTATCCTGAAATCGGATACTTTTCGGCAATGATTACCCGTTTAATGTTCAAACATATTCCAATGCACTTATTTAGATACATTTACATTAAATGTCACATGGCAGTTTGTTTATAATGATTCTTTTGTACTATTTTCAGCCATGTAAATGCTGTTTGCATTTGCTCTTCTGCTGACTTATGAGCGTTCCATGTGAAGCAACTGGTAAGTCTTTACGACTACACACACTGAATAATTCACACGAATCCTGTTGGAGAGACAATACGTTTCATTTTTGACATTTCATCATAAGTGACACGTATGCGATCGCGCAGGTATTAAGGCGGAGCGTAGTAAATTGTAGTCTTCACTGTAGAAATGTTCTATGAAAGCATGTATTTATCGAACTAATGTACGCATATGTTTATCTGCAAATAAAGAACGGTCGTTTTTTTATGTGCAGCTATTCAACTCACTCGTCGTTTATTTCGCCTTAGAACTCAAAATCGTTGATTGTTAGCAGATTGTTAACGATTGATAAAACGCTTAATCTTTGAACTGCATCAGAAAGAAAATAAAAATGTATGTTTCAGCCGGAGTATTCACAGCACCAATACAGAAATCAAAAGAAAATTGAGAGAATTGCGAAATCTGGACCTAATGTTTCCTTGATATGTTCATGTTTCACCCGCAACTCAGTCAGCTAATCGATAATATATTTTTCATTCCAGCATATGTTATTTTTTATTGTATGGACCCGTACTATTTAAACGCATGGTATGCATACTTTTTATAAAAAAGAAACCTATTCTCCACTTTTTGCAGTTAAGGATTTCAAACAAAAGTTTCACAACACTGTCGGACATACTGTTCAGAATTCTTTCCCTTGTTGTAACAAATTTAACAAATGTGTTTTCTGTATATTGTTCACACTTTCTCTGTATAAGGTGGCAAACAACACAATTAAACATGATATGCATGACTATGTTCTTTTCATATTGCATTCAGAATATTTTGAAGATGATGAAACGCTACCTAAAGGCTGTACATAATTTAATGATTGAAATTCAGTTTATACACTGGATCGATAACTACTTTTCAGATGTTTCCGCCACTGTCTGCCCTGCTACAGGCACAGAGTGTGTGGTTCAATAGTCAATGCCTACTGTAACACTGCGACTCTAAAGTGTAAATGTGCCGCTTATTCGTCAGAGATAACTGCCACGTATACACGTAAGAATTACACATTTACCATTTATATAGGAATTTACCTTTCAAACAATATATGTACACAGGTCAGGATTCGTTTAATTATACACTCCGTATTTGAATACCCGTTGTAATGGCCAGAACAATTTATAGAAAGCTAATATAGCTTTCTTCCTAATACTTATGACTTCATCAGCACCCTAAAGGGATTTGCCTACTGTTGATTTACACTACTCTGAGTCAGCGATGTTTTTTATTAATTAAACGCTACAATTTTATGAATATTTTATGAAAACAAGAAAATGTTCGATTAACATTCTGCATAAATCATTGATTGTCAATACAGCATGCGTCGCCGCTGCTACCTGCATCGCTTTGGAATCCAAATCGGCACGGACAAATTTCGCTGCCCAACAGCGACCCATCTGTTGGGAAACGAAGGGTAATGCGCGCTAAGTATGCAGTTATTGCTATCAGAATATATAATCTTCATTTACATTTCGGACATTTTACTGATTATTAATGTTATGAAGTCAGATAAAGTATTAAACTGGTTAATTTGCTAATCATACTTTTGAAAGTAATATTAATTGTATATATTTATTTTGAAAACCAAAAAATAACAGGGTACTGACGTACTTACAATTTTTAAGACAAAATTTAAAAGAAGGCCAAACAAGCTCGGCCTTAATTACAAAATGCTGTTTTTGTATCCTTGTGTTACCCTTTCTCATTATTTATATTTAATGTTACCTTTATTTTATGCAGATATTAATATCATGTGACATGTGTTCATGCTGTTTTTATAGTGCCTGTTGGTGATTCTTGTTTACATAGTCCATTAAAATCAACTAAAGCATTAGTATTTGTATGAATACTCGTTATTACTTGTAAAGTTTTAATATATAAGTATTTACCTTTCCTTTTTCTGTTTAGAATGCACAGCAGATGCAACATGTACTGCTGACGACGCCAACTCTAAATGTTCGGGCACCACAGCCATTGACAAATGCCAATGCAAGACTGGGTACAGCCCGGGAAGTGATGGGAAATGTTCTTCCTGTATATGAACTTTTTTCTTAAATTGTATACAAGGAATTCGTGTATTAAGTGACAGTGCGTGTGTGTTTATTATAGGTTCTAAGATAGCGTGTGCACGTTTCGTATTTTACTATGATGCGTTCGAGTATAGACCGTTATAAATACATTAAAGAAAGGTTTATGTTTAATTTTTAGATTACCATTTCTTAATCTTTTTCACATATTATTGATTTAAAAAACACTAATGATGACCTCAATAAATTATAGCAAACATATTTTCAGAATAAATGCCTGTAAAATATAATTCTGAATTAAGTATGCATTGTTTATTTTTTAACAGGTGCTGCCGGTGTAGTTCTCTCCATGGTGATGCTTCTAGCTTGCTTAGTAACCACGCTGTTCGAATATCACAATATGTTTTACCCAGCGTTATGGTGACCAACATATATAATCTAACCTTTAGACCGCATAGTGTTAAATTAGTTCATTCGTCAACTGGATTGTAACAATGTTTGCAAAATCTGTTTCAATGTGTTAATTACTTTCACGAACTACTAGTATAACTTTTTGATATGTGTTATTTTTGTCTACCTTTGCGTGACATTTAAGTAGTCCAAAGTCCAAACAGTGAAATATTTTGTCGATTACAAAGTGTCATTGTCTTTTCTTTGTGAGTAAACCCGCATTAATTATATGATCACATTGCTTATTATTGGTTTAAAACTGAAAACACTGAATAATGATTGTGTGTGATTTAATTAAGTCATTATTTGCGAATGATAATTTCATTCCTTTAATTCGGAAGACTGGTTTAAATTTAAGATTCTGTATTTGGGAATAGCATGTTATGAGTATTGAAATAATTGCAATGAACTTGCAAATATGACTTGTATGAGCACACGAACTATCAATGGCATAACTCATGCATTCTTAAAACATAAAGAAAATGATATAACAACTTTTGTAATTAAGTATAAAAGCTAAACAAAAAACCTATTCATGAGCAAGTACTTGCTTTGTCTGTGTAATAAAAATTGCTTTAAGAGCGCGTCATGTTTTACTGATCTCGACAAATATTCTTTTGGGAACAACACACCCAGAAGGTTGTACCGGGTGTTACTCGATCAATCCATAATATTGTAATCTGATCTAAAAATATTTCGAAATCTTGTTAACTTCTATTTAAAAACAACTTAATCAGTTTTCCTAATTACATGATAATAGTAATCCCTGCAAAATCCGAATCGCAACTGTTTTTTTCAGACGTTTTTACTAGCCATGTTATACCAAAAATCGCCTGCAACTATTGATTACGTACAGGCATTGTTAGTACAGAACAATAAGCAAACATTTATATCAAGAGAAGTTAGGATTTAGAAATAACAATTTAATTGTAACAGGATACTATTTTACCCGATTTATAATTAATAATAACTAATTTGAACTTAATAATGCAGGTGGAGAAAAATATTTGCAAAATTAATCAATACAACAATATATAACAATCGCTGACAGATAAAACAAATACAACGAAAATAATATTTGCTATAAATAACAATAAATACATTTAATATAATAATGATTACTTTTATATACAGATATGCACGCTATGTCAAGCAAAGTCAAATGTTTACATGTACAAATACGTTATTATATATTTTTTTAATTAACTTATAACACTTAACGCTAATTACTGGTTTAAACATTAATATACAACCCACAAATAAAAGCTAGTCTAATAGTAATTATTGTTTACGGTAAATTGTTTTTAACTGCACTTCTAATTACAATAAGACAAAATTGTGTATAAGATTAGTCAGAGTGATCAAGATATTCAAGTATAGAGCTTTTTATTGGTTATACAAATCAGTTATCCAAAAGCACATCGGTAGTAATTGTTACGTACATTATGTTGTTTAAAACGGAGTTATTTCCCATTAAACATATATCACGGAACTATGGTTCTATTTACTTGTGTAGCATGTGCATTAACCAGTAAATTATTGCAAAGCATTGGTTTGCAAGCTTTATTATATTGTTAAAGTTGTATTTTTATATCGAGCAAAACTTAAAGAGATATTCAGATAATTTACTCTGTAAACATTTAGCTATTCAGTGTTACTCGTAAAACAAGAGTGGTGATTTTAAGAACGATAAATCCACTGAGCTGAAGTTTAAAATAATACATGAGTTATTTCCCATTAAACATTTATCACGGAATTATGGTTCTATTTACATGTATAGCATGTGCATTAACCAGCAAATTATTGCAAAGCATTGGCTGAGCAAGCTTTAATATATTGCTAAAGATATCATTTTATATCGAGCAATATTTCAATCTTAATCATATTACTATATTGCTTGTTAGTTCGGTTCGTTACTGTGTGTTACGAAATTACCAGTGTTAACTTTCAGTTATTTTTAAAGTAGTGTTTCTTTAATGTCATTATTACAATTTAATCTCAAATATTCTGCATTGACACCTTAATCAAGAAGTTAAACACGTGTTCATGTTCAAAAATAATATAGTTCATCATTTCAATGCATGGTACTTGTTTTTGCGAAGATGCAAATGGATTGTAATCTCTACTTTCCGATTCGTAGATTATTATTTGTCATCAATGTTCAAGATACCGTATGCGATCGAAAGAAAAACGAGTTGGTTATCCATTTTAACAACGTTAATATAGATTACTTACGTTATCGCCAAACAGTTTCGGATTTGTCGTTTCAAATTAGTTTGAGCACTCGCCCAACCATGAAAGATTTTACTATTTGAACATGACAATGCCAAATATGCCAAAGATGTTGATACATAAATTGTATTGTATAGACAAACTTTGAAAAATTATGTATTTAACACAATGAACCATGTTTTAATTGAATTTATTTCGATAATTTTAAACAATAATCCAACGTTAAGATAGTTTATGTAACGAAACCCTGGCTAGTGGTTTTCAAGGGAAGTAAGTTTGAAATGTCATGTGTCACTTATTTTCAAGAGTTGTTTCATACAGATAATCTGATTAAACATTATAATTAACTCTATATTTTAAGACTAAGCTGTAGAAATAAACACGGTTCAACAAGATGTGTTAAAGATTAAACGGTATTCACTCATTCTTTCAAATTTTTCGCAACTTGTTGATCCCTTGTATTGATTATATCATCAAAACAAAGGCAGATTATTTAAACGTCTATGTGAAGTCAATGCCAATTACTATCTTTGCATGATAACGGGAATTAACAAACACGTGCTTTTTAGCTCTCCTGGCCACGACCTGTTGAGCGTTGTGCAGTGGTCGAATCATTCGACTGAAAGGACACCGAGCCTAAAGCGCTTGGTGGGGCTTTGCAAAGCCAGACGTACGCTGTTTCAGAGTGAGAAACAATAGAGTACAAGATACGTGACCCTGTGGTAGCCGTTGTAGCCATGACGTCGCCTGAGGTTAAAAACGGGTTTCATCCAGGTAATAGTGCAAGGAGCACACTGGTTAGAAAAATCGGGCAGTTTTACCAGCAGGTTTTCGACTTCCCGCTAACGTAACGCGTAACCTTCCGTTACAATGATCGAAAACGAAGAGAAAATTTACAGCATTTGCACAGAGACATAACTTTGTATAGCCTATCACGACAAATAACTACAGCTTTCATTTTATTTCCAGACAAAATAAGTAAACACATTGCTGGTTATAACGTGAATGAACGCTAATGAGTAAGTTTGGAAATACAACGAACGTGGCTCCATACTTCTTTTAGACATGTACATAAGTATGTAACAGGCTAAACTTTTACACAAGTCGGAGTTAGGAAGACAACCTTTTTCACTACTCTGACATAAGATGGGGAATAGAGTCGGAGTTAGGAAGACAACCTGTTTCACTACTCTGACGATCGGGAATGGATCTGAGAGGCATATGCTAAATCTGAACTTTATGCAGCTGGATGATTTTTATGAGAACTTGATGCAATATACTGTTCATTGGAATAGCTTTCATTGAGAACAAATAGCATGTTTGTGGTGTATCTGTTTGCTTTAAAGTCAGTCAGTTCTCAGATGGACGGAACTGGGCATCAGGTACCAGTCTGTTTGCTTTGGTCTTTGTAAGGATTATCTTTGTAAAAGATAGCAGAGTGAACTAGTTTAATTATGCAGTCTGACTTTTATTATACCAGATAAAGATGTGTGTGTAGCATAGATCTTGCTTTAAAAAAATAACATATTATGTGTTGAGCTATTTTTGCGAGACTAGTCAAATAACTCGTTCTAGATAAATAATAGCTTGCGCCGATTGTCACTGTATAGACTTATTCTTAAGGCATGACGACGGTGCCAAGTGGTGGGGTTTCTCATGGAGCTAGTAATGACCATTGTTGTTTCCATCGAACTTAGTTTCTTTCCTATCTTGTGACTTAAGATTTCTGCAGAGTGACATATTTAAGCTGTACCCAAAACATTTCAGGACATCTGGTGTCATCACTCATAGACTGCAGCTTGTGCACCAATAGTAAATGGATGTTGTTGTTGCAGTTGCCAGCAACTCCTTTCCAAAGTTTGACGTTTAAGCGTCCGATACTTTTGACACTGTCGTCAGAACATCGATGTTTAGGAAACTGCTTACGATTGAATAAAACTTTTCTGCAGGCTGTCCGTGGAATGGCTGGGCGTACAAGGCAAACTTGACTATTTAATCTGACATTTCGTATGCAAAGAAGGGTGCTTCGGTCGTAAACAGTGCAACTTGTAAATGTAATGCAGGGTATGGAGTACTGTGACCACCCTTCACAAGTTTGACTTGAGTAGTGGTTAACGTGTCGAACTTTTGATCTGGGTGCCCTAAGTTTGAGCAACTGTGGATGCATTTGTATGCTGGATTTTGCCATTTGTTTGAGTTTAATATATCAGAAGCATTTGTTGTTGGGGATGAAAACGACTATGACTATGATTTATGACGAATAGATGTGAGTACGTCCCAAAATTAATAAACTGTAAGAAACTTCATACCAAAATCACAGTATCTTGTTGCAACAATTCATAAATTTCCTTATTAACATTTCTCACTTCCTGCATTCATTCGATGGTTGTTCTTGAATAAATTTGACGTGTAATAACCAAATCAAACTGGGTTCTTAGTCAGTACATTTTCTTAAGCCCCGCCTACTTGATATTTGTTTCATGCCTTCAAAAGGCTTATGTTCAGTTGTTAGTTAGCAGTTGAATAATAATATAGTCAATGGTACAAACGTGTTCCTCTGAAATGGACACCTAAATACAAAAAGCCGGCGATGATTATTACTAAAGCTGATAGATCACTGAATTGTTTGTCTATTGTCAAAAAACTGCGTACTAAATATTTGTCAAATATTCATCTAGTACATAGTTTTCAAGAGTTTTATATTGAATTCCTATGACCGGTTTTATGCGAATAATTATAATTTTCAATTTATTATCGTATAAATGATAGCTCACAGAGACTAACCTTTGTTATTAAACAAGTCAATAAAAATAAAATAAAAATTCATTATCGTATAAATGAAAGCTCACAGAGACTAACCTTTGTTATTAAACAAGTCAATACAAATAAAATAAGCAAACTACCACCGATTGCAATTTCCAATCACTAAAGTACGAGATTTAAAAATTGTACAAAACAATGCATGCATTGTTTAGCTGCATGACTGTTCACTAGTCGGTGTTTCTCAAACGAACTTAACGAAAAAATGAGTATTTACATAAGTTGTTTAATAATAATGTCTTTTATAGATTTTAAAGTTTTGAGAACATATTTTTAGGTAATAAATTTTAACACCAAGAAAAAAGCAAATAGCAAATAGCATTCAAGGTTCTTATACAATCTCAATTCCCCTTTTTTTCGAAATCAGATAAAATGTTCTATCGTTGCTACGCAACTTGTCGACATAAATTCATGGTTATGAACTTAATTTCACGCAACACTGTAGTTTTCTGTAATAACTTTAGAAGTTACCTGAATGGGAGTATCCGTTTATCTGTAATGATTATTCGCTGAAAACAAATTGTACGACGCAGCGGGTACGTTTTTCTTCTAATCGTCACAGCGACGTCGCTACGCATAACAGCGATTTAGTTATGTTACATAAATGCTCATAACTTCGGCGTTTTTCAGCCAATTTTTAAAATTCTTTTAAATGCGAACTCATAATTAATTGTTATATTCATATCTGTAAAAATCTGAAAATCTTAATCTGTTGTCATTAAGACCGGTATTCTCACGACGCTTCCCATATATATTTCGTCGAATAGTGCATGTTTGTTTGTTTTTTCACTGATGGAATTATATTTATTCGAATTGTAAACGAAATTGCAAATCATGGCCTTCGTTTGCATTGAATAACAAGGTTGCAGACATTTGGAAAATGGTCAAAATTAGACCACTTGATGGGAGAACACTAATACCCTACCGAGCCACAAAAAAAACGGCATTTATGTTGAACGTAGATCTTTGTCATCTTTTGAAATGACAACAGCGTCAGAAACCGATTTTCATTGAGGAACGCTTCCAGTTTTACAAACGGATCCGATTCGTGGGCGAATCTGTCAATGTCTACGCAGATGCGCCCCGGAAATTGGCTGAATCCTTTAAATTCAGCACTTCTTTCACAACACACGAGTGTGTGGCTGGCAAATTGAAGTTAATGTAAACAGGTGCCTTACGAATCAAAAGTCAGAATCTAATTTCAATTGCAATAAATGAATACGTAACAAAAACTGACTACCGAACTGCATGCTATGATAACGTCTTCAAAATCGATGATATCAAGGCAAAGAAGCTGCGGAATGCCTTACTTAGTACCACGAATTAGGGAAAGACTTAAACATGTAGTCTGTCAGCAATACACGGTGAAGATACATATCATTGAAATATGTTGCAAGTTCCCAGTATTCCATTTTCTTTATCAATGACTAAAAATGATCAAACATATCTGAAAAGGTGCCAACCTAATATAAAGACAAATAATGTAGATGTGCCATTTGATTTATATGTTCAGCAGAGTCCCTTGTGTCAAGCAAACACGGGCAAAGCATTTGGAATATTTGATTTAACAAAAAAAGTCTCACTCATACTCGTTATTTATGTAAGTAGCTATGGGAAGAACAAGCAGACATTCCTGGCCACCACGTGTGGAGGTGAAACAGATTGTCCTGCAGTTGTATACACAGTTTTATCATACTAATCGTATTGGTCGGATTGAAATATCATGTGTTTAAGTGTAACCCATATTACAAAAAGAGCACGTGCTAAAGCTTTGAAGTGATTGTGATTATTGATTAACGGAACTTAATAAAAAATAAACAGTCAATAGCTAGGGAGGAGTTTAAATGTTAATGTCAAAGACAATACTTCAAATGCGTGCCCACAATTGCAATACATTTTTCGAATATTGAACCATACGAAACATCGACAATATTATGCCTACATCAAGTATTTAATTTGAATTGTCAATTCTGACATAATATCACTGCTACGAATACATACATTGGTCAAAATAGGAAGTTATTTCGGATGTTGTACTGATCAGTTTGTTAATGCAGTATTGCACTACTTCACACGTATCATCACATCTACTAAGTGTGGATTTTGACATATATGGTATTAATTTGTTGTCAGTTTGATCCTATATATTCGTACAGATACCCTATGTCAAGACCATGTAAAATATTGCTTAAATAAACTTGGATTTAACTCTGTAAAACAGTCACATATATCTAATTCGTTACGTTAGCAAAGATGTATCACATGGTTCGACCATGAAGACTAAATAAGGCATTTACGAGAACTTATTCAGGTGAGCAGTGTTGGGCCATCATGATACTCTTGTTCTGAATATAGCGGCCAAAAGTAAAAATTTCCGTTTATTGTATGCAATCAATATGCCTACTTGCTGTCAGAATATCGTGGACATGAAAATCTTTCCTTATGGTAGTCGACTTGCAACATTAATCATCAAACATTTATTTGCAGCGGATTTTTTTTAACAAGCCACCAGCGCGTGGAGCAGTTTCAGACACCACACAAATCATCACGTTTCTACAAAAATTAAAAAAAAAATACAAATGGCGGTGTCAGCTGAAATTTCAAAATGGTGCTGGGTGTTTCAGCCAATACTAGGATGTTGTGAGCTTTATGAGCAGAAAATTGCTATTTGTGTCAGTAATTTACCCTGCGTTGTGCATTAATTTGAAGGTGATATGCTCGGACAAAATAACAAAGCATGTTGATAACAGCTAGTGACAAGTTTAGTCATATACAGGTAAATGGAGATTAATAAACATGTGTTAAGATCTCTTTCTATTTCGATGGAAATAATTTAAAGATTCGACAAGAAATAGACATACGTCGGTCGAAATACTTGAACTACATTACAAGTTACTGAACGAATTTGAACATGATAAAACTGTGTTTGTTCATGTTTGACACTTAAGCAACTTTGCCGTTCTGCAAAACAATTGTAGACATTAGATACCTACATAATCTACCCACAATTCTAAAGCAGTCATTGCAAACTATTATACCAATGATACTGTCGTTCGCACGGTTGTCTGATTTCTTACGAATTACTTTGTTATTAACCACTGTTTTTGCAAGCCATATTGGTATCCAGAGGACAGCACGCGTGTTTTCTAAAGCCGAACCTGGTCCAAATCAAATTAAAGAAGCCCTGAAAACATATTTGAGAATTACGCCGACTCTTTGATGTTTGTTGCCCAACCGATCAGCCCCAAAAGATCAGAACACAAGATACGATGACTTGGGAGGTATAATGTCTTGTCTACTGCTTCGTAGCTCTTTGGAAAGAGTCTTTTGTTAATTTGAAAGGCGGTGGGGAGGATTGTGAATGCCCTTAAACAATTGTGCGTATTGGCTCTTTGGTGTATTTTGGCACCATATCAGGGTTCTGGTACGCAATTTCTTTTGAAATTTTAGGTGCAAAGCAATTTGTGTGAAATTTTTAATAAGGTTAATCAGTTTTTAAGTTTAAGATTATACACAATACGCGTTTTCGTAACATATTTGTCTATACTACATTGAGGCAACTGAACAAATCTATAACGTGGTATGGACACAAGTCTGTTAAAAATATGACTTCTCAAATATGTTTTTTTTTTAATTTATAACGAATATCATGTTTAGAAAATCTAGGTAGCCAGCATGATTGCGTCAATTTTTTATTATATTATACGAAGTGTGTGTGTTACGTTTTTGGTAAAGGTTGTAAGACGTATATAAAGTGTTTCTAAGGTGAATCAGTTGATGAAGTTTTTGATGTAATGATTAATCAATAAAATAGGCATCCTTTGTTTTCTTTTGAGGCTGTGGTTTCAATGACCAAACATGTTGTCAAGAACGAACATTTAAAAAAACAACAACAAAAAACAACATTTCATTATGTGTTTCATGTATAAAGTGATTAAGCTTGCACTTTGTGTCGTTATTTTGCCATGATATCCATATCTCGATATGGATATATGTATTGTTTGACAATTTATCGTACGTTATCGGTCGTCAAGACACGTGTACGTTATGCAAATTCTCCAACAGAAAATAACATAATTTTTAAAGGCTCGCAATCATGAATGCAGATGAACGTTTTATAAGACATTTTAATACATATCCCCATTATTTCGTTTTCGCTTACATTCAAAATGTTGTCTTTTTGTTGTTTGGTTTGCTTTTAATTGTTGTTTGGTTGTGGTATGTTTTTGTTGAGCTGTTTGAAATTGTACAAATGTTCTCAATGGACTTTTTATACAGATGTCAATGCACTATTCTGTGGACACCGTGTTCAAATGGTGAGGTTTATGTCAAGGCCACAACCTTATTTGAAATTCACACCAAATATGTTTAAAGATTAACGCACTTTGATTGTCTGTTGTTCATTGTCTATTTTGTACACTTGACGGAGCAACATGTCAATAAAATAATTGAAGAACTTTTGTAATTCTAACTCTAATATATTTTTTTTCGTGTAGATCTAGACATGCGGATTAAATAGCTTTTCGGGTGATCGTTATAACGAATAAATACACCCATATGCACTTCCAACTAGACCTTTTTTGATTGTGGTTTTCTCAAAAATGGCAAATTGCATCGGTTTAAATGCTGCACAGCCTCACCATACACATTTTCCAATACAAGTAAGATAAAAATTGAACGGTGTAGTGATCATTTATATTTCATCGTGCTCTTGGGTGTCAAAACAAATAATTGCACGAGAAAACCGTTGTGTATGTAGAAATTTGATGCAGTTTATAATCAAAGTGTTTAACAACGATACTCTAACCAAACAAACATTTAACATTAATTACTAAATGATTAATACCATCCCACAATGAATAATATATGTTTCTACAAATGTCGATCAATATGCATTTAATCTGATATTTCACCCAATTATTGTACTTGGATATCACGTGATTAACGTTTAAAATATTTTACACAAAGGAAAACTTCTATCTGTTTGTTATATTTAATAAATGTAAATTAATCCGTTAACGATAGCTGGGGAGGAGTTTAAATGTTTGTGGCTAAACCTGGAAAGGGCTACTGTGCAGTATACAGGACGCGCGCGCGCCATCGGTAAGAGGCCGCTTTCCACGCACTTAGGTCATACCAATTTGATTCTATGTTTAGCGTCCTCAGGCTGGTAGGTTTTCGGATGCCTGGGCGAAAAAAAAAGATCTTGACAATGTGAACAGTCGGAAAAGTTATACAATATTTAAACGAAAATTGACTTGTTGGTTTTTTTTACCAATATATGTAAAACTAGTGTAAAACTAGTCAAATTACACAGTTAAAATACTGTGTTAAAGTAGGTTCCCAAAATGAAGACGATATATACTAGTAACAGTTTTGCCTATAAACATTTGCTTTAGCTTGGACCACTGCCATGAATAAGTAGTGAAAAACATGTTTTTTTTATCGACTTGTTGTTTTTTTCTTGCCTGGTTAGAAGGTTTTGAAAAATCATGGGGACGCTAAACATAGAATCAAATTTGTATGGCCTCAGGTATGGAGTAATTAGTATAAGATAAATGTTCTCTTTATTTAGATTGAAATTTGTAAAATCATCAATTTCAATGATTTTTATCAAAATAAAAGGAGAATAACGAACATATTTACTCGTAATTTCTAACAGTGAAATTGACATTATTTTGTTTTCGACCTTTTGCGAATTTTTGTGTGGATACTATGTTTTATTTTTGTTAAGTTTTGTTTGAAAACGAAATTTCTGATAAATGAAATTAAAAACATTGAAGTATAATATATTATTTTGTGTTGTTTAAAAGTTTGGAGAAATTCGGAATAAAAATACAAACGTTATAGCTGATTAAGCGAAGGTCTATTTAGAAGTGCATATTGGTGTATATGCTTTAACAAAGCGTTCTTTTCAGATTTTTTTGTTGCAGTTTTTTTCAGATTTTGAGCACAACTTTCACTAATATTTAACTGCAACCAAACAAAACACGAGTTAAATGGCTTTTCCACATTAGTTTGGGTACGGTTTAAGAAAACTACGACAGGTGAACTATATTTTTTAATTTTAACAAAACTAGCGTTATCGTTATGGGCGATATTATTTCGCCTCAAATAACAATTTGAAAGCTTCTTTTATAAATCTTTGTAAACGATAAACGTTGTCCCAGGTAAACGACATACGTATCCTGATCAGGATACGCCCGCATGTGAAGTTATATCTGGGCTTCGTTGCACTTTTGAGTTGTTTTTAAGGAATGCCGTTGAACACGTTGACTCCTGCAGAAGTATGTCAATCACATTTGTGAAATACATTTTTACTTAATACAAATTATAAACCATTTGTTTGACAAACATATCTTGATCAGGCCTGTGTAATGGAAAGACACATATAAATTAAAATACAAGTGAAACCTAACTGAAAGATCGCAATTAAGTAACAACACATGTACAACTTAATTGCATTATATTTTGTAGATTAGAGGTAGAATTTGTGATATCAGGATTTGCAGCACTCTGTTTACTGACGCATACAATTGTTATTATTACTATGTTTGTTAAACTAAGATGACTTTTATATGCTTAATTCTAAATATTATTTTATTCACATTGTTTCATACTCGGAAGCCAGTAAACTGTATTTCATTATTGTACTTTTTTTCTTTAATACATGTAAGACAGATTCCATGCACTTGCTTGTTAAACTAATATATATTGAAAATTGACGATGGTCGAACGCAACACTGAAGGGATATGTCACTAATGCTTTACATCTTAAAACTTTAAAAACATTTTAAAACCCTTAGACAAACTTTTAGATTTTGTAAACGTTCGTGTACAGATATATTTGGCTTAAGTAAAGGTTTCAGGAGGCATCACTCAGGTAATCGAACAAAAAAATTATGGTCACCCTCGTTATACGTGGAGATTGTAATTTGAAATCGTAAAACAAAGACGGCGAGTTGATATGGCCTAAAATTGATTAATGTACCAATCTTTTAACATAGCTAGATTGATTGAGACATTATTTCACATATGTTTCCTTATTGCATCCAAAGTTTTTTCAATTTTAATATGCATGACTGGCACTCGACTGGGTTATTGTTCTTAATATTTCTATATTAAATCTTGCAGACCGTCTGATCAGAATCGCTCCAGTTTATAATGGTTATATAAAAGTGGTCGTATTCTGACCATGAATAGTTATTCTTTATAGCCTTCACTTTTTCTATTGCATCTTATTTACTTCATTGTACTATTTTAAATCAAACGATGTTGGCGACGGTGGTGGACCATGTAAATACTCATTCGGTTTTGCTAATTCTATGTGGTGATATATCAACCATTGAGAGCCAGAAGGTCCGATGAGCATCTGTGCAAAGAAAACTGGTAGCACCTTTTAGCTTTCAAGGTACGATAAGCACACTTTAAAGTGTAAAGGTTTGTATGCATTTCGGTATATTTTCTACAGCAATTATCTCATACTGCGCATATCTATAATGCATCTCTAAATTATATAAACATGTTTCAAAATTGACTACAGATTCAGTTTACTAACTGCAAACGTTGCATTTTCGCATAATGGACAACCAATAATCATAAATCGGTCACAAGATTTGAACGACTTTGCAATGCACAGAACAAACCGCATGCAACAAAACCGTGCGTCTTCATTCTTTATTGTTTGCCCTTGAAATCGGTTTACGCTTCTAACAGCGAGTTACCGACCGAACCTTAATTCTTTAGTACGTTTTTGTAACTGATCAAGTGAGGGATTGCGTCTCAACACGAACATTTATAAAACAAATAATCTCATCTCCAATAATTCTAAAGTGCTTGGACTTTTTGCATAGCTCCCAGTTAAATCCGGTCCTCGCATTTGGAACATCAATGAAATACAAGCTGGCCCTTAAACTGACGCGTCAGTGTCTGTTGTCTCAACCGATCAGCTCAGCAAGATCAGAAACCTTGATATGAAGTATTGGGCTTTCTTGTGCAATGTCCCGTTGCTTTTTGGAATATGCTTTTGTTAAACAGCAAGTTGTTGACAGATTATTCCATACTTTTTTTCTAATTCCATATCGGTAGCTTCTCTATGTGGGCTTTTGGCACACTATCAAGCCTCAGGTACGAAAGTTTTTTGTAATTTCGAGTGCAAAGTGATTTGTGTAAATTACTGAAGTTGTCCAAAACTAGTATCCCCACTGCGTTAAACAAATTCAACTTGGTAAAGGAATGTGGGTTAAAATCCATATTGGTGGATTGAGATTACAATGAGACACCATTATGATACTGTTATGAATATGCCAGGAGTTCAGAATTTCAAATTGTTGTTGTTGTTGTTTTTAACGCTAACACGATCTATATACAATATTTAATGGCATCGCTGTGTATAATATTTACCACTTTCGATTTCATAAAACTATTTTTGCAATAAATTAGAATTGCCTGAATCTTAACTGAAATGCTAATTGTTGATTCGATCATATAATATATATATATTTTTTATTCATATAAAGACTAAAACATAGAGTTTTCAAAGAAGCAAAGGGTAATACAGGTGTATAATTTGAACTGCATTTAATGGCATCGCCGATATATCAAAACCTCCATGGATGCGTATTATCTCAATATATCACATTAAAATATAATACTATAGCACACACCGCATTAGAAGATACTGGCCACATGTTAAGGGAATCTTGGCGGTATTTCATCGACTGTTACTTATATCATTGTAAATTGAGATACTGAAACACTACGCGGGCGCAACTTGTTATGATGATAATGTAATACACTAAATTTTAATACCTATTAAACAATAAACTTTATTTTCAGTACATACCGTTTATTTTTTCAGAAATCTCTATATTCTTTAGTCATTTAATTTGACTGTGTATTCAGTAAAGAATATGTTTTATATTTGCATGTTATTATTTTAATAAAAAGTGTTTCAAGATATATCAATTTTAAACAACGTGAGCGCCCAGAGCCTGAATCATTGTACAATACAAGTATCAAGAGTTAAACTTTAAAACATGAGTTTCAGGGGAGAGCAACATTGCACACATTGATGTTGTACCCCCTGTATAACACAAGACAAAAGCAGGAGTGGGAAACTTTGGACTAGTGTAACACGAGTCTGTATCTTTAAATTACACACATACCAAAAGTGAGCAACATCATTCAACACGAGATTCGAGAGGAAACGTTTAACAAAAGCGAGAGCAATGTTGTACAACATGCAATACTTGTACATCGCGTGTTTCAAGAGTTTGCATCACTGTACAAAACAGTTTCAAAATAAGCATTATTGCAATTGTTTGAATGATTATACAACAATCGTGCCGAGATTAAACCACATTGCCCAACACGTGTTACACGAATTAGCCAAGTTATCCAACTCAAGTAGAAAAGTGGACAACATTGTACAGCACCAGTTTCAAGACAGAGCATCATTGTATTTCACTGTTCGCATGTTTGTGCAGGACGAGATTTAATAATGAGCAACACTAGTAGCACGAGTGCGCAACAATGTACACAACAAATAGCACTGAAGTGCAACATTCCACAAGACGTGAATCAAGAGGGAATCACATTGTACAGCACGAGTGCCAGGAGTAAGCAACATGGTACAAAACGTATTTCAAGTTTTAGTAACATTGTACAACACGTTTTTCAAGTTTTCAAGAGTGAGCAACATTGCGCAACGCAAGTTTCTAGTTTGAGCAACCTTGTACAACACGAGTTTCAAAAATGTTCAATGGTGTACAACATTATTTTGAGCAGTGAGCTGCATTATACAACTTGAGATTCAGTAGTGAGCAATGTTGTTCAACACGAGTTTAAGAAGTGAGCTACATACTCCAACGTGAGTTTCAGGAGTGAGCTTCATTGTCCAACACGAGTTTCAGGGATGAGCTACACTGTACAATATGAGTTTCTAGAGTGGCCAACGTTGTACAACATGTGTTACAAGAGTGAGCATCGCTCAACAACATGAGTTTCAAGAATGAGCAATGTTGTGCAACAGGAGTTTCAAGAGTGAGAATCGTTGTACTACACATGTGTTTAGAGTGAGCAACGTTGTGCAGTAGAAGATTCACGAGTGAGCAAAGTTGTGCACAGAAGTTACAAGAGTGAGAAACGTTTTACTCCACGGGTTTTAAGAGGGAGCAACGTTGTACTACACAGGTTTTAAGAGAGAGCAATGCTGTACAACACGATATTGAAGAGTTAGAAACGTTGAACGACACGGGTATAGAGAGCGAACAACGTAGTACAACATGAGTTTCAAGAGTGAGCATCGCTCTACAACATGAGTTTCAAGTGTGAGCATCGCTTTACAACATGAGTTCCAAGAGTGAGCATCGATCTACAACAGGAGTGTTAAAAGTGAGAAACGTTGTATTAGGCGGGTTTTAAGAGTGAGCATTGCTGTACAAAACGAGGTTCAATCGTGAGCAACGTTGTACAACAGGAGTTTGAAGAGTGAGCAACGCTGTACAAGAGGAGTTCCAAGTGTGAGCAACGTGTACAACTGGAGTTTTAAGAATGAAGAACGCAGTGCGACTGGAGTTTTAAGAGTGAGCAACGTTGTGCAACTGCAGTTTCAAGAGTGAGCAACGCCGTACAACAGGAGTTTCAAGAGTAAGCAATGCTGTACATTATCAGTTTCAAAAGTGAGCATCGCTGTACAACATGAGTTTCAAGAGTGAGCAACGTTGTGCAACTGGAGTTTCAATAGTGAGCACCGCTGTACAACAGGAACTTTAAGAGTGAGCAACGCTGTACAACTGGAGTTTTAAGAGTGAGCAACGCCGTAAAACTGGAGTTTTAAGAGTGAGTAACGTTGGGCAACTGGAGTTTCAAGAGTGAGCAACGCCGTACAACTGGAGTTTCAAGAGTGAGCAATGCTTTTCAACATGAGTTTCAAGAGTGAGCATCGCTTTACAACATGAGTTTCAAGAGTGAGCATCGCTTTACAACATGAGTTTCAAGAGTGAGCAATGCTTTTCAACAGGAGTTTCAAGAGTGAGCATCTCTCTACAACATGAGTTTCAAGAGTGAGCATCGCTTTACAACATGAGTTTCAAGAGTGAGCATCGCTTTACAACATGAGTTTCAAGAGTGAGCATCGCTTTACAACATGAGTTTCAAGAGTGAGCATCGCTTTACAACATGAGTTTCAAGAGTGAGCATCGCTTTACAACATGAGTTTCAAGAATGAGACACGTTGTATTAGGCGGGGTTTAAGAGTGAGCATTGCTGTACAAAACGAAGTTCAATAGTGAGCAACGTTGTACAACAGGAGTTTCAAGTGTGAGCAACGATGTGCAACTGGAGTTTTAAGAGTGAGCAAAGTTGTGCAAGTGAAGTTTCAAGAGTGAGCGACGCCATACAACAGGAGTTTAAAGAGTGAGCAAAGATGTAAAACATGATTTTTTGGATAGAGCAACGTTGAAGAACTAGTGTTTTAAGAGTGAGCAATTCTGTACAACACGAGGTTTTGGAGTGAAAAACTCTGTGAAATATTGGTTTCGAGAGTAAGCACCGCTGTGCAACAGCAATTTCAAGAGTGAGCAACGTTGTTAAACACGAGTTTAAGAACAGGAAATGTTGTACAATATGAGTTCAGGATTGAGCAACGCTGTGCAACTGGAGTTTCAAGAGTGAGCAACGTCGTGCACAGGAGACTTAAGAGTGAGCAACGTTGTAGAACACGAGTTTCAAGAGCGAGCAACGTCGTACAAAACAAATGTTCAAGAGCGAGCAACGCTGTTCAACAAAAGTTGAGAGAGTGAGCGACGCAATTCAACATGTGTTTCAAGAGTGAGATTGTTGGTACAAAGCAAAATTATACAAAACGAATTTTTTTAGTATTTAGCAACGTGGTACAACAGGAGGTTGAAGAGTAAGCAACGTTGTACAACACGTGGTTTAAGAGCGAGAAACTCGAGAGACTCCTGTACAACCGGAGTTTTAGGAGTGGGCAACGTTGTGCAAAACGAAGTTCAAGCGAGTGCAACATTGTTCAAAAAGAGCTTCATGTTCTGTGAGGTGGCGGCGTCATCTTTAGGTTTCCGCTCAATAACATATTTAGCTATTGTAATGAAACTTCATACATTGATGCCTAAAACCAAGAACTCGCTTGCTATAACATATGGTAAGATAGGGGTCAAGGTCGCTAAAACTATTAATATATTGTTTAAACTATACTAATAGATACCCTATGTTGAGACGTTGCTTTGAATTACATATGGAGTGGGTGGGGTCAAGGTCACCATTATTTATAATCGTAAAAACGCTATCCACTCAATAACCCAATAGCGGCTTGCATCAAATAAAGAGCCTTTTATTCTTGTAATAGCTTCTATGCATGTCATTATTCCACGTTTCTTGTTATATTATATCTTGTTTTTTATTCGCAAGGTTGGGGGATCGACCGTTAGAAACAAACGTATTGGAATCGGAGTGAAAAAGTACATCTTAATGAATTCACAAGTCGTGATGACACAGGGACCATTGGGCAAGGGTCGTGTTCGAAATCCCTTCTCAGACTGACCTGGAAGATATCACGTGTTTATCGAAGTCTCTTTCATTGGCTGACTTGCAGTTTGAGCTGACGGCCGTAATAACAGACAAAAGGTACACTTCTTACTTTGATTAGTAAGCATTATCAAATTTACTTATTAAGGTTTAATATTATAGAAATATAATATGAAAGTATGCTTACTTTATGAAATATCATCGACTTTTGACTATTGACTAGTGATAGACCGCCTCTCACTTTCCACGATGTTTCCAAACTTATCGCATTGGCGATCAAAGATTGATAAATGAACCTGTCTCTAAATGTAAAAATGTTGTAACAGATATGAAATGCCAGTATTATTATACGTTAAAAAATGTTTGAAGAAGACGCACATTATCGCATCTACAAGAATAGATGCGACGAAAAACTGTCAAATACATGAGTCTATTGTCAAAAGTCTGTTGTTTTGTTCGATATACGGTATGGCTCTTCGGTCACATCGTGATGACGATACGGCATTATCTTCAAGCCTGAATTTGGATAACAAAAAATTGTTACAGTTTCGTACTGATGTAGGGGACACTTTGATACATGAAAACTTTTCGACTTGCGCAAGAAACGCAACATTCGCATCAAAAACTGCGCAGAATGAGCTACTATGTTGTTTGAAGTCTCTCGGCTTCATCTGCCTTCCGCATGGAAGTCAAACTCTGTATGTACATGATTGTAATCTTTCCTAATTAAACAATATCACGTATAAGTTTGTTGCAGTGTGTTGGGTTTGCTTTTTATTTGGTTTATTTTGTTTATAGTGGTGACATACTTCCGCCCGCCCGCAACCCAAATTCCGGTACCCGCGCCTGGCATATGCATACACGCACATGCCATACGGCGTGTTTTGACAGTTTTATGGTTGTGGTTGTAGGTTTATCAACCAATTGTTTACATCATAAATTTATGGGAAACATGTGCACCTTTTATTTGTTATCAAACAAACTTTTAAATCGGTATGCAATATATATATGAGGCGTGACTTGGGAAAACCGGGCTTAATGCATGTGCGTAAAGTGTCGTCCCGGACGGCACATTCTGCATACAGTGAATTTATGCTTAGAAGAGACTTCATTGAAACAGAAAATACCATAAAAGCGAAAAGTGCCGACCTGGATTAGCCTGTGCGAATTGCACAGGCTAATCCGGGACGATACTTTACGCACATGCATTAAGCCCGGTTTTCCCACGACGCGCCTCATATCAATTTACATTTCTCTAATTGTTCAGGCTTGAAGTTATCTTTGAGTAGTTTGTGACCACAAATATAATGAGTGTAACTATGCACATTATTAAATTACATTGATAGCTCTAGTTTGACAGCATTTTGAAAGCTTTTGGAATCAGATAATTTAGTTGATGTCTAAGCATATTTAAATTTCATAATGTGTTAATAAATGTTTTTCATTGAAATATATTTGTAGTACATGTAAAGATTTATGGCGCGTCATGAGAAAACCGGTCTTAATGCATGTGCGTAAAGCGTCGACCCGGATTAGCCTGTGCAGTCCGCACAGGCTAATCCAGGACGGCACTTTCCGCCTACAGTGAATTTATGTTTAGAAGAGACTTCCATGAAACAGAAAATACCATAAAAGCGGAAAGTGCCGTCCCGGATTAGCCTGTGCGGACTGCACAGGCTAATCCGGGACGACACTTTACGCACATGATTTAAGTCCGGTTTTCCCACGACGCCCCTCATTTAAAGCTTAAACGCTACTTAAATTCAGCTGTTATCAGTGTAACGTTTTTAATGCGTAAGGCATGCAAAGGAACCATAAAACTTATGCGATTTTACCTTTAATGATTGCACTATATATGCGAAAAAAGAGTCTGGTGCCAGCTCAGAAAATAATGCGTTTACTAGCACACACAGGACTGATTGCATTATCACAAAGGAGAGATTATGAATTCGTGTCACTTCTTCATGTATTTGTGTTATTTTCTGGTCAATTGAACATTCCATACATATGTTGTTTTTTATTAATACGTTTTATACAAGTTTATATCACAGCTTGTGTGTGGTAATATCATGTGTGTGTTGATCATGATAAATATGACAATCTAGCATTCTTTCTTTGCATTTATACATGTACTTGTTTTCTTAGTAAGTTTATGGTATTAAAACACAAGCACATTGCCCCTTATTGCTCAAACTAATATTGTTATTGATGCGTTCTGAGGCGGTTGGTGGGGTTGGGAGCTCAAACATTTTCCGATGAATCATGTTCGTTTTGCAATTGATTATTATGAAATTTTGTGAGGTGTTCATTTTTATGCTAATTGATCATGCTAATTGACAATCTAGCAAATAAGTAAAATAAAATAAGATTTATTTAAATCTAAGAACAATAATCTGCATTAGTCATGAAATAAATTCTATTGAAGCACAGTAATGTAGCGGCGCGCCTTCTGAATGCAATGTCCAATCATGATTAAATCTGTACTCACTGACATAACCATTGCCGGTTTAAACAAACATTCAGACTATTGCATTTATTGTTTTTACTTCTGTTTTGACAACGAATTACAAGACCCAACTCGCTAGCCTAAATATTTCTATAAAAGGGGCCACACCGAGATACTACAGATTTGCTTGTTTGTTCCATTCATTATTGTGTCTCAGGCATAGACGAACAGAGTACGGAGAATGGTAAGTTCTATATAGTGTATAAGTGTAGGAATTGTTTTAAAGACAGTGAACTTTGGTTCTTGTGCAACTAACAGTTAACATTTTATGTTACTCTTGTTGTCGCAAATGTTTGTTGTTTAATTGCATCGTTGACGGTATGAATTGAGAATAAATTGTATAAAATATGGAAACAATTTGTATCAGTATTGCTATGATCATTTAAATATTGAAATGTATTTTCTGCTTTGGCTGCAATGTTTGCATTGCACTCTTGCTATGCACAAAAAGCAATTCCAGTCCAATGTTGATGCGATTGATAATGTTGTTGGATTTATTTATTAGTGCATAAAGGTGCATGTAAAACAACTTGCACAGCAAAACCATTTTGGATAGAACTGTATTGTCTCGCAATGCGTGAATTCTCTACATGTATAGCGTTGTGACATTGCTTAATATAGATTTTTATTATATTTACTCCGTCAACAATAAATTCATTTTAAATAAAATTGCTTGCAGCATCATATTGAAATGAAAATGCAGCCGCAAAAATCGCAAAAGCCCATCTTGAACCATAATGTGCAACAAAAATTATTTTAAAAAAATACAGATGCCCGATCGCAACCAAATAATAAAAATGTATATCACGTTTTAGATTAGCATTAACATATATGTCAAGAATAAGATGGTTCTAGTCTCATAGTATTACACCAGAATCTTAAAAAAAACATTCATAAATTTCAATCGTTACTCACATAACTGACAGCCTGCTGGTTATTGTTCCTTAGCTGGCTAAAATAATAAAACATTCAAGCGATTTTGTCATGAACCTTCCTTCTAGTTCGTAATATAATGTTGTGAAATGTTCCTTTCCTGGCTATCTACTGATGTTCATCTATAGCTTTATTTCATTGTCATTTGTAAATCAAGTTCCGTTGGTGTTTCAAAGGCCATGCTTAATTTCTAATTACCATGTAGTTACATATGCGCAAATGTTTTAGGTTTGTATGCATTTGGGGTTAAATTTCGGAATGTTAATAATTCTTAGTAAATTATTTATAATTGTATTTATAAACTGAATCAGTTGTACAATATAAATGTATTGAGTTTGCTAACTGCAACCGTTATCTGTTTTCTCTTTGGTCACAAATACTCTTAAATCAGTCAAAGGATTTGAACTTCTTTGTAACGATCAAATAATTGCATGCATCAAAGCCGTGCATCTTTAGTGTTTGCTTTAAATATATTTGGCCGGTTGTTCAGCTAAACCCGTTTAAGACGGATCCTATAGACCTTGGTTTATCCAATAAATAAGCCGTCTCAAATCGAGTTGCTCACCTTTTCGAAGTTAAGCGCTTATTTGATACGAGGATCAGTCCGTTTGCTCAGCTTAAACCTTATTTATGCTTGTGTGATTCAAGTATATATTCGGTGTAATGCTAAATATATATGTATTTTTGTGTCCCAGAACCGTTTCAAAATTGCATAACATTTTGGTGTTGATAATAATGGTATTAATAATTTATTTTAGTAATATAAAAATAAATCTTACTTTTTTGCCGTAATTTGTTGTAGACATTATTTGAAATCTAGTTCTCGATGTCTTTTGCGTGTTTATATACGAGTCTCATATTCACCCTATTAGTTAAATTATTGCTCTTTGACAAATATGAAATACTCAAGTCTGCAGGTGTCTGTATAATACTACTAATAATAATAATGTTCGTTATAACAGACAATTTTGTTTACAAAATAATAGAAGTTGATTATGAGTTTGTAGCTTTGTAATATTAAACAAAATGTATATAAAATCTAAATATTACTCGTGCTATTGATTAATAGTAGTTTATTTTCTGGGAATAATTATCTACTTGTTGGACTATCTACATGCAGTATTTATCATATTAGTTTTCGAATACTGTCGTTTTTAGGACAAGCGATTTGTGATGTTAAGTGGTAATTTCGTTTATACATGTAATTGTGCTAAACTTACATTATGTTAAACACGCAGAGGAAATCATTACAAAAAATTAATACTTTTGACATCTGTCAGTTGATGTAATGTGACCTGTTTCGTTTATGTACATAATATTTAATATAAGGTATTTGTTTTGATTACAAGCAAATCTATGCTAATTAAATATGGGTCGGCATTTTAGAAACAACACAAAAATATGATGTACCTTGACTTTTTGATTTTCATTCAGTACCAAACAAAGCGGACATTACGCATTTGTATGATTAACCGGTATAATGTTATTTTTACCATTGATTTTTTTAACAATAATGTTATACTACTTCTACTACTACTACTACTACTACTACTACTACTCCTACTACTACTACTACTACTACTACTACTACTACTACTACTACTACTACTACTACTACTACTACTACTCTACTACTACTACTACTACTACTACTACTACTACTACTACTACTACTACTACTACTACTACTACTACTACTACTACTACTACTACTACTACTTCTACTACTACTACTACTACTACTACCACTACCACTACCATCACTACAACCACTGCCACCCGCACTACCACTACTACTACCAGTATCACTACTACCAATACCACTACACCACTACCACTACTACTACTACTCCTACTACTCCTACTACTACCAATACCACCACCACCACCACTACCACTACCACTATTACTTCTACTACTACTACTACTACCACTACCACTTCACCTTTACCATCACTACCACCACCACCACTACCACTACTACGACTACTACTACCACTACCACTACTACCACTACAACCACAAAACTACCACTAATATTGATGATGATGATGCTGCTGATGATGGCGATGATGATGCTGCTGATGATGATGATGTTGATGATGATAATGATGATGATGATGATGATAAAACTTTCTTTTTAAGGTATTTAAGTTGGATAAACCTGCTCTCTATCAGGTTTATTATTGAGCGCTTAAAACCATGACGAAAAGAGCTGACTCAAAAATAAACCGTTTATTCCTCGAGTTTCTCAGCCCAACGGCTTAAAAATAAGCGCTAAAATCGCGAAAGTGAACAACTCGATTTCACAATAAGATTTCACAATAAGATTTCACAATAAGGTTTCACAATAAGATTTCACAATAAGATTTCACAATAAGAGCTGAACAACCGGCCAACTGTCTGTTGGCGTTTCTAACGGTGCGTGAGAGCGGGTCAGCATGATAACTGGTACAGCTGAGAGATTAAATATGTAATTATTTGCTTGATTATTGGACAATAGTTTACCCCAAGTGCATATGATTTTTTGTCTAATGCCCATTTCGAGTAACCTCACTGAAGTTGGCGTCGATGCTGTTTCCATGCTTTGTAAGGTAAACTAGAAATCAACGAAAAGATCCCCCTGACGACAATCATAGATGGCAATGAAACTGAACCTTAAGTGTTTGTTGATTCAAACTATCAGATCAGAGAGATCAGAAAACGTGATAAGGTGGATGGGGGCAAACACGTGTAAAGAATTTTAATGCAAATAATCAAAATAAGCATAAATGTAACTTAATGTACGTACATTAAAATTCAAGATCCCATAGTAGAATGCTAATTTTGAAAATAATATGATTTCCAGTTTGCATGATTATATGCATGATTATAAATAAAACAAAAGTAATGCAAAATGCTCGAATTTAAGACAGGGTTCATTTGTCTTTTTAAGACCGTTCGATATTTAGTCAGGCCGAAATAAAAGGATTTTACAGTAGTACACGACCAAAGGTTTAACGTAACATGTGACGATGTTCCCAATCTAAAACGGAATCTTTTATTTAACGTGTTTTTTAGATTTCCTCTTTTTGGGCGCAACACTTTTTTGTTTTATTTCAAGTACAAAAAGTATCATTAACATGCCTATTTCAAATATATTGAGTTCCATTCTGACGGCAAATCCGACACAAACTTCAGTCTATTTCAGTAGTATAGACTTGTCTTTGAGTATTTGTCGATATAGCTTGGTTCTGATTTTCGCCTGTTGTTTTGTTTATTGTGTTATTGTTATGTTGCTGTTGTTGTTTTGTTCTTGTTGTTGCTGTTCTTTTCTGTTGGGATGTTTAGTTGTTTTGTTTGTTGTAGTTTTTGCGTCTTGGCTGATGATTATAGTGTCGCTTGGATATTGAAGTCAAGCCAGATCTCTTTGTAATATTGTCCTTTTTGTCTAGTGCCCTCTGTTGTAGTATCGCCTGTGATCTGCTGTCTCGCCTGAACATTCTGTAGTATTCCCTATATTTGTTGACAGCCTGATTTTCGTCATATCGACTGACTTGTAGATGTATTAGAAAATCATCACTGGCTATATATCTGTGTCCGATATGGATATTCGCAATCATATTTTAATTAGTCTTGCCATCTAAACTAGAACACTTGATACTGCACACGTACCTATAGAACATTAATATCGATCGTTGAATTCCTAGACATCTGGCGAAGTTTTCAATGTAGCGCTGTTACAATTTAAGAAAACTGATACCATAAAGATAGTATCTCATTGCCCAACAAGAATGTATTCATATGGTATGGCTGGATTTCAGTTTGTATGCATCCAAACAGAATGAAAACAATAATTTTATTGCTTGACTCGTATTATTCAAGTACCGATTTATCTTTTTCTATATTGAAACCACTATTTAAAATAACTGTATGGGTGTCATTTTGCCTAAACATGTATAACTTATGTGTATATTATCAAAGGCCACTAAATTACTGAGATATTTTGTTTGTTTACTTTCCCGGCGTTTTATACTTTTGATAATGTATTATTGTTGAGATATAGGTATTAATTGGTGCACAATTGTACTTTTATACAAAGCATACGCTACTATTTACAGTAGATACAGAGTTATTATTGCAAATAGCGTCAAACTAACTTTCATAAATATATACTAATGATATTTTTAGAATAAACTAAATAATGTAAATTGGGTAAATTATGTTGAATTGAAATTTAAATTTTAGATTGCCATCCCGATCTTGTGCGCGGCGTTCGCACTGACAAGTGTAGTGCAGGTGACGGACGGAGCAGATGGTAGTGTCACATTTCTTCTTCATTCCATTTTATTAATTGGAAAGGTAGTGATGAAAGCTTTTGGTTGTGCACATGTTTTGACATTTAAAAACTATAGTTTTGTTTCAGCTGGAGTTTCATATTATTGTTTATATTTTATCCAATAATACTCTTTAATTATAGTATATTTCATTAAAAAAAAAGAAAAATGAGACAACCCATTGTTTTCACAGAAAAAAAACACATGCATAAGCTTGTGAAAAAACGGTGTTATCAATCAATATTGTTTCACTATGTAGTAAATAAAAAAGAAAAGACAGTTGCTAAGCATATCAAGATGCACTTGTTTTAATAGAAATGTGTCTCAAAATAGGCCATACGTTGTCATTACTGAAATAAAACGTAAGGAAACCTTTTTTTAATTATAAATACACGAAATGTCTCGTGGTCATTGAATAAATGCCATTTTATAAATAAATAGTTTGTATTTACTTAATTTATACAATATATAGAATGATTCGTTTTATGTCTTTTATTAAACAAAATAAATATAGTTTAATTTTGATTCAGATATGATTTATTTTAAACAATAAAATAGCAAGTTAGTTTGTACGTAAGAGTATCTTCATTTAAACGTTACATGACTAGATACAGTCATTCTGAAAATAATAGTAGCGTTTATGCTTAAGTGACAACATATGGAGGAACTTGTACAGCTGGTACCGACGTATGCACCGTTGTCGGGACAACATGTAGAGCTGAAACAACTGGCGGCCCTACAAAATGTCTTTGTGACTCTACAAAACATCTAGTGAAGGCCGCAACAACTGACATGTGCGTTTGTGATACTGGCTACTCGGGCACGCCTCCTACTTGTTTAGGCCGTAAGTATTATGAACGTTTTAAGCATCTATCCACAATACAAAAAAAGATTCAATTCAATTCGAGACTAGAGAAAGGTATAAAAACGTGTAAATAAATACACGAATCTCTGCCAATAATCTATTATTTGCTTCTTAGATTCAAATAGTTTTATCCAGTTGCCAGGAAGCACATACACTTTTAATAAGAATCAAATATATTAAACTCAATTTTCCATTTATGTATTTAACGGTAAATTTATTTCATGTAAATAAAATTCTAAAAATATATATTCTCATATTTCTGACAGATGTTGGATCTGCATGTGCGGCAAATGCTGAATGCCTTGCAATCGGTTACTGCGGTTCGGACAAAAAGTGCGCGTGTAAACCAACCCACACTGGGGTAACCGGAGCCACTTCATGCACGGCTATAGGTAAAGTATATGAATACGATTATAAATGCTCACGTTGAGCTCCTTGTGCTTATATTAATTGTTATTATTAATATCATTATTATTATTATTATTATTATTATTATTATTATTATTATTTATTTCATAAATGTATTATTATTGTTATAATTATTATTGTGTTTGTTATTGTGTTGTTGTTGAGGCTGTGGCAGTTGTGGCTATTATGGTTGTTGGTGGGTTAGGTCACAAGTCTTAACATTAGACAATGACCCTTTCCAACAGGTCAAGACTGACATGAAGTTGTTATAGCCGCGCATATAGTTTAACATATTGACGCAAAATAATTGTATAATGAGATGTAATCGTGTATTAAATAAAACATGTCAGCATAATACGAAATGAGAAAAAAGACAACGTTAATATTTATAAAGAAGTTAATACAATATGTAATTGTTGTATTTAAAAATATGATCCACACCATTCAGCTAAACATTGTATACATACACAACAGAACGCGAAAATAGCAGCAACAGTTGTTGTTGTTATTGTAGCTATAGTTATAGTTATAGAAGTTGTTTTAGTGTTTTGCACTTTTTTATTCTGCGAATCTATTCTAGCTATCGCAGGAACATGCACGGCGTCCGGTGGAGAATGCGGCGGCTTGACGAACGCATATTGTAACACAGGAGTGGCCGCACCAGTATGCGCATGCGCTACGATTTATCCCACTACTGCCTCTTGCACGGCTAAATGTATATTTTAGCATTACTTTTCATAGGGAATTAAAACATGATTAATAATAATAGCATTTATTTCTTAACCATCAAATTATATGAATAATGGTGCTACATATTTTACAGGCAAATATATGCTAAACCGTATACCTGTAAGCGTCAAACGCCCGCATCTTTGACGGCAATTTTATAGATTGCATATTAACCGAGACTTATAGTAAGGTATACTATCAATTTTAAATACTAAAATTACTGATCATTTTATTTTAATATTAAACATTTGAATCAACCGAAAATAATGATGGCAACGACGAATTATTTACTGTCCATTTATTAACACAGCGTGCGCAGGCGCCACTGACTGTACATCCGTTGATACTAATTCAGTATGTTCCAGCAGTAATAACTGTGCGTGTAAAACAAACTACGGAATCATCGCAACTGGAACGAAAGCCACTTGCCAGGCTGGTTAGTACATCATACCAAACATAACACAAGATGATTAAAATTGTAAATGTTTCAACATAACATGTATATAGTAATCATTGTGTGCACTTAAAATATTCTACATCATGAATATATGGTACTAGTAGTTTCGATACTGAACTCTCACCAATAAGTGTTTTTTCTTTGGTTCGGGATAATTAGAAATATGTGACGCATTTCTAGTATTGCGTATATCAGTACTTTAATAATTAAACAAAACAATTGCTCCAGGTGTGGGTGCCACCTGCACTGCTAGCGGCGGAGAATGTGCGAACCTTCCTGGCGGCTACTGTAATGTTGCTGTGTGCGCCTGTGGGGCGATCTATACTGCTGCTGCACCGACATGCACTACCAAAGGTATATACATGTTGTATACGTTGTAGAGGTTTAGGGTACGGATTTTAACCTTTAGTATTATAACGGCTCATATTGAGTGTAATTTACGCATATGGTTATTGCATATTAAATACATATCTCTTATGTGTAAGTAGTCAGTAAATCGTAAAATAACTACATAAACTGTTATCCGATTTCGCATTCTTCCACTACACGTTTGCAATAGAGGAAAGTTTACTCACAATAAGTTGAATGATTACTTGCGTACTCTGTGTTTTAAAAATAATTGGTCAGTATTCACATTAAATATGTTATAGATCTAGTTAAAATGAAAATTCCGTTTTCAGCTTGCGACCCTGTTTCTACCACCTGCTCAAGCCTAGACTCAAACTCCGAGTGCGGCGCCAAGGGATACTGCGTCTGCAAATCCGGGATGACAATTGGCAGTGATGGAAAATGTAAGTTTAGATCGCGTATTTGTGTGTAAACACAGATAAGAAGAAACATATGACAGATACAACTCCAGCTACACCAACAGGATAGAAACAGTTAGTAACATCAAATGGTCCGTTATTTCAGACCAGTGACCAATTGACCATGCAACACAGAACAATACGAAAATCACGACAAAAATACAAAACATAAAAATTGATTAAAAATGGGGTTGTGTATATAAAAGATATATGCCACTCATTTTGTCATTATAAGTCGGATTATTTCGTTAGATATGCGTATCATCTGAGATGATAAATGTATACAATATAAACTATATGTAACTATAGTTGCGAGGTAACAACGATTATTTTCGACACTAGTTAGTTATGGTTTCTTAATTCTAAACTCATTTCAGAGCTGAATTTTGTTTTGTGGATGTAAATTATTTCACGTCCTATGAAACTTACAAAATTTGTATTTCTGTTAACATACCTAACACTATATACTTATAACGAGTTATTTTTTCATCCAACGGAAATTTAAACCATAACACAGGCCCATCATACAAATGTGTAACTTCGTCATAGTTAGGGTGGCATATTACGTGACCTGAATGTAATGACTTAGCTTTTACCTAGTTTCCTTTTGAAATCCGCTTATATCCCAATCGTGAAACAAAAGTGTAATAACAATAACAACCTATCCACGCTATGGGATATCGTCAATTTACATACAAACAAACATAAGTATGCACATGTATATCTTATTTTTAGGTTCTCGTTCTGGGGCTACCGCAGTGATCGTCTCCATGCTACTGTTGATTGCAAGTCTTCTGGCTGGGCGAATGATGTAGAGTCTCAACAACCAAACGCTTACTTACCACCAATACAATGACATTTAAATTTGAGTCCAAATAACCATCTAATATAAACAACGACTTTCGAATATGAGTCCAAATTATTCTCTAACAAATACAATAACATTCAAATTTGAGTGTACATAACATTTTTACATATTACTTTCCTCTTATGTTAGCAAAATCATGACTGTGTTGTCGATTACATTTCTTGTATGTTACTGTATGTGGCTGTGTGTGTCCATTCTTCTGCCAGCAGTTCTAGACAGTACAGGCATGTTTGATAGACTTAGTCATGTGACTTCCTGTTTCACTATGGAAATGCCAGTGTCACAGATGCTATAACAAAAACAAACTACGTGTATTTAAAAGTTACATTTCACAAAATTCGGAAATTATATATATTTATAATGTAAAAAAACTATTAAAAGTTATAAATTAATGTGGTGTTAAAATGTATAAGACATATGTCGGTAAAAATAATTATTGAAATTATGCAAAAAAATTGCAATAATGGTGAAAAGAGGTCGCAATGACTTTGATGATAGCATGTTCAATACTGTCCATTTAACTGAAGATGTTACAAACAAACCAAATTACTAACAAAATATTAGTAATTAGTGATTGAAAGTTAGTGTAATCAATGTCAGTTTAAAAAGGTAATATGTCAAGGTGGAAGTGGGATATATTCAGCCCGTACTTGATGTTATTAACTGTGATGTGTTTGTTTGTTATGTGAATTATTAGAAAATCCTCCAACAACAAAATTCCATGGTGCATTTATATTCTGTAACTTGAGTTGATACGGATAATTGAAAACACAGTATAAATTGGAAAATTGCTATGCAAGTTAGATCTACAATAATTTACAAAAGTATCGAAGTAGTAAACTCCAAATAAAAGTTAATTGCATTAACATATTTGATAAAATTGTGTTGTTTCAACATCGGTATATATTTCCAAACTTGCACAGATTAATTATTGTAAAAGAACAATAAAATGATACCAAACAACTTGTTGCTGCTTGTCTATTCATCCACTATCGCAAGCAGCCCTGTGTTTATAAAATAAAATATACATGTTATATTCATAATGAATAGTATGTCCGTCGACAAGTATAAACTTTAAAAATGTGCTCGCACAATAATCATGCATATTCACTAAAGTAGTGTGTGCCTATTAAAACAAGTAGGTCAAAGTGTGTTCGTATAGACTTCTTAAATAATGGGTGGCAAAACCTGCAAAGATTGTTGCAGCTGATTACACATCATTCATGTTCACACATGGGTCTCAATTTTATTGAATATTCGTAGGCTAAATCAAATGATACATTGTATTCAGAACAGATACACTACAGGATCTCCAAACTCATGCACTCGTTCAGTATTTTGTTATATGATATACATCACTTATATATACATTGAACAGCTTTGCAATCTTCTTCGTGGTAACAAACACAACGAGCACACTGTTCTTGCACAGAATGCCATAAAATAACAAACGAAACGTGATTAAGAAAAGCCTAATTAAATATTCTTCTAACAAGTAACAAGTTAAGTATCAAAATTCAGCTTTAAACTCATAATTTCAAGCACTCTATATAATTACTAATGTACAATTGTAAATGAATATTAACCATTCCCCAAAACTATGATCTTGGATTGTATCTTTATTATTTCTAAAATGCATTAATTTTGGCTCGCGGCGCTTAAAACATAAATCTGAATTTAATTCACCTACTTTTCAATAACAAATGATGTTAAATTGATAAGAGCATCCGTATACATGATAAATACTGCACAGGCATAAAATCGGAGTACGTGATATACTCAACAAAATGCCACACAAAAAGGATGCATTTGGATGAAACAAAGAAGTTCATTTATATTTACGATACACGTTCGATGCTGACATTTTACTTTTCTATAATTTTGTAGTTCTGGAATGGAAAAAATACTTTATAAAGGAAAATTTTATAACATATACTTAAAATGAATTATAAGACTTTGTATTTTTAGATCTACAAAATAGTTATGGAATTATAACTAAAACTGAGAATAATAAAGTCAGAAACCTAAAATGAATTACCAGTATTTTGTTTAAAGCATTCGTTAAACATCAATTAACAACACAATATAATGAGGGTTTATTTTCAAGGGACAAACAAAATCCTGTCTTAAAGGTTTATTTCCAATAATTAACACACGTCACAGTTTCTGGTAGTCTCCCTGGTACTTCCTCCTCTACCCCAGGCGGTTATAGCCCTCGTAGTTGATGCCAGGGATCTGTTCAAACTTCACTGGGTCCGGCTCACTCAGCTTGATGGCGGTGGCCTTTAGGGCCTTTGATTTGAAAGTGTGAATAAAGTCTTCAGTAAGACCATTCGAAGTGCATGTGCTAACACTGTGGGCGCTAAAAGGTAATTGTCACAATTTGTTCCAGTTTGCGAAAAATCATTTCACTTTAAATTATACTTTAACTCAATATATCAGTGTCCATTTCGCCATTATTAAAAATGCATAGTTTAAGTACATATGTTTCCAATAGAATATCATATAATTTTACATGTTTATAATTGTAACGGCGTTTTATTTCAAGTGATTACTACGTAGCAATGCACTTGGGAGATGCCCACTAGGTCTTTCTACAAATGTCAATTAAACGCAAAACTACTCTGCAAGTTATCCAATTAATGCACTTAGATATCACGTATTAAACAGGTAAACAAATTCACACAAATGAGCACGTGGTATTGTTATATTAATGGAAATTAATGCGTTTCAATGGCTGGGGAGGAGTTTTGTTCTGTTCTTTGGTAAGCGGTCTATTTATCGTGTAAAACTGTCCAGCCAGTAGATTGTAGTGTTTGCCTTAAAAACTGTCCTGGTATGTTTCAAAAAAAAGTAACTGCTTAGTTAATATCTCAGCAAGAAAATAAGATACACTCCAGAGAGCCTTCCTTACTTATAAACATTACACGTATGTACAACCTTTAAAAGTAGTAGCGTTTTTATAAAATTAACTTACGTTTTTCTTTTTTGTCACGTAAACTAACGCTTGCTCTTATACAGGCATGCGAAAGTCATTATTGTCTTCGTATGTTCGGTGGCATATGTTTCAATTTGGAAGACATATGTTTCAATGTTGGAAGACATACAAGATTGCCCGTAATTTATAAAGAAAATGTAGTTGACTCATTAAGATGCATCAATAGTGCATTAGAAACAAGCCAACATTTAGATATACAGCATATGAAAAATGATAAAGAACTACTTGCACAAGCGTGTACTTATATTGGCAATCGACGCTCTTACAGACGACCGTGGGATTAGCATGAAGCCATGAACACATAGAGTAATCCTGGGTTATATCGGACACCCCTGGTAACCGGACTGCGTAATACTTTTACGTCATGCTTCGACGCGGAATGCTTTAGTTTTTATGGTACTGTTACCATCATACGATGAGAGGGAAATTCCCATCCTATATTTAACATAAAAGTCAACCAATGAAAGTGCAAGTTATGTTTAGAGTCATGACTGGGTAAAATCTTACGTTTCTTGGCCTATATCGGACAGTGAAAAGGCGCGATTCGGACGGCGGTGCTTCTCGGGGGTTTATCGGACAACGTGTATTTTTGACATTTTCAGGTAATAATAAATAAATAAATAATGTCTCTGTGTTGTTTGTTATGTATGACATGTGTACGTATTTTTTACGTATTGAAAGACATTTTACGTATTTTTTTATGTGGTTCTTTGCCATAAATAAAGGATCACGTTTACTTTAGTGTTTTATCTACTGCTAATGCATCTGGATTTTATTTCTTCTAATTTATGATAAACGTCTGTATTAAACGTATTAAAAAATTAAGAAAACATTTCAGATCTATATACTTTGTATACTCGTGTTTATTCACCTTAAAAGTGTGAGATTATCTGTTCAGGTGCAACCTAAATAAAACAATCGATATCATAATATCAGTATCAGTTTACAACTGAATATATGCGCATAAGCGCGACAAAAATGGAAATTATTTTTGTTTGTTTTTCATTTCCCCTTTCTTTTCTTGTTTGGCGAGTCGTGCCAGCTTCCTTTCTTCTTTTTTCATACACTCTTGTTCCTTCTTCCGCTTGGCTTCCTCCTTCTCTCTCATGATTTCGTCACTGGTGAGCACTCTGAGAAGACAAACCTACGTAGTTTGTATGTACACATACATTTGAATTATAGAACAGAACAGAACAGAACAGATATTTTATTAAGACTTGTACAAGGTACATCGTCTACAATAAATGAATATAAGTATACATATATATAAAGTATACGTGACCAAAACATAGGGGAAACAATATGTTATTATCATATAGTTGGTATATTTTTAACATACGAGTACAGTGTAAGTGCACAATTACGACAGCAAAGTTAAGTATGTACTTATAACGGAGGATGATCGTTTTAATTAACCTACCGTTCCATATTTAAAAGTGAGTTTCTTAGAATAAGTGCTTCCTTAACATACAAAGATATTTTTATTAATCTGGTTTTATCTCTTGTATTAAGTAATTGTAAATACTTATATACTGATGGATGTTTGTAGTAAAAAGTTTGAATATATTTCTTTCTTATGTCAGAGTAACATTTACATACACAAATAAAATGATATTCATCTTCAATGTCTTGAGTATTGCAACATAAACAATGTCTTTCATCACGTACTATTCTGTTTTGGCTATATCTTCCCGTTTGTATTCTGAGTGGTAGTCCACTCACTCTACGCTTACAAAAATAAGGTTTTAAGGATCTTGGTAATATATCTAGGTAATTTTCATAATCTAAAGTGTTTTTAACATGTCTATAGATATATAACACAGAGCTATTTTCCAAATTTGCATACCATTCTTGTTTAAAAGTATCGAAAATTCTACTTTTAAATTCATCATCGCCGATTTATAGTACAACCAATCGGGAATGGTGCGTGCGGTGTAGAAGAACCGAGGTTTGAAAAATATTTGACTGTTTGTATTGTCCGATAAGCCCCAAGTGTCCGATATAACCCAGGATTACTCTACACATTGTAAAAACTTGTTCCAACAGTTGTGTGGAAGTAATTATTTCACTATTAACGTGTAATAGTAAAATAGTTAATCAAAGAGATGACAGCTTAAACGAACTGTGAACAAGCAAAGGTGGTTGCGCCTAGAGTTCAAAGCTGGCACAAAGCCTTCAACTTGTAAAGTGAATGCAACCAACCCCTACCAGCTCCTAAAATGGCAAGAAAGTGTTCAATCGATAAAAATGCAGTACAAGAATGCTCATACCTCAAATAGAGGGCGTTTCTTTTCCTAAACACCCGATCACCAGTTCAGTACAAGAAATTGCCTTAACTAATTGCAAAGATGCCATCGGAGAGTCAAGTTGCTATCAGGGGATACACTAAGGCTGAAAACTCCATTGACATGTGTGATGCAAAACCTGTAAACCAGAAAATACACAGAACATCAACATGCTTTGCTGGAGAAAAAGAGGATGGCCTTAATATGTACGAAGCTGGTTTTGCAGTCCAGCCTGATTTGGTAGTTTTGTCTGATTGTGTAGACTCGTCTGTGTGTTTGTGTTTGTTTGTGGTTTTTAAGTCTCGCCTGTTTTTGCCGACTCGTCTGTTTTAGCTCACCTGAGCACGACGTGCCCCGTTAGCTATTGGTAAACGCGACCTCTCCTGCGTCGTCCGTCGTCCGTCGACAAGTATCCGTCATCTGAATGCCGTCAACATTTTGTTTTCACGAGAGAGACTTAAATTTTTATCCAATCTTAACCACACTTGCACAGTTTGTGTATGACTAGTATGACTATACCGTCTTGGACGAGATTGTTTTGGGGCAAATCACACCAGTAACACTAGAGTTATTGTCCCTTTTTTATGCAAACATTTGCAAAAATGCCTTTTTCCAACATATAGACTTTATATTTAATCCAATCTTGACTAAACTTTCAAAGTTTGTGTATGACCATTAGATCTCAGCAGAAACTAAATATGGGCCAGATTGTCTTACAAACACCGGAGTTATTGCCCTTTGTTCGTGAAAAAAAGACACTAAAATTGACAATATTCAGGATAGAGACTTTACTTTTCGTCCAATCTTCACCATTCTTGCACAGTTTTTCTATAACCATAAGATTACAGGTAATGTCGAATATATGCAAGATCGGGACGGAAACACTGGAGTTATGCAAAAATGAACATTATTCAGGATAGAGAGTTCATTTTTCATCAAGTCTTCACCAATATTGCACAGTTTGTCTATAACTACAAGATTACAGATGAAGTCGAATATAAGTAAGATCGGACCAGAAACCCCAAAATTATTGCCCCTTGTTAGCGATTTGCTTGCACACGCGATTTTTATATTCAATATTGACCAAACTTACACAGCTTCTGTACGACCATAAATCTTATTTGGGATTCAATGGTTATGGAACAGATTGCCCCAGGAAAACTAGAGTTATTGCCCCTTATTCATTTGAAAAAAAAATGCAGAATGCCTTTTTCTAAAGAACTGACTTCATTTTCATCCAATCTTAACCAAACTTCTACACTTAATGTATGACCTTAGATATCAGACAAATTCAAAACTGGGCATGATCGTGCCACAAACACCAGAATACCCCTTGTTACTCCTTATTCTGAAAAAAAGCAAAACATGGACTATATGCGGGAAAAAGACTTATTTTTCTTCCAATCTTAACCAAACTTCCACAGTTGGTTAATGACCATATGGTCCGAGTCAAATGCAAACATTGGTCAGATTAGACCACAAACACCATAATTATAGCCTTGTCTTTGTTCAAGCAAATGCACACATTTACTTTATGCATTATTGCGATTTCATTTTTTCATTAAGTGTTGATTACAACCGGTGAACAGGCATGCACTGTTACCTTTTTTGTCATTCAAAATGAGTGACTTTATTGACATTGGTAACAAACCTGGTCCTATCACAGAGATTTGCATTTACACTTCAGAGCCAATTAAAGCGGATATAATTTGATTTTCAGCAATTACAAACCTTGCATGCAGTTAACCGTACATGGAACGTTGATGGCTTCAGAGCCTGCATTAACGTCATTTATCATCATTGGACAGAAAAATATCAAAAAAGGCATAACTTGACTTTTTGGCACAGTCATCGCTATTATTACATTACAACTGTAGTTCTCCAAAACTGCTTGCGACAAGACATTGAAATCTACTGTTTCTACTGCATTTTCCAGATTTGTCTCTGACTTAATGAAAAGGGGTCAGAAAAGAATATATAAAAAAATATCTCAGAATTATGGTGGCATAGAACTGCCATACGATAACCACTTAAGGTTCGCGAAAACATTCGTGTTAACTATTTAGCGTTCGCGAACATGTTCGTGCTAAGACTTATTTATTATGATATTTATCTGGATATTAAGATAGCGTTTGCGAATATTTTTCTGCAATATATTGTATTATTATACTTAATGCCCTTAAAGTGCCTAGAACAGACATTAGATACATTTTTGGGGGGTTGCGAGGTCTTCAGAATTATCTTACTAACACGAATGTTATCTTGATAATTATGTTACAACGCGAATCTTAACTAGTTAATATTCGTGTTACCAAGTAATTTGTGCCCGAGGTCTTGCGCATGATCTTACTAAACAAATATCATGATAATTATCTGACAACGCAATGTTTAACTAGAGAATATTCGTGTTACCACTTAATACGGCGCGATGTCTTCATTATCTTACTAACACCAATATTATCATGATAATTATCTTATGATAATTTTCTGACAACGCGAATCTTAACTAGATAATATTTGAGTTAACACTTAATACGTCGCGATGTCTTCATTATCTTACTAACACGAATATTATCATGATAATTATCTCATGATAATTATCTGACAAAGCGAATCTTAACAAGATAATATTTGTGTTACCACTTAATTTGTGCGTAAGGTCTTCCGCATTATTTTACTTACACAAATATTATTATGATAATTATCTTACAATGCGAATCTTAACTAGATAATATTTGTGTTACCACTTTATTCGGCGCGAGGTCTTCCGCATTATCTTACCTCCACAAATATTATCGTGATAATTATCTGACAACGCAAATCTTAACTAGATAATATGTGTGTTACCACTTAATTCGACGCGAGGTCTTCGTTATCTTACTTATACGATTATTATCATGATAATTTTCTGAGTCTTAACTAGAGAATATTCGTGTTACCACTTAATTTGTGCGCGAGGTCTTCCGCAGTATGTTAGTAACACAAATATTATTATGATAAATTATCTGACATCTAGAATCTTAACTAGATAATGTGTAACCACTTAATTTGTGCGCGAGGTCTTCCGCAGTATCTTACTAACACAAATATTATCATGATAGTTATCTGACATCTACCACTTAATTTGTGCACGAGGTCTTCCGCATTGTCTTACTAACGCGAATATTATCACGAGAATTATCTTACAACGCAAATCTTAACACGTAAATATTTGCGATACCACTTAATTTTTATTAACTGAAATTCTGATGTCAGTTCTGGGCAGTTACAGGCCTGTTTTTCATAAAACAAATAAATATCTTAAGTCGAAAAAAATCGCAAACGCTATTAAGATATAAGATAAATAACCACGCGAAAATTTTCGCGAACCTTTAGTAGTTATCGTAAGGCAGTTATATGCCACCATAGAGAACAATAGGCAAAAAACCCGCACTTTCAATACCCAACTCGTACTTTAGTTATCCCATTGCACTAATTGATGTTTAAAATCAAACCGATCCTTATCCCCTCTGCGGATACATGTGTATTCTTCAGTAACCTTAATTTTCAAAATTGTAACAACAGTATGGTCTTCATTTGTGCCGGTACTCAGGTAAGCGCTTTGTGCCATCTGGTTATTGTAGTCGCTCCTTAGCATTGTTGCCTCGACTGCTTATTGTAGTCTCGGCTGAGTATTGTTGTCTCGCCTGAGTGTTATAGTCTCGCCTGAATATATCGCCTGGTTATTAAAGTCTCGTCTGGTTATTATAGTCCCGCCTGGTCATTATAGTATTGCCTGATTATTGTAGTCTCGCCTGATTATTGAAGTCACGCTGGTTATTATAGTCTCGCCTGGTTATTGCAAATCAAGCCCGATTAATGTAGTCTCGCCTGATTATTGTTGCCTCGCCTGATTATGGTTGTCTCGCCTGATTATTGTAGTGTCGCCTGGATATTTTAGTCTCGCCTGAGTATTGTAGTGTCGCCTGGTTATTGTAGTCGCGCATTAGCATTGTTGCCTCGCCCGCTTATTGTAGTCTCGCCTGAGTATTGTTGTCACGCCTGATTTTTTAAGTCGCCTTTGTGTTATAGTCTCGCCTGAATATTTCGCCTGGTTACTATAGTCTCGCCTGGTTATCATAGTCTCGCCTGGTTATTATAATCTCGCCTGGTCATAATAGTGTCGCCTGATTAATGTAATCTCGCCTGGTTATTGTAGTCTCGCCTGGTTATTATACTCTCACCTGGTCATTATAGTGTCGCTTGTTTTATGTAGTCTCGCCTGATTAATGTAGTCTCGCCTGATTATTGTAGTCCCGCCTGGTTATTGTAGTCTCGCCTGGTTATTATAGTCCCGCCTGGTCAATATAGTGTCGCCTGATTAATGTAGTCACGCCTGATTATTGAAGTCTCGCCTGGTTATTATAGTCTTGCCTGGTCATTATAGTGTCGCCTGATTAATGTAGTCTCGCCTGATTATTGAAGTCCCGCCTGGTTATTGTAGTCTCGCCTGGTTATTATAGTATTGCCTGGTCATTATTGTGTCGCCTAATTAATGTTGTCTCGCCTGATTATTGAAATCCCGCCTGGTTATTGTAGTCCCGCCTGGTTGTTATAGTCTTGCCTAGTCATTATTGTGTCGACTGATTAATGAAGTGTCGCTTGATTATTGTAGTCTCGCCTGGTTATTGTAGTCTCGCCTGGTTATTATAGTCTCGCCTGGTCATTATAGTGACGCCTGATTAATGTAGTCTCGCCTGATTATTGAAGTCTCGCCTGGTTATTATAGTCCTGCCTGGTAATTTTAGTGTCGCCTGATTAATGTAGTATCGCCTGATTATTGTAGTCTCGCCTGGTTATTGTAGTCTCGCCTGGTTATTATAGTCTTGCCTGGTCATTATAGTGTCGCCTGATTAATGTAGTCTCGCCCTGTCATTGTAGTCTCGCCTGGTTATTATAGTCTCGCCTGGTTATTGCTGTCTTGCTTGATTAATGTAGTCTCGCCTGGTCATTGAAGTCTCGCCTGGTTATTATAGTCTCGCCTGGTCATTATAGTGTAGCCTGATTATTGTAGTCTCATCTGGTTATTGTAGTCCCGCCTGGTTATTATAGTCCCGCCTGGTCATTATAGTGTCGCCTGATTAATGTAGTCTCGCCTGGTTATTGAAGTATCGCCTGGCTATTATAGTCTCGCCTGGTCATTATAGTGTCGCCTGATTAATTTAGTCCGCCTGATTATTGAAGTCTCGCCTGGTTATTATAGTCTCGCCTGGTTATTGCTGTCACGCCTGATTAATGTAGTCTCGCCTGATTATTGTAGTCTCGCCTGGTTATTATAGTCTCGCCTGATTATTGTAGTCTCGCCTGGTTATTATAGTCTCGCCTGATTATTGTAGTCTCGCCTGATTATCGTGGTCAATATCGTGGTATCGCTTAATTATTGGTGCCGAGCCTGATTATTGTAGACTGACATGTTTATTATTATATCGTATTATTATTTATACTCAAATGTTTTATAGACTGGCTCGTTTATATCGTAATCTCGCATAATTATCGTAATCTCGCCTAATTATTGTAGTATCGCTTGACAACAGCTGTCTCGTCGGATGATCATAGTTTCGCATGGTTATTGTAGAGTCGCACTCGGGAAGCACTGTACACGACATGGTTATTCACAATCGTATGATCATTATTCTCACAATCGTGATTGGAATAACAGATCTTGTAACCACACACATTGAATAGTAACAAAAATTTTGTTAAGTACGCATTGAAGCGCTGCTACTATTTATCTCATTGCCCAAGAAGAATGTAATCTTATGTCATGGCTGAGATGCAGAATGCGTGCACATGGAAATAAGCTATGATATCGACTGTTTTGTAAGAAATTACAGGAGTTTATTTTAAATTGAATGACAAATCCGTATTTTACCAATAGCCAGCTACTGCAATAGAATTTGTTTGGCATTCGGCACTTGCTTTTAACGTACATTGATATTTAGCTATTTAATTTCTTAATACGCAACTAAATTATAAGATCATCTAGGTGATTGACTAAAGAATTTTTTTACCACGAACAACATCTGTGAATACGATACAGGATCAAACAGCTTTTGTTTCAGCCCAACGATTAGACAAGAATGATTGGTGAATCTAGAGTTTAATTAAAATACATTTTGAAATGCAGCTGAAAATATTTTATCAAATACATGAGGGGGGGGGTTGAGTAATATTAAATCTAATACATGTATTGCAGTTTTCACTCACATTAAAAGCGTAAAAAAATACTTCTTACGCTTTACACAACGGGTGGTTTCTGTAGAGCCTAAAGTCTTGTAGGAGAAAAAAAAACAATGCAACGATAATAATGTCTATCTGGAAAGTTACATACAAATGGCAACTGCTGGTATATGGTTTACGAGAGGTTGGTTTAGTAATGGTGCTATAAATCTCTCAACTGTCTCTGCGCACAATGCATTCTTGTTATTTTGACGCTCTTAAATTATTTAATTCTCAGAGAACGGAATCTAACAGGATTAATCTATGTGAATGTAAAGCTATGTATAAAAATATAGTTAGGAAAAAGAAACGTTTACATTATAAAGGTAAAATGCTTGAGCTTGAACAGATGAAGAAATCTAAACCTAAAGATTTTTGGAATCATTTTAAATCCCGATCACGTAAACATTCTGAAGATATTTCCTTAGGTGCCTTTCGCGATTATTTTGAAAATGTGAGCAGTAATCTATTCAATTGCAGAAATGAGGAATCAGAAACCTTTAACGAGCAAAACGATTTTAACATGCCGAATGATGTTTACCCGGAACTTGATAGACCAATCAGCGTTGATGAAATCGTAAAAGCCATTACATTTTTGAAGCGTAACAAATCAAGCGGTAAAGATTCTTTGTTAAACGAATATTTAATTGAAACAGTTGATATATTGTCTTCGCATATATGTGACTTGTTTAACACAGTTCTTAACTCTGGATATTTTCCAGATATATGGACAGTAGGTATAATTATTCCGATTCACAAAAAGGGTCCTGTTAATGATGTTAATAATTATCGGGGGATTACGCTTGTGAGCTGCCTATCTAAACTATTTACAACTGTATTGAATAACCGTGTCGAACAAGTTTGTAATGAAAATAACCTAATTTCGGACGCGCAGTTCGGATTTCGAAAAGGGCGATCTACTATTGATGCTGCGTTCATTCTTTTGTCTTTAATACAACATCAATCAAATAAAAACAAGCGTTTATACCTCATTTTCGTTGATATGATGAAATGTTTCGATTCTATATATAGAAATGGGTTATGGTTTAAATTGTACAAATCAGGAATTCAAGGTAAGATTCTAAGAATTGTGCGTGATATGTACGGAAAAGTAAAATCATGTGTAAAATCATTTTCTTCCTATTCTGATTACTTTGTATATGCAGTAGGACTACGACAAGGGGAGGTAATGTCTCCTCTATTGTTTTCTCTCTTTGTTGAGGACTTAGAACTGTATTTGCAAAATGATCTTGACCCAGGTCTACAAATTGATGATATAATTTTGTTACTTTTACTCCTTGCCGATGACATGGCTATTGTTGGTAAATCTCCAAACGAAATTCAAACACATTTAGATTATTTATACGAATACTGCAATACATGGGGATTGCAAGTTAATGTAGAAAAAACAAAAATTATGGTTTTCCGAAAGCGAGGTGGGCTATTGCCCACTGAAAGTTGGTCTTACAATAGCCAACCAATAGAAGTAGTAGATAATTTTAATTACCTTGGACTGGTGTTTAAATATACCGGTAGTTTTAACCTAAATGAAGAGCATCTGGTTGGAAAGGCTCTTAAGGCAATGAATATTTTGCTTGCTAAATGTAAAATGTATGACTTAAAACCAAAATTATTATGTCAATTGTTTGATTCGTTTGTAGGCTCAATTTTAAGCTATGGGTCTGAACTTTGGGGTCACACCAGAAGTAAAGAAATTGAAAGAATTCATTTGAAATTTTGCAAACGATTGTTAAATGTCCCTTCTAACACCTGCACCGCCGTTGTCTACGGTGAACTGGGCAGATACCCCCTGTATATAAGCAGATATGTTCGCATGGTCAAGTATTGGCTTAAAATTGTATCCACGGATAACATTATTTTAAAACGTATATATACTCAAGCTGTAGCTGATTGTGACTATGGTAATCGTAATTGGGTATTTGAGTTGAGAAAATTGTTAAACGATTACGGATTATCTTTTGTATTTGATAATGTACAATCCATAGATGTTAAAACATGTGTAAGTACCTTTAAAAATAGAGTAATTGATGCATTTAAACAGGAATGGTTTAGTTCACTTGAGAATAGTTCTATGCTTGATGTTTATAGACAATTCAAAACTTCTCTAGAATATGAAATATATTTAAATGTTGTTCCGAGAAGCCTAGGGTTTTATCTGTGTAGATTGAGAATGTCTGCTCATCCTTTACGGATTCAGACTGGTAGATATAATAGAAATAATACACCTAGAAATGAAAGATATTGTTTATATTGTTTACTAAACAACAAGTTTGACATCGAAGACGAATATCATTTTATTTGTATTTGTCCCGGCTTTTCTTATCTAAGAAATAAATATGTTAAATTAAAGTACCGTACACGCCCTTCGGTTTTTAAATATGTCGAGTTGTTGAAAAGTAACAATAGAACAGAACTTATCAATCTTTGTATATTTATAAAAGAAGCTTTGAGTGTACGTACTGCATTCCATAACACTTTTGCCTAAATGCTCATCTCCATTGCAAACATGTTTATTATCTTATATTTCAGATAGCAAATAAAATAAGCATATACAATTATATACAAATATGTTAGGTTAATATGTTATATATTGAATAACTAATCATAAATATGTGTATTATTTAATATCCAAAACATTGTTAACTCATGCATTTCACGTTGACATTGTAATTATATTATTTAATGTGTTGTAGACGATGTACAATGTACAAGTCTGAAATAAATATCCTATCCTATCCTATTATCCCCCAGATTGTTCCAGTCTGCAGTTTTTACAAAGAAAGATCGTTTATAATGTTACGGTTAAATGTTGTAAATATAGTATGTGTAGAATGTTTTAACAGGAGTTTGCTTACAATATGTTCTAGTATTGTGCATGTCACTACGACCGGCATTTATAAGAAGTTTGAATACGCTTTCAGATTAATGTCAAGAACTCTTATATCTGGAAATAAGTTATCTGAATGTTTTTGAAACAGATTTAAATTGTTCAACATGTATTGATTTTGAGTCCGCAAGCAAACTTCCATTATGCATCCGTGGTGAAACTCATATTTCCTTCTCTTTTCTTCGATTTGATGTACCGGTAGTTCCAAAAGGTTTTGTGTTGTTTTTTTTCTGTTTTTCTCAACTGTGGCCATTATACATTTTTGAAGATAAACCTCAGTTATTCAATTTCCAAAGATGCTTCTTCATTTGGTTTGTGTTTTTATCATTTTTAACTCAAGAACATAAACATGCTCAAGAATGTTAATTGCAGTATTCGTTTAAGCCATACCACCTAAACGCACGCGTGCCATTCCTTCGTTTTACCAGTATTGTCCCATGTTTTGTAATATTCCCATGTTTTGAAATATTATATCATGCCAGTGTCATTGTACACTGCGAATGAATTTAACACCTTTACAATGAGTGTATGATGTTCACATGCTTGGTGATTTTGAGATGTTTGTTATAAGATAACGGAGTTCGTATTTCATTCCATTTGATGAACGAATGCGCAAATACCAGGGAACGAAACATGATAACATAGGACTGTGTAACACCGGATTACAAAAAACAGGGGCTCATATATATAAAGATTCTTGTGTTATTCTTAAGTTGAAAATGTTAAAATGAAATTTGTGTTTGAAACACCGTGCTTTGGAACATGTGCATGACAAACATAAAATATTGACACTAGACATGTCAACGAATATCCGGATAACCGGTTAGCCGATTACTATGTTAATATCCGGTTACCAAGTTAGTAACCGAATGTTCGTATAAAAATTTGAAAATCCGTTATTTCTCGTTTTTTTAAGGCATACAAACGCCCTTCTTGCATGTATATTATTAACACAACATAGAACAGAACAGAACAGAATATTTTATTCAGTTACTTGAACATATATACATGTTCCTCATAACATGATCCAATGCATAACAATTATAAACACATGACAACGTATAATATATGTACATATATACACACTTTATAACAGAAGAATTTTAACAAACACGTAGTTAATAATTCAATAGTTCTATATGAATATCAAACAGTAGATATATAGTAAATTACAACGTAGTTTATAAACAAGATTCACTCCCCGAGGAGGGACTTATAAGTTATAGACGAAAAAGTACGAAAGAAGAATGACAAATTTGTACAAAAGAAAACAACAAATGAGTAGTTATTGGACGAAATTGATCATAATTTTTCGTCTGTTAAAAGCATGGTATATATATTTACAAAGGTTTAATATAGTTTTATAGCTTTTAGATTTAAATAAATTTATAAATTTGACCATACTGGGCTTAGTATAATAATATTTACTAATATATTTTTTACGAATATCTATATACAGTGGGCAGATACATATAAAATGGTACTCGTCCTCAATATCATTTTTATTACAAAAAGTACAATATCTGTTACAATGTTCGATTCTGTTATTACCATGACGTCCTGTTTCGATTTTTAATTGGTGAGATGACAATCTCAATTTGGATAATACAATGCGATATCTTAGTGGAACTTTATCAAGGTAACATTCAAATTCATAGTCAGTTTTAAACAATTTATACGTGCACATAGATCTACTAATATTTATGGCTGTATACCACGATTGTTTGAATTGATCGTGTAGTCTTTGTTTAAATTCTATATGGAAACTTTTCTCGTTAACTGAATGCGGTGTAATCCAAACATATGAAAATCCATTGCTATCTAACAGAGACTTAACATCAGTTAGCCAGTTAGATTTGCCTTTGTTAAAATCATCTAGCAACGCTTGGTACAACCGATTAATAATAATATTGTGACTATTTAATAACTTTAGCCAGTATTTTATTATGCGTGTGTGATTATTGATATGAAGTGGGAATCGGCCAAGTTCACCGTATATTGCCATTGTACATGTAGATTGTTTAACTTTAAGAAGATTTTTACAAAATTTCAAATGAATTCGCTCTACTTTTGTGGATTTGCCAAATCCCCATACTTCGCAACCATAACTCAAAACTGATCCTACAAATGCGTCAAATAATTGACATATGGTACTAGGTTTTAAAAGGGCTGTTTTGATATTACTCATAAGAGTATTAAGAGCTTTTAGTCCTTTACCAGAAATGGTTTCGCAATTCAGAACGAAGCTACCTGTATAATTAAAAACAGTTCCTAAATAGTTAAAATCATCTACAACTTCTAACGGGATATTATTGTAAACCCATTTTTCTTCATGTTTTAAAGGACCTCGTTTTCTAAATACTACGACTTTGCTTTTGTCGGGGTTAACCTCAAGTCCCCATGAATTACAGTAAATTTGTAGACGATTTAGACTGTGTTGGAGATCTGCTGCAGTTTTCGCGAGGATAACCATATCATCTGCAAATAGCATCAAGATAAAAGTCAAATCATCTATCGATAGGCCACTATTAATATCATCACAGAGGAATAATTCGAGATCTTCTAGGAAGAGAGAAAATAGTATCGGCGACATTACTTCGCCTTGTTTTAAACCTACAGCGACTTCGAAGAATTCAGAATATGAGCTACACCCTTTTATACAAGCTTGCACTTTCGAGTACATATCCCTTATTACCCGTAAAGTTTTGCCTCTCAGGCCTATTTTAAATAATTTATACCACAAACCATTTCTATATATACTGTCAAAGGCCTTTTTAAAGTCAACAAACGCACACGCTAGTCTCCCATTTTCATTTAATACTTTACTTATAATTGCATTTAAAACAAATATAGCATCTACGGTGGAACTCCCTTTTTTGAAACCAAATTGTGCATCACTTATTATATTATTATCGGCCGCCCACTTCGAAACACGTTGATTAATAATACCAGTGAATATTTTGGAAAAGCAGCTATTCAACGTAATGCCTCTATAATTATTAGCATCATTAGGGTCACCTTTCTTAAAAATAGGTACAACTAGTCCGTTCATCCACGATTCTGGGTAGATACCAGAGTTAAGGATACCATTAAAAATATCAACTAAGTGTGAAGCTAAAATATCACATGATTCAATAAAGTATTCATTAAGAAGTTGATCCGCCTCAAAAGATTTGTTGCTCTTCAGGTTATATATAACGGATTCCACTTCTTGTATTGTAACTGGTACATCTAGTTCATCAAAGATACAATCAACATCAACATTATCATGATTATTATTGTTATTATTATTATTATTATTATTATCATTATTATTGCTACAAAAATGCTCAGCTTCTTCATTATGGACATTTGGAAAGTTGATGCTTAAATTAGAGAAATGTTTAAAAAAATCTTCATTGCTGATTTTATTATTATTACAACCATTAGTTTTATTATTTCGAAAATGTTTCCAAAAATCTTTAGGTTTAGAATGTCGTAAGCTTTCAATTTTTTTCATCTTCTTCTTATCGCAGAGGCGCTTTTTGCGCTTAACTAATTTTTTATAATCTCCCTTAGATTTTATCATGTCCTGTCTATTAATATCACTTTTATGGCAGTTATAATTATTCAAGGCTCTAATATAAGTTTGCTTTGCTTCAATGCATTCTGCGTCGAACCAATCAGATTTGTTGGAAACACTTTTACAATTATAAGCACTATTATGATCAGTCTTGATTTTACAAAAAAGTGGGTCAGCAACATCTCGTATTTCTTTGGTAAAATTACTTATACAATTGTTAACAGATTCCCTATCACCAAAATTGGTATTCAGTGTTAAGCAATTAAGTGTAGGCAATTTTGATATAATGCCACGTCTAAATTCATTCCTCAGACTTTCATCCCATTTAATACTAATTCGTGTGTAATTGTCGTCATTACTATATGACACAGTGTCACAGTTAATGAGAAACGAGATTGATGCATGATCCGACCATTCGTTAAACGGGTTCACACAGAAATTGTTCAATTTACCAAAGTAACATTCACTCAACACTAGGTAATCAATAACACTCGATCCTGATGAGCAAGCATAAGTAAAATTTCCAATATTATAATCGTTTCCAAGCCTTCCATTAGCAATTCTCATGCAGTTCGACTTACATAAATCAAGCAATTTAATACCAAAATTATTATGGATTTTGTCCATTGAAACACGTTTGATTGGTCTATCCGGTTCATATTCATCGTTATCGTAATCTATAATTGGTTTGTCACAGGTAATATAATCTGTTTTATCCCCGTTTCCGACCCTGGCGTTAAAATCTCCCGTTAAAAATACATTTCCACGAGTTTCAAATGCACAAATATCGCTTTGCAATAAGTCAAATAAATCAACGTTTATAAAATTATACTTAGTTGACGCTTCAGGCCAAATATAAATTCCTGCTACGTAAATATCATCAGACAGATTAAAAAAGTGTTTATCTATTTTCAACCAGATAATTGTATCAAAGTGATTTTTAACAATTGTAATACCTTTGCAAAATTCGTTTCTTATATACAAAACTACACCCCCACTACATCGTTTAGCTTTTTTATTTTGAGTTTTCCTATAAAAATTGTAACATTTATATTGATTCAAATCAAATTTAGATTTTTTATTGCCCCATGATTCAAATAAAAAAATGATATCATATTTACAAATAAGGTCAGTAAAAGCACTATCCTCTAGCTATAGGCCTCAAGAGGTCTTCACCTCGTACTGCGGACGTGTCATAAACACACCCCTCGGTCGGAAAATGATTATCATAAAACAACAGGTGGTGCTTTCACACCACACTAACTTTGACAGGTCTATTAAACAAACAAGATGTCACAATCGATCATGCCAATTAGGTGCGTCCCTTTTGATAAGAGATGGTTCTCTACCAGTTAACAATGCAAATTAAAAAATATATATATATATATATCGAAACATTGATCCATCATTGTTTTGGTGTTTATGTGTCGACGCTGAAGCACGAGCCCGCAGAAACAATCTGATATTTGGCGGTTTTCCCGAAAGTTTGGGTGAAGATTGCTGTGATACGATCAAGAGTTTCTTGCGTGACACTATGACACTACATGACCGCATTGTTATTGATACGGCCCACAGGCTGGGCATGTACAGAAGGAACCAGCAGCGCCGCATTATAGTTAGGTTTCGTGATTATCCTGACACTGAGTTGATTCTATCCAAAGCTACAAAACTGAAAAACACACACTTTAGCATAAATAGAGATTATCCTCAAGAAATAACCAATGCACGTAAATCCTTGTGGCCAGAATATAAATCACTGAAGAGCCAGCACCCAGATAGTACAGTCAGAATAGTTTACCCAGCAAAACTCATCGTTGGAAACAGAATTATCCGTGATATATTCCCGAATTGGAACACTGTTATGAAAGGGCATCGACTAAATATTGCACCTATGTCCCAAAACCAGTCCAGTAAAAGTGTGAACAATACTTTTGGCCCAGAGGCACGATTTCCCCGTGCAAATCCTAGTGATATGACACAGATGGGCAGCACAGGGGGCGTTCCAAAAGTTATCAATAATGAAAGTGAAAACCAGAGCCGAAAGCCTCCTGGCAACTCCACCACGCACAACAGAGACTGTGATCAAAATAGCACAAGATCTACCAAAGGCGTATCGAGGGAGATGTCCCCTAGATCAGCTACCGAGTCAGCTCGCCGGAATAGCCTGAGCCCGTGCCGACACCGAAGAGGTAGATCACACAGTCGGTCTCGGGGTCCAGCAGGACGCCGGGCCTATGCACCGTCTCCAGAAAACCGGACCCGCATTAACACATCCGGTCAGTCCCCTACGCAGGGGCTTAGCCAGTTCAACAGACCATGGGACCATCGCGACTCTAACGCGGCGGGCAGTCAGCACACGACCAAGTAGGCAAGCGAGGGGGACGCTCTTCCGGACACTGCAGCAGATAGTGATACTGAACTTAAAATCGCCTCTCTGAATGTTAGGGGCCTTAAACACAGACTAAATTTTCCAGAGTTCACTGACTTTATAAACAGTTATGATATCATTTGTATTACAGAGACACACCTGGATAAAAGCGATATTGTAAATGTCCAAAATTATACATTTATTGCCAAACATAGAAATCAAGCTTGTTTGAGAAAATCTGGTGGCATAGGCGTTTTTATTAAAAATGATATTGTACATAAGACACAAACTCAAATTTCCAACAGTGAATATGTCCTATGGCTTAAGATTTCCAAAATTTTAACAAACACTGACGAAGATATTATGTTAGGTGTGCTTTATGTACCACCAGAAAAATCTAAATTTTTAAACGAAGACGATTTTATCCAATTAGATCATGAAATAAGCATAATGTGTAATGAGTTTAAACATACAATACTTATAGGCGATATTAATGCAAGAACAGCGACACTAACAGATTTTATATGCATTGATGATTTCTTTGCAGATATACAGGGTATCGATACCGATACACTAAGTACACTTAACAAATACACCGTTGTCGAAAAATGCAATGTACCCCTGTCCAGAACTTCTATGGATACAAAAACTAATAGTAACGGATTAGCATTTATCGATATTTGCCGTAACAATAACCTTATTATTTTAAACGGCCGAATGAACACGGATGCACACATTGGTCAATTTACTTTCCGAAATAGCTCGGTTATTGATTATGTTATAGCCACTGCGGAGTGTTTTGCGTTTATAACCGCGTTCGAGATAATTGAGACGGATGCGCTGTTTTCAGATGGGCACGCAATAGTTAAATTCTCTATATTGAATAAGCTTAAAGTAACATTACCACCCGAACAAAAAGCTAAAACAGTTCGCACGAGTATAAAATGGAACCCAAAGTTATCAAGTAATTTTATTAATAATATAAATCAAGATCACATTAATAATATTAAATAGTTGTGCGATACTTCTCCATGCACGCCATCATCAATTGATGAAATAACTAACACAATTTCCGAACTATTGAATAATACTGCTGCCAAAACGTATACGAAACGTCAAACAAATAATCATGTATTTAAAAGGCCATGGTTCGGTAATAAATGTAAAAACGCGCAAAAATACTATTATGAAGCCAAAAACCGTTATAAATACGATCGCTCGCCTTCAAATAAAACTCTTTTACAAAATGCGAGTAAGAAATACAAAAGAACTATGAATTTTTACAATAACCAATATAAATTTAAAAATGCACAAAAATTACGTACTATGCATTCTAATAGTCCCAAAGAGTATTGGAAATATATACATAGAATAGGTGCCAAAAATTCAAAGAAAACACCGAACCTGGACTCTTTATATACTCATTTTAAAAACATTAACCGCGATGATAGCCCGTATGAAAATAATGAAATATATTTAACGAACCTATTAAATGAACACGCTCCCTACGACACACACGAACTAAATAAGCCTATCACCGAAACGGAAATTTTATCGAATATTAAACGGCTGAAGAATTATAAAGCAGCAGGGCCAAGTGATAACATATTAAACGAATATATTAAATGTACTCAATAAATGTTTACACCGATCTACGTAAAATTATTTAATATGATACTTGATACTGGTCACATGCCTAATGTTTGGCTTGAAGGCACAATTTACGCTATTTACAAAAACAAAGGCAACAGCAGTGATCCTAATAATTATAGACCTATAACATTATTAAGTTGCTTTGGAAAACTTTTCACTTCGATTTTAAATGACAGGTTAAATAATTTCTTAGAAGTTAATGACATTCTGAATGAAAATCAAGCAGGCTTTAGGAAAAATTATTCCTGTATGGACCATATCTTTGTATTACAATCTCTTATTGAAATCCTGCGCATCAATAAAAAGAAACTGTACTGTGCCTATATAGATTTTTCCCAGGCCTTTGATAAAGTCTGGAGAAATGGCCTCTGGTTTAAGCTTTTATCACGTTCTGTAACTGGAAAAGTATTTAATGTCATTTACAATATGTACCAGAATATCAAATCGTGTGTTTTCCATGACCATAACTCATCCCCATTCTTCCCTTGCGAAAATGGTGTTCGCCAAGGCGAAAATTTATCGCCGATCCTATTTTCAATATTTTTAAATGACCTTGAGAGCCACATCCAAATACGCGGCGGTAAAGGTGTTGACATACATAATCCATTAAGTGCAAATAATTGGCTGAAGCTTCTAGTTCTGTTATACGCCGATGATACTATAATTTTATCAGACGATGAAACAGACTTTCAAAATTGCTTAAATGTATTTGATGAATACTGCACACAATGGCGACTCAACATTAACGTTAACAAAACGAAAATACTAATATTTGGAGCAAGAAACATCGCGCGTTTTAAATTCTACATTGGCAGAAATGAAATAGAAATTGTTAAACAATACAAATACCTTGGCGTCATATTTTCAAATAGCGGTTCATTTCTAAGCGCGCGTAAAAACAACGTTGAACAAGCAAAAAAGGCAATGAATTTACTTTATGTTCGGGCAAATAATTCAGATCTGCCATTAGATTTAACATTAAAACTGTTTGATCACACTATTGTACCAATACTAACATACGGCTGCGAAATATGGGGTTATGAAAACTTAGACATAATAGAACGCGTAAAAATACTCCATCATACATGCTTTATGGTGAACTCGGGAGATATCCTCTCTCTGTTAATATTTACAGCAAAATGATACGCTTCTGGAGTAGAACGTTGTTAAGTAACGACAATAAATATTCTAAGAAAATGTATAATATAATTGCCAATAATAATTCACATGACTTTAAATGGATCTCTAAAATTAAACAAATATTAAATATTACAGGTAAATCCAATGTATGGCAAGAACAAACTACGCCGCACATAAAATCTCTGCCCCAACAAGTTAAGCGTGTGCTAATTGACCAAAACATTCAGCAGTGGCATGCGGAAATGAACCAATCTAATAAAGGCAGATTTTATTACTCGTTTAAAACCACACTCGAATTTGAGAATTACCTTAAAATACTACCTAAGTCTAAGTATTTACCTATTTTTAAGCTCCGCACAGCTAACCACCACTTTCCAATAGAAACTGGTAGATGGAATGGCACACAAGAAAGAAACAGACTTTGTACTTTTTGTAATGAAAATTACATTGGCAATGAAGAACATTATCTATTAAAATGCACCCATTTTACTACAAACAGACATGAAATCAGTGAAATCTCGAGACATATTTGCAGAGACAATAAATTTAAGTACATAATGTCTTTAGAAAAGTACGATACACTTCATAAACTAAGTAAATTTGCAATTACTTTGTTAAAAAGTGTCAGATAATGTGTTATACTATTTGTGTCTTACTATTTATACATTTACATTTACTTCTTTATGCTGATTTTTTAATTGTGAAAGTGCCCCCTTTAATGCAAATATAACTTTCAAGTACGCTTGCAAAACATATGTTTGTTAACCGTGAAGTACTTGTTCCTCCAACTATTGTATAACCAAATGTATATTGTTCCTCTTACTGCATACTTGTATGCCTGAGATGTAAATAAAGTTCTGTTCTGTTCTGTTCTGTTCTGTATTTGATTAGCACATTGCGTGTTTTACTCAAACATCGCACTTTACGGGTTTACCATACACCAGTCAGCCTTAACACCTACTTACCTTTACGCAAATCAAATGTTTAATTGGGGTACTTTAATTGAAGGGCATAACAACATTGTACGCTACACAAAACAAACAAAACGCACAATTTACGAACAAAAATAGACGTAGTTTGTTACATGTACTTTTTTTCAATAATGAAATAGCATTGTGTTAATTTTGCAACTTTAACATGTGCCAGATTCCGGCCACCAATGCCGATCTATACGGTTATCCGGATAGTATCCGGCTATTACATACGAATAACCGGATACCAATTTTGGTAGCCGTTGACATCCCTAATTAAATCAAATTGTCTTCAAACAAAGCATTCAAACAAAATGCAGTTATTAAATTTTAGAATATAGAGATTTTTTTTAAATCTTTATTAAGAGTCTTACAACATATGAGCCCATCTTTATCATGATCTATTAACTCCCTCCAATTTACAAACTATATCACTGCACAGTTTTTCAACTACAAAATATGCATTAATATCTGCCCATAGACAAGTAATATGTTACGTCGAGGCCGAGCCACTCGTAAAATTATAGTACTTACAATTTGATAACGATCAAGTGTTTCGTGGTCTCTTTCTTATTGTGAGTTTTACTGTCATCGCAAGATGCCGGCACAACACGCGAAGTGGAAGCTACCTGTGGTAAGCGCATGCGATTGGCGATGGAAACGAGTGGCAGGGGTCACTCCCGACGGTGTGAGAGGTCATCGTATCTCACTGGACGCCTCAAGCTGGGTGGACCCCACCTAGTAAGGTTCTGTCCAGCCATGGCCTGTCTGTTCCACTGGGTGCGTGGAGCTCATCTCGACAAGTGGGCCACACATTCTGCACCAGGCAAGAATCAAACAAGAAAGAATACTCCAGCTCTTCGATTTGCAAGCTGGAACGTCAGGACCATGTGTCCCGGACATACTGCTGACCTGCAGCAAATTGATGACGAATACATAGGAAACTCTCTAGGCTAAACGTAGACATTGCCTGCCTTTAAGAGACTCGTCTAACTGACAGTGGCACTATCAGGGAAGCCAACTACACCTCCTGTTGGCATGTGAAGTCCTAGGCAGAACGGCGTTGGCTTTGCTGTAAAGAACACGCTCGTCGCCTTCATTGAGCCCCGTCGTCAGGCACAGAAAGGATCCTTGCCCTCCGCCTCTCAATAGCTGCTGGCCCAGATAACATCTTCAGCGTGTATGCGCCAACCCTCTGCTCAACCCCTGAGGATAAAGACCAGTCCTACGAGGCCTTAAAACGATATCCAGGATCTCCAGTACTTAACCACAAGACATGCATGGAGACTTCAACGCTAGTGTAAGAGCTTACCACAGGGTCCACCTGTCTTGGTCCTCGCGAAAGGGGAAAAACCAAACAAAAAGGGCAGCGTCTGCTGGAGATGTGCTGCCTCCTTGGTTTATGCGTGACCAACATCTTCTTCAAATGCATGGATATCCATCAGGTGTCGTGGAGACACCCACACTCTCGGCACTGGCAACAGCTAGACCGCGTCAACACCAGACGTGCGTAACTTGCCAGTGTCCTCCTCAGACTCAGTTACCACAGTGCCGACTCTGACACGGACCATTCCCTCGTGGCAAGCGAGGTGCGAGTTCTCATGAAAAAGCTTCACCACTCCAAGAAGGGTCGTCCGCGCATCAACACCTGCTGTGCAAGAAAGAGAAGAGGCTCTCACAGAGCAGGCGTCCGATGACACCATCGACTCAAAGTGGTCCCAATTCCGAAACGCTGTGTACAACGCGGCCATTGCAGCCTACGGAATGAAGGCGCGAAAGAGTGCCGACTGGTATGATGCCCACTTGGAGGAGATGGAGGCCGTGACTGAGGCAAAGTGGAAGGCCCACTTGGCTTACAAGGCATCGGCAAATCCTAGTACGCTCGAATACATCAGGACTGCAAGGAACATAACCCAACAGACCGCCCGCCACTGCGCTAACACTAGCTGAACCTCTGCAGCAGTATACAGACTGCTGCTGACAACGGGGTTGCTCGAGGCATGTATTAAGGGATTAAGACAGCGACCGGCCCTACAGGCTCCAAGACAGCCCCTTTGAAGTCTAAGAAGGGTGAAGTCATCACCAAAAAGGGGAACGCAGCTGCAGTGCTGGACCGAGCACTACCTTGAGCTGTACGCAACCCGCAATGTCGTCACATACGCCATCCCAGACATGCCAGTTATGGAGGAGCTAGACAACCCACCTACATTGGAAGAGCTCAGATAAATTGTCTCGCTTGCGGGAAGGCTCTTCCAGAAGTCTTGAAGAACGGGAAACCCGCGCTGCTTCAGCCTCTGCATGAACTCCAATGAATGTGCTGGGAACAGGGCCACATTTCACAGGACATGCGTGACGCAAACATTGTCACTCTGTATAAGAACAATGGGAACCGCAGCAATTGCAACAGCTACCGGTGTATATCCCTACTCAGTATCGTAGACAAGGCCTTCAACCGCGTCGCCCTGGCGCATCTGCAGACCCTAGCCTCATGTGCAGTGAGGCTTCAGAGCCGGCCGGTCAACGGCAGAAATGATCTTCTCACTACGCCAGCTGCAAGAGAAGTGTTGAGAGCAGCAGATGCCCCTCTACATTGCCTTTATCAATCTGACGATGGCGTTTGACCTGATCAGCAGGAGCGGGCTCTTCAGGCTGCTTCAGAAGATTGGATGCCCACCACGACTGTTTGCCATCATCACGTCCTTCCACGAAAACATGAGCAGCACCGTCGTCTAAAACGGTGCAACATCGGAGACCTTCTCAGTCAGCAATGGAGTTAAACAAGGCTGTGTCCTTGCGCCGACGCTCTTTGCGGCATCTTCTTCTCTATGTTCCTGCGGTACGACTTCAAGAGCGAGGGAGTCTACATCCACACCAGGGCTGGCGGCAAATTGTTCAACCTCGCTCGTCACCGCGCCATGACTAAGTTCACAGAAGTACTCATCCGCGAAATGCTCTTTGACGACGACGCAGCCTTGACGTCCCATACGGAAGACGGCCTGCAACAGTTTGTCAGTTATCTCTCCCACGCCTGCAAGGAGTTTGCGTTGACCATCAGGCTAAAGAAGACCAACATCATGGCCTAGGACACAGACTCTAACCATTAACATTGATGGGTATAACCTGGAAGTTGTGGAGAATTTCACCTACCTCGTGTCAACAATCACCAGTTCGCTCTCCGTCGATACAGAGGTCAACAGCAGGATCGCCAAGGCAGAAACAGTTTTGGCCAAACGGAACCAGAGTGTCTGGCAGAACCCAAACCTCACTGAGAAGACCAAGCTTTGCGTCCACCAGGCCAGCGTGCTCAGCACACTCCTCTACAAAAGCGAGGCATGGACCCCTTATGCTAGCCACGAGAAGAAGCTCAACAGTTTCCACCTTAGGTGCCAGCGACGCATTCTGCATATCAAATGGCAGGAAAAGATACCCGATACAAAGGTCCGCGCTGGAATGAACAGCATGTTTGCCATTCTCAGCGAGAGGCGCCTTTGTTGGCTCACCCACGTCAGACGAATGGACCCAGGTTGCATTCCAAAGGACATACTGTACGGAGAGCTGGCAGAGGGCACACGGCTGAAAGGACTACAACGTCTGCGCTACAAAGACGTCTGCAAAAAGGCCTGAAGCTGTCTGACATCATCGTCAGTTCGTGGGAAAGCCTTGCCGACGACCTCTCCGCCTGGTGCCTTGCTGTTCAGAAAGCTGAGGATGCCGGAAAGAAAAACCTTGCTGCACAGAGAGCCAGGAGGAAGGAAAAAAACAGCAGCCTCAGCAGGCACCACTTTTTACATGCAGCAAGTGCAAAAGAGACTGCCAATCAAGAATCGGTCTACACAGCCATTCAGAAGGTGCAGATAGAATATCACCGAAACGGAAGCTACATCATCGTCTCCCGAAGACGGACGGATTCCGAGGAGTTTTACTGCGTTAAAACAGATTTGTCCTTTATGATTGTCATTATTATGACTATTATTAATTCTTTATCGATTCATGCTTTCCAAACGTTGTCTGTAATATTTCAAAATTCATGCCTTTAGTAAAAAAAATTAAGACAACATTTGCAAAAGTGACCCTTATCAAATTTTGATTGCTATTTATGGCCACGCATGAAATCCAATGTGATCTCTTGCACTAAAATCAAATGATCAGCATCTGTATATCATTGTGTTACTGCTTCAGTTTCAGGTACGACTTCTGGACCCCAGAAGTGGTCGTGTCCTTGTTGCTGCTGGCTGCAAATCTGCAGGCTGCTAGAATGATGTAGAAAAGTCAGTTGAAGCGCACAACAAAAATACACATTTATAGCCACAGACTGCGTCTTTATTTTCCAGGGACAAATGATTAATGTATTTAAAACACGTACATGGGCAAAATTAGCTCTTTCAATTTTAGTTTCGACGACGCACTTAAAAATTCGCGTTTTAATTTGAAAACGAAACATGTCTTGTTTGTTGTTCGTTGGGCGTTATTGTTATACAGTGTGATTCTTTCTAACTCGAGAACAAATTGAGCTATTGTAATGAAACTTCATACATAGATACTTTATTGCAAGACATCGCTTTGGATTGCATATGGGGTGGGTGGGATCAAGGTCAATGTCACGGTTACTAAAAATAGAACAAGCGGGCCATGATGGCCCACAGCGCTCACATGAGATATGGTACAGCTGAAGACCATACTGTTGTGACAGGTTTGACAATTAAGGTATATGAACAATACGCAAAGGGGGGTAGGATCAATTTGATTTAAAACATCGGTTAGTGCAATGTGCTAACTAAAGTACGAGTTAGGTAGTGATGTGTGGTGTTTTTGCTAATGGTTCCCAAATCATTTTTCTCGATATTCTTACCTGACCCTTTTTCATTAAGTCAGTGACAATTTTGGAAAAAGCAGAAACAGTAGATTTTTTTTCGCACACAGTTTTGGAGAACTAATTGCAATGCGATAATTGCGATGGCTGTGCTGTAAGGTCAAGTTTTGCTTTTTCTTTGATAATTTTCTGTCCAATGATGATAAATGATGTCAATGCAGGCTCTGAAGCTATCAAGGTTGCATGTAGGAAAGGTTTATTACTGTTGGAAATCAAATTTTATCAATCAATTTTTATGGTCATGCGCAATCTGTGTAAGTTTGGTCAACATGGAATACAAAAATCGTGTGTGCAAGCCAATCATTGGTAACTTGATGTTTTTTTCTCCAAATACAAGAGGCAATAACTCCGGTGTTTCTAGCATGATCATTCTTTTATTCGACTTCACTTGTTGTCTTACGTTCATAGACAAACTGTGCACGGTTGGTGAAGATTGGGTGAAAAATGAAGCCTCTATCTTGAAAAATGTCCATTTTTGTATATTTGTTTTTCACAAACAAAGGGAAATAAATCTGGTGTTTCTTGCCCGAATTTGCTTATATTCGACTACAACTGTAATCTCATGGTAATAGACAAACTGAGCAAGACTGCTGAAGATTGGATGAAAAATGAAGTCTCTCTCCTGAATAATGTCCATTTTTGAATAAACGAAGGGCAATAACTCTGGTGTTTGAAACACGATCTGGTCCATTTTGGGCGTCTGCTGAGATCTGATGATCATACACAAACTGTGAAATTTTGGTTAAGATTGGATGGAAAATAAAGACTATATTAGGTTGGAAAAGGGCATTTTTGCATTTTTTTGCATGAAAAATGTGCAATAACTCTGGTGTTACTGGTGTGATCTGACCCAATAACAATCCCATCCGAGAATTTATGGCCATACACAAACTATGCAAGTTTGGTTAAGATTGGATAAAAAGTGAAGTCTCCAGCGTGAATAAGAACCCAATTGTTGAAGGCACACGGACGACAGACGACGGACGACACAGAAGAGGTCCCCTATACCAATATCTCACCAAGCACTTCGTGCTCAGGTGAGCTAAAAACGGTTTCTTCTCGATTACTTGAGAACGCATTGAGATATTTCAATGAAACTTTATACGTAGATACCTTAAATCGAGATCTCGCTTGGTATTGCATATGGGGAGGCGGGGTCAAGGTCAAGGTCACTGTTACTAAAAAATAGAAAAATGGTTTCCGTTCACTAACTCGAAAACGCATCGAGATGTTTTAATTAAACTTAATAGATAAATACCGTATATTGGGACCTCGCTTGGGATTGCATACGGGGTTGGTGGGGTCAAGGTCAAGGTCACTGTTACTAAAAAATATAAAAACAATTTCTGCTCAATAACTTGAACATGCATTGAGATTTATTAAAATGAAACTTAATACATAGATACTATATATTGGGCCCTCGCTTGGGATTGTGTATAGGGTGGGTGGGATGAAGGTCAACGTCACTGTTACTAAAAATAGAAAAAGGGTTTCCCCTCAAAAGCTTGAGAACAAATTGAGACATGTAAATGAAACTTCATACATAGATACCTTATATCAAGACATCGCTTGATATTGCGTATGGGGTGAATGGGTTCAAAAATGAAGTCTAAATCAAGGTGAAATGTCAAGTTTTGCATATTTTTCAACAAAAAAGGGGGCATAACTCTGGTGTTTGTGGCCCAATCCGGCCCAATGTTGACTTCTACAATGTTCTTTTGATAATGCACAAACTGTGGAAGTTTGGTCAAGATTGGTAGAAAAAATGAAGTCCCTATGAACGAAAAAGGCAATTGTGCGGGACTATTGTTTTGCCCCAAGGACAAAACACAAGCAAACAAGACACTGTGTTCGATAAACACACATGACCCAGGTTAGTGCTGGACAGCCCATTTGAATTATTCTAAGTCCAAATTAGGTTAAGGTCAAAGTATATGGGTGGATTGCAAATGGTCATAAGCAACAACTGTGTAATTATCTAAGTGTTGTAGTAAACGGTGTTGGTGCTAGACGAAACGGTAAATTTACTTAACCTCGTAACGGACGGACAGGACAATCACTATATGCCTCCCGTATCAAGATGTCGGGGGCATGAAAATCTCTGCATGAAGCAACTGGGTCTTGCATTGTTTTGTTGTTGTTTTTTGGAAAAGGCTGGTATACTGTATCAAACAGTGTTTTTGTTTTGTTTTGTTTTTTAAACAAAATAGTATAACCTAACATTGTAAAGTTTCAACCAAGGATTATTGTGTAATTTTATGTGAAAACTGAATTTTGAACATGTACCGTTTTCCTTTGAGCAGCTTTGGCAGAATTCTAGATATTTCAATACATTAAAACAAAAATCTAAACCCTCTTGTCCAACAGCTGTGTGACTTTGACAATAGTTGGTTAAAATACATTTTTCCATTCATGGAAACAGCATTGTTTATACATTTACAAACACTGGGACTAAATGAACATGCATTATCTGGATTTATTGATTGGTGAAAAAATAACAATGAAGAAACAAAACATGTTAATGATGGTTTATTCACTACACTTAGCACAATTCACAGTTTCTGGTAGTCCCCCTGGTACTTCCTCCTCTCCCCCAGGCGGTTGTAGCCCTCGTAATTGATGCCAGGAACCTGCTCGAACTTCACAGGGTCTGGTTCGCTCAGCTTGATGGCGTTATCCTTCAGGGCAGAGAAGAAGGCTTCGATCTGAAACTATGAATGAAGACTGTAGTAAGACCATACTAGCTTTATTGGTGCTAAAACTGTTATATTGTTTAAAGGGTTATTAAAGGGAGACTACCAACGTTGAATGTTCCTTATAATTTTACTGTTACACTGCATGTGCATCGTAAATGGTTTCTCTAAGGAAAATTAATAATATTCAATTAGGTTACTGTAAATTTATCTATTTTTTTTGTTTTGGAAGAAGATTCAACTACCAATATGATTTTTGTGTGTTTTAGATGCATTAATTAACCACCATGTATGTACAAGGACTATTGTGTTAGTCTTACAATGCAAAGAAGTATAAGTAATAGTATGTATAATAAATTAATAATACATTTTGTCATGTTTTATTTACATATTGTATTGAATTTGATAAACATACATACTGAAGATTCCAGTACAGTAAGTGCCTTATTTAATATATATTGATCCAATTAATTAGATAAGAATTTTTAGGGATGTATCATGATACCAGACTATGATACCCACGTGTTATCACTGTACTGTGTACAAATGTGTTTTGCTCTTTTCTGTTCTTGATAACATTATATTTTCTAGATAACAGATTAAAAATGACATTTAAACTTCCCATTCTCATAAAATTCCCTTGAATGCATCGTAAAAATAATAAACAAGTGATGTCACTTTCAGGTGACATATAACCCCGAAGGCGCTTTCAGTAAGTGCCACATTGACACCGAAATGAATCTTTGTAAATAAAAGTGAATGAAAAATGTAAACTATTACTTCAGTCAAAACGGCGCTCTAGAAAAGCTTATGACAAAATTTAACCAAAATTTCTAAATTAAAAAAGGGGCATAAATCTGCGAAAGTACCAAACAGTGTTACGGGGGTTGCTTTCCCTGGTGGAGACATTGGTAGTAAAGACGTATATTAAGTTTAAAGTAAATACCTTTGATAGTATTCAAGATATTGGACTTTATGAAAAACTTTGGGGGCATAATAAAACAAAGCATGGTTCACACATCCTACTTTTTCTGAAGTTTTTGATCCCTTTGTTTCATCATCAGCTGTTTTGTTTTCGGCATCATCATAGAACACTTCAGTGATTCCAGCTTCCAACATCCTCCGAGCCAACAGATGACCCAGATTCCAGGAGGCACACACATCATTGTGTCTGGAAGTATAAAAACATTGGAAACAACACAGGTCTACAAAGACGATGGTGTAAGATTATTCTACAAGGATCAATAATATAAACAGTTAAACCAGACTTGTCACAAGTTGTGTCACATTTTTGAGGAATACTATTAAGCATTGCCATATAGTTAAGGGATTTAACTGAAAGATAAAGTTCAAAAGGTCTATTAAATCTCAAATTAAGTTTTGGTGTAGGTTGGTTAACAAATAATTTAATTACATAAGCACATACATATGAAAAATCTGAATGACAGAAGTGAATGTCTTAAGAGGCAGAAATTGATTGGCCAATGTTTAGTGGACAAAATATGACAGAAGTGATTGTCTTAAGAGGCAGAAATTGATTGGCCAATGTATAGTGGACAAAATATGACAGAAGTGATTGTCTTAAGAGGCAGAAATTGATTGGCCAATGTTTAGTGGACAAAATATGACAGAAGTGATTGTCTTAAGAGGCAGAAATTGATTGGCCAATGTATAGTGGACAAAATATGACAGAAGTGATTGTCTTAAGAGGCAGAAATTGATTGGCCAATGTATAGTGGACAAAATATTGTAGTAAGTTAGTAAAAGGGTACTCTGGAGTTCTCTTATTTGCAATAATATGTTTTGCATTGCATTACAAACAATTTGGAAATAAACAACAATTGCATATGCCAGAAATGTTACTATCATTATGCACTAATAATAAGAACATTTGGTGTTATCTACATATTGTACTTAGTCATCTTATTAGCTTTCTACTAGACTATGTATTTAGTCAGCTTGTTAGCTTTTTACTAGTAGACCAAGTATTTTTGAAAAATGAAAGCTTAAGCGACACTACAAGATTTTTAACATGTCATACTTGGTCATTAAACTGCAATACATTTTCTACCACATTTTTGTGAATTTATGATATAACATACAAAGGTAATACATGGTCCAAAACCTAAAAGTGTCCGATGAAGATCCACACTTACTTGTAGAGGTACTTTAGAACGGCTGGTTCTTTTGTTGATGCTTCTATAAAAACCTTGCCAGAGAAGTGAACGATGCAGGCAGACATCTTTAACTTGTTGTACACCAACATAAAACATTTCCAGTCAGGACAAATGGTTAAAGTGGCCTGAAACTTTTCCCCTTATTATGTCATACCATTTAAACTTATGCTAAGTTGCACATGTGATAATACAGGATCGATTGCCAGCCAAAAATTCTGAAAAACAGTATAGGATGTGGAGCTTAGTAAATGTGTGTTGCACACAAGTTGACATAGAGTGCCTGTTATGAAGTTCATCATACATGTTTATTATTATCTGAGCATAAATAAAATGTATAATGATTTTTCAAAGTATTACTAGTATATAGATAAACAATAATTATTTTATAAGACCTTCGTTATAGCAAATAGTATGCATGCCAATAGTATTGCAAGTTTAACAACAGCGAAGTTAAGTCTTACTTGGGATAGAAGTCTTTACGAGGTGCTTGGAATTTCCAGCCTTGCATTTTCACTGCAATACCCATTCGTTCCAGAGCTCTGAAAAGGGGTTGATCAAGAAGTTATAATCAATTGTAGATTTTCTGGTTTGAGCACTTTTTTTCATAAAATGTTTGACTCCGGAAGACTGTTTATTGACTGCGCTAGATTCAAAAACTATTTTCTGAGCAAATATATTTCCAAAAGCCATAATAAATGTTGTGTTAATTGCATGCTATATTTCTTCAAAAATGATTGATTGTAAGACACATATGGCAAAGGCACACACAACTGCAAAGTTGTAAGCCTACTAATTATAGTATATTTATATATATACATACCTTGGATTACGATTTTCAAACAAGGGATTCACTTTAATCTCGCAGTTTGCCTTAACTTGTGAATCACAGTACATCTTGTAACTGAAATAGACAAAACATCTTAAATAATAAAATATGTTTAAATACATTAACCTTAAAGTAATTAATAAATTGTGTCCATTACGAAATCCTGTTTCCGCCAGTTGAATTTCGCCCTGTGCTTTATGAAAGAGCGACGATGCAACATTTCAAATTCTATAATGTGCAGATCTTGTACTGAGACATTTCATAGACACCTGAAATTTGGATGATAATCATTATAATATTATGTCTACGAATTGTACCCAGCGATAATTATTGCCCAAATCGCGCATCATTGATTGCATTGTCGCCATCTGGGCTCTGGCACACAGTGATAATTATCGCCACCCCCCCAGACAATATGCACGAGATGACAGATATAACCTTTATGTTAAAATGATAATAATTGCTTTCATTTAAGAGATCTCATATTCTACAATATCATCAATATCGGAGATCATGTGCCTAGGGAAAGATCTAGAAATGTAATAAGACTGGTCCTGCTTTCCACCCTGCTAATTTTTAGCAGCACCCTGTACCTTTTGTAATCCTCGATCTTTCCCTATGTGCCATCGCTTTTACTGTTATGCATGAAACACAACTTAATTCATGTAAAAGATGACAGTACATAAAATATATTCCTAACAACAATCAATCCGGGGGCCAAGATACGACGATGCAACAACTCGAGATTTGGGCGACAATAAGTGTTGTGTACGATTTCCTAGCCAATGCAACAACTCAAGACTTGGGCCATAATTATTGCTGTGTGCACTTTCATAGACATCAAAATTGTGACAGTTTGTGTCCATGTTTTAGAAAGTGCGAGATCTGTAGAAAATAATAATTAAAATGTCACAATGCTGCATCGCTGCAGTCTTGTACAGAGCGAAATTTTAACTGGCGAAATCAGGATTCTTAGTCCATTATGGTTTGCCTTGTTTTTTTATTCAATTGAGCAATTCAAAGAGCGAGATCTGTAGAAAATCATAATTAAACTGTCACAATTTTGATAAGTTATTATGTATGTGCATACATTTTCAATTTGTTCCTACCTTTGATAATATAAATTAGTTGCATACTATTATGTACATTTCGATGATAAATATCCGAATGTATTATCCGAATTTCGAGCAGTGCTGATGGACATTGGAAACAAATGTAAAAGCAAACTGCTTGAACTTCTCGATTACAAACCTGTTAAAGACACTAATGTTCGACATGACAACGGTGATGTATCAATGAAATAAGGCGAAATCAATCGTAACAATGACATTTTTAAAGATATCAATGAAGGACATTAATATTGCTATTTTCATAACTACATTTTTTTTTTATTTAGCAAGAAACAACAACAACAACAACACAAGATGACGAGGTGATGGGGAAACGTTATTACTGTGATTTCTGTGACAGGTCATTTGCTGATACGGGTGTCAACAGAAATAATCATTTTAAGGGCGTCCAACACCAACGCTTAAAGAAGCAACATTATGATGCATTTCGTGGTAATGGATATTTTATTATTCGCCCCCATACCTTTCGATCCAATCTACTCAATAAACAAGATCTAGCTGCTTGAAAAGTAATTGCTCGGACATTCTGGTCCCAAAAGTAATGCAATCATGTTACTCTTTATGGCCCTGGCAAATATTCAGTTACTTTATAGTGTCAGTATTTGTCTTAGAGTCACAACGAAGTAGTGTGCACGCGTGAGTATAAGAACCAGCCACCCGGTTAGCTCAGATGGTGAGCGCCGTGCTAGTGTTCGGTCAGTCGTAGGTTGGAGTCCCGCACCTGGTGCACTTTTCCTCCCAGGTTTACTTTATGAATGTAGCCCTATTTAAAAAGGAATGCTAAATTTGTTTGTTTTGTCAAGCCTTAGTAATAATACAGGTGTTGTAATTCATTATTTTCTCTGCTTAGCTTATATGGTCTGATATCTTGTGTCTTATATGTTTCTTCTTTTGTAGATCCAGCTACAATACTTGCAGAAGAGAGCACTAAAATGCCTTGCACAAGATTCCAGTCAGGTCTGTGAATTGGGTTCCAAGTATGAAGTTATATTTTAAGGACTAGTGACAGCAAGATGTTAACCAGGTTTTAGATTAAGGCAATAGAGAAGAACAATAAGAATGTGTACTTTCTGTTAAACAATCTAGTCAACACATTCAAAAGTTCGAACACCAAAGAGTAACAAAATAATACAAATGCCACAGTAGTGCATTGGAAATAATGTTCACCTTGTGATGTAACTAAACATGTTAGATCCCTGCTCAGAAGGCTTATGATGAACTTTCTCAAGACACCAATAACTGGTTCTACCCAGAAAATGGACATTAACATGTCTCAATAAGCCTTAGGCTTTCAGCAACATCAAGCTAAAATAGTTTTAAACTTAAATAATACAATGTTTATCTATGAACTGTTTTTATCTATCTTCACAAATACTTATGTGTACGACTTCATGTATAATAATATTGTTAGCATAAAACTAAGGCAAAACTATCACATTATTTAATTATTTTAAGAACCGACAATGTCCAACCTTTTTGTCATCCATTTGACATGCGGCTAATTTCTAACCATATTTGTGACTGATCACAGTAGTGGTAAATGATTTTAGGTAGTTGTGACTTTGGCGACAGTTGCAAGTTTTCCCGCATGACACCAGAGAGGCGACACCATCTTCAAGAACTAGGTAGGTTGGAGTAGATGACTTCATCACAATAGGAACATAAACACTAATAGTCTCAGTCTGAATACTGCCAGGACTGAAGACTTTTAATGCCCCCGGCATCTTGATGCGGGAGGCATATAGCGATTGTCCTGTCCGTCCGTCCTTCCGTCCGTAACAAGGTTAAGTAGATTTTACCGTTTCGTGTAGCACAAACACCGCTTACTACAACACTTGGATACTTACACAGTTGCTGCTTATGGCCATTCGCTATCTATCCATATCACCCGACCTCATTTTGACCTTGAACTTGACCTAAATTGCTCTTATTCAAATGGGCTGTTTCTTGGATCACTCGATTTTACCGGTTTTGTCTAGCCCCAACACCTCTTGCAACAACACTTAGATATTTACACAGTTGTTACTTATGACCATTCCCAATCCACCCATATCACCCAACCTCACTTTGACCTTGACCTTTACCTAATTTGCACTTATTATAATTCAAAATGGGCTGTTTCTTGTTGACACCCAAACCTGCCCAATGGCCTCGCCCTACATGAAAACCATAAGATCTAAAGGGGACCCATTACTCCATGTTAAAGATGCGCCACACAAAGTTCTCCAGCTACGCCCCATTCACATCAGTGAATTGGCGGATCGTATGGCGGTGGAGATCAAAGATCGCCGACGTCTAACTGGGTGTCACATCAGGCCCTACCTAATTAAAAAGGAGTTTAAGAAGACACCTGCCCCCCACCTCCCAAAGTCACGGCCCCACCCACAGAGCTCAAAGAAAAAAGCCATTCAAAGGCAGCCACTCCTCCTCCCGTGTCCCAGCCCGGGGGTACCTCTGGCGTTGGGGGAACCAGCGTAGCGTGCAGTTCCCGGCCCCGGCCCAGTCGGCCATTGCACTCAACCGGCCGGCTAAAAACACCAAGGTCATGCCGGAAACTGCACGCTAGAACCCCACGTTCCTCCCGTATCCCCCAAATCTCATCCATTAAGCGCAGGTAATAAGCCCCGTCATTGATAGAGAGCTGAATATCTTTTCTCATAACTTAGGTGGCTTATCTAGCCAGAAATTTGTTGAAATTGAACATTTTCTTGACTTAAATAATTTTATTGACATCGTGGCAATCCAGGAAACGAAATTTTCTGATTATAATGTTAGGAAAATCCCCGGCTACAGAACATAATTCAAAAACCATACTAATCTCGACTCTAATATTGCCGGAGGATTAGCTTTTTTTTTTGGAGGACAATATAAACTATGAGCTAATGGGAGTGGATAACCCTTTAAAGGTTGATGGTAGTACGGCCATTGAGGTGCTGGCAATCAAAGTTCACCATAATAAGAACCGTCCACTAATATTGGTCAACATTTACTCAAGAGGGTGTGCACTTGAGTATCTTAATAGCATCAGTCAACAACTTAGGACAGTTAAATGACCATGTGATATCGTTTACACAGGGGACTTTAATGCACACCACCCTGCATGGGGCTCCACACACACCACCCGGAAGGTTAAGCTGTGATTGACTCACTCTACCGGGGTTACTTTATGTTTAGACCTTACCGTAGCCAGCCCCTCCTTGGCCAGTACTTCTGTATGGGAAAGTGTCAATGATAATTTGGGGTCTGACCACTTTCCGCAATTGGTCACCCAGTGTGACACTGTTACACAGGAGGCCGGCACCCACACCTCCCAGGAGATCAAATTTCTTCTCAAGGAGGCTGACTGGGACGGTTTGGGAAGTTGTGTTCAGACCTCTCCCTTGCAGATGTCCACTCCAGGACATTCATATAATTGCAGCAAGTATGTTTTGGGACTTGATCCCAATTGCACCAAGTGGCCGGAAACCCTTCACCGCTGGTCATCTGCTGCTGGAATGCCCCAGTTTGACAGTCCAAGAACAACTTTTAAACAGCATTTTACTGAAAATGCTGTTCCTTTTCATTTAAACACCATTTTGAACCCGGGTGGGCCAAACAGGGGTCTCTATCACAGAGCACTTGCCACCTGTCTCTTGGACTGTCAGATCACCGACATAATTTAATTATCTATGGGCGGCCTGTTGTGTTACCAAGTCTTTCCCCACACAGGACACTAAGCCGGGGATCAGCGCCTGGAGGGGGACTCGAGTCGCTTGCCTTAGATAGTTCTGTGTCTAACTACTATTTTACATACATGATAAATGACTAAAACTACTTACTTATTTACTACTATATTTTGTGTATATTGTTATATACACATGTTTCTCCCTGTTATTGGGTTTTAAACCCTTTAATCTCTTCATAAGTATAGTTAAACCCACGAAAATGGAGTGTTTGCAACATATATTCCCCTCCCAAGTATAATTTACCTCATTTTGTACTTCCTTTGCATATGTATTGAAATTTGTTTACCGTTTTGGCTGTATTTTGCCGTATTTATTCCATCTGCATGTTTACTTAACATGCAACTAGTTACATTGGGTAAATAACATGATTTTTACCCTAAAATACCTTTTTTCCCTTAAATTGGGGATAATATTCAGTTTACTGCTAAATTTGCAGTTAAAGGGAAATAACCCTAAAAGGTTTAATTTACCTGCTTTTACTCAATACAACTGTTTTACAGTAAAAGGGAGACTACTCCTGCCTTAAATATTTTATATGCATGTCAATACTCCATTCTATCCCTTATACCATCCAAGGGAGACCAGCACCGCAAACACTCCATGTCCTCTATCTAGGACACACAGGCTGCCCATAGTCTACACTCACTGAGCCGCGATGGTTGGGGGGGGGAATGCCATCACTCCTATATATTGCTCTTTTCTTTTAATTCATGCGGTGAAGTGCCCCGGCCTTTCCGACCAAAGCCAACCTGGTTGACTTCGGTTTCCTTATTTTAAGAACCTTTTTTTTCCAATAAACACATTAGTGTACTTATACAATTTTCAGAGTTTTAATTAAACCCGTTCTTAAAGCAGTTTTTAAAGTATATGAAAGGACGGGCCAATTCACTGTTTTAACTATAATATAGTCTGTTTGTGAGCAGAACAGTTTTAAATGTACAAATTTTGTTTCTTAATTGCTACATACATATATTGTGTATTTGACAGAATATTTTATTCTTAATTATTAATGTGCCTTGATCATAGTGCATTCAATTTGTGTGGACCTTATCCCATAGAACCACTACTACGTCCCCTCAAAACCCTGGTCCCTACATCTGCCGTGCCAGCTTGCGTCCCTCCACACTCTTCAAATCCGCCTACCATCCTATATTCTTATCCGCCATTAGAGTTTTTACCCCACCCGTTGGCTAAGAACCGTATTTTTGTATATAAAACAGTATAAATTTTACTTTATTAAATACCACTTTGACCCAGTGGTTATATTTCTTTAACACACCTTTTTTGATAATTAAAATGGCCTTATAACACTTATTAAGGCATTGTTCCATATACCTATGTCTAAAGACTCCAACAAACTCTATGAATTATCAGTAGATTCATAGGTTTCAATAACTTGGTGAAGAACCCTGTATAAACAACCCTATGCAGACAACTCATTAAGCTATTTATTCCTCTAGGGTGCAAACAATAATTATAAATAATAGAAATACTCTAAATATTTCTTTTTTTCGTAAGTTTTGGTGAACCACACGTTATACATGTGCTGTGACCATCAGAAACATGCTTGTTTCTGATTGGTCAACAGTCATTAACGCCCAATTGAAGTAGGTCAAGCCGTTTTTGGTTAATTTGTCGTATTTTTCGACATTAAACTGCTATTTACACTGTTTAGCATATTCCTAGTCCCTTGACTCTTTCTAACTTACACATTACAAACCCATATATATTTGGAATTAGTGATATTTAGCCTATTGAAGGGCAGATAATTCCTGCTTGTCCAAATTCTTTATTCATTTTTAATCATCTCTATATCTTGCCATCATGGGAAACAACTCTTAACAGACCAACTGTATTTTATCTAGTACACTGGAACAATAATAGGCAATGCTCAGTAGAGCATTCAGAGGGTTAAACCCAGCCTGTTTTTACATTGTATATTACTGGCTTTGTCAATGGTTAACAGTACTGTACTTTTAGTTTCAATTTATTTATTTTTGCCTGAGTTATAAGGTATTAGAAATGTTATTTCTGAATTTTTACTACTTTGTGCTCTTATATTGTGCACAATTTATATTGATTATTTAAATTTACATTTCATGGACCTCAGACTAATTGGCAAATAAATGCCATTACTATACTGAATTAATATTGTTCATAAGCTGCAGGAATCCCCCTATCTCCTCTCTATATTCCCCCCTTTCCCTCCGTGGCTTTTCATGAGCCATGGCGCACAGGATAGTAGTAACACATATCTTAATTTAAATTTCATGTTATTATATATGTCTCTGTTGCTAACGGAGCCCTCCCGCAACCTTGGCCAATCTGATTGACCAAGGATTCCTTATTTTATGCCATTTTTTAGTTAAGCAGTTTGCCACGTTTACTATTGTAAAGTATTAATAAACCCCATTTTATTGCAGATTTTATATAATATGGGGAGGACCCAGCTATCAATTGTTTAATGTGTACTATATATTGTTTTAACCCACATGGGTAGTAAGTTTCTTAATTTTATGGCAAGTATTTTGATCATATTGTTAATAATGATCAAGTTGCCATTGTTTCTTTGTAATATCACATATTTTGATTTTCTGAAGTTATTCTTAATGTAGAAATTTGTATATTTTTAACAAATAACTGTTTTATAGAAGTGTTATCCACATTTAAACTTTTAAAGTGTTAAACTACCTATTTTAAGTGTCCCTATCTATGTAGAGCATGTAAACCTGTGCGCCCGCCTGGTCCCAGTATCTCAAAATACCATTCAAGCACCGCAGGTCAAAATTCCCATCCCCGACCGGTGCTATCCCTTCTTTTAATAATCACCAACAAGACAAAGTCTTCCTTTCATGTGCTCCCCAGGGTGATTTTCTTTTATTTGTATATATCTGTACAGTCTAGACAGTTCCTTTTATTAGTTATATCTTGTTTTATTGTGTTATTTTAAAGGCCCTAAAAAGTTAGCTGTTTGATAGTGCCGGAAGGATGTAATATATGTTTTATCCTAAATTTTACTGTTATGTTGTTCATTTTCTTAAATTGTCACCCTGTGGTAGGCTACACTCCACTAAATAGCCTGCATTAAACTTAAAAGACAGGGTCTCAGGTTGGAGCAACAAGTTATAATCCCTGTCTACAAGAGTTCACCATTAGTGAAAAGCATGTCATGCAATTGTAACATCCATCATTAAAATATATATACCCATTATAAAGAAAATATTACATACCAACCAACATATACTTGCAGATGCAAGTTACGTTAGCAATCTCACATTAATTTACTTGCTTTTAATTGAATAGTCCTTCTTCATTGTATATTAAAGTATAACTACTTTTACCTTATAATAAATAAAGATTAGTAAGCATATTTTAACCTATTTTCTCTATTTCCATATATTAAGACATGCACATTATACAGATATTGTAAAACAATGCTGAACCACTTAGAGATCTGGATATAATTAACATTGTTTACAGTCAATATTGTAAATATCGTCACATGTGCATTTGCATATTGGTTTTAAATTTAATATTACATATTGTATATGGTAAGTTTTACCTGATTTTGACCCAATCTCTAATTAAGAAAGACTCCAACAACACCGTTGCAGCATTTGCTGCATAACGGGTTTAGAAAAATGATGATACACATAAAATTATGTGTTCCCACCATTTAACTCTTATTCTAGTTGGGCTATTATGTGTTCCCACCATTTAACTCTTATTCTAGTTGGGCTATTATGTGTTCCCACCATTTAACTCTTATTCTAGTTGGGCTATTATGTGTTCCCACCATTTAACTCTTATTGTAGTTGGGCTATTATGTGTTCCCACCATTTAACTCTTCTTGTAGTTGGGCTATTTTCTCCAATTTGTATTTTCTCATGTTAATATAGGTTAATCTCTGTTTTTCCCTTTTTTCTCTGTTTGCAAAGAAACTTTTACTTATTTAGTCCTCTTGTCAAACATAAATATCTTAATAATAAATAGAATAGTCTGTTACACATTTCCACAATATATATTTTTTTTACTGTTAGTCTCTCATAATATTAATATTAAGTAAAGGGAGACCTGATTCAATACCTGTTTGCTTGGTTGTTTTACAGTGTAGGTCTATAATAGTATAAGGGAGGTAACTCCTGTTGACAAATAAAATGTAATTGCAGAATTACTCTTCTTTAAACTGTGTATACCTTGTTATTTGATTTCTTTAAATAAGAACAGTGTGCTATTAAGTGAAATGTTAGAAATCCTCAATATTATTATTATATATTATGGTATTATTATGCTCTCTAGTGATAAATATGCAGAGTGTTTGTTTGTATAAAGTATTATACCACAATACAGTTTTATACAATAGTATATTGTGCTTTATGAAAATTTTTTGAACAGTTTTACAAATTTTGCTATTTTTAAAGCATAGATTTTTACTATTAGCACCGCACCCACACTGCAAAGTTTTACATTACACTGCAAAGTTATTATGTAACTTTCCCGCCATATTAAGGGAATTGTATAGTTTATTATATTTATGCTAAGTATTTATGTTAAGCAGTGTGCTCGGGCAATGGTTTTCAACTGAAGTCCCGAGAGTAAACAACCCCAATCATTCATTCTTTCTAATTTAATTATTTTCGGTATTTACTACCTATACAATGTGTTGGTTCACCAAAATATGTTATATTAGAATAATTATTAAAGCCAACACTTTCTGTAAAAAGTCACTGCGTGAGCGGTTTTCAATTCTCAATGACTTTACCACATAAATTTAACATTTTATCGTTCTCCAAATCCATTTATGTTTTAATATGCTATAGTATATACCTGTGGCATAAGATAATTGCAATCCCAAGTCAAAAAGTTATTTATTAACTTTTATTTCAACCCCCAAACTCATTACAGTTTTGATAAATGTTAACACGATAGCAATACCTTGACTGTGACGTCACGCGCACTCCCCAATTTCGATTGGCCGACCGATTTTCCCTTGTCATTCTAAATAGGTCAATTCATTTTTAACGTCTTTTTTGCACGGAAACTAAGCTGTTTTATTGCTACTTTGTATTCTTATAAACATACATTTTCAACACATAATATTTAGTAATCATAATAAATAGTGAATAGTTTATAAAGTAACATACAAAATAATGTCAGTATATAATGTTGTGTCATAAATATAACACAGAGTACCGTTTAAATGGTGGTGTTTTGTTTAACACTATTGTGTATTATATAAACTGAGATTTTGATCCTCACATAGATTTTAAATATTATGGCACCGTATCCACACTGCACTCTTTATATACGTTGTGAATTCCCATTGTGGAATAGTTATAATAATTGTGATACTATGTTAAGCAGTGTGCTCGGGCAATGGATTAAAACCGAAGTCCCGAGGGTAAACAACCTAACGTCGTCATCTCTTTCTTGGTAGACTAGATTTAACCGTTTCATCTAGCACCAACACCACTTGCTACAACACTTTTGATACTTACACAGTTGTTGCGTATGTTGCGTATAACTATCCCCAATCTACCCATATCACCAACCTCACTTTGACCCTGACCTTTACCTTATTTGGACTAAGAAATGGGCTATCCAGCACCAACCGGGGGCATGTGTGTAAGGGTATCACGTTTACAGATTTTTCTAAACGTTAAACGAAATGAAATAAACGAAACGTTACCGTTTAAACGGTATCCCTATGTCCGTTTTAAAAGCATCAGATCAGTGCCATCGCATTTCCAAACTGAAAGTAGTAATTATTTCCGGAAGTTATATTCAGTGCATATCCCATTCGCGCAATGACGTCATATTAAAACCAACTGTTCTCGTCGTTGTCGAACCATTGGGTTACACTTTGTCTACTTACATGCCGTAATATTTTGTAACAAAGACGAATTAATATCGAACCCACATTTCTTCAATAAGAGTAAACCGGTTTTATTCGTTAGCACAGTTGGTGAGTTGAATTCGTAATACAGATTGCATAAATGAGGACGTAAAAAGCTCTGGATAAAAAAATACAAAAAAAACAACAACACGTATTTATTGCATTTGAAAACGTATAGATCTGTATTGCATTTAACTATATTCTATTTCTGTGTTTTCCGTTTATATTGTACCAGAATTGCCATGCTGTTCTGTTAAGTTCATGTTTCAAACGTTTAATCCTTGTGAGTGAGATACTGATTTCGTTATAGAAAGCGATACATATTGATAAATAAACCTGTTGAACCCGTTCGATGTTGAGTTATGTATAAACTCAATTAAACCAGTAACCTATACAGACTTTACGGAATTTATTTGTAATTACTAGTAGGATAGTAGCGCGATAAGCCAAAAATTGACAACGCTTCAATAGTTGAATATTGACATTTATAGTGCAGGGTAAAATTTTACTAAGCTACTTACGCAATTCCTAAACTTTCAACCGTATTTTAAATTCAGTGAAGACTATTCAGTTTATTAATACTTTGATAAATTTTATGTTTTCGAGCGAAGTCATAGCATATTTATACATTCCAAGAAATTATTAACTTGCATCAATCTGTTATATTTAAAACTCAATTACTTTAAAATGTGTGCGTAAGTCTACGACTAGCGTTAGTAGTTTAGTAAAATGGTACCCCGACCAGTTTATTTAAGTGTTTATATTTGAAATACTGAGACAAACAATAAAATTTTCAATGTTTTACTTAACAAGATGTACATCAAAACGAGTATCTGTTCATTAAATTGGCTGCATCAGGAATGAACTCGCTGGCGTGGTTTGCGTACCCGTCGTCCCGTAAAGGTTTACTCACTAGATTTGTGGAGGAACACCAGTTTGTCCACTGATGAAGAGTCTAGGGACGCCCTAAGCTTAGTAACGGTAGCTCCAGCAACGGAAAACACTCGCTCCGATGGTACGGAAGTTGCTGGCACACCGGTCAATTTTCTCGCAAGAACTGCAAGTCGGGGATAGGTGTCCATGTTCAATTTCCACCACAGAAATGGACTTTGACTTAATGGGACAGCTTTATCACACAGATAACGCTCAAGTTCTTCGGCACCATTTGACGGTGTAGCACTGGTTGTTGCCTGGAAATATCCACCTAACAAAAATGCCATGTCATCTTGGTCAAGTTTCGATCGCTTGCTTGGCCCTGGTTGAGAGATTATATTTGGGCTATCGGCGGTTGGTTGAGACATCGGCAACTGTAAAGTGTCCACACGCTCAAGCACGCTCTCATGAACCAGTTTCCGCTGGGGCTCCGTCAGAAACGGCAGTGATCTGTACCTGGGGTCAAGAAAAGTGCATATGACCGGCAAGCTTGATGTGATTTCGTCACTGTCAATGTGATACCTTTTCACCAAATCAGAATGCACGTCTTTCTTGAATTTTGCAACAGCGGGAGTGTCTTGGTCATTCTCAGCGAGGTGGTGGTTTATTATACTGAAAAGTATCGGGTAAATACCACCGACGGTAGGGTACAGCTCTGAACACATTGTTCTCGTTGCAAAATATAGCGGTTTTAAAACCGGGACCAGACCCTCAATTATTTTCAGCTGGTCATCAGTTAGGTCAAGAGAACGCGCATCAGCGATTTTTGTTACGGCTGGGTCGTGCAAGACGGCATACACCGGTAGACGCTGTTCGAGAAGCCTTTCGAGCATGTCGTATGTTGAATTCCAACGTGTTTCACAGTCAATGATTAAGCTGTTTTCCTTGGACTTGGAGCCCATTTGCTTTTGTTTTTCTTCAAGTGCATTTGAGACGACAACGGATTTTCGGAAGTGTTTTACTAATCTTCTGCATGAAACCAATGCCTTTCGGATAGTCTCCGACTTCTCAAACCCACTGCGAATGGACAATTGTAGCGTGTGTCCAAAACAGCGTACGTGAGTCCACTGAAGTTGTTGTACGCACGCCACCATATTTGACGCATTGTCAGTTACAATAGCGGAAACATGCTCATCTTTTATGCCGAATTCCTGGGTTATCGATTTGATTTCCGCTGCTGTATTTTCTGCAGTGTGTCGCTCTTTGACAGCTCGAGTGGCCAACACTCTGTTGTGGTAATTCCAATCTGCAAACAGAAAATGGAATACATTAAACATCTTCTTACACGCTTAAATTAGCTTTTTTTTTACAAGATACTTTATCATTTTTGGCATAATACTAAAGTCAACATTCAAATTTCACTAACGTGATGAGGTATTTTTTCCTACATCCAAATTGACAAACTCGTACATGACGTATATTTGTTTACTAAATCATTGCATCACTACAGTAAACTTAAAATATGTCCTATTTCATTATAAACATGCCGACGAATTAAATGTCAAATTTCAAATAATTAAATGATTAATGTACTGTAATGTACTGTGGGTTCCATAAACTGATTTGGTATGAAATTATGTTATTAAAAATATATCAATGCATTTATAGTTTGTGCTTACCTTCATCAATGAAGTGACAAGTTACTGTAATATAGCCCTCCGTTGCAAGGCTAGTCCAATGGTCCGATGTCAGTGCCACGCCAGTCTGCTTGGATAATACGTTTAGCAGTTCGCTTTTTTCCGACTCGTACATTTTTGTAACGTAAGTTGACACTGTGCTAGGGCCAGGCACGTCATACGACGGATTAAGCTCTCGACAAAAGTCAATGAAACCTTCTCCATTTACAATGGAAATAGGTCGGAGATCTCGCGCACACATGAGGGCTAATTTCTCTGTGCAAACTATCCATTTTTGCCGAGTCATCGTGGGTTTGGCAAAATCAGTCAGCTTCCGCTGCTGTTTCTCACTATCGTCTGCGGACGTTTTAGTTGCATCCAGTCGCACAGACTTGTGAACCATTTTTATGTGGTTCGCCATGGTCCCCGTACTTCCACCTTTGTACGACAACTCGGTTGCACACAAGTTACATTTAACCTTTTCTTTTCCGCATACTTCAATTTTAGTAAAAAAGTTCCAATACGGAGATTTTTTTCCGCGACCTGTCTCGTTCGCCATATCTCTAAAAACGAATGCCGATGAAGAAACGGCGGGAAAATTTCCTCGTGCACTTCGTGCCGACGCGCGTCGAATGTTCAAGACGATTCGGGGCATGCTCATGCAACAAATGGCGGGAAAATTTTCTCGTGCACTTCGTGCCGACGCGCGTTAAATATTCAAGACGTTTAGTCCGTACATGGTGTATTATTATGTTTACGGTATTGTGAATAAGGGCCATCTGGCGCACGTGATACAAATACGAGTCTTTTTCAGCAGCTGTTAATAAGCTTGCAACGTCGTAACGTAATGAACTAAAATGGATTCTGTTGATATTGACTGTCGTTTAAACGTTTACTGTTTTTGTAAACGTTTTTGAGCAAAACACGAAACGCGACCGTTTAAACGTTTAAACGTGATACCCTTACATGTGTGTATATCAAACACAGAATCTTGTTAAGTATTAAAAGCATTATTTATATTATTCATTGCTGTTGATGACATACAATGTTGTGTAGAGGTAATGTTACTGGGAACTATTTTAAATTTTTTATAGGTAATTTATTTTTGAAAGCATTAATTACCTATATTACATTGTCCATACTTGTAAGTTGTCACAGATGTCTATATTTTATGCCAAGGGCATGATGTAGTTAAGTAAATTGTAAGCTGTTATATAACTTCAGCATATGAAGGGTTTAGTATTCAGGACAAACTACGAGTATTTCTGATCCTTTTGGGTATACCAATGTGGCAGCTATTGACAGTTTGATGCTTACAGAATCCCTCTTAATGTGCGTTTTAGTTAATAAAAATAAGTCCTAACATCTGCAAAGAATCCACAAAAACTTCACTTAGTTGCACTATTAACCTGCTGAATTGTAAAATGTGTAATGAATCTTTCCAGTTCACCACTGTAAACTGGACATTTTTTACCAAATTAAAAAAGGGGTTTAAAAAGTGTTGTTGTCAGATGATTTTTAAAGCAATAGATGTTTAACACCCATTCCAGTAATGGCAGGAGTGGACCAATATGCATATACACGAATGTACATGTATGGATATCAACACATATTCTGTAAAGGAATTAACAATGTTGATTTGAAATTCCTGCATGAATTGGGAAAAAAATTTATGAACCGCAAAACAAAGACAAAGGGCTGTCAAAGAAATGAACTCCATTAAAGAACTGAAGGAGCCCTGTCTGGAAGAATGGTTAGAGAAAAGAAGCAAACGTCTTCGTAAGAAAGAAAATAATGAGGAAGAAACTGAAGAAGTACATTATGAATTACCTCCCTTTTTAAACGTACCAATTTACCTCCCATCACTATTGGGTGGCACTTTACAGTTTTAGCCGAAAATTCGAATTGGCAGTGAAAATTCTAATAAATAGGGATACAGTGAAACTGAGCAGCGTTTTGTGTGTTTTAGAAGTTGTAAGTATCAGATTTAAGGGCTGTAGTTTTGAATTACATGCGTAGTGAATTCTAAAATATGACTTATGTAAAGCCAGTGTATGTGTTGAGCCACCTTGCAGGTCTAATTACCCCAAAATGGAAGTCACATCCTCAGGATTACAGTTAGATAATAAGCACATATGGTTGAGTGCAGGATGCATATAATTTGTAAAATACAGTTTAAATGATATGTTTTGGTATCATTTTCAAGGTATATATGTAAGCAATAAGAAAAAAGGCTGTTTTTGTGCACTACTTTTGTCTAGTGGTTCCAAGCTTCATAACTTTTGGCCCATGTATTCATGCGCAAAACGGCAGCCTCCATGCCCGTCAAAACCGGTGTGTTTTTTCTAAGGTGAATATTTAGAGTTACAACACATAGAATTTTTTGATGTGCTGTTTTTTCAAACGGTTATGTCCTCATCTTTCCAACAATGTATGGTGATATATTGGAAAGTAGCTTATTCATGGTGAAAAGTGAGATCAAATGTTCAATATTTCGTATGTAACAAAGACGGAATTTATTTGCACATGCGTAACCAGCACATAAAATTCTTAAATAAGGATTCCTAGCTCTGAACGCCATATTGGCAGGATATTTAAAAGGGAGTACATACATTGGAATTTATTTTTAAAATCTGAATAGTTGACCCCCAGTTTTCTCAGTTGCAATCAAGTACCTGATAAGCTACGCAGACAGGCATGCAGTGTTTGAGGTGCTTGCATTTGCAGGAAAGTTGCAAATTGATGTTGAAAATCACCTAAATGGTCGCGAAAACTGGTGACATTTGAACCCCAAAATTGGCTGATCTTGCATGTTAAAATTATAGTGGAACTGTATGCATAATTTTTTTCCCTATATTTTTGTAAAGCCACAACCACAACAATATTGAAATGATGTTTGGTTTGTTTTCAGGTGTTGACATTATTAGTGTGTGCAAGACGGCTCGAACCCAGACCCCACCAGGCCAAAGTCCGAAGCCTGAGAAACTGTATAGTGCCCCCTTAAGGTAACATGGCAATTTATCAAAGTCAGCATATTCTCATGATATGGTATTTTTAAGTTTGTTCTGCACCTCAGCTCAGTGGATTGGATAGTATTGTCAATGTCGGGGCCATAATTCGATGATTATTGAGTCCCAAACAAGGGACGTAGCTCAGTAGCTGGATTTGTTGACATTTTACAAAAAGCATTGTTAGGTTTTGAAACAAGCTTCAGTTAAAGAATATGTTTATACGGATATAAAATAAAACGCATTTTGCTTTGTAACAGCTTAAAAAATCTACTTGACACACATTTGAATGGTATATTTATGTAGTTTGTGAATTGAATTTGTGTCTTTTATGCTCTTGAAATGGATAAAATGGCCCGTGGCATGGGCACACACTAGTGAACGAACAGTTATGGATAGTTCAAATACATCAAATTCAGCTGAAAAGATCTCGCAAACATATTTTGCAAAGATTTGAAAGGTTTTCAGACACAAATGACACGTGTTTATTGAAATGGATGTGATGGCTTCAGGCCAGTGCAGTTGCTGCCTATTTTATTCAAAGATGTAGTTTCTCGGCCATTCGTAAATAGCTATACGGGCAAACAAATGTAATATTCCTTGTCCATATTAGAATAATAATTGCCAACTTGAGTGGAGAATTTCCTTAGTGGCACAGACAATGCAGGAAAACAAGTGATTTTGAACCAGTTGGTACATCGGTTAACATGGTCCGCATAAACGCATACGTTCATTGTCGCTTCCTGTCCGGTCCAAACATTATTTAAGTTGTATGCGTGTGACTTTGCATGGGCTTCCAGCTTGCACGCATAAATGAATGTTTACTTGTTCATCAGTCTGAGGTGTTTTGTCACTCTTTTGCAGCAGGTGAACTGCCTTAAGAAGATCAGTTGTCATCTGTTGTGGATTTCCGCGACCGTAATCTGTGCCCTGCAGCTCCGGACCCATCTGACAGGGCCTTGTGGTGCTTGCGGTCTGATTTGTATGCCCCATATTGTTCACCATTATATGACTACAGTTATGAATCTTGCAAGTTTATACTTCTTGTGTACTGGGTTCATTAGTAGCATTCTTGTGCCTGTTTGGGTTGAAAAATATCATACTGTCAGTTAGAATACCACACATTACTGTGTAGCTAGCAGTTTTCTGAGCTTTGGTGATGCTTTGTTCATTCATGGGGTTCTGTTATTATGTGGACAAATTATCTTGGTGTGCAAATTGAATTAGGTGTTTGTGCACTGTGCTTAAACCATCAAATCAAGACTGCTGTTGTTACAAAGTGTAATTTTAGCAATGTTTCCATTCTCATAGTGTGGCTTCTTTGCAATTGTAAATTCTGGCCAAAAGCCGCAATGTCACATGGGTGCTTAAACATGAATAAAATAAAAAGAAGTCATTATATTCATTCAAATTATGGAAGTTAGGTTTTGGTTGCACTTTAAGGTAATGATTTCAGTTGGCCTCTATGGAACAGTGTGATGCCCCTTAAGGTAACATGGCATTTTCTGAAAGTCAGCATATTCTCTGGATAAGGTAAATTTAAGTTTGTTCTGCACCTCAGCACACTGGATTGGATAGTTTTGTCAATGTCCGGGCCATAATTTGATGATTATTGATCCCAAACAAGGGAGGTAACTCAGTAGATGGATTTGTTGACATTTATAAAGAGCTCTGTGAGGTTTTGAAACAAGCTTCATTTAAAGAATATATTTATACCGATATAAAAGAAATTGCACTGTGCTTTGTAACAGCTTAAAAAACCAATTGACACACATTTGAATGGTATATTTATGTAGTTTGTGCATTGAATTTGTGTCTTTTATGCTCTTGGAATGGATAAAATGGCCCGTGGCACTGGTACACACTAGTGCACGAACAGTTATGGATGGTTCAAATACATCAGATTTCAGCTGTAAAGAAATCGCAAACTTATTTTGCATAGATTTGAAAGGTTTTCGGACATAAATGAGACATGCTTGTTGAAATGGATGTGATGGCTTCAGGCCAGTGCAGTTGCTGCCTATTTGATTCAAAGATGTAGTTTCTCGGCCATTCGTAAATAGCTATATGGGCAAACAAATGTAATATTCCTTGTCCAGATTAGAATAATAATTGCCAAATTGAGTGGAGAATTTCCTTAGTGGCACAGAAAATGCAGGAAAACAAGTGATTTTGAACCAGTTGGTACATCGGTTAACATGGTCTGCATAAACGCATACGTTCATTGTCGCTTCCTGTCCGGTCCAAACATTACTCAAGTTGTATGCGTGTGACTTCGCATGTGTTTCCAGCTTGCACGCATAAATGAATGTTTACTTGTTCTTCAATCTGAGGTGTTTTGTCACTTTTTTGCATTAGGTGGACTGCCTTAAGAAGATCAGTTGCCATCGGTTGTGGACATCTGCGACCGTAATCTGTGCCCTGCAGCTCCGGACCCATCTGACAGGGCCTTGTGATGCTAGCGGTCTGATTGGTATGCCCCATATTGTTCACCATTATATGACTACAGTTATGAATCTTGCAAGTTTATACTTCTGGTGTGCTGGGTTCATTATTAACTTCCTTGGGCCTGTTTGGGTTGAAAGATATCATTCTGTCAGTTAGAATACCACAAATTACTTTGTAGCTAGCAGTTTTCTGAGCTTTGTTGATGCTTTGTTCATTCAAGGGGTTCTGTTATTATGTGGAAAGTGCACTTGGTGTGCAAATTGAATTTTGTGTTTGTGCACTGTGCTTAAACCATCAAATCATGACTGCTGTTGTTACAAAGTGTAAATTTAGCAATGTTTCCATTCTCATAGTGCGGCTTCTTTGCACTTGTAAATTCTGGCCAAAAGCCGCAATGTCACATGGGTGCTAAAACATGAATAAAATAAAAAGAAGTCATTATATTCATCCAAATTGTATTATGGAAGTTAGCTGTTGGTTGCACTTCAAGGTAATTATTTCAGTTAGCCTCTCTGGAACAGTGTGATGGCCTTTAAGGTAACATGGCATTTTCTGAAAGTCAGCATATTCTCTTGATATGGTAAATTTAAGTTTGTTCTGCACCTCAGCACACTGGATTGAATAGTTTTGTCAATATGTTCGGGCCATAATTCGATGATTATTGTGTCCCAAACAAGGGAGGTAACTCAGAAGCTGGATTTGTTGACATTTTACAAAAAGCACTGTAAGGTGTTGAAACAAGCTTCATTTAAATAATATAATTATACTGATATAAATGGAAATGCATTTTGCTTTGTGACAGCTTAAAAAAAAACTTGACACACATTTGAATGGTATATTTATGTATTTTGAGCATTGAGTTTGTGTATTTTATGCTGTTGGAGTGGATAAAATGTTCCGTGCGCTCCACACGGGCACACACTAGTGAACGAACAGTTATGGATGGTTCAAATACATCAAATTTCAGCTGAAAAGATATCGCAAACTTATTTTGCATAGATTTGAAAGGTTTTCGGACAGAAATGACACCTGCTTGTTGTAATGGATGTGATGGCTTCAGGTCAGTGCAGTTGCTGCCTATTTTATTCAAAGATGTAGTTTCTCGGCCATTCGTAAATAGCTATACTGGCAAACAAATGTAATATTCCTTGTCCAGATTAGAATAATAATTGCCAAATTGAGTGGAGAATTTCCTTAGTGGCACAGAAAATGCAGGAAAACAAGTGATTTTGAACCAGTTGGTACATCGGTTAACATGGTCCGCATAAACGCATACGTTCCTGTCGCTTCCTGTCCAGTCCAAACATTATTTAAGTTATATGCGTGTGACTTTACATGGGTTTCCAGCTTGCACGCATAAATGAATGTTTACTTGTTCTTCAGTCTGAGGTGTTTTGTCACTCTTTTGCAGCAGGTGAACTGCCTTAAGAAGATCAGTTGTCATCTGTTGTGGATTTCCGCGACCGTAATCTGTGCCCTGCAAGTCCGGACCCATCTGACAGGGCCTTGTGGTGCTAGCGGTCTGATTGGTATGCCCCATATTGTTCACCATTATATGACTACAGTTATGAATCTTGCAAATTTATACTTCTGGTGTGCTGGGTTCATTATTAACATCCTTGGGCCTGTTTTGGTTGAAAGATATCATACTGTCAGTTAGAATACCACAAATTACTTTGTAGCTAGCAGTTTTCTGAGCTTTGTTGATGCTTTGTTCATTCATGGGGTTCTGTTATTATGTGGAAAGTGCTCTTGGTGTGCTAAATGAATTTTTTGTTTGTGCACTGTGCTTAGACCATCAAATCATGACTGCTGTTGTTACAAAGTGTAAATTTAGCAATGTTTCCATTCTCATAGTGCGGCTTCTTTGCACTTGTAAATTCTGGCCAAAAGCCGCAATGTCACATGGGTACTAAAACATGAATAAAATAAAAGGAAGTCATTATATTCATCCAAATTTTATTATGGAAGTTAGGTGTTGGTTGCACTTCAAGGTAATTATTTTAGTTAGCCTCTCTGGAACAGTGTGATGGCCTTTAAGGTAACATGGCATTTTCTGAAAGTCAGCATATTCTCTTGATATGGTAAATTTAAGTTTGTTCTGCACCTCAGCACACTGGATTGAATAGTTTTGTCAATGTTCGGGCCATAATTCGATGATTATTGAGTCCCAAACAAGGGAGGTAACTCAGAAGCTGGATTTGTTGACATTTTACAAAAAGCACTGTAAGGTGTTGAAACAAGCTTCATTTAAATAATATAATTATACTGATATAAATGGAAATGCATTTTGCTTTGTGACAGCTTAACAAAAATACTTGACACACATTTGAATGGTATATTTATGTATTTTGAGCATTGAATTTGTGTATTTTATGCTGTTGGAGTGGATAAAATGGCCCGTGCGCATCACACGGGCACACACTAGTGAACGAACAGTTATGGATGGTTCAAATACATCAAATTTCAGCTGTAAAGATATCGCAAACTTATTTTGCATAGATTTGAAAGGTTTTCGGACAGAAATGACACATGCTTGTTGAAATGGATGTGATGGCTTCAGGCCAGTGCTGCCTATTTTATTCAAAGATGTAGTTTTTCGGCCATTCGTAAATAGCTATACGGGCAAACAAATGTAATATTCCTTGTCCAGATTAGAATAATAATTGCCAAATTGAGTGGAGAATTTCCTTAGTGGCACAGAAAATGCAGGAAAACAAGTGATTTTGAACCAGTTGGTACATTGGTTAACATGGTCTGCATAAACGCATACGTTTATTGTCGCTTCCTGTCCGGTCCAAACATTATTCAAGTTGTATGCGTGTGACTTCGCATGTGTTTCCAGCTTGCACGCATAAATGAATGTTTAATTGTTCTTCAATCTGAGGTGTTTTGTCACTCTTTTGCATTAGGTGAACTGCCTTAAGAAGATCAGTTGCCATCTGTTGTGGACATCTGCGACCGTAATCTGTGGCCTGCAGCTCCGGACCCATCTGACAGGGCCTTGTGGTGGTAGCGGTCTGATTGGTATGCCCCATATTGTTCACCATTATATGACTACAGTTATGAATCTTGCAAGTTTATACTTCTGGTGTGCTGGGTTCATTATTAACATCCTTGGGCCTGTTTGGGTTGAAAGATATTATACTGTCAGTTAGAATACCACAAATTACTTTGTAGCTAGCAGTTTTCTGAGCTTTGGTGATGCTTTGTTCATTCATGGGGTTCTGTTATTATGTGGAAAGTGCTCTTGGTGTGCAAATTGAATTTTGTGTTCGTGCACTGTGCTTAAACCATCAAATCATGACTGCTGTTGTTACAAAGTGTAATTTTAGCAATGTTTCCATTCTCATAGTGCGGCTTCTTTGCACTTGTAAATTCTGGCCAAAAGCCGCAATGTCACATGGGTGCTAAAACATGAATAAAATAAAAAGAAGTCATTATATTCATCCAAATTGTATTATGGAAGTTAGCTGTTGGTTGCACTTCAAGGTAATTATTTCAGTTAGCCTCTCTGGAACAGTGTGATGGCCTTTAAGGTAACATGGCATTTTCTGAAAGTCAGCATATTCTCTTGATATGGTAAATTTAAGTTTGTTCTGCAACTCAGCACACTGGATTGAATAGTTTTGTCAATATGTTCGGGCCATAATTCGGTGATTATTGAGTCCCAAACAAGGGAGGTAACTCAGAAGCTGGATTTGTTGACATTTTACAAAAAGCACTGTAAGGTGTTGAAACAAGCTTCATTTAAATAATATAATTATACTGATATAAATGGAAATGCATTTTGCTTTGTGACAGCTTAAAAAACATACTTGACACACATTTGAATGGTATATTTATGTATTTTGAGCATTGAATTTGTGTATTTTATGCTGTTGGAGTGGATAAAATGGCCCGTGCGCTCCACATGGGCACACACTAGTGAACGAACAGTTATGGATGGTTCAAATACATCAAATTTCAGCGTAAAAAGATATCGCAAACTTATTTTGCATAGATTTGAAAGGTTTTCGGACAGAAATGGCACATGCTTGTTGAAATGGATGTGATGGCTTCAGGCCAGTGCAGTTGCTGCCTATTTTATTCAAAGATGTAGTTTCTCGGCCATTCGTAAATAGCTATACGGGCAAACAAATGTAATATTCCTTGTCCAGATTAGAATAATAATTGCCAAATTGAGTGTAGAATTTCCTTAGTGGCACAGAAAATGCAGGAAAACAAGTGATTTTGAACCAGTTGGTACATCGGTTAACATGGTCTGCATAAACGCATACGTTCATTGTCGCTTCCTGTCCGGTCCAAACATTATTCAAGTTGTATGCGTGTGACTTCGCATGTGTTTCCAGCTTGCACGCATAAATGAATGTTTAATTGTTCTTCAATCTGAGGTATTTTGTCACTCTTTTGCATTAGGTGAACTGCCTTAAGAAGATCAGTTGCCATCTGTTGTGGACATCTGCGACCGTAATCTGTGCCCTGCAGCTCCGGACCCATCTGACAGGGCCTTGTGGTGCTAGCGGTCTGATTGGTATGCCCCATATTGTTCACCATTATATGACTACAGTTATGAATCTTGCAAGTTTATACTTCTGGTGTGCTGGGTTCATTATTAACATCCTTGGGCCTGTTTGGGTTGAAAGATATTATACTGTCAGTTAGAATACCACAAATTACTTTGTAGCTAGCAGTTTTCTGAGCTTTGGTGATGCTTTGTTCATTCATGGGGTTCTGTTATTATGCGGAAAGTGCTCTTGGTGTGCAAATTGAATTTTGTGATCGTGCACTGTGCTTAAACCATCAAATCATGACTGCTGTTGTTACAAAGTGTAATTTTAGCAATGTTTCCATTCTCATAGTGCGGCTTCTTTGCACTTGTAAGTTCTGGCCAAAAGCCGCAATGTCACATGGGTGCTAAAACATGAATAAAATAAAAAGAAGTCATTATATTCATCCAAATTGTATTATGGAAGTTAGCTGTTGGTTGCACTTCAAGGTAATTATTTCAGTTAGCCTCTCTGGAACAGTGTGATGGCCTTTAAGGTAACATGGCATTTTCTGAAAGTCAGCATATTCTCTTGATATGGTAAATTTAAGTTTGTTCTGCACCTCAGCACACTGGATTGCATAGTTTTGTCAATATGTTCGGGCCATAATTCGATGATTATTGAGTCCCAAACAAGGGAGGTAACTCAGAAGCTGGATTTGTTGACATTTTATAAAAAGCACTGTAAGGTGTTGAAACAAGCTTCATTTAAATAATATAATTATACTGATATAAAAGTAAATGCATTTTGCTTTGTGACAGCTTAAAAAACATACTTGACACACATTTGAATGGTATATTTATGTATTTTGAGCATTGAATTTGTGTATTTTATGCTGTTGGAGTGGATAAAATGGCCCGTGCGCTCCACATGGGCACACACTAGTGAACGAACAGTTATGGATGGTTCAAATACATCAAATTTCAGCTGAAAAGATATCGCCAACGTATTTTGCATAGATTTGAAAGGTTTTCGGACAGAAATGGCACATGCTTGTTGAAATGGATGTGATGGCTTCAGGCCAGTGCAGTTGCTGCCTATTTTATTCAAAGATGTAGTTTCTCGGCCATTCGTAAATAGCTATAAGGGCAAATAAATGTAATATTCCTTGTCCAGAATAGAATAATAATTGCCAAATTGAGTGGAGAATTTCCTTAGTGGCACAGAAAATGCAGGAAAACAAGTGATTTTGAACCAGTTGGTACATCGGTTAACATGGTCTGCATAAACGCATACGTTCATTGTCGCTTCCTGTCGGGTCCAAACATTATTCAAGTTGTATGCGTGTGACTTCGCATGTGTTTCCAGCTTGCACGCATAAATGAATGTTTACTTGTTCTTCAATCTGAGGTGTTTTGTCACTCTTTTGCATTAGGTGAACTGCCTTAAGAAGATCAGTTGCCATCTGTTGTGGACATCTGCGACCGTAATCTGTGCCCTGCAGCTCCGGACCCATCTGACAGGGCCTTGTGGTGCTAGCGGTCTGATTGGTATGCCCCATATTGTTCACCATTATATGACTACAGTTATGAATCTTGCAAGTTTATACTTCTGGTGTGCTGGGTTCATTATTAACATCCTTGGGCCTGTTTGGGTTGAAAGATATCATTCTGTCAGTTAGAATACCACAAATTACTTTGTAGCTAGCAGTTTTCTGAGCTTTGTTAATGCTTTGTTCATTCATGGGGTTCTGTTATTATGTGGAAAGTGCACTTGGTGTGCAAATTGAATTTTGTGTTTGTGCACTGTGCTTAAACCATCAAATCATGACTGCTGTTGCTACAAAGTGTAAATTTAGCAATGTTTCCATTCTCATAGTGCGGCTTCTTTGCACTTGTAAATTCTGGCCAAATGTCGCAATGTCACATGGGTGCTAAAACATGAATAAAATAAAAAGAAGTCATTATATTCATCCAAATTTTATTATGGAAGTTAGGTGTTGGTTGCACTTCAAGGTAATGATTTCAGTTAGCCTCTCTGTTACAGTGTGATGCCCTTTAAGGTAACATGGCATTTTCTGAAAGTCAGCATATTCTCTTGATATGGTAAATTTAAGTTTGTTCTGCACCTCAGCACACTGGATTGAATAGTTTTGTCAATATGTTCGGGCCATAATTCGATGATTATTGAGTCCCAAACAAGGGAGGTAACTCAGAAGCTGGATTTGTTGACATTTTACAAAAAGCACAGTAAGGTGTTGAAACAAGCTTCATTTAAATAATATAATTTTACTGATATAAATGGAAATGCATTTTGCTTTGTGACAGCTTAAAAAAAATACTTGACACACATTTGAATGGTATATTTGTGTATTTTTTGCGTTGAATTTGTGTTTTTTATGCTGTTGGAGTGGATAAAATGGCCCGTGCGCTCCACACGGGCACACACTAGTGAACGAACAGTTATGGATGGTTCAAATACATCAACTTTCAGCTGAAAATATATCACACACTTATTTTGCATAGATTTGAAAGGGTTTCGGACAGAAATAACATGTGTTTGTTGAAATGGATGTGATGGCTTCAGGCCAGTGCAGTTGCTGCCTATTTTATTCAACGATGTAGTTTCTCGGCCATTGGTAAATAGCTATACGGGCAAACAAATGTAATATTCCTTGTCCAGATTAGAATAATAATTGTCTAATTGAGTGGAAAATTTCCTTAGTGGTACCGAAAATGCCGGAAAACAAGTGATTTTGAACCAGTTGGTACATCGGTTAACATGGTCCGCATACACTCATACGTTCATTGTCGCTTCATGTCCGGTCCAAACGTTATTCAAGTTGTATGCGTGTGACTTCGCATGTGTTTCCAGCTTGAATGCATACATTAATGTTTTCTGGTTCTTCAATCTGAGGTGTTTTGTCACTCTTTTGCATTAGGGGAACTGCCTTAAGAAGATCAGCTGCCATCTGTTGTGGACATCTGCGACCGCAATCTGTGCCCTGCAGCTCCAGACCCATCTGACAGGGCCTTGTGGTGCTAGTGGTCTAATTGGTATGCCCCGTATTGTTCACCATTATATGACTACAGTTATAAATCTTGCAAGTTTATACTTCTTGTTTGCTGGGTTCATTAGTAACATTCTTGGGCCTGTTTGGGTTGAAAACTATCATACTGTCAGTTAGAATACCACAAATTACTTTGTAGCTAGCAGTTTTCTGAGCTTTGGTGATGCTTTGTTCATTTATGGTGTTCTGTTATAATGTGGAAAGTGCTCTTGGTGTGCAAATTGAATTAGGTGTTTGTGCACTGTGCTTAAACCATCATAAAGACTGCTGTTGTAACAAAGTGTAATTTTAGCAATGTTTCCATTCTCATAGTGCGGCTTCTTTGCACTTGTAAATTCTGGCCAAAAGCCGCAATGTCACATGGGTGCTAAAACATGAATAAAATAAAAAGAAGTCATTCTATTCATCCAAATGTTAGAATGGAAGTTATGTGTTGGTTGCACTTCAAGGTAATGATTTCAGTTGACCTCTATGGAACAGTGTGATGCCCCTTAAGGTAACATGGCATTTTCTGAAAGTCAGCATATTCTCTTGATATGGTAAATTTAAGTTTGTTCTGCACCTCAGCACACTGGATTGAATAGTTTTGTCAATGTTCGGGCCATAATTCGATGATTATTGAGTCCCAAACAAGGGAGGTAACTCAGAAGCTGGAGTTGTTGACATTTTAAAAAAGCACTGTAAGGTGCTGAAACAAGCTTCATTGAAATAATATATTTATACTGATATAAATGGAAATGCATTTTGCTTTGTGACAGCTTAACAAAACTACTTAACACACATTTGAATGGTATATTTATGTATTTTGAGCTTTGAATTTGTTTCTTTTATGCTGTTGGAGTGGATAAAATGGCCCGAGCGCTCCACACGGGCACACACTAGTGAACGAACAGTTATGGATGGTTCAAATACATCAAATTTCAGCTGTAAAGATATCGCAAACTTATTTTGCATAGATTTGAAAGGTTTTCGGACAGAAATGACACATATTTGTTGAAATGGATGTGATGGCTTCAGGCCAGTGCAGTTGCTGCCCATTTTATTGAAAGATGTAATTTTTCGGCCATTTTTAAATAGCTATACGGGCAAACAAATGTAATATTCCTTGTCCAGATTATAATAATAATTGCCAAATTGAGTGGAGAATTTCCTTAGTGGCACAGAAAATGCAGGAAAACAAGTGATTTTGAACCAGTTGATACATCGGTTAACATGGTCCGCAAAAACACATACCTTCATTGTTGTTTCCTGTCCAGTCCAAACATTATTCAAGTTGTATGCTTGCGCATAAATGAATGTTTACTTGTTCTTCAATCTGAGGTGTTTTGTCAATCTTTTGCAGCAGGTGAACTGCCTTAAGAAGATCAGCTGTCATCTGTTTTGGACATCCGCGACCACAATCTGTGCCCTGCAGCTCTGGACCCATCTGACAGGTGAACTGCCTTAAGAAGATCGGCTGTCATCTGTTGTGGACATCCGCGACCACAATCTGTGCCCTGTAGCTCCGGACCCGTCTGACAGGGCCTTGTGGTGCTAGCGGTTTGAGTGGTATGTCCATATTGTTCACCATTATATGACTGCAGTTATGAATCTTGCATGTTTATACTTCTTGTGTGCTGGGTTAATTAATAACATTCTTGGGCCTGTTTGGGTTGAAAAATATCATACTGTCAGTTAGAATACCACAAATTGTGTAACTAGTAGTTCTCTGAGATTTGGTGATGCTTTGTTCATTCATGTGGTTCTGTTATTATGTGGAAAGTGCTCTTGGTGTGCAAATTGAAATAGGTGTTTGTGCACTGTGCTTAAACCATAGTAGAGGCCAGTGTTTAAGAGGCCATGGTAGAGGCCAGTGTTTAAGAGGCCATGGTAGAGGCCAGTGTTTAAGAGGCCATGGTAAAGGCCAGTGTTTAAGAGGCCATGGTAGAGGCCAGTGTTTAAGAGGCCATGGTAGAGGCCAGTGTTTTAGAGGCCGTGGTAGAGGCCAGTGTTTAAGAGGCCATGATAGAGGCCAGTGTTTAAGAGGCCATGGTACAGGTCAGTGTTTAAGAGGCCATGGTAGAGGCCAGTGTTTAAGAGGCCAGGGTTTTAGAGGCCGTGGTAGAGGCCAGAGTTTAAGAGGCCATGGTAGAGGCCAGTGTTTAAGAGGCCATGGTACAGGTCAGGGTTTTTGAGGCCGTGGTAGAAGCCAGGTTTTAGAGGCCAGTGTTTAAGAGGCCATGGTAGAGGCCAGTGTTTCAGAGGCCATGGTAGAGGCCAGGGTTTTAGAGGTCATGGTAGAGGCCAGGGTTTTTGAGGCCGTGGTAGTGACCAGGATTTTAGTGGCCGTGGTAGAGGCCAGTGTTTAAGAGGCCATGGTAGAGGCCAGTATTTAAGAGGCCATGGTAGAGGCCAGTGTTTATGAGGCCATGGTAGAGGCCAGTGTTTAAGAGGCCATGGTAGAGGCCAGGGTTTTAGAGGCCATGGTATAGGCAAGTGTTTAAGAGGCCATGTTAGAGGCCAGGGTTTTAGAGGCCGTGGTAGAGGCCAGGGTTTAGAGGCCGTGGTAGAGGTTCATACAATAATACTTCTGCTAATTAAAACAGCCAAAACTTCCACCCAAAAGTGTAACCGTTTCTGTTGCAGGCCAAACAGAGGCTGGTGAACAAAATGGCCAACACAATTTGCATTTGAGATTAGTAGGGGGACCAAACAATAGCAAAATAAGTATCAATGGTTGTCAGTTCACAGCTTTGATTGACTCTGGTTCCATGGTAACCACTATTTCTGAAACTGGATTGAAATCCATCAATGAGCACCCTGACATTTTACCATTATATACTCTAGGCTTAAAACTTGAAACTGGAGATGGCTCCCTGTTAAAGTACTGTGGATATAAGTACAATATATTTTGCTTCTATGTCTAATGTCACTTTTGATGTGCCTATTTTAGTTATCAAATATAACTCTTTTAACAGAAATTGTCCTGTTATTGTTGGTACCAATGTTACAGGGCTTGTACGTGACATTGTCTCCCAGGATGACAGTCATGTCATACCTGAGGAGTGGAACACAGTAATTGCTAGCTTAAATGTGACATCATTTACTGTGAAATTATCTAGCAAAAGACCAGTCAAGTTAGGTCCATATGAGACTGTGTCTTTGAATTGCCTTGCTAGAGGGTTCATTCATGCCATTTCTAATGTTGTCACTGAAAATTATGACCCATCTCCTAATTACTCTGTGTGCCCCAGAGTAATCAAATTGCATCAGCATGGACATTGTTGCACAATTTCTGTAAAAGTTTGCACCATGACTGGCAAACCTATTGTTTTTAAACCAAAATCACAAGTTTGTCAGATTTGTTAAGTTGAGGTCATAGATAATTTGTCCTCAAGTTTTCAGAATGACTCTCAACAGGAAACACCTGTAGATCAGTATACCAATGACCTGGGATTTAAGATAGATACTGATAATCTCACACCCGAGCAATTACAGAGGGTGACACAAACCCTAGGAAATTGGTCACATATGTTTTCCAAAGGTCCTACTGATATAGGATGTACAAATCTTTTTTTTTTTTTTTTTTTTTTTTTTTTTTTTTTTTCGTGCAAAATTTTATTTTCACCATATAATATTACATACATGCATGTTATTGACAGAGTAGTTCATGTATGTACATGTACCGTATGGTTGTATATAAATACAATTGTAAACATACTACATACAAAACATACATTCATATACAATATATACAATACTTGCAGTTTTGTATTTCAAAACATTTTGCAAAAAATACTAACTTGTACATGCATACTATATACAGTTTTATATGTAATCATGTATGTCTTCTATCTATACAATATTGCACGTAAGAAAAATAACCTAAGTGCTGAGTTGCATTGGGTATAATACACTGATAATGCAGATTTTACAAAATACTGGTGTGGTAAACAATATTTATTATGTGTTATAAAGTATTATGTCGTTATAAGAGATGTCTGTAAATGTTTTGACAAGGGACCAGTTTCTCAGTTCTTCATCTGTTTTTATTGTAGTTTTATATATTTCAAACGTTTGCTTCATACTATTTACAAGTCCATATTTAGATGGAATTCTGTTTTTCCTCTGGCAATGAAAGATATACCGTTTAATTTCAAGGCATACAATGTTTAAATCATTCATTTTTGAGTTTGTAATTCCAAGTATTAATTCCTGACATGTCAACTGAACATGTAAGCTTGGTCGACTTCTATGAATAATCTCGACAGCAAAATTAACAATTTCTTGGGTATATGGACAGTACCAGAACAAGTGCGTAATGTTTTCTACTTCATTGTTACAGAATGTACATAGATTGTCAGCAGCAATTTTCATCTTGAACATAAGTGATTTTGTTCCCAATATTCTGTGTACTATTCTACATTGGAACCATCTGATATATGTATCCTTAGTTAAATTGAATACAAGTGTATGTACGTTTTTCCAGTCAATATTAAAAAATTCTGAATTCCATTTTGTTTGACTAGTTGGAATGTCACTGTTTTGGATTAATATTTTATAAATATGTTTTTCTTCTTTAGGGCTAGTTACTATTTTCTTTATGTAAGTTGGTAATATAGGTCCCTGAGTTTTATTGTAAAAATTTGGCAAATCTTCAAAATTTTCAATATATTTGCTTATTATGTTAATTAATCCATGGTACAATAGGAAATTTACATTTGTTCCGACATGTAAATCCAAAACTTCTTTAGGAATAAAACAATCTCTTTCTATCATAATATCTCTAACAAAACGAATACCTCTTTCATAGAGACTTTTAATATAAATGTGAATATTGTTTATTTTAAAATTATGATTATAAAATAGAGGCATATCCAGAATATCATCACTATTTATTATTGGCAGCTTTTCAATATACAATATATAGTTTTTCAGGACATCGAGCCAAAATTTATTTTTCAATTGTAGGCATATTTTCTCGGCATACATTTTACCAGTGTTAAAAAGTGTTTTAAAATCTATAAACGATTTAACAAATGAATAACAATTTCCATCGCCTGACACTAATCTCTTCAACCAAATTATTTTCATGTATTTTTCAAACGAACATATATCTATCATATTTAACCCACCTTCGTTATATTCCTTAACAATTACAGTAGCTTTTATTTTGCTTGGTCCTGCCCAAATGAAGTCATAAAATTGTTGATTAATTTGTTTCATGGTGTCTATTCCTGGTGTTGGTAGTGTTACAAATAAATGATTAAGTAAAGGTAAAAGCAGTGATTTGACAATAGTTATCTTTCCCAGCGGTGTAATATTTCTACGATTCCAATGACTTATTGAACTCTTAATACTTTCGATTTTGTTTTCAAAATTTTTCATTACCATGTTTTCTAAGTTAATATCAAACTCTATCCCAAGAACTTTAAAAGTAGTTGCTCCCCATCTCAGTTTGTATTTAGTTTTTATTGATCTAGTACTATACTTCATAGAGCCGATCCAAATTAAGTTAGTTTTTTCATAGTTTATGTTTAGTCCAGAGTATCTTGAGAATTCATGAAGCATGTCTAACGTATAATTAAGGGATGGTTCAGATCCGTCAAGAAATAAAGATGTGTCATCAGCAAATTGAGATATTTTATATTCTATGTCTTTAATTGTTATACCTTTTATTTTTTTGCTTTCCCTTATTTTAATAGCAAGAACTTCTGCACATATAATAAAAATGTAACCGCTGATTGGGTCTCCTTGTCGACAACCCCTCTCTATACAGAAAGTGTTTGACAAGAATCCGTTTATTTGTATGGAGGCCATAGTATTATGCAAGAACATAGATATCCATTTTTGAAGCATTGGTCCGAAATTAAAAAAACTAATAGTTGTTTCTATAAACTGAAAAGACAAAGTATCGAATGCTTTTTCGAAATCAATTGTCATTAGTAATCCAGGTAAATTATTATCTTCAGCATATTTCAAAATATCGTAAAGTAGTCTAGTGTTTTCACCGATAAATCGGCCTTTAATGAAACCAGTTTGATCTTTAGAGATTACAATATCAAGTACTTTTTTTAATCTATTTGCAATAGAACCTGATGCTAATTTGTAAACAACATTTAATAATGTTAATGGTCGTAGATTTTTCAGATAACACCTCGGCTTGTTGTCTTTTGGAATGCAGGTTATAATTCCATGTTTTTGTGTTATAGACAAGGAGTTTGTAACAAATGCATAATTTACACTTCTTACTACGAAATGACCTAACTTCTTCCAAAATACCTTAAAAAATTCAGCAGTAAATCCATCAGAGCCAGGACTTTTGTCATGTTTCATATTTTTAAGCGTTATTGTTACTTCTTCGATACTAAGCAGTCCTTCTAATGAATCAGATTGAACTTTATTTAATTTTGGTATATTAACATTAGCTAAATCTGATTTTATATCATATTCAATTTCGTTGTCATTTCTTTTGTATAATGTTTTATAGAATGAAACAGCTTCATTTAGAATATCATTTTGCTCCTGCAACTTTACACCATTTTCCAATTCAATAAAAGGTATCGACTTGTTTGTATAATGATTTGATTCAAGCGAGCAAAAATATTTAGAAGGTTTTTCCCCATCTTCTATCCATTTAGCTCTAGCTCGAATAAGAGACCCTTTAAGTTTATTTTCCCTTACATTTTCTAATTCATTTTGAAGGTCAAGAAGTTGTTCTGAATTAGTAACAGTTAATGATTTTTGAAGTATATCAATTTTTTTAATTAAATTAGATTCATGGTTTTTGTTCAGTTTAGCTTTATATGATGAGAATGAAATAGTTTTTCCTCTAATTTCCATGAGTAATGTTTCCAGGAATAACTGGTCATTGATAACAAACTGTAAGTTGTTGTTGTCAATGTTTTCTATGTTTTCTATGTTGTAGATGGAAATACAATATTGTTGTTTAACATTTTCTATCAAAGTATTAATGCAGTTTAAATAGTCAATATCCTTTAACAGTGAATTGTTGAATTTCCAGAGCCCTTTACCATGTGCTATATCCTCAAAACTTAGTTCTAAGTCAATAATTGAATGGTCTGATTTATAACATGAATCAATAGAAGATTTTCTAATTTTAGAAGACAAACTATTAGAAGTAAGGAAAAAATCAAGTCTAGCCTGCTGTAATGGTGTTAACCGTCTCCATGTATATTGTTGGGTAGTGCCGTTTAGATATCTGAAAGTATCAATGATATTATTATCTCTAATAATAGATTGCAGTGTTTTTCTTGCATTTTTATTATTATTAATGGATGTATAATTTAGATAGTCCAAGTTAACGTCTAATACACAATTAAAGTCTCCACATATAATATATTCGTCATTTTGAAAATCTATTATTTTTTTAAGAGGTCTGTAAAAAAGATGGGTGTATCTTTATTAGGCCCGTATAATGTGCATAAGGTAAACCTGTTTGTCATATATGTCAAATCCAATAATAAGTAGTTACCACGAGAGTCATTTTCAATTTTATTTAATGTGATTGGTAAGTTTTTTCTAAACAAAATGCAAACACCTCTTGAATTTGAAAGCCCAAAACTAAAATAACATTCCCCGTCCCATTCTGAGTATATTTTATTTTTCATATCAGGAGTAAAATGACAGTCTTGGAGACAATAAATATGTCCTTGTTTTGATTTTAAAAAATCAAAGACATCTCTTCGTTTTTTACTGTTATTGAGACCCCTACAGTTGTATGACATTAATTTTAGATTATCCATTTAAATAACGGTATGATGAAAAATGTGCCATTACATATATATTGTTAAACAGATATTTTGGTAGGAAATATACAACATTTCTATCTTTAAAATTCTGCATGTTATGATGCAAGTAATTCAGCAAATTAAACACAAACATAAAATGTAACAAGAACACAATGTACAAAAGGAGGTTCAAGGTATGTGGAATGATTGTGGTTTCAATCAAACAATGAGTTTTATATACATCAAAATACATGATTTTACAACAGATATGGTTACAATCAAACAATGAGTTTGACATACATCAACATACATGATTTCACAACAGATATGGTAGCTTACATACTATTGCATTAGTGGTGTATCACCTAATCACATCTGATGGTGAACATAACATAAAATACTGAGATGAGACAAAAACACTTATTCTTAGATATAAAAACTGCTTACAAATGTATCGTATGAACTTAGATCATAAGTAAATCAGTATTGAATATTTGCAAGCTATTTCTGTTCATATATAAATACCTAGATTTATATTGTAAAAGAATGTGTCCTCAAATATACGTGTAATAGGTTTCACAAAATTATTGTAATAATGAGCCGCAAATGAGCAAAAGGTAGGTTATTTAATTTTTTAATCTCCATGATTCACAAAATAAGTAGCCTAACAACACAAATACTTGAAGAAAACAGATTGTGACAGTCAGTTTCTTCTGCATGCTTTTCAAATATTTATCAATTTAATATTAACACAATACGCAATAATTTTGCAAGGAAAGCTTAAACATATCAAAACATATTTATTTTCTTAAATCTGCAACCTTTACGCACGTTTATTACAAATACATATGTACTAACAATTATAAATAAAGAAACAACATTATCTTGATATAGTAAAAACATTTACATCAACTTCCATGTGTTGCAAATACCAATTACATTCATATCTAAGCTTAACAAATATGTATACAAGCAGATCATTTAGTAGTGTAGTTATTTTATTACCCCTAACAAAGGAAGTGTAAAAATAAAGCAGTTTCAATAAAACATATACACATGCATGCAGCTTAAACCTTGTAAAGCATATATAGATAAACATACACAAGTAGTATGAGTAGTTAAATTTTGTTCAAATAAAAATAGTACGGATGTTTAATTTTCTATAATAGTAGAACAGCAGCAAAATAATTTATACTACAATCATAATGTGTCTTATTTTACACATTAAGTTAAGATGAAAAAAGTAAATTTACTGTGCGGCTGTGTTGATTTTGTGATATATTTCCAATAAACAGTAGGTGACTTACATCCTGTAATAGATTATTAAAATGATAGTTTTACATTATAAGATAAACACTTCAGTATGCCTTATAATAATAATGAAATACATATAACCATCTTTTCTAGCCATTGTATCACCTGTGTACAAACGTATAATTTGTTCTATTTATTCAGTTGATTAATTTCTAAACACCGTTTTGGAAGTAGATAAGGACTTTAATCTGCATTAGGTATAATTAGATAAAGGCTATATGGGCATGCTAAAAATAGAAGTCACAAAAAAAAAAAACTATAGTCATTCACCTGTGTACAAACGTATAATTTGTTCTATTTATTCAGTTGATTAATTTCTAAACACCGTTTTGGAAGTAAATAAGGACTTTAATCTGCATTAGGTATAATTAGATAAAGGCTATATGGGTATGCTAAAAATAGAAGTCAAAAAAAACTATAGTCATTTTTAGCATTTAACCAATTATATAGTTTTTATCTTTATTTACATTTGGATGTGGGATCGATACTGTCGAATAATTAATTGGTAGCTTGCACCAATTTAGACTAAAATTGTTTTGTTTTTATTATGTATAAGAATATTATTGATATTTTTTTTTTTTATTGCCCAAAAGTTTTATGATAATTAAAGAAAATGGGTATAAGGGTTTTATACACGTTTTATTAATACCTTTTTTCCAAAAGTTTTATGGTAATTAAGGAAAATGGGTTGAGGGTTTTATCAATAATTTACAATTTCCAAAAAAAAAAATAAAAAAAAAAAAATAAATAAAAAAACAAGTTCAACATGTAATACATTTTAAGCACAGAATGAGTTTTTTTGTTTAAATATACTGTCATGAATAGTAGACAATTAGGAATATACCACTTTTGTTTGTAATGTTCATCCCTCCATCCCTCCTAGTGTACAAATGTACAAATCTTCTTAAACACAAAATTGTGTTAGAAGATACAACACCCTTCAAGCAGTCTTATAGACACATACCGCCAGGGTTGTATTAAGAGGTGAGGCAACACATTAAAGAAATGTTTGATGCCAATGTTATTCGAGAATCCGAGTCACCCTTCAGCTCCAATGTGGTGTTGTTAAGGAAGGGCAATGGATCGCTTTGGTTCTGTATTGACTGCAGACTGCTCAATGCACGAACTAGGAAGATGCAGACAATCTAGCCAGATTTGAAGATATTGTACACAGTCTTTTTGGTGCTAAATACTTTTCCAAACTTGACTTTAGGTCAGGTTATTTAAATGTAGAATTAGAGGAAGAAGATAAGTCCAAAACTGCTTTTAGTGTAGGAAACCTAGGTTTCTATGAATGGAACCGAATGGAATTAGGACTTTGTAATGCCCATAGTACTTTTCAGCGACTTATGGAACACTGTATGGGGGTCTTGCACTTACAGGAATGTCTCATAGTCCTTGACGACATTCTGGTCTGTTCCAAAATGTTTGAGGAGTATGTTGAAAGGCTCCAATTCATATTTTCACGTCTTGCTGAAAATGGTTTGAAGCTTAAGCCTTCCAAATGTGAGCTCTTTATGAGCTCTTTATGTCCTCTGTTGTTTACTTAGGCCATGTGATCAGTGAAGACGGTATCTCCACTCACCCAGCAAAGACCAGTGCCGTTACAAAGTGGCCTACACCCAAAAATATTAAAGAGCTCAGGCAGTTTCTTGGCTTTGCTGGTTTTTACAGAAGGTATGTATGCTATGCTCAAATTGTTGAACCTCTCAATGACATTCTGAAGGGACATGATACCACTGGCAGAGCCAGCAAGCACAAGAAACGCCCTTAAAAGTCCACTAAACTCAAGACCAAGCATTTCAGACAATCAAGGACAAACTCACGTCCTCTCTAGTACTATCATATGCACAGTATAACCAGCCCTTCATACTGCACACAGATGCATCAGGCCATGGTCTTGGTGCTGTCTTGTACGAAAAGCAGGATGGGGTGGAAAATGTTATTGCATATGCTAGTCGTGGATTGAGGCCATCAGAAAAATGCTACCCAGCACATAAGCTTGAATTTGTAGCGTTAAAGTGGGCATTTATCGAATAGTTTCATGATTATCTTTTCGGTAACAAATTTGTTGTCACATCTGATAACAACCCACTGATGTATGTGACCACCACAGCTAAGCTTGATGCCACATGCCACCGCTGGCTAGCAGCACCGGCTGCATACAATTTTAACATCAACTACAAACCTGGTAAGCTGAACATTGATGCTGATTCTTTGAGCAGAACACCACAAATCTCTTCAGATATGGTCCAAGCCATTAACCAATCATCTGAAGTAGGAATGCCACTAGCTGAATGTATAGCTATTGGTGTCTGTCCTCTTTCTGCAGAAGAGGCCAGACCTCAATTGCCACCTGCCTAGAGGACTGACTGGAGTAAAGCCCAGGCTCAGGATCAGTACCTGGCTAGAGTACTTGACCTCTTAAGTATTGAGGATAAGCAGCAGTACCGAACCACTTCTTTAGATGGTCAAGCTGTTAAGCAACTTGTTTTACCCAGTGCATTCAGGGAACAAGCCCTCAAAGGTGGGCACCGGGTAAACACAAGTCACTGTGGTTGGCCAGGCAGCAAATTTATTGGCCTCGCATGGAACGAAATTTAGACCTAAAAATACAGGACTGTTCTAGGTGCATTCTAAGGAAATGCCCCCTAACAGACTGCTGGTCTGGTAAATATCACTACAACTAATCCCATTGAGCTTGTGTGTATGGATTTCCTTACATTAGAGAAATCTAAAGGTGGTTACGAACACATTTTGGTGATCACGGATCATTTTACAAGATACGCACAAGCTATCCCATGTTATAACCAGACAGCCCATACAGCAGCCAAAGCCCTGTATAACAACTTGATAAGATTTTACTCGTTTCCAGAACGCCTTCACAGTGATCAGGGATATAATTTCGAAAGTCGGGTGATCCAAGAACTCTGCAAGATAGCTGGAGTTTCAAAATCCCGAACTATTCCCTATCACCCCATGGGCAATCATGCGGAACGGTTCAATCAGACACTTCTGAAAATGCTTGGGACACTAGATCCTGCCCAGAAGCAAGATTGGAAATCTTTTGTAGGCCCCATGGTGCTAGCCTATAATGCCAGTAAAAGTGACGCTACAGGATATTCACCACACTATCTTATGTTCGGGTGGCATCCCAGACTTGCCCTTGATAGGTTCATGGGTACCCCGCCCGAGAAGATGGCATTGGTCCTGTCAGAACTTTGCATAGAAATCTTCTTCTCCCTATTATGTCATTTCCCTTGTCCCAGCAGAAAAACCAAACCACAAATCCCAAAACTAAGTCCCAAAGACCCAAAAACCTAGACCTGTAGAAAGCTCTGACACAGATAGTGAGAGTTCTTCAGGGCCATACATTATTCCCCAGCGTCGGATTGGTTTCAGGTCAAACAGACACAATAGAGTCCTGAAGGTGTCTTTAACACCAAAGCCGGCCCCAGAGCAGTCTCTGTATAGGGATCCTACTAATAGTTCTTCTATCCCAGTTGAACAATCCCAACAGGTTATGGATTCTCCATCCATTAATCAGGCAGTGTGCATGTCCCCAACTGCTGACCAGGCTACTTCTGTTCTTTCAGAACCGTCAGAATTAGCTGATTCAGTTCTGCTGACTACCGGTATGCAGAGTTCTACATCCATAAATCAGTCTAATTAAGTTTCTTATGTGTTAGAGCCTGTTGAAAATGTTCAGTCTACTTCCGAGACTTCACAAGACTCGAACTTACAACCTGAACCAGTTAGTAGACCCCAAAGAAACTGTAAACCACCTGACTGCTATGGAGAGTGGGTTTTACCTATTCATGCCAATACTGAATTTTTGCAATATGTATATAATGCAATTATTGGGTATAATTGAAATAATTTAATTATTTCATAACTGTACTTAAATTCAGCAGCCTGTGTTGAACTATTGTGTTTATTTTGCCTATACATGTGTACCATCCATTCTGTTTACTTGACTGACATCTAGGTCAGCAGTCAGCTGATAAAACAGCTGATCCATTGATATATAGGTCATGACCTATTGAATTTTCAATACTACTTAAACACTGTGTCACCACTCAGTGACTTCCGGCCGCCATCTTGTCAGAAAGAAAAACATAAACAAAGAATAGATTAAAGTACAGAGTCATACAAGATTGGGAACAGAGCAAGATCTCCAGAGGTCCACAGCCACCATCAGCGTCCACGTCATACATATAGTTCTTCCCTCGCCCGTCCCTCCTTTTTATATTTTTTCGTAATATTCTAAATTTGCACCCTTTTGGACGTCATTTGGTATCCGAAATTTTTCTTTCGCAATTTTCCCTATTGTAATTATAACATTACCAAATGACCTTTTCTGCTTTATTATAGTATATGCAGAACAAATTGGGTTATTTACAGGTGCGGTGCTATTGTTTTATAAGTTATAACTAGTTAAGTTGCTAAGTGAACATTAATATTATTATTAATATTAATATCGTGAGGCTTACTTTACTTACAGTTATTGCCTGTCAATTAATAATATCAGATCTTAAGTTTTGCACTATTCCCTTCATCTCTTCTTCCTTTAGTCTTGCCCCGGGCAATTACACGTATTAAGTATACTCATCATTTCATACGTTATTTCTACCAAGACCGTTAAGGGGCGGAGCACGAACCTGTCCCCTTTACTAGGGGAGGCGCTTACTGGGCAAGACACACACCACCTGTCCCACAACACCATGCCATTTAAGTGCCTCCTCCAGTCAGTCAGAAGTGTAGGTAAACTGACCTCCCTTTTTACTATCTTTCAGCTGGCCTCGTGTCTGACCAAGGAACTCCCCGTACTTATTGAGCCGACTGTGCCTCTGGCCTCTGGCTGTGTTCTTTTACAGCTAAAGTCCGCTCAGGCGCTCACCAGTATCCTTTCCAAAGGAGTCTTTAAACTTGGTGCAGTCACGGTCCGGGCCTTATCACCGTCAAACATGAGGACGGCTTCAGGTCTTATTGCAGGGATCCCGGAGAACCAGGACTTACTAGAACTTCAAGGATGCCTACATTTTCTCCCTGCATCTATTGGTAGTTGTTCAATTACCAAATTAGAGCGGGTCGAGCCCTCTAGGCCACCCCCTCCTGGTTTTCCGCGGCTGGTCAAATCACTTTACTTACCTCTGGCCCAGTCCCTCACAAGGTCTACGTTGCGAGAACCAATATCTCCCTGGACGTTAGACCTTGCCCCGTACCACCTGTCAGATGTTATCGCTGTCAGGGGTACGGACACACCGCCAGCGGGGGTAAATGTCCTCACCCGTCTATTTGTTGCCACTGTTCGGGAACCCGGTGCCTATGCCAATGCACCCGTAACATCCGCCGTTGTGTTAATTGCGGTGGCCCACACTCTGCTTCCTACCAAGGTTGTCCGTCATATAAGAGAGCCTTAAACATTGCCTCTTATTCCAGCTTCTATGGTGTTTCTTGGTCTGAGGGGGAGTGCAAGCTATTAGCACTTGATACTGTGGCCCACAAGGAGGGTGTCCAACACACTCCATCACCAACCGACTCCAGGGTCCAGGTCTCCACCCACACATGCAGCCCCCGGCCCTAGCATGACCGATACCATGTGCGCATGTCCTTCATTTGAGGGGCCAGTGGGTAAGGTTACCCCCCCCCCCTCAACCGATAAGTAGCCTCCCACCTACACAGGTTATTCCTCCCTTGGAACCGGTTGCACACCATACACCTGTAAAATCAACCACCCCCCTTGTTTCACCTATTCAGGGGGTCACACCCAAACAGCGACACCCTTCTGTGGGTCCCGGAGGGTCTTCCCCGTTGCCAGATTGTAGTAGCACCACTTGTACGGGGTTTACAATTTCCGATAACTCATTATTCAACGTTACCGGGAATGACTCTCTGGTGTCAGTGTACTCTAGTATTCTAGAGAATTGTACCATCTCAGACGTCTGTGAGATAGAGGAGGAGCCCTTGGTTAGTGTGCCCCCTAACCGTCCCAGAATGGTCGACACCCAGACATCCCCTATGAGTTCTCCTGCCTTTAATAACAGTAAGCGCAACTCGCTTTCAGGAGACTCATACATTAAAATTAAAGATCCGCCAGCGACAGGTCACCGTTATCGCCATATACATCTCAGCGAGCTGACGGATTGAATTGCTGAGATAATAAAGGACTGTGACAGGCCAACTGGGTGTCGGGTTACTGGCTATATCACTAGTAAAATAGATTCCCAATTCAAATGGGGCAGGGAATCTATATCTAAAGTAACCCCTAAAGTCACTATATATGACACTGAAAGCCATTCTGGAACTAAGGATCCACCGATACCTCCTGACCCTGGGACCCCCCCTCCAGACAGCGACAACCCCTCCACCTCTTTGAAACCCCCCCTCTCTACCAACCTCCAAACCACCATCCGCAAAGAAATCCAGGCCAGCCCGGCCGGCTCGGACCCCGGCGAAGCTCAAAGGGGCCTTCTCCGGCCATAAGCTGGCCATCAGATTCCCCCATGCCAAGTTAAACAATTTCAAGCGCAGACTGATTTCCAATCACTATGGACAGTGACCTTAACATTGTATCTTTCAATATTGGAGGTTTAACCTCCATTAAACATACTGAATTAAAACATTACTTAGACGAGAACCCCAACATTCATGTTCTCGCCTTTCAAGAAACTAAATTTCCCAGAAATGAATTCAAATCAATACCTGGTTTTACTTGCGAATTTATAAATCATATTAATCCAGACAATAATATAGCTGGCAGTCTTGCCATTTATGTTAAAAAGTGTATTAACTATGAATTACTGGGGGTGAACAACCAATTAAAGATTGATGGTAGCACTGCTATTGAGGCACTAGCAATAAAATTGGTCATAAATGAGAACCGGCCCCTTATATCGGTCAATCTTTACTCAAGAGGATGTGATCTTGCGACTTTAAATGGCCTTTTTACAGACTTAAGGACCATTAAATGACCCTATAATGTAATATGTACAGGGGACTTTAAATCACATCACCCCGCTTGGGGTTCCAATAACTCAGATGCAGCAGAAATTTGTTCTAAATAAAGCAAATTGGGATCAGTTCCGGGACCTCTGTTCAGATCTTTCCCTAGCAGATGTTCACTCCCAGGACCCCAGTACCTTTTGTTCTAATTTAACAAATAAGATCCTGTCCATAGCAGAGTGCAGCATTCCAGTCTCCTCCGGTAAGGAAAAAGCCAGAAAGAATGTGCCCTGGTGGAGTGAGGCGTGTTCTAAAGCGGTACAGGAAAGAAAAAAAGCATTAAAATTACTCAAAAAGAACCCCACTGAGCACAATCTCAAAAACTATAGGTCCCTAGAAAATTCAGCAAAGCGGGTTATTTTGGAAGCTAAAACTCAAAATTGGAAAAAATTATGTGAATCAGCAGTTGTTAATAAAAGTAATTCTAGGGATTTTTGGCAAAAGATTCACAGAATTAAAGGAAATCGCACAAATCCTGTACCGCTACTAAAATATAAAAGCGAAATTGCCACGCCCCCAAGGGAAAAGGCTCAATTTTTGGTCACGCATTTCAAATCTGTCTCCAGTGATTCAAATCTCCCTCAAGAAACTTTGGACTATCAAAAGCGATTTGAATCGGAGAATAAAAACATTTTAAACGAGCCTTGGGACAATAACACGCCTCTTATTTTACCTTTTACAATGATTGAATTAATTAATGCAATTAATAGTAGGAGTACTCTGCCACGGGCCCAGATAGAATATCATATATGATGTTCAAGAATATGCCGGCCATAACTCTTAAAATCTGGCTTGATCTATTCAATCAAGTATACAAATCAGGGACGGTCCCCCCCCCCCCGAATGGAAGCAGGCCAGTAATTCCTATTCCAAATCCTGGTAAGGACAAAAGTGATCCAAAATCATATCGTCCAATAAGTCTCACCTCTCATTCAGGCAAATTATTGGAAATAATGGTAAAAAACAGATTAGAGCACTAATTGGAAACTAAAAATATTCTGAACCCCTTCCAGTCTGGCTTTCGGAAAGGGCGTTCAACTCTTGATCAGCTAGCAAGACTACAACACGATATCCTTTCTGCTAAAAATCAAGGCCAATCAGTATTAGCTATATTTTTGGACCTTCAGGCGGCCTTCAATTTAACCTGGACTTTTGGCATCTTAAAAAAGCTAGCTGATTATGGAATCACTGGATACTGCTTCCATTACCTCAGAGCTTTCCTAGAGGGCAGGAAAATTCAGGTCAAGGTCGATGGGGAGTTATCAGAGGAAGCCATAACTGACCGCGGTACCCCCCAGGGGTCCGTAATATCCCCAACTCTGTTCTCCCTCATCGTCAATGATCTTCCTGAAACTGTCAAAGACTCAGGAATGGTTATCTCCCAGTTTGCCGATGATTCCGGCACTTGGTTAAAGGGGTCTACCATGTCACGCCTGCAATAGAAGGCTCAAGCAGGTCTAGACTCCATATGGAAATGGTCAATAGAATGGGGATTTAAAATTTCACCAACCAAAACAGTAGGTATGTTATTTGGCGACCAAATTAAGCACTCTTTGGACTTGTATTTAGACGGCACCAAAATTGTTTTTGAAAAAGTGGTGAAATTTCTAGGTATGTACCTAGATAAACAGTTAAACTTTATTCACCACTTCAAATATTTGGCTGAACGGTGCGAAAGGGACTTAAATTTAATGAGAATGTTAAGAGGCACAGGTTTCGGTTCTGATAAAAATAGCCTCTTACTTCTCTACAAGTCCCTTATACATTCAAAGATAGATTATGGAGCCCAAATCTATGCATGTGTAACGCCAAACGCCCTTAAAATGGTAGATGCCATTCAGAACAAGGCACTGAGGATAGCTCTGAGGGCCCTGAAATGTACCCCTAGTGACATGCTTGAGGAGGAGGCGGGCTTGCTGCCTCTGAGTCTGCGCCGAAAACAGCAGTCCATTAATTTCTGGGCCAGAGCCATGTCCCGGCGTGGTTCAAACCCTGTAAACCAGCTTGTCGGGACCGGCACCTTCATCAAGGGTAAAATACTTAAGCGAAAACACATAGCGGGGCGAGTATTAAGACCCTGTTGGAGGATGCCGGTCTCGACAAGACCCCTGTAGCAGACCTGAGACCGTCCAAAACACCCCCCTGGACCCTGGGACCTGTTGATGTCGACGTAACTCTATCAAAGACCCTCATGAAATCTGACTTAACGCAGCTCGTTAAGTCAGAAACTCTTATTCATATTGATAACAGGTATGCTGAGCACCTAAAAATCTATACAGATGGCTCCAAATGCCCTAACTCTGGATTGGTAGCCAATTCATTTGTTATTCCTTCTAAAAACATTACAAAAACCCACCGACTCAGCAACCATCTCTCTATTTATTCGGCTGAACTTTTGGCAATTAAATATGCATTGTGCTGAATTTTGGTTAATAAACCTACTAAAACTGCTATTTTGTCAGACTCATTGTCATCTCTTGAGTCTATAAAAAAAAAAAATAGCAGATCTAGGCCTGATATTTTATCTAACATTTTGGAACTTCATCAACAGTGCCTAGATAAATCTTTAAAGGTCACTTTAGTATGGTGTCCAGCACACGTCGACATCAGTGGGAATGAACAGGCGGACAGGGAGGCTAAGGAGGGTCTCAGGAGATGGACTGTTGATGCTGGGGAATCCCTGGCGCCGAACGAGATCTACTCACTGGCAAAGAAATATGTCCTCAGTGAGTGGAACTTCAAGACCACCAATTTGTCTGCCTACCGACATACTTTTCTCAGACCCGTGAAAACCCTCAGGCCGCCTGACAAATACTCAGCAAGCATTGTGCTTGACAGAGCCAGCACGCGCCTGAGGATGGGAACCACTCTTCTACCTGGTGGCGCGGGAAAGTATGTCCTTGGGCTTGACCCTGCATGTCCGCTGTGCCGGGAGCCCTTCACAGCAGCCCACCTACTGCTACAATGCAACACCTTTACAGGGCAGAGGGACCAGCTCCGGGCCGCATTGCACTCCCATGGACTAGTTTTAAACCTTACCAACTTGCTAGACCCCAAGACAGCGGCTAGGGGCCCGGTCTTTTCTGCCCTGACAAAATTCCTTCTAGACTGTCAGATAACTGACAAGGTCTAGGTCTTTGTGGGGGAGGAGCAGTCAACACCCAACCAACTTCTATACAGTTCCTGTAATTGTTTTTATTAATTTTGTGATACATTGCAGTTTCTGTATATTCTTCTTATTGCATTGTCTCTCTATGAGTTTTCAATGCTTAACTATTGTTTTAGCTTTTATTGGGAAATTATGGAATTCCCTGTCCTTTCTAAACAAGGTCAATGGTATTGACCTGGTTTTCCTTATTTTAAAAACATTTTCCAGACGAGAGTATTACGTTAGTACACCATTTACATTTCTCAGTATCTTAATAAGCCCCCTTTTTATTGCAGTTTTTAATAATCTGAAAGGGCGGGGCCGTCCATTTTCCTGGGTACAGTTGACTGCATTGCACCCCCTCCCTTCCCCTCTGACACCCCCCTTCCCCTCTCATCCTCAAAGAACCACGTCGGACTGGAGTGCACGGCACAAGGATCTGTGAACCTTGCAATTAATTGCATTCGGTCTTATCAAGACCAATACCACTTAATTGATATTGGAGCTTTTAATAGTATTATATTTGGCATACTGTGATAGGTACAGTGTCTACTACTGTATTTTATCTATATAATTATATACATTTTTACTATCTGGATATGACCCCTTGCAAGTTTTTTATCAGGGATTAGTTAAAATCCCGTAAAAGTCCATTTTTACCTAGTTGGTATCATTTCCTACTTGCATTATTCAACTTTTAAAGATTTTATGTCTTTTCTGCTTTTTTTGCTTACTTTTAAATAATTTAGTCTTGCCGTGCACTCCCTCTGGTCCTTGGGACACAACTCAAATAGCTATGCCCTTTCCCATTCAACTATCTCCCCTTCTTTCAAACCTATCCCAGACCCCAACCCCCCGCTGGCCTCCAAATCCTACACTTCCAATATACCATTTTATTCCTCCCAGGGTGGTTACATGTCTTTTACCTAATTCATTACTGTGTATTACCTTTAAGGTACACAGTATCATATTCACCCATGTAAAGTATTTTTAAATTGTAAATATTATAAATAATGTTCTTGTTTCTTTAATTCTTAACTGTATTATACGTTAAGTTCTTACCATATTGTTTTAAAGTGGCCCTATCTAGGTGACTGTTTTGTAACTAGCAGCCTATATTGCTGCATTGCATGTATATAGATAAATCTAGTTTTTACAATTGTTTGAATGCCACCCTGGGGGGAACCACCATTTTAAAATAGCCCAACTTTCTTAAGGTACAAAACAGACAGGGTCTTAAGTTGGAGCACCTCGCTATATTCCCAGTCTGCAAGAGTTCAACATAAGTAAACCGCATGTCGCACAAATGTTACTTACACGCATAACATACTTGACTATGCAAGTCCTTATTCATTTATATTATATTAAATCTTCACTATTTAGTGACCCTTGATCCATTTTACTTATTATAAGAGTATTCTTACTCCACATACAGTTACAGTAAACAGGGTTAGAGAACCCTCAATACCAACCATTTATTGCATTACATTATAATACTCATTTTATTCAGAGTATTATTATTATGACAGCATTTCTAAGTAACTTAGTGTTAAATGTTCTGCCTTTTCATACACCGGCAGCATTAATTGTAACAAAGACATGCAAATATCATATCTATTCTGTACAACTATGTTGAACCACTTAGAGATCTAGTAAAACATTAAACTGTTCATTATTTCATTTTAAATAAACAACCGGTACTATTGTTTCCAAACTTCTTTAAATGTATATGGTTATTAAATTATATATTTCTTCCAGATCTTTAAGTTAATAAGACTCCAACAATCCCACTACAGCATATGCTGAAAAATGGGTTTAGAAAAATGATGATACATGTAAAATTATGTGTTTCCATCATTACATCTTATCTGTTGGGCTATCATCTCTCTTCTTTTCTATCTAAGTATTAAACTGCAAAGAAAACAATAAATAAACACAAATTACACATCAAAGGTTCTTCATACTTTATTAAAGCATATATAAATATGTTACATTCATAGAGAAATCAATTCTCCCAAATTTAATAAAAATTTTCATATTAAAATCTGCATATTTTCATCTATCAGATTTATTATTTTCAATATTTCTTTGCAGTTGTTCATAATAGTGCATACTCATCATTCCCTAAGGTCATTATATAAACCTCACGCGGATTGGTCAGACGGATTAGTTACGAGAATTTTGATTTGTTCAATTACTATCCGTTTTGAGCGTCAAGCTCAGTATGCAAATTAGGTTCCCACGCTATCGCATTCCTATTAAAGGCTGTATATTCAATTTTAAAGATAATACACGTGTTGTATAAATTAAGAAAAGATATTTCTAAAGCACATATTACCGTTTCGCTTAACTATTTACAAAGATTTATTTAAAAACAGTATTTTTATGTACTTTGGTATATTTTTGCGCTTCGATTTTTATATAAAGCACCACTGCAACGATTTTGTGTGTCACACCCCATTAAAAGAAGGGATGTATTATAGTTTTATTCAACGCAGAGTTTTAAATGTCAAGCAGTGTGCTCGGGCAATGGTTTTTAACCGAAGTCCCGAGGGTAAATAACTCCACTCGTCGTCGTCTGGTGGAAAGTGTACTTCAGTATTTTGATATGCTGTTATAGTTAAAGATTTAGTATAGTTAGAATGTATAAAGTTGTTTTAAATTTTTGTGTTTTAATTATAAAATGTCAGGAGCCATTTTCTCCAACAGAGTGAGTATGTAAAAGGGTAATTCACTACTAATCTTATTGATATTTTACTTACCACTAATCCAATTAGAGAGTGAAAGTGTCAGCGTGAGTGAATATTTATGAACTGTTTTTACTAATATCCGTCCCATGCTTTTATAGTGAGATGCTTTAATCTTTAATCAATATGTGTAATAGATTTTACTATCTTAGTTCATTTGCTACTTTGACTTTGTAGAAGTAAGGTCTCTGGCATTTACCATTTGCCTATAGAGTAACATATTAAAACTATAGGGGTTGGTCACTGGTGAGTGTATATATTTATTATTATATAATTGTATTGAATTGATTTGCTTATGTATTTTTATTTAATACTTGTCCTGAATTAATTAATATGTATTACAATGATTTATTGAAATTGCTTATATATTTTTATTTAATACTTGTCCTGAATTAATTAATATGTATTACAATGATTTATTGAAATTACTATATATATAGTATTTGTTATTGTTTCAGGCCAGCGTTTATACCATTACAATTAAGCATAATACGAATAAAGAGTATAACTATACCCACGAGTGGTTTTGATATCACACCCTGCTACATATTGTAGAAGATGAATTTCATGTTTTAATTGTTTGCCCACTATATTCAAGTTTACGTGTTAAATACATTTTAAGTATGTATTTTGAAAACCCAAATTTGCAATCATTTAACAACTTATTGTCGTGCCAAAATGAACTTGTACTTAAACATACTGCACTGTTTAATTACCATGCATTCAAACTAAGAAATACGTTTGTTTCAGACTGACTTCGTTATAATTATATGCATTCTAATTATATGCTGGCATACTAGTATATATAATACTTATATATACATAATCTAAGTATAGACCGTTTTCACGCTTAGCAAGCGTGCGCGGCGGCCATCTTGGAGGTATTCCTTCCTCTGTGTACAATAACAACAGTTACCGATTTCAGATAAATCCAACAAAATAGCTTATTATCGTCCTATAATTGGACAAATAGAGAGAAATACGGGTCAATCATGCAGAATACCAGATATAATAACTACAAGTGTAAAAAAAATCGTGAATTGTTGGAAGAAAAAGGCTTGCATGGCTGTCAGTGTCAACCTCCATATCCTGATTGGCAAACGTTTAAAGAACACTGGAATATGTTCTGACCACATTAGCTAAAGTATGTTGACAGTTATGATTAATAATAATATGTAGTTATTAATCTAAGTGTCATTGTCAATCTGTGAATGTGGGTGATTATTTCAGGACAATGTGTCCCTATTTAAAAATTAGCCTTAATTCATATTTAACTACATTCTTCACAATCACAGAATATTTTGATGTTTTCCAATAGCATAACAAATAGCAGTTTAAATGGTGATCATAAATCTTTCCGTTTATGCAGTTTGCTTAATTATTAATCTATTGTGGCATTTTATTTTTTAGAAAAGATGTCGAAATTACTCGCCAGGGACCATCCAGACGCTCGCTTTTGATAAATAGGAGAATAGACCCACGGATGGACAAAGCCGAGAATCTAGCCACCACTTTGTTTTATATTGAATAACACATTTCAGGTGTTTGTGTGATGTTATTGGATAATGATTGTGTGATCATTAATTACACATATTAAGTGTCTACTTTTTATTGCTTTTCAAGAAAAGAAAATATAAATACAATGACATGCAGTATAAAGTGATAAACTATTTTATTAAGAAACCCTACATATTAAAAGAAAAATACAGGTTTATAACAATAAAGAAATTAATCCATCAAAAACATGGCATCTTTCTTTGTACTCTACAATCTTGAGGTTAGGGGGTTACTGAATGCAAAGGGATTATAACCCCTTCTGTCCATTTATCGGGAAAGAAGCCCGATACAAAAATACCGTTAAACATATCGCACAAATGGTTAGATAAAATATCACTGCATTCAAGGAAATATTCGTTCAATATACAATCACTACCCGATGATTTATTTCGTTTTAAATGTTTTATTGCATAATTAACTTCTTCGACAGATATAGGTTTGTCAAGTTCAGGAAATACAGAATTTTCTAAGTTAAAATCATTATTTAAACAAAAATCTTCTGCTTCAGTATTACAAAAATCTGACATATTGCTACTAAGGTTTTCAAAAAACTTTGTAAATTCTTCTATAGATATTTTATTTTTAGTGACGCTATTTTTTGATTTGAAAAACCGCCAAAAGTCCCTTGGTTTGTGTTTTCTTAGGTTTTCAATCTCCAACATTTTTTGCCTATAACAACAGGCTTTCTTCTTGCGTATTAAGTCCTTATAATACCTCTTACTTGTACATAAATGTTCTCTGTTTATATCTGTTTTACTCGAGTTAAAAATACGCAAAGCGTCATGGTACAAATTTCGTGCAGTATCGCACTCGTTATCAAACCATTCTGCCTTCTTTATACAGCTATTTAAATTAAAAATAGGGTTTGTTTTTTTAACACATGTTTTAGAAAATAACGGGTCTGCAACACTGCGAATGGTTTCACTAAATCTATTCAACACGTCATTAATTGACGTTCTACTTGAGTAATCTATATGTTGTACAATAGTATTAAATACAGGTAACATGGAGATAATTCCTGAACGAAAATGCCCACATAACGCATCGTCCCATTTGTACTTAACGTCTGTGTAAGACTGATACTCAGACGAGACATTATTACATAATAAGGAAAAATGTAACGGGGCGTGATCACTCCATTCGTTAAAATCATGCACGGTAAAATCAGATATACTTGAAAAGCTGCATTCGTTTGCCAACAAATAATCAATGGCAGACGTACCGTTATTAGAATAAAAAGTTTGCTTGCCGCTATTGCCTACTCTACCATTAACAATACGTAAACATGTGGATTTACATAAATCTAGTAATTTTACCCCATGGCTATTAAGTGTACTATCTACTGAGGCCCTAACAGAGGCGTTATCAGGGCAGTAATCAGCGTCATCGTATACAGTATTAATTCTATCTTGTACAATATAATCGCATTTATTGCCAACTCTACTATTGAGATCGCCAGCTACAAAAATTTTACCAAATTCAGAAAAATTAGTAATATCATTTTCTAAGATTTCGAACAGATCTACATTAAATGTGTTATAAACTGGGGACTCATGACCCCATATATAAGTTGCACAGATATAAAAGTCATCTGAAATATTAAAAAATGTGTGATCAAGTTTTAACCAGATAATTGTATCATAATGGTTTTTTACAATTTCTATTCCATCAGCTAATTCTTCTTTAATATATATAACAATGCCACCACTATTTCTATGAGCTTTTCTATGTTGAAATTTTCTGAAGAAGTTAAAAGACAAATATCCACTTAAATTGATATCACTAGAACTATTCGTCCAAGATTCATACAAAAAACATATATCATGGGAGCTCAAAATATTTACAAAGTTAGAAGATGACTTCTTTCTATCAGTCAGTGCGTTAATGTTCCACGACAGGATCGATACTTCACCACCGCCGTGCTCCTACGCGCGCACCGGGGTTCCGTCAATGTAGAGCGTGTCGTAGGCCAGGTACGCCCGTTTACCCAGCCGCCTCGCCTCCTTCATTTTCGTCAATGCATGTTGTAAGTAACGTCGATTCCAGTGACATCAAACGAGGGGTGAGTGGGCTTGGCATCTTGCAAACTCTTGTCATCGAATAGGAGGAGAAAACTCTGGTTTTAACAGAAGAGCGACGGGTCCAATTAGTTATGCAACACTAGTGAAGTATGCGCGAATCTAGAGCTACACATATTTATAACGTTTCTTCGTTTTACATATGTGCTCTACATGAAATGTATTTGAGACATCGGTTTATTTATTATTGCTACGTATTTCCATCAAGTTGACAGTGTTTATTGCCATTAACATAATAATAATACTAGTTCATAAGAACTGTATGGCAGAAACAGGAAACATACCAATACATACATATACGAACGGGACCAAAATTTTACATATAGATTGACATGATAATTTGACATATTATATAGTGTAATAATCTATCCGTATGTATATTGAAGCAGCTTAAGATAAGTTTGGTTCAATCGAAATTTATAAGTTTTTACCAACTATTTATATATATTCTGACCCGTGAGAAATATACGTTCAAACTATGACCATAGAAAATACTCACAATTTTGACATCAAAACGTACACAGGAAATGGGCCAAACAAACAAGACCTAAATAATTATTTTTTTTTTCTAAGGATGCCAAAACACTTTAAATATATAAAATTTTTATCTTTTATTATATGTCAGTTTAATAGCGTGTTTTTTTTACTTAGGTTGCCCTTTGGGCCCTTCCCATAGACATTGTCCCTTTAATCTTTTCAATTAACAGTTTTACATAACTGAGTCAAGGTTATTTAGGGTTATTAACGATTACCAAATTATAGTTCAATGCTTTTTGTTTATTATGCAGTGACAATGGGAATCTACCCAATTCACATAAAACAGCTTCATTATAAGTATTGGGTTTTAAAACAGAAATTATTAATTTCAGGTATTTCATAAAGCTATATTGTGTTGGAGTTGGTATCTACTATTGCAATGGCTTTATGTCGATAAACGTTGGTGGTATGCCTTTAAAGCTTATTTGATTCCAATGTAATGACATTTCATGTCCGGATAAACTACGCTATATAAAAGTTCAATACAGTTGTTTATCTCTGTCCATGTAATATTGCACGTTCGTTTTCGTTTGTGTTATTGTTTTATGTTCAATTATTTAGACGAATATAAAAACAGCTCAATTCAATATATTTTACGACGAATATGCATTTAAGAATAAAGTCAGTTCATACTTTAGAGTCTTAAATGGCAATCGATGATAATCCTTAATAAGGTGTTAACTAATGTCCGCACGTGGTATTCAAGTATCACCTTACAAACCCACCCATTTGAACCATTTGAAAATTTTTGATAGGCAAGAAAATATCGCATACCTGCTGGCAATAACTTGCTAGACTGTGTACCGATCAACATACCAAGACTATGATATACAGTAGAAGCGGTACGTACTGACAAGGCATTTATTACTTAGGTACTTGAAATTGCAGATGTAAGTGATCATTCAAAAACAGACATCGAACATTTTAATATATATAACTAATTTTGGAGTACTTTTTATAATCATATGAAACTTGCAATATGCACAATATCATTGTTTATAGTTAACTAGTTTATCCTTAAGGCTTCATTAATAAAGGCATAACAAAATGTGCATAATATTTGAATAATATACATGTAGTTAATGTGTTTTGCAAACCAATGTTCGGTATAATACCATGAATATTTTTGCAACGGAGAGGTGACATACAGTGGTCACATTTAGCACACTTTTGTTGAGGAAACAACATGTTCCCTTATGTTATTATAATGTTTTCAAATGCTTTGCATTTTTCATTCTACCCTTCAAATACGCGCCTTTAAATTGATTTACTTCATTAGCAAACGGAAGTGCAACATCTAAAAGTATATCGACAATTACACTATACAGACGATAGAAAGCGTAATATATATGGTCTCCCATACGATTAAATTATATGTTACTTTTTTTGTCATAAATATCAGAAGATCTTGATAGTATATACAACTTGTTTCATTGGTATGTAAACAATGCGTTCATTCTGTTTTTGCGACTTTAAGAATGTATCTGCAGACACGTTGACGAAATGCCAAAATATCGAAAGTTCAGACTCTTGAGACATTTGTCATATGTTACTTTTTTCGTGGAAACTAAAAGGTAGCACACTTACACTTATATCGTGACAAAATGTAAGACATTGTATCAAATCCTGCGTGTAAATTGATTTCAAAACAATCGAAACTCACAATATTCAAAATAAAGAAGTCATTATAGTAATAAAACCATTTAAACTAATAATAATAAAACAAAAAACAAACATGAATAGTGAATAAAATGTAATTTATGTATTAGTGTGTAGTTATTTGCAACACAATAGGTGCAAATTAGGTAATCGATGAAATGTACATTCAAAACAAATGAGTCGATATGGGGCATAAAGTCAAAAGTGTTCATATCAATCAACTATGAATTAAGCGGAATAGTATGTGTGAATGTGTCATTAACGTTCAATCAAACAAAGGAATATATACAAACAGCAACCGGAACATTTCGGAAGAAGATCTTGGTTTCTACTCTTTGTGCGCTTTTAGGTTGGAACAACAGACACGGAAGCGATAGGAAAATATACAATTTTCAAATTTCTTCAGTTTTATTGACAAATAGATTTGGCTCAACAAATCATGCCACAACGACCTTGACAATGACGGCAGGTTATTCTGAAATGACCAAGCAAAATCTTTAAAAATGTTAGCGTATTATGCCGGTTTGCATTGGAAATTAATGTGTTGAGTATTCACAATCGTGCATGTTAAATTTGAAACAAAACTTGTCTTTAAACTACTATTAACAAGCTTTTAGAGGGGCAAACAGGCGTTTACGGTCACACGTGATATGCACGGCATTGTCTGCATTCTAATATAGTTCCCTTTGTTCTTGTTTAGAGTAACTCATATGACCGATATGGAATAGATCTATGTCCAATTAAGTGCATGTATAAAGCTATTACTAGCTCGCGTACCAAATAGATATACTAGAATAACTCCCTAAACCAGGTTTATACAATATAAATCAATAGCTAAGAATAAAAAGAAACACATGCAAAGTGCATACATATGTTAAAAAGAATGTATTTTAAACCACAATATTCTTAGTATGAAACTTTATAAATAAAGGCTTGGATGTGTACACATGAATTTGAATGGTGTACAATAGGTGCTTTTATAAAATTAGTGGTTCTATTGAAAATAAAATAACAAATGGTACAATTAAATCATCGTGTTTGATATTGCACTGAATAAAGATCTCAGTGGTCAGTTTGCAAATATGTAATCCTGATGGCGAGCTAGCCTGTAAAGTGACCGACAAAAATCTATATGTAGCACAGCAGCATGTATTATATGAAGTTTCTCATAAACAAATGAATGGAATCAAATAAATGTTCATTGTTTTTATATACAAGTACAATTTACCTATTTCCAGAATGATTGGCTCTCCTTCATTGTGACAATGAGTCTATTTTATTGCTGGCGAAAACATAATTACGCATTACTTCTACAGGTTATTTTCCAGAAACCACAGGCACAATCAGTAGTATATTTTCTAAATTTGCTTCTTGTCCACTATTTGTCGAATATAACTGGCTTGAGCATGGCAATGCAACAACATTGTGGATTTTATTCTCAAAATAAGTATATTTCTAACATGATATTTATTATTGGAATACACATTTGTGTAAATATTAAGATACAATATGTTATTAAAATCAATTCATGTGATTTACTTCAGACGGCGATCTGTAGATCGATGATTGTGTAGAACCCTTAGAGAACATATTTTTACCCGGGTAGGAAATCATACCTATCTAAATAAACAATTGACGTCAATAGATGGCTAAATAAGTAATTGACTTCAATAGATTGTAACAGCTTATATCAAAATTTGATCCCACTTTTGACCATGACCAAGCTACTTTTCAATATATCACCATACATTGTTGGAAAGACGAGGAGATTACTGAAAAAAACAGCATGTCAAAAAATTCTATGTGTTGTAACTCAAACTATTCACCTTAGAAAAAACACACCGGTTTTGATGGGGATGGAGGCTGCAATCTTGCGCATGAATACATGGGCCAAAAGTTATGAAGCTGGGAACCACAAGACAAACGTAGTGCACAAAAACAGCCTATTTTCTTATTGCTTAGATATATACCTTTAAAATGATACCAAAACATATCATTGTATTTTGCAAATTATATGCATCCTGCATTCAACCATATGTGCTTATTATCTAACTGTAACACTGACGATGTTTCTTCCGTTTTGGGGTAATTAGACCTGGTGGCTCAACATATACACTGGCTGTACATAAGTCATATTTTAAAAATCACTAAGCGTGTAATTAAAAACTACAGCCCTTAAATCTGATACTTACAACTTCTATAACACTCAAAATGCTGCTCAGTTTCACTGTATCCCTAGTTATGAGAATTTTCACTGCCAATTCAAATTTTCGGCTAAAACTGTAAAGTGCCACCCAACAGTGATAGAGGTAAATTTGGTATGTTTAAAAAGGGAGGTAATTCGTAAGTACTTCTTCAGTTTCTTCCTCATTATTTTCTGTCTTATGAAGATATTTGCTTCTTTTCTCTAACCATTCTTCCAGACTGGGCTCCTTCAGTTCTTGAAAGGAGTTCATTTCTTTGACCGCCCTTTGTCTTTGCTTTGCAACTGAAACCATAAGAGGTATACCGGTTCATACATTTTTCCCCAATTCATGCTGGAATTTCAAATCGACATTGTTAATTCCTTTACAGAATATGTGTTGATATCTATACATGTACATTCGTGTATATGCAAGTTGGTCCACTCCTGCCATTACTGGAATGGGTGTTAAACATATATTGCTTTAAAAATCATCTGACAACAAAACTTTTCAAGCCCCTTTTTTAATTTGGTAAAAAATGTCCAGTTTACAGTGGTGAACTGCAAAGATTCATTACACATTTTACAATAAGCAGCTTAATAGTGCAACTAAGTTAAGTTTTTGTGGACTCTTTGCAGATGTTAGGAATTATTTTAATTAACTAAAACACACATTAAGAGGAATTCTGTAAGCATCAAACTGTCAACAGCTACCACATTGGTATACCCAAATAGATAAGAAATACTTGTAGTTTCTCAAGAATACATTATGGCCCAAGTTTTGGAGTTGTTGAATTGTCTATGAAATCGCACACAGCACTTATTATCGCCCAAATCTCGAGTTGTTGCATCGTCGTATCTTGGCCCCCCGATTGATTGTTGTTAGGAATATATTTTGTGTACTGTCATCTTTACATTAATTAAGTTGTGTTTCATGCATAACAGTAAAAGCGATGGCACATAGGGAAAGATCGAGGATTACAAAAGGTACAGGGTGCTGCTAAAAATTAGCAGGGCGGAAAGCAGGACCAGTCTTATTACATTTTCTAGATCTTTCCCTAGGCACATGATCTCTGATATTGATGATATTGTAGAATTTGACATCTCTTCAATGAAAGCAATTATTATCATTTTAACATAAAGGTTATATCTGTCAGGCGGTGCATGGTTAAAAATAATTATCATTGCTACAGTCTTATCATCTCGTGCATATTGTCGGGAGGGGGGGGGGTGATAATTATCACTGTGTGCCAGATGGCGACAATACGATCAATGATGCGCGATTTGGGCAAAAATCATCGCTGGTTACAATTCGTACACATAATATTATAATGATTATCATCCACATTTCAGGTGTCTATGAAATGTCTTGGTACAAGATCGGCACATTATAGAATTTGAAATTTTGCATCGTCGCTCTTTCATAAAGCACAGGGCGAAATTCAACTGGCGGAAACAGGATTTCGTAATGGACACAATTTATTAATTACTTTAAGGTTAATGTATTTAAACATATTTTATTATTTAAGATGTTTTGTATATTTCAGTTCAAAGATGTTACTGTGATTCACAGGTTAAGACAAACTGCGAGATTAAAGTGAATCCCTTGTTTGAAAATCGTAATCCAAGATATGTATATATATAAATATACTACAATTAGTAGGCTTACATCTTTGCAGTTTTGTGTGCCTTTGCCATATGTGTCTTAAAATCAATCATTTTTTAAGAAATATAGCATGCATTTAACATAACATTTATAAAGACTTTTGGAAATATTTTTGCACAGAAAATAGTTTTTGAATCTAGCGCAGTCAATAAACAGTCTTCCGGAGTCAAACATGTTATGAAAAAAAAGTGCTGAAACCAGAAAATCTACAATTGGTTATAACTTCTTGATCAACCCCATTTCAGAGCTCTGGAACGCATGGGTATTGCAAGGAAAGTGCAAGGCTGGAAATTCCAAGCACCACGTAAAGACTTCTATCACAAGTAAGACTTAACTTCGTTGTTGTTAAACTTGCAATACTATTGGCATGCATAATATTTGCTATAACGAAGGTCTTATCAAATAATTATTGTTTGTATCTATATACTAGTAATACTTTAAAAAATCATTATACATTTTATTTATGCTCAGATAATAATAAACATGTATAATGAACATCATAACAGGCACTATATGTCAACTTTTGTGCAACACACATTTACTAATCTCCACATCCTTTACTTTTTTCAGAATTTTTGGCTGGCATTCCATCCTGCGGATTGGTTATTTATTAATAAATTATTGGCGTCACAGTGTTCATTCAGTCGGTATATAACGGCATACTCGATAAGTTTCTGATAGAAACGACGAATTTCTTACTTGTTTGTAGTTATCAAGGTCAAGGTCTAAACCCAATTTCTTCAAAAGTGGTTTCACTATCGCCTGTTTGTCGTTTGCAAATCACGACCTGTTGCCACATTGCACTAAGAGGTATGTATTGTTAAGGTAAAGATTTGTCACCCGTTATCACAGTTACACTCGATATCTTTATCCATTTTGCTATAAAAACACGTTTACATGGGCGTTTCTCGATTTAAACGGTTTACCTGTTGTATAAATGTACGCAAGGAAAACTTAAAACAAAAAGTAATAAAATATGGATAAGTGTTAAGTTGAATTATTGTCTTTTGTAAATATTTTATTTTAGCTTTGGCCCCTCTACATTTATAAAGTTATAAGTACTATTAATCGCAAGGGAGATTAATTCACAAATGTGTTACAAAGTGTTCCATTGATAACGTCATTTTTCTCCGTATATTTGACAGTGTATATTGCAAATAAGCAGTTAAGTAACACATAATTACAATTGTCCACAAACAATATGTACAGCATTCGTATAATTTACATAGTTAATCTTCCGCTTCTGATTATAATTATGAGACCCTAGACCTGTACACAGATGCAAAAGGATTTCAAAATCATTTTATGTAAATTGCGGTTTTACAAGGCTGTAAATATTTTCTAGACATTATGAGAAGATACCAAAACGGAAGAGTAATGGATTGGGGAATTGAATAGAACGGTAATGAAAACTGACTGAACACGAGTACATACGATATGTTAAATACAAATTATTTTATCATGCATTGTTAAACTTAAAAATACATGACTATGTATACTGCACATGCATGTACTCTTCGCCAGTTTGTGTTGCATAATGCTATCCGTTTTCAGCCTAAATCTTCGTAAAACCTTGGTCCTGTTTTTAATTGACATATACAAGCTCGTTATTTAAATCATCAGTCAAATAGGATCAATCCTGACTGACTGTTTAACATGGGATTATAATAATATGACCTAACAACGGGAGTATTCTCAAACATTGAGATTACAGAACGATCTACGCCAATTCTATTAATTTCGTAAGCGTTTACATCTCGTTCAACTGGCCAACGATTTTAGTTGTTGGAGCAGCTTGTTTAATAGATAACTAAGGGTTATGTATATTGAATTGTATTTACGCAACGGATAACCACCGCCCGAGCAAATAGAACATGTAATGAATTAACTTCTTTTTTCTGATGTTCGTTGGTTGCGAAGTGTGCTGCTTGTGTGTTCTTAAGATTCTGGTATTTTATAATGAGCCAATTATTGCATTACACTGGAAAAGAAAAGTAAACACTAACCACTTCAGTATTTGCATTTAACATCAGAATAAATATAGTAGATGTCCGACTTGCTGCTAATTGTCTAATTAGCAATAGTAAATGTGGGTGAATGAACATAGTTTGAAGTGTTATTGCCACAATCAATCAAAATGAACAAACATGTAAAAACATAACAGCTTTTTTAATCTTTGTAATATATCAATCATTCTTCCGTGTAATACATTATGTCAATATTTGTGATTCCCCCAACGTGGAATTAAGTTTAATCTTCTTGATTATGCCTGATGTTTCTCAAGCATTAATCAGCAGACATGTATTGAAACAGTAAGTTAGCCTGTCAGCAAGAAATTGCAGCGAAGATGTATTGCTTACATAGGCAATCGACGATAGCCAAGACGACATACATTTGCAGTATTTTTGTTTTTTGCTCACATTGGCATGTTATATATGATGATGAATATTTTGGCAAGTGCTTGGAATTATAATAAACAGCAATTCTCTTTGAACAACCAATACGTAAAACAGGCACCAACGGACATGACTGTGATGTTCGATTCCACATTCATTCTTAAAAATGAATATTTTATTTTTAACAGATATACAGAAAACGGGACAATTGAATTTCCTACATAGTAATCAGTCAACCATTTGTCTACTTACTTCTGCTACGACCATGCTTTAAATCGTATTCTCTTGTGAACACTTGTGATATTCTATTCGACCGACGTATTATGCTCCTTTCCAAGTTCTTTTTAAGAAGTAGTCTTTTTTATTATTCATAGCAAGTCCTTTCATGTTTAACAATATATTGTTACTTATGTTATATGTTGTGATACTTTCAAAATATCAATTTTCACGGTGGATAAGCAAAACGGATTCTACAATGTATTCAAACAAATATGCGTTATCCGGCTTCTATGCGAACGGGTACCGGATTCGAAAACGGCTAAACGCTCAACAGTCCCGTTAGTAATCTTATAGTTTTATTAATAAACTATGAGATAACCAGAAAATAATATCATAGTGTAAAATGAGTCAAATATATTTCGCTGAACTACGTCAATGTTAACATCATGTGCCACATTTTCTTTACTTTTGTATATATAGAACCTTTATACTATTGGTGCTATTTTTTCTTAAGTAGGTAATTTACTGACATAACTAGACTGAAAAAATAAGATGTCATAACGTAAACTGGACTCGTTTCGGCATAAATAAAACGTTAATGTATGCAACGGATAATATACGATGCCGGCACCGGGTCATTAACGAATCGCATTATATATAATATGAACTCTAAATCTGTATTTCAAACAAATGTATAATTACGAACAATGACATGCTTTCGAATAAGTTAAACGAAATTTAAACGACTCGTTCTCTATCATCCCATTTCTTTAGAGAACTTTATAATCGGATCGATTTTTATTAATATTATATAATGCCTTAAATTATAGTCCATAAATTAACCGTGTGAATCTGTGCGCTCATAACGATTTGTGTGATTATAGAAGTCTGTAAAAACTCTTTAGGAAGAATCCGATGCAAGAGATTCACACGTGCAATTCGTATACAAAACAATGCATTTATTTGGTTTAATTTTAGTTTATTATTAGAATATCTAATCCATTTTCTATAAAAAGGGAACATACACAAATTTATATAAAATATTTACACGAACACACTAACAATTTGAAATACTTTTTCTATAATAATTAATCTCATTTTTAACAACTTTGAGCTCAAACCCATGCTTGAAGAAAACACCATCGCTCTGCCAGACGCCGACAAACTGACGATTGATGACCAGAATACGCCATATATCTCTATTGGAGACGATGCGTTTCCACTACAAACCTTAATGTTCAAGCCGTATTCAAGGCGAAATCTGACAATTGAACAGCGTATATTCAATCATCACATTGAGGATGTAAATAATTTCTAAATTAATAGCGTGTGAATGTACGATCTTTAAAAACATTTAATTTAGTTTCCAGATAAGCAGAAGAAAGTGGCACTATAACTTGAAAGCAGACAAATAAACATAAAACTTTCCAAGGAAACACTAACATATCGACTAAATCCACTAAATCAATACATACGAGTGTTGACTTTGGCATCGTTTATTAGTGATGTGTAACTTTAAATAACTGTCGAGTCAATGAATATACATGTATTGAAGTTTCCGTCTGTACAGCCGAAAACTAGTTTGTGATTTAAAAAAGCCAAGTGTGCCTTTGACAACAATGGCTCTAATTAACTTTTCATCCACTTTAACTCGAAGTATATTGTAATTATAACTCTATCGTTTTTATGTCTGTTGTAAGATCGTACATACACTCTTTAAACTAAGGCAATTTTCTAACCTTCATTAACAAAAGAAACATTCATGTTGACTGTCAATAATCAACATTAACATGTGTAGAAAATATAAAGATATAGGAATAATGAAACTCCAGAGACATCATCAGAAGGGAAGCCCTTATGACCACCCGCTGGTCCTTTATTTGAGACAAGTGACCAATTGCCTGTACAATACAGGATAATACATACAACACAACACAAAACATAAAAATGATTACAACTTGGGGGACCGCCTTGAAACGGTCAATGCACAGAATTGGGCGTTTAAACCGGTTTAAAGGCATGCCGAACCTCAGGAATTAATTACAAAACACGTACTTCTAAATAAATGTTAACATCATAGCATTGTAATTCTAATTAAATAGTAATAAAAGAGAATATTAATTCAATTGAATTACAATTTAATTACTCAATGATGCTTTACTTAATTCATGTGCGTTAAACCTAATTGTAAGTGTAAGTTGTTTATGATGGGATTGGTGGAAAACGCCTTTGAAATTCTTGCACTGCGTACCCCATGCTTTCATGGCTGCTTGATCCAAACCCCAGACTGTAGACTGAATCATTATGGCATGTGTTACCCTGCACAATCTTCATAGGATCTGATATCCTGCTATTGCACGCCAGACTGCCGAACCTCAGGAATTAATTACAAAACACGTATGTTTGGTCTAAAAATAATGTATAATTTTGTAATAATGTCATTATAGACTTTTTGGAAATAAAATATGTTTAAAGTAAAGCACGCCAGACTGTCGACCATGCGGATGAGGACAACCAGCTTCAACTTGGTGAATGGCGTCAGCGTAGCCAGCTTTCGAGAGTTGATGACTAACGCTGGGGTTCGTCAGATGAACAAACCCAAGCACTATCTAAACCCTGAACCAGTTGAGTGGTAAGCCAATACGATTTAACATACACGCGACTTAATAACAATGAACGCGGAAAGCGCTTTTTGTGACATAAATACTGCATCAAGGAGTTCTTGCTGATGCCGCAAACATTGTGTAAAAAGTGGTTGCAGTAGTAATTACTGTTTTCAATATTGCATTAAGTCTATTGGTGAATGTTTGACATATAGATTTTAATTTCTTTTTTCTTTTAATCGTTGTGAAAATGTTTCTGAATAAACTATATCAGTATTATGCAAATACATAATTTTGTAGTTCTCAATGCGTTGTTATCAATTAACTCATTCGTCTCCGCAACATATCTGGGATGCCATTATTTGTGCAACTTATCATTTAATTTTGATCACGAACATTTTGTATGTACATAAATGGGCATTTATAAAGCTGATCTTAATTAAATTGTAATCAAATAAAACAAACACAAAACAATTAAAAAACAACGAGTCCGATGTATCACGAAAGGCAGTTGGATCAAACAAATCAACGTGAATCGACGGTGAGCACTACCGATGCTACATATTGTTGCGGAACAGCTGATGTTAGTTAGATCAACTTTACATTGTAACACAAAACCAGTTACTTTATACAATAATGTAACCATTCCAAAATGTACATTTTACTGATTAATATTTTGCAGTAAGATTTAATATGGACATAACATGAAAATTTCTTTCTTTTGAAAAAGTTCACACACATACAAAAAACACTCGAAAATAAAACACATTTATATGTTTCACTCAAAACTTTACTTATCTCGTTTTGCTTTTTCAGGCGTTGCATTTTTGCAACTTGGATGTTTATCATGTAAGTGATAAATAGAATGAAGAAAAGCGCACGCTTTTTATGGCGTCGAAATTATGAAATCTTGTCAGGTCGCTAAAACGGTCGAAAAGCGATCGCGAGAGTATCAGGTGTCGTCGGATATCGGTCGAGTAGATCTGGACAGCAGATCGAATATGGATCGGATCGATCGGGGAACGGTCGAATGTTCATCGAGAATAAGTCGGCATGATCGGTATAACTTGTGATTCCCGACCAAGCTAGATTTCTACACAATGTTTACTCGACCGACACCCGATCTATTCCCGATCGTGTCTCGAGCGTCAAGATTCACGATCTCCGCTCGAGTATTTTGAACGGTTTAAAATTATCGGGCAGGAACACCGACCAATAACGATCTAATTTACTACTACTACTTCTACTACTGCTGGTACTACTACTACTACTACTACTACTACTACTACTACTACTACTACTACCACTACTACTAAGACTACTACTACTACTACTACTACTACTACTACTTATACTACTACTAATACTGCAACTACTACAACAACAACAACTACTACTACTGCTACTATTAGTACTACTTCTGCTACTACAATTAGTTCTTCTACTACTACTACTATTACTACAACTACTTCTACTACTACTACTATTACTACTACTATTACTACTACTACTAATACTACTACTATTACTACTACTACTACTACTACTACTACTACTACTACTACTACTACTACTACTACTACTACTATTACTACTACTACTATTACTACTACTACTATTACTATTTTAATATTCTTAATTTAATTTAATATCCTGTCCAAAACTGTTAATGATGCAGGGTTTACACTGCCGATCAGATCAACCCGATGTACCGTAATTGGTTGACATTGGAGCTCTACCTAGATTTCAAGAATATTCTTTATTCTTAGTTTTAAGTTTGAGAATAGGTTGGTGAATACGGGCCTAGGTCCTTTCAAGATCATTCAATCTACATTTGTATGAACAACGGTAAGGTTATCACAACAGCGATAAACCCTGTTTTACAGCGTTAATGAACCAATTCAAAATTAAATGTCAAATTAGTTGAAGACGTTACCTCAGTGAATAGGATTAAATTGTATGGATTACACCTATGGATATGGGGAGTGATAAAGCATAGTATTGGTCTGTAAATATTCCCAATTAACCATTGAGAAAAAGACCCATGATTTGCTGATTTAGCAGGATGTGTGAATTGGTCAATTGTCTTATGTCGTGTGATATTTTAGAAAACATTCGCTGTTGTGTAAATACTATTGAAAGCTAAATGATATGTATACTGTTTAGTTCGAAGCCACTAACGGTGAAACATAACACATGGTAATTAGTCATACAGTATACGTTACCTCCGCATGTTTTTGTCGGCGTTTACTGTGTGTCTTGCAAATTTTATCTAAAGATATAAATTATTTGTATCAATTATTCTGGGAAAAAATGACATGGACCAATAAACAAATGATCACCGTTTGAATTGATGCAAATTGCATCATAACGCAGTACTAGTATTACGCGTAAGTTGCACAACACCTTAAATTAGCTACCTGCGGTGTTCTGTTCATTCCATGTGCTTTCCAGTTAGAGTATGACTTTGACTGATCATCAATACCACATATCTCAACGTTGAGTTATAAAATATGACATTATTGAACGTCTATTCCCGAAAATGTTACAATTTTTAGAAGGAACAGGGAAAAGCCGTCTTGTGATCACGAAAACCAAATTAGACATGAGCTATGTGAAACTGATCAAAATACTATCGGGGGTTGCATTATTTAGCAAACAAAAACTTATTCGAGGGAAACTGTTTCACATGTTTATTTAAACATTATAATATATATCACCCTAGCACTTATAAGTAGTGCTAGCGCGGTCAAAAGACCTATAGAAGGTCTTTATCATATAACTGCTGTTTTACTGTTATTGTGATATAACGCATAGCTCATTTACCTGTTTAATTGCCAACCCATTGTATCATTCATCTTGATATGCAGGACAATAGTATTTGATTCAAACCTAATGGCAAAATGCCACAATAATTGTGTGGATCAGTCTTTCAAAGAAGTGATATATTTGACAGGTCTATTCGTTGTGTTAATTTCTAAATATGAACAAAGTGATACTCCAGCTGTATCAGAAGGACTACAACTTTAATTTCTTTAGTTTTGCTAGGAATAGTATTACTACACAATTGTTACATGTTTGGGCTGTCACTATCCTTTACCAGCAATTGCATATTGGGCGGTCAGCAAAGTAACCAGGTAACAATACGTCCTTTTGTTGAAAACTATACGTTGGCCAAGGTACGTCTCTTGCTTAACTATCGCATATACGAAAAGGAAAAAATGGTAAGGAAGTCAGGCAATAACGCAATCAGAAACCAGTCTCAAACACACTGACATTGTAGGTGTCACAAACATAGTTATAGAAAGACAAGCCAGCAGCTATCGCGAATGCTAGGTGCAGTGGTCCAATCACAGATAAGATCAATAGGAGAGCAGTCACATACATTGCGGTTACTACTGATAAGATCCTAACGAAATGAACGCAACGGGAAAAAACTCACTGACAGGAAATATGGAACTACATGTATGAGACACTCCAACTTAGTTTCATTCTCCGATCATTATATGTAAACTGTTTTTTCCAGCAAACCTACATAGTTGAACTTGTCCGATGATCCCTCCTGCTCACTGTGTGGAAACATAACACGACAATGCACCTCGTGTAATGGTAGATATCCCGGAAGGAAAAGAAATCTTGTGAGACACATACGAAACTAGGTCTCATGTTAAGTAGCTTTGCGAGGGAAGGAGGAGCAAAGTCTTGACATCCGGACAAGTGTCGACCTAGAGTAGAAACTGTAGTCTCCAGAGGAAGTTACACATAGAACTCTCCGACCCGACATAGAGTTATGGTCAAGAGCTTGGGATTGATACTGATAGAATTGACAATGTCATGGGAGGAGAGGCTGTAGAAAAATAAAAATATAACTAGAAAATGAGACGTATCGAGAATTTTCCGATCCATACAGGTACCAAGGTTGGAAGACATGAGTCTACCCAATAGAAGTTGGGTGCTGGGGTTTATCAAAGTCACAGGAAAACTGGAAAGAGCTATCGGCATCAAAGGTAGAGCTCGAATGTGCACATTCCATACCCTAGGGAGTCCAACAGAGAGAGCGTACAGTTGGCTCTGGCTCTGGCCAACATAGATATGGTAGTCGCTACCTGTGAGCATTTTTTGGTATATTTTTCACAACAATATCGAAGCAAATGATAAATGGATAAATCATAGAACTAGTATACTTGGTTCCCACAATTTAAGATCAGTATAATATAAGTGAAAACTATTGCTCCAGACGGAGACAAAGTATCTTTGAACATGCTTAATGGGTTTGAACCAGGACTTAATTAAAATAGTAGGTTGTCGATATTAAAAACGTCTGGTATAACCGTATATATGCTTAATATTTTTATGCCCCCGAAGAAGGGCATATTAATATCAAAACGTCCTTCCTTCCGTACGTTCGTCCGTTGGTCCGTCTGGTCAAGGATAAGGTTTTTTTATTATGTCCAATATCTAGAATACTATAAAAGTTTTTTCTTAAAACTTGAAATACTTCTTTACTATCAATGTCCCCACCAGGAAAAGCAACCCCCATAACTCTGTTTTGTATTTTGAAAGATTTATGTCCCTTTATTAACTAAGAAATTGTGGTTCAATTTTATCATAAACTCCAATATCTTGAATACTATCCCAGATATTTACTTGAAACTAAACATACATCAATGTCTCCACCTGGAAATCCAACCCCATGATTTTGTTTTGTTTTTTGACAAAGTTATATACCTGGTCTCCACTATTTCACGCGGATGAATTGTACAAATATTTGTTTCGTGTAAACGGTGATTTTTGCGGAGATTGAACGTACGAGATGTTTATAAATTAAACAGCGATCCGTCGAAGCTTGAATTCAATTATGTTTTATTTTGCAATGAAATGCAGTTGGTTTATTGACCTTAAAGGAAGACATATTATGTATGGTGTGACATTTTATACAACGCCCTTGGAAAGATCGGTCTTTTGTCTTGTGACATTTTAGAAAACATGTGTTTGAAGTAACATGCATTCATATGTATATTCACTTTTGTCGCGTGCGTCTATGCTAATGAAATTGGAGTTTCATTATAAATTATATTGTATTAAGTACTACAGATTTCGTAGCCACTAAGTCGTTGGTTTGCATCCTGTAATATCAGAAAAATATGTCCTAGTCTGTTTTCTAGTTAACGGCAGATAGATGTCGCTGAGACTACAGCTGAAACCCAAGAAAATCTCTCCAATTTATGTCTTTACTACCCCTCATCTAACATATAGTTGAATGCGATACAGATCAGTTACTTGTGGCGATGTTAATGCGAAGGAGGAATAGGAAACTACACCCCTCAAAGACCAAAGTGTAACCCGCGCATTTAACACGCGATGGTTCAAGCTGCAAGAGTTTGTCACATAGAAGATGCCCGATGACACCATTGACTGCAAGTAGTCCTTCGTTTAGCAAGAAAACGAAACGGAAAACAGCTAATTGCCAAGAAGCCCACTGAGAAAAGCAAATGGAGCCTGTATTGGCAGCAAGAAGTTGTTAGCCAACATGACAGCGCTTACTGCATTCACACCGCAAATGTTGTTAACTACCAAGAGAAAAGTTCATCAGACTGCACGATACTGGCTGGACCTTGCAGCAGTTTACAGAATGCTGAGGTCACTAAAGATACAGGACGGAAGTACGAGTGCATACAAATGGCTATCGGCATCATACCAATTCCGTCCAAGACAGGTGACGTTATCAGAAGACCAGGAGAAGCAGCTTAAATGCTGGGTCGAACAGAACCTGGAGTTCCCGAAAAGTCGACTATAATGCCCTGCATGAATTACCTAACTTGCTCACAGTGAAACGTTTGACCACATTAACAGCCCTGGAGAACCTCAGTTAAGCCACTGACTGCCTTACTTGTGATGTCGTTTCCTCAGAAGGAAATACTGGAGGGTTGGAAATATGTCCTTATAAAGCAAACGTAGCATCTCGTTGTCTCTGTTGGAAACATGCTTACATTACACATGATCTCATACGTTTCAGCTAAAAACAAGTTTACATACCACGTTATCTCATCTGTTTTAGTGAGAACATATTAACATTCCATGTAATCTCAACTGTCTGAGTGAAAACATATTAACATTCCACAGAATCTCGGCTGTCTGAGTGAGAACATTATACAGGATATCATCTGTCTCTGCTGCGAACATGTTTACTTTCCACTTTAGCTAATCTGTCGATACCGACATGTTTACATTCCACAGGATCTCATCTGTCTCTGCTGGTAACATGTTTTTATTCCACACGATGTCATCTGTCTCTATTGACAACATGCTTACATTTTAACGGATCCCATCTGTCGAAATTAGAATAGACCACAGGATCTCATCTGTCTGAGTGAGAACATGTTAACATATCAGAACATCTCATCTGTCTGAGTAAGAATATGTTTACATTCTTAGGATTGTATCCGTCTGTGAACATATTTGCATTCCACTTTATATAATCTGTCTCTTCTAACAAACTGTTAACATTTCACTGGATCTCATCTCTGTTAGAGATAACATGTTAGCGTTCCTCAGAATAGCATCCCTCCTTGCTGAGAACATGTTTACTGTTCACAGGAACTCATCTGTAGGAGTTAGAACATATTAGCTTTCCACAGGATATCATTCCTCTATGCTGGGAACATGTTTACGTTTCACATGATCTCATCTGTCTGAGTGACAATATGTAAGCATTCTACTGGCATTTCCCTTACTGCTGGGACATGTTTACATTCAAAAGGATCTCTTATGTCTTAATGAGAACATCATAACATTCCACAGGATAGCATCCCTCTATGCCGAGAACAGTGTTACATTCCACAGGATTTCATCTGTCTGAGTGTTAACATGTTAACATTACACAGGATCGTATCTGTATCTGATGGAAACGTGTTTAAATTCCACAGGATCTCATTTGTATCTGCTGGGAACATGTTATCATTCTAAAGGATTTCATCTGTCTGAGTGAGGACATATTAGCTTTCCACAGGATAGCATCCCTCTCTGCTGGGTACATGTTTAAATTCCATATGATATAATTTGTCTGAATGATTGCATGTTAACATTCCAAAGGATAGCAGCACTCTCTACTGGGAACATGTTTACATTACAAATTATCTCATTTGTAAGATTGAGAACGTGTTAGCATTTCACAGGATAGCATTCCCTATTCAGAGAACATGTTTACATTCCACAGGTTCTCATCTGTCTGAGTGAGAACACGTTAACATTCTACATGATATCATCTGTCTCTGCTGGGAGCATGTTTACATTCCATATGATAGAATCTGTCTGAGTGAAAACATGCCAGCATTAAACAGGATGTTATTTATCTAAGTCAACATGTTAATATTCCACAGGATCTTATTTATCTAATTGAGAACATGTTAACTTTCTACAGAAAAGCATTCCTCTATACTGAGAACATTTTTACATTTTACAAAATCTCATCTCTGTACTAGGAACATGTTAACATTTCACAGGATCTCACTTGATTTGCTTGGAAATTGTAAACATAATAAAGAATATCATCTGTCTGAGTGAGAACATGTTTAATGTCTCTGCTGGAAACATGTTTACATTCCACAACGTCTCATATGTCTCTGATGGGAACATGTTTACATGTACATTCCACAAGATCTCATCTGTCCGAGTGAGAACATGTTTTTACATTCCACAGGATCTCCTCTGTCTGAGTTAGAACATGTTTACATTCCACATGATCTGATCTGTCTTAGTGAGAACATGTTAATATTCTACAGGATATCATCCCTCTCTGCTGGGAACAATATAGCATTCCACATGATCTAATCTGTCTCTGCTGGGATCATTCCACAGGACATAAGAGCTGCCAAATTAGCTCAAATCTGCAAACACGAAGGTCCGCTTGGCCACGTCATGCCTGCAGACACATACGTTCCGAGTTTACCATACGACTCATTGTGGATATAGCGCCGTCATGTCGACAAAAGATATTATTATTGTCTTACTGCGTCAGATGTAAGAGCAGTCCCAGAACAAAGTCTGTTTTGTTGAATATTTATGATATATGATTAAGATATATGTGTTGCCTTCAAAGATAAATGCATTCGTAGTGGGCTTTCAGGCCCCAGCAGAATATAGGCTGCCAACCATGTCTGCGCTTTCAATGCATCGTTTCCCATGTACAACACTGTATGTCATTCGTGCAACTTGAGAGACCAAACAGCATGTATTAAAATATTGTAGTGAGTGCAGACCTGTACAATAACACCAGGTATGTGAGAACACAAATGATTGTAGTGTACACATTTGTGTTGATACATCAAGTGATGCTTTGGGACCAGTAGCTTACTAGAAAAAATATAGACGTGAACAATTTGGTAACTACAAAGATCATAACTGCAAAATGCAAAGATGCAACAATAAAGTCCATTTGGATACTATAATTGGAACTCGTGGATGCAAAATGCAAAGATGCGACAATAAAGTCCATTTGGATACCATGATTGGAACTCGTGGAAGCAAGTTTAGGACTACAACTAGCAAAATGTGCGTGTAAAGCTCTTAAACTTAATATCAAAGAAGTAACATTTTAGAGTGACAGTACAGAGATATACTGAAACCTGTCAGTGCGGATATGTGTCAAACAAAGAAAAATCAGCAGATCTAGCATCCCGCGGTTTTCATCTGAATGAATTGAAAACATTCCTTATGGTGGGCAGGCCCATAAACTTAATTTATAGCGGAAGTAATCGGCAAAAGTTCAATGTGTGAAAAGTAATTAGGAAGCAGCAAAAATGATTCAAAGAAAGACCTTGCTTTGTTTCTATAACAAAAAAGATGTAGCAGCTGAATGTACAGATAGACTTGATCAAAATTGTTTTCAAGTTGGACTACTCTTGTAAGGGTGTTTGCAAATGGGTTCAATTTTCATTGATAACTGAAATGGATACAGAATGGATTGTTGATGAAATTCGATTGGCGGAAAATACCATAATTGTATTTCGTAGAAGGAAAGCTTTTCAAAAAGAATACACAAGTTTGTATCAGAGAAAAGAATTGTCCGTAAATAGCATCAAATCCAATCATTGATGATGTAGGAAAGATGAAATTAGGAAGCCGTTTGACGTATAAGTGACATGCGTGGTTGTTTATCGCCCAAAGATAGAAGATGAAGAGTCCTATAGAACTTCATGTACGAAAAGTTGGCAAACATCAAGCCATCGTTGATTCAAGAACGTCTGCAAGAAAGACATGTGCTCGTAGCTTCCATCATCGACACTGCATTATACCACTTCTTGGCGTTTTCCTGTCAGATATGGTGTAAAAAAAAAAAAGAGGCGGAAGAGAAGAAAGCTAGAAGAAAAAGACAACCAATGTTGCATCAACAGTCTTCAGCGTACATCTGCATTAAATGTAAAAGAGAATCATTATTCAAGACCTGGATCTTACAACCGGTAGCTTAATTGTCGCCTAATCAAGACAGGCATGAAAATAAATATATAAAAAAGCAAAACGTTTTACAATGGTAACTAGCGATGAACTGTAGAAACGTAATCTACGTGTATTTCGATATCGTATTGGTGATAGGGACTTGGCTTACATTACGAAGGAAACTCTCCGTTAGATGTCAAACCTAAAAGCGACGCCGAGGAAATGTGTATAATCTCGCAAAATATTTAATTTGACACTTGTGTTTTGAATCGTTTTTTATGGAAACAAGCAGGGATAACACCGAGTAGTACCATCGATATTAGAATATGTGAGCGTTGAATTATTTGAAATGCAGACTTTATCATTAATATTTTAAAATAAGTTCCACCTCTTCCACTCATTGAAAAGCAGACATCAAGCATGTTCAACAAATTATTTTTACACAATGATCAATATCAGTCGTGGCAAGCTCCCTTGTAAAATTGGCAAGGGTGACAGTCTAGGCATTTGATGTTTGTGATAGCAAAACTGAAGGGCATTTAAAACCGTTTGGTATGTATGCATAGGATGCTCAATATTAAATCACATGTACACTCTAGTGAATACTGATGATAAATTTATACTTGTATAGTTTTATTGTATATTTCTACTGCTAAAGGTCATAATACAATTATAATAATGATATAATTCAAAGATTGAATAAGCGTGATATTATATCATCGCACAATCTCTTAGCAACGAATCATCTCATAATTAAAGTGTCATTAGTAAACCACTGACCGAAGTAATAACTCAAGGCTCTAATGTCGTGAAATTTGTATCTATTAATTTAAAGAATGTCGCTGAAAGCTACTGCGTTCTGAAAATCAAACTCTGCTTGCAAAATGAAAAACAAATCAATGCACGTTCAAAGGGTGTCAGTTTTCATAGTAATTGAAGATGCGATTAACCAAGGAGATAAAGACGATAAAGCATAATCAGATACTAGAGATAATGTTTGCCCCCTATTTGGATATTTGTGTGAACCTTTTGTTGCCCAGAGGATATTAAGTACATGTAATACTTTTGTTATTGGTGCTCTTTTTTATTTAATTCATAAATATATTTTGTTTGCCACATTAATATATCTGACATTCCGTTGTTATTGTTTTTAAATAAAATAGAAGTAAAATGAACAATTGTAATGTCATATTTGCTATTGTACATTTTGAATGTTACACAATATAAGTAATATAATCATGGATACAAAGTATGGCATAATGGCCTCATTATATCTGATATTGTCTTTGTTCCTAATGGGTCAAACGACAAATTTGCACAGGCGCTATTTAAGAGGATTAGGATGAAGACACAATATAAGTTGCATTCTTTATACACCGATGCTATTTCTATTGTTCATATGTTTAATATTTATGTTTACATTATATGGTTACTAAATAGCTTCAACGAAATTATACAAATAAAGTTGCATATAATTTTTTTTTATTTACCTATATGAACAGACTACAATTGTATAATATAAGTGACGAAAAGAAAACAATCCTTTATAAAGCACATTATATTAAATTAGAATTCTTGACTAATGCGAGTAATTAGCTTGATTTATGAAACTCATGTGTATATATTTAACTTGTTTTAATGTTCAGTTTAAATTCGACTGCCTTTAACATCCAAAGAAATGATAACAACCACTTTATGTAATGACTTGCAACTGCAAAGAAGTTATTTTGCATTCGAATACCAACTTCAACTTGTGCTCACGTGACTATTTACGACAGCCGTCAGTCAATTTATTACATCCAATGAATGGTCTCCGTGTCATATACCTTTTTGTAATTGCACGACAGTTTCAAAATCCACTCATTGTATCCGTTTGAATAGGCGGGGGTTATCTCTAGATCGTTCCCTATAAAATCAGGTTGCATTAGCAATTTTGAAGAGTGGAATTGGAGACGATAGCAAATTATTGAAGAGTCAGGTGTGAAAAAAAGTGACTTGTTCCACAATGGTAAGAGTTTTGTTTTCTAAATATCTGACACTGATACATTTGAACAATGTTTGACTTCAATGCTGAATAGTCGGTATTTTGGATTTATCACCCTTGATAAAGTCATTGAAACCATTGAAAATTTTGATGTTTAACCGTTTGGATTTGGACATTGAATTGTATTTACAAATACAAATGAAAGTTTGGAAATTAATCTTCATGCATTATGATACATTTATTGACAACATGTTATTTCTTAAACATGTAGCGCTAATATTCGTCAATGCAGAGTATATTGCTACGACGCTTTTAAATAACACATATTTAAAATAATGATGTTAATATTTTTTATTTAAATATTTTCGAAAAGTGTACTTAAAATTATTTTCATAATTATGAACGAATAAAACGTGTACGTTTTCATAATTACTATAATATTCATATAATTCGGTGATTGAAATGAACATATCACATGTAGATGACTCCATTAAATAATGATTTAACAATATATCTTGTCCTTACTGATCATATTTACTATCAATTTCTGATGACGAAATACTTGTGCTTAGTATTATAAAGCATTTTTTTATTTGTAAGGATTCAACTTAGTAGATTTTTTCTGTCATTCTTTCTTTTCTCCATGCCACGCAAACGTTGTCAGATAGCACATGCTAAACAGTAAAATGATACGTAGCTTAATTAAAAGTTAAAGTTAAATATTGCTACTACCACCGCAACGTATTCAAATAAATTGTTCAATATTTAATATAAACATAATTATTGATGTATTATATGCAAACGCTTATCGTGCAATAGTTTCGTAATTAACAGGTCATGTGTATCTACTGTGTACTTTTTGGCAATAACAATCATTATACATTTTTTGTTATTATTTTAAATGGCAAAACCTTCAAAAAAAGTATTTTCTTTGTAAATTTTATTTCTATGTAAGTCCTGGAAACCATAATGAAATGTTGAAAGTGAAACTATTTATTTGAGACTTAAGCATATTCATAATGTTGTACATAGTAATTACAACTACCACAGGCGTGATAAAAATACAGAAACAAATCATTTGCGAAAATAACTTTACATGGGTACCAATGCATATACAATCAATTATTCTAGTACTTTTAACACATGTTTGTGCGAATTTCAGGATTGTTTATGAATGGTTCATGATAAGCATGAAATAGATAGAAAGATAATGCAACCAAAATACTATATTGGAAATTATTTATTATGAGCTCTGTATGAAATAGTTTTTATGCAATAAAAATAACGGTACATGGCATTAGAACAGTTAGTCTAGTATTGATGAATATTTATTGTATATGTCTGCTTTAAAGTGCTTTTATGACACTGGTCATTGCTATTTTCACATTTTCTTTAATCATATAAACGATAGGTTTTAATGCCTTTTTAGTGCTCGTATTGCAATTGATATTGAATATCCTAATAAAAATAGGGCTCCTTTTTATTATTTAATAACAAAATACCAACGTGTGTCGCTGGATTTTCATACAATTATGTAACTAATACTGACTAATCGTTTGTGTTAAATTATACATCTCAATATATCTTTACTATATAAACATGTTTTCGAAAACACGGAAATATTTAACGTATTCGCTGCGATATGCCGCCGCTTTGTCCGTCCATCCGAAAACCAATTCAAGTGTCCATCTGTCCCATTTCTCCGCAAATCCATCCGTTTTTTCCTTCCGTCTCTTACAAAACTTGTGTTCCCAGGCCGCATCTTCAATTTAATAAAACTTCATGTGAATCCCACCCACCCCGTATAATTAAATGAGATGTTATGTGCAGCATTGCTACAAAAAGGGCATGCTCATTGTTGGGTCTTGTGCTGTAAATTCCATTTCGTTGATGAGTAAACAAAAATGAGTTGAAATTGACATATTTATAAAGAGTCTGTGACGGTAAACGATGCAATAATTTGGAGTGCTTCTGTTATTTTCGTTAAACTTGTTGACAACATGTGGAGTATTTACTCAAAGTAAATAATGCAGAGTACTATATATAAATCGGTATGGCCGAGAGCTTAAAGCGATAACCTTTTATCCGGAGATTCCTGGTTCAAACAGACAAAATTTTCTCCTTTTTTTTGGTTTGTAATTATACTAGAGCTCTTGAGTTTCGATGCTAAAATCTGTCAAGTTCAGACATTTAATGGCATAGTTAATATGCCAAAATCAGTGAAAAAGTCAATTTAAGTGTACCAAATATACTACAAAAGTAATCAACATAAATGCTGGGAATAGCAAAATGTACAGTTGCAAAAGACGTAAAGTAAACAAGAAAATGAACAAGTTAACACGACCTAAAATATAGATCTATATTAATCTTTTTCTTGGAATGCGTAAACCCTCTTCTAATTATACATTGTATATGATAAAATCAATATCTTACTTTCCAATTTTTTATATTGCTCAGATGAGGCCCTGTTCGGAGGAGTAGTCCCTTAAAGTGTGTGTTGAAGTATGGTTGCACGAGCCACTTATTAACCTACGTAAATATCTTCTGAAGTTAATGTAATTTAAACCATAGATACACAAAATAGATTAGATCTCTGATTTAACGCTAATGACGCTATGTTTTGGTAAATGAGTAGGAGGGGTAATTGTTAGCAATAAACTGATATAAACTTTTGGTATTTCAATATTGGCCCCGTTTAAGTAGGTTTTTTTATAAATAAGTTGTATTGTAAGTATTTCATTTTGTTCTAGAAATATTTAATACGGGCAGCGCATCATTTTTGCAGACGTCCTATAGTAATCACCCTTTCTATCTGTACGTATGTCCGTCCGTCCGTCCGCCCGTCCATCCGTCCATATGTTTAATGATTTTCCTTTATAACGCTAATAGTTTGAAACTTCATAGGAATTTAGGTCTCATTGAGAAAAAGTGCTTGCACAAGAACCGTTACTATGCACTTCCTAATGCTGGAATCATAGAATGCAATATATAAGGAAAATACCTTGCGAAGGCAACTCATCCTACAGTTTCCAACGGATGTTCTGGAAACTTGTCTTCATTGTTGATGGTAACGTTTTGTCGTGCGTAAAGATGGGGTTTTGATTTCTCCTCTATTTGCAAGTTATGACCCTTTGATTATTTTTCATCTCGGGAATATAAAGCGAATATTCCTCGTAAACGCAACTCCCCCTACAGTATCCAACGGATTTTCTTGAAACTTGTCTTCATTGTTGAGGGTAATATGTTAATGTGCATAAAGATGGGGTTTTAAATTGTTCTCCCTGCATTAGGAAGTTATGGCTCTTTGGTTATTTTTCCTTTGTAGTATAAATAGGGTTCCTTTGAACGCAACCCCACCTACAGATTCCAACTGATTTTCTTGAATTAAGTCTTCATTGTTGATGGTAACGTATAGTTTTACGTAAAAATAGGGATTTAAATGTATTTAAAAAATAAATATATTTTCATTTCCTATTGTAATTATAAAAAAAATCTGGCTGGCCCTCACCTTCAAACATGTTATCATACGGCGCCCGTATTCACTCCTGTGACAACGTTCTGTCTGTTCATGTTTTTAAAAGTTAAATATTTGTCAGAAGAACGCATTTGGTGTTTCAAAATCTTTCACTTTGATAATACGATTTTATAAATTCGCAATAAAAAGTATCTGCACCTACCAATATCAGTATTTCTGTCTGTCTGTCTGTCTGTCTGTCTGTCTGTCTGTCTGTCTGTCTGTCTGTCTGTCTGTCTGTCTGTCTGTCTGTCTGTCTGTCTGTCTGTCTGTCTGTCTGTCTGTCTGTCTGTCTGTCTGTCTGTCTGTCTGTCTTTCTATCTGTCTGTCTGTCTGTCTGTCTGTCTGTCTGTCTGTCTGTCTGTCTGTCTGTCTGTCTGTCTGTCTGTCTGTCTGTCTGTCTGTCTGTCTGTCTGTCTGTCTGTCTGTTTGTATTTATGTATATATGTATGTCTGTTCTGTTTGTACCTCTGTCTGTCTGTCTGTTTGTCCTTCTATGTATCTGTCTGTCTATGTGAGTCTGTCTATCTGTCTATATGTATATATGTGCGTTCCATCTCTCTGTTTGTCTATCTGTCTGTATGTCTGTATGTATGTCTGTGCGTTCCGTCTCTCTGTTTGACTGTCTATCTGATTGTCTGCCTGAATGTATGTATGTCTGTCCTGTTTGTCCTTCTGTCTGTCTGTCTGTGGGTCCGTCTGTATGTTCTGTGTGTATTTCTGTCTCTCTGCCTGTCTGGTTTTGTCTGCCTGTCCCTCCGTTTGTCCGTCAGTCCGTCTGTCTGTCTGTTATTTAGGTGGTTCTCTAGTAAAATATCTTCAATTAGTTTATTTGTTAAAATATATGGCCACCCTAGGGCGCGCCTTTTTTCCTTATATAGGTCCTTTTTTTCTGACTCTCCTTACTTAATAAGTCAGCGGAGCGATTACAAGCACTCTTGTGCCTCTTGTTTTAAATTACAATATTTTGACTCAATCCAGCCAAGCGATCTGCCCTTCCCAACTCTCACATATTCAATGACATCGGCTTTTCCGCCTATAGATACCGTGTGTACCTATTTTTTGTTGTTGTAGTTGTCTGTCTGTATGTTCGAATTTATGCCATCATAAATTTATGGGAAACATGTGCACATTTTACATGTTATCAAACAAACTTTCAAATCGGTCTGCAATATGTGTGAGGCGTGTCGTGGGAAAACCCGGCTTAATGCATGTCCGTAAAGTGTCGTCCCGGATTAGCTTGTGCAGTCTGCACAGGGTAATCCAGGAGGGCACTTTCCGCATACAGTGGATTTATGCTCAAAAGTGACTTCATTGAACCAAAAACAACATAAAAGCGGAAAGTGCCTTCCTTGATTAGCCTGTGCGGATTGCACAGGCTAATCCGGGACAAAACTTTAAGCACATGCATTAAGCCCGGTTCTCCCACGACACTCCTCATATCAATTTACTTTTCTCTAATTGTTCAGGCTTGAAAATACTCCTTGAGTAGTTTGTGAGCACAAATATTATGAGCGTAAATATGCACATTATAAAATTACAGTGATACCTCTTGTTTAAAATATTCAAACGGAACAAAACTTGGTTGATAGCATTTTGAAAGCTTTTGGAATCAGATAATTTAGTTGATGTCTAAGCATATTTAAATTTCATAAAGTGTTAACAATTGTTTTTATTAAAATACATTTGGTGTTTATTTAAAGATTTAAAGCTTAAACACTACTTAAGTTCAGTGTGACGTTTTTAATGCGTAAGGCATGAAAAGAAACCATAAAGCGTATGCGTTTTTACCTTTAATGATTGCACTATATATGCGAAAATAGAGTCTGGAGCCATCTCCGAAAATAATGCGTTTACTAGCACACAAAGGACTGATTGCATTATCACAAAGGAGAGATTATGAATTCACGTCACTTCTCCGTGTATTTGTGTTATTAGCTGGTCAATTGAACATTCCATACATATGCTTTTTTTGTATTTATATGTTTTATACAAGTATATATCACAGCTTGTGTGTGGTAATATTCACAATGGCAAAACTGTGTAGATCATGATAAACATGACAATCTAGCATTATTTCTTTGCATTAATACATTTATGTACTTGTTTTCTTCGTAAGATTAGGGTATTAAAACACAAGCATATTGCCCCTTATTGCCCAAAGAAATATTGTTATTGATACGTTTTGAGGCGTTTGGTGGGGTTGGTAGCTTAAACATTTTCCGATGAATCATGTTTGTTTTGCAATTGATTATTATGAAATTTGGTGAGGTGTTCATTTTTATGCTAATTGATTATGCTAATTGACAATCAAGCAAATAAGTAAATCTGTACTCACTGACATAACCATTGCCAGTTTAAACAAGTATTCACACTATTGAATTAATTGTTTGTATCTTTGTTTCAACAACCAAGACCCAACTCGCTAGCCTAAATATTTATATAAAAGGGGCCACACCCAGATACTACAGATTTGCTCGTTTGTTCCATTCATTATTGTGTCTCAGGCACAGACGAACAGAGTACGGAGAATGGTACTCAGTAAGTTCTATATTGTTCATAATTGTAGGTATTGTTTTAGAGACAATGCACTTTGGTTCTCGTGCAACTAACAGTTAACATGTTATGTTACTCTTGTTGTCGCAAATGTTTTTTGTTTGATTGCATCATTTACGCTATGAATTGAGAATAAATTATATAAAATATGGAAACATTTGTATCAGTATTGCTATGTTCATTTAAATAATAAAATGCATTTTTTGTTTTGGCTGCAATGTTTGCATTGCACTTTTGCTAAACACAAAAGCAATTCCAGTCCAATATTGATGCGATTGATAATGCTGTTTGATTTATTTATTAGTGGCCTAAAATTGCGTGTAAAACAACTTGTACAGCAAAACCATTTTGGATAGAACTCTATTGTCTCGAAATGCGTGAATTCTCTACATGTATAGCGTTGTGACATTGATTAATATAGTATTTTATTATAGTTACTCCGTCAGCAATACATTTAATTTGAATTAAATTGCTTGAATCATCATATTGAAATGAAAATGCAGCCGCAAATATCGCAAAAACCCATCTTGAACCATAATGTGCAACAAAAATTATTCTAAAAAATACAGATACCCGATCGCAACCAAATAACATTAAAGGTATATATCGTTTTAGATTAGCATAAACATATGTGTCAAGAATATGATGGTTCTAGTCTCATAGTTTTACACCATAATCTTTAAAAAGCCATTCACAAAAGTTCAATCGTTACTCACATAACTGACAGTCTGCTGGTTATTGTTGCTTAGACGCTAAAAAGTTAAAACGCTTTTGTCATGAACCTTCCTTCTAGTTCGTAATATAATGTTGTGAAATGTTCCTTTCCTGGCTATCTACTGATGTTCATCTATAGCTTTATTTCATTGTCATTTGTAAATCAAGTTCCGTTGGTGTTTCGAAGGCCATGCTTAATTTCCAATTACCATGTAGTGACATATGCGCAAATGTTTTAGGTTTGTATGCATTTGGGGTTAAATTTCGGAATGTTAATAATTCTCAGTAAATTATTTATATTGTATTAATAAACTGAATCAGTTGTACAATATAAATGTATTGAGTTTGCTAACTGCAACCGTTATCGGTTTGCTCTTTGGTCACAAAATGTCTTAAATCAGTCAAAGGATTTGAACTTCTTTGTAACGATCAAATAACTGCACGCATCAAAGCCGTGCATCTTTAGTGTTTGCTTTAAATATATTTGGCCGTTTGTTCAGCTAAACCCGTTTAAGACGGATCATATAAACCTCGGTTTATCCAATAAATAAGCCGTCTCAAATCGAGTTGCTCACCTTTTCGATGTTAAGCGCTTATTGGATGCGAGGATCAGTCCTTTTGCTCAGCTTAAAGCTTATTTATGCTTGTGTGATTCAAGTATATATTCGGTGTAATGCTAAATATAAATATGTTTTTGTGTCCCAGAGCCGTTTCAAAATTGCATAACAGTTTGGTGTTGATAATATTGGTGTTAATAATTTATTTTAGTAATATAAAAATTAATCTTACTTTATTTGCCTTAATTTGTTTTAGACATTATTTGAAATCTAGTTCTCGATTTGTTTTGCGTGTTTATATACGAGTCTCATATTCACCCTGTTAGTTAAATTATTGATCTTTGACAAATATGAAATACTCAAGTCTGCAGGTGTATGTATAATACTACGAATAATAACAATGTTCGTTATAACAGACAATGCTCAGAACAAAAGTAAATGATATGTATTCTAAGTACGACTACAACAGTAAAATAATATGTACAAGTATTTTATTTCATTCGCCTTCGTTATTGTTAGAAGTAACGTAAAATATTTACAAAATAATAGAAGTTGATTATAAGTTTGAAGCTTTGTAATATTAAACAAAATGTATATAAAAATCCAAATATTACTCGTGCTATTGATTAATAGTAGTTATTTTCTGGGAAAAATTCTCTACTCGTTGGACTATCTGCATGCTGTATTTATCACATAAGTTTTCAAATGCTGTCGCTTTTAGGACAAGCGATTTGTGATGTTAAGTGGTAATTTCGTGTATACATGTAATTGTGCTAAACTTATATTATGTCAAACACGCAGAGTAAATCATTACAACAAATTAAAACTTTTGACATCTGTCAGTTGATGTAATATGACCTGTTTCGTTTATGTACATAATATTTAATATAAGGTATTTGTTTTGATTACAAACAAATCTATGCTAATTAAATGTGGGTTGGCATTTTAGAAACAACACAATACTATGATGTACCTTGACGTTTTGATTTTCACTCAGTACTAAACAAAGCGGACATTAGCATTTCTATGATTAACCGGTATAATGTTATTTTTACCATTGATTTTTCTTACATTAATGTTATACTACTACTACTACTACTACTACTACTACTACTACTACTACTACTACCCCTACTGCTACTACTACTACTACTACTACTACTACTACTACTATTACTACTACTACTACTACTACTACTACTACTACTACTCTACTACTATTACTACTACTACTACTACTACTGCTACTACTACTACCACCACTACCACTACCATCACTACAACCACCGTCACTAGCACTAACACTACTACTACCACTACCACTACCACTACTACCACTACCACTACCACTACCACTACCACTACACCACTACCACTACTACTACTACTCCTACTACTCCTACTACTACCACTATCACCACCACCACCACTACCACTACCACTAATACTTCTTCTACTACTACTACCACTACCACTACACCCTTACCATCACAACCACCACCACCACTACCACTTCTACCACCACTACCACTTATACCACTACAACCACTACCACTTCCACTAATATTGATGATGATGATGGTAATGGTAATGGCGATGATGATGATGATGATTATTATTATTATTATTATTATTATGTTGTTGTTGTTGTTGATGATGATGATGATGTTGATGTTGATGATGATGATGATGATGATGATGATGATGATAATAATGATGATGATTATTATTATGATGATAGCACTTTCTTTTTAAAGTATTTTAGTTGGATAAACCTGCTCTCTATCAGGTTTATTATTGAGCGCTTAAAACCATGACGAAAAGAGCTGAGCAACCCGACACAAAAATAAACCTTTTATTCCTCGAGTTTCTCAGCCCAACGGCTTAAAAATAAGCGCTCAAATCGCGAAAGTGAACAACTCGATTTCGCAATAAGCCGCTTAAACGACGGCTTAAAAAGAGCTGAGCAAATGGCCAAATGTATGTTGGCGTTTCTAAGGGTGCGTGATAGCGGGTCAGCATGAAAACTGGTACAGCTGATGGCAATGAAACTGAACCTTTAGTGTTTGTTGATTCAAACTATCAGATCAGAAAGATCAGAAAACGTGATAGGGTGGATGGGGGCAAACACGTATAAAGAATTTTAATGCAAATAATAATAATCATCATAAATGTCACTTGTAGTAACAGCATGTACGATAAGATCCCTTAGCAGAACGCTAATTTTGAAAATAATATGATTTCCAGTTTGCATGATTATAAATAAAACAAAAGTAATGCGAAATGCTCGAATTTAAGACAGGGTTCATTTGTCTTTTTTAAGACCGTTCGATATTTAGTCACGTCGATTTAAAAGGAGTTTACAGTAGTACACGACCAAAGTTTTAACGTAACATGCGACGGTGTTCCCAATCTTAAACGCAATCTTATTTAACGTGTTTTTTAGATTACCTCTTTTTGTTTTATTTCAAGTACAAAAAGTATCATTAACATGCCTATTTCAAATATATTGAGGTCCGTTTTGACGGCAAATCCGATACAAACTTCAGTCTATATCAGTAGTATAGACTTGTCTTTGAGTATTTGTCTATATAGCTTGGTTCAGATTTTTATACTTTCGCCTGTTGTTTTGTTTATTGTGTTATTGTTATGTTGCTGTTGTTGTTTTGGTCTTGTTGTTGTTGTTCTTTTCTGTTCGGATGTTTAATTGTTTTGTTTGTTGTAGTTTTTGCGTCTTGGCTGATGATTATAGTGTCGCTTGGATATTGAAGTCAAGCCAGATCTCGTTGTAATATTGGCCTATTTGTGTAGTGCCCAAGCTGTTGTAGTATCGCCTGTGATCTGCTGTCTCGCCTGATCATTCTGTAGTATTCTCTATTTTTGTAGATAGCCTGATTTTCGTCATATCGACTGACTTGTAGATGTATTTGAAAATCATCACTGGCTATATATTTGTGTCCGATATGGATATTCGCAATCATATTGTAATTAGTCTTGCCATCTAAACTACAACACTTCATACTGCAAACGTACCTTTAGAACATTAATATCGATCTTTGAATTCCTAGACATCTGGCGAAGTTTTCAATGTAGCGCTGTTACAATTTAAGAAAACTGTTACCTTAAAGATAGTATCTCATTGCCTAACAAGAATATATTCATATGGTATGACTGGATTTCAGTTTGTATGCATCCAAACAGAATGAAAACAACAATTTTATTGTTTGTCTCGTATTATAAATGAAAAGATTTCTCTGTTTCTATATTGGAATCACTGTTTGTTTAAAATTACTGTATGGGTGTCAGTTTGCCTAAACATGAATAACTTATGTGTATCTTATCAAAGGCCACTAAATGACTGAGATGTTTTGTTTGTTTACTTTACCGGCGTTTGATACTTTTGATAATGTATTATTGTTGAGATATAGGTATTAGTTGTTGCACAAGTGTACTTTTATACAAACATACGCTACTATTTACAGTAGTTACCGCGTTATTATTGAAAATAGCGTCAAACTAACTTTCACAAATATATACTAATGATATTTTTAGAATAAACAAATGGGTACATAATGTTGAATTGAAATTTAAATTTTAGATTGCTATCCCGATCTTGTGCGCGGCGTTCGCACTGACAAGTGTAGTGCAGGTGACGGACGGAACAGATGGTAACGTATTAGTGTCACATTTGTTCTTCATGCCATTTTACCAATTGGAAAGGTAGTGATGAAAGCTTTTGGTTGCGCACATGTTTTAATCTGTTGACAATTAAAAACTATAGTTTTGTTTCAGCTGGAGATTCATATTATTGTTTATATTTTATCCAAAAATACTCGTTAATTATAGTATATTTCATAAAAAAATGAAAAATTAAACAACCCATTTTTTTCACAGCAGAAAAAAACCCACATGCATAAGCTTGTGAAAAAACGGTGTTATCAATCAATATTGTTTCACTATGTAATAAATAAAAAAGAAAAGACAGTTGTTAAGCATATTAAGATGTACTTTTATTTTGTTTATTCTAAATAAACGAAATGTCTCGTGGTCATTGAATAAATGCCATTTTATAAATAAATATTCTTTATTTACTTAATTTATGCAATATATAGAATGATTCGTTTTATGTCTTTTATTAAACAAAATAAATAGTTTAATTTTGATTCAGATATGATTTATTTTAAACAATAAAATAGCAAGTTAGTTTGTACGTAAGAGTATCTTCATTGAAACGTTACATGACTAGATACAGTCATTCTGAAAATAATAGTAACGTTTATGCTTTAGTGTCAACATATGGAGGAACTTGTACAGCTGGTACCGACACCTGCTCCTTTTCCGGGACAACATGTAGAGCTGAAACAACAGGCGGCGCTACAAAATGTCTTTGTGACACTACAAAACATATAGTGAAGGGCACAACTGACATATGCATTTGTGAGACTGGTTACCCGGGCACAGTTCCTAATTGCTTCGGCAGTAAGTAATATGAACGTTTTAAGCATCTATCCACAATACAAAAAAAGATTCAATTCAATTCGGGACTAGAGAAACGGTATAAAAACGTATAAATAAATACACGAATCTCTGCCAATAATCTATTATTTGCTTCTTAGGTTCAAATAGTTTTATCCAGTTGCCAGGAAGCACATACACTTTTAATAAGAATCAAATATATTGAACTCAATTTTCCATTTATGTATTTAACGGTAAATTTATTTCATGTAAATAAAATTCTAAAAATATATATTCTCATATTTCTGACAGATGTTGGATCTGCATGTGCGGCAAATGCTGAATGCCTTGCAAGCGGTTACTGCGGATCGGACAAAAAGTGCGTGTGTAAACCAACCCACACTGGGGCAACCGGAGCCACTTCATGCACGGCTATAGGTGAAGTATATGAATACGATTATAAATGCTCACGTTGAGCTCCTTGTGCTTATAGTAATTGCTATTATTATTATCATTATTATTATTATTATTTATTTCATAAATGTATTATTATTGTTATAATTATTATTGTGTTTGTGATTGTTTTTGTTGTTAAGGCTGTGGCTATTGTGGCTATTATGGTTTTTGGTGGGTTAGGTCACAAGTCTTAACATTAGACAATGACCCTTTCCAACAGGTCCAGACTGACATGAAGTTGTTATAGCCGCGCATATAGTTTAACATATTGACGCAAAATAACTGTATAATGAGATGTAATCGTGTATTAAATAAAACATGTCAGCATAATACAAAATGAGAAAAAAAAGACAACGGTAATATTTATAAAGAAGTTAATACAATATGTAATTGTTGTATTTAAAAATATGATCCACACCATTCAGCTAAACATTGTATACACATACACAATAGAACGCGAAAATAGCAGCAACAGTTGTTGTTGTTATTGTAGCTATAGTAAAATAGTTATAGAAGTTGTTTTAGTGTTTTGCACTTTTTTATTCTGCAAATCTATTCTAGCTATCGGAGGAACGTGCACGGCTTCCGGTGGAGAATGCGGCGGCTTGACGAACGCATATTGCAAAACAGACGTGGCCGCACCAGTATGCACATGCTCTCCGCTTTATCCCACTGGCGGCGCTTGCACGGCTAAAAGTACATTTTAGCATTACTTTTCATAGGGAATTAAAACATGATTAATAATAATAGCATTTATTTCTTAACCATATTTTACAGGCAAATATATGCCAAACTTGATACCTGTAAGAGTCAAACGCCCGCATCTTTGACGGCAATTTTATAGATTGCATATTAACCGAGACTTATAGTACGGTATACTATCAACTTATATACTATACACTATGATTACTGATCACATTATTTTAATATTAAACATTTCAATCAACAGAAAATAATGATGGCAACGACGAATTATTTACTGTCCATTTATTAATACAGCGTGCGCAGGCGGAGCCACTGACTGCACGGTCGTTGATACTAATTCAGTATGTACCAGTGGTAGCTGTGCGTGTAAAGCAAACTACGGAATCATCGCAACTGGAACAAAGGCCACTTGTCAGGCTGGTTAGTACATCATACCAAACATAACACAAGATGATTCAATGTTTCAACATAGCATATACATGTATATAGTAATCATTGTGTGCACTTAAAATATTCTACATCATGAATATATATGGTACTAGTAGTTTCGATACTGAACTCTCACCAATAAGTGTTTTTTCTTTGGCTCGGGATAATTAGAAATATGTGTCGCCTTACTAGTATTGCGCATATCAGTACTTAAAAAATTAAACAAAACAATTGCTCCAGGTGTGGGTGCCACCTGCACTGCTAGCGGCGGGGAATGTGCGAACCTTCCTGGCGGCTACTGTAATGTTGCTGTGTGCGCCTGTGGGGCGATCTATAGTGCTGCTGCACCGACATGCAATACCAGAGGTATAGACATGTTGTATACGTTGTAGAGATTTAGGGTACGGATTTTAACCTTTAGTATTATAACGGCTCATAATGAGTGTAAATTGCGCATATGGTTATTGCATATTAAATACATATCTCTTATGTGTAAGTAGTCAGTAAATCGTAAAATAACTACATAAACTGTTATCCGATTTCGCATTATTTCACTACACGTTTGCATTAGAGGAAAGTTTACTTACATTAAGTTGAATGATTACTTGCGTAGTATATGTTTTAAAAATAATTGGCCAGTATTCACATTAAATATGTTCTAGATCTAGTTAAAATGACAATTCCGTTTTCAGCTTGCGACCCTGGCTCTACGACCTGCACAACCCTAGACTCAAACTCCGAGTGCGGCGCCAAGGGATACTGCGTCTGCAAATCCGGGACGACAATTGGCAGTGATGGAAAATGTAAGTTTAGATCGCGTATTTGTGTATAAACACAGATCAGTATAAACATCTGACAGATACAACTCCAGCTACATCAACAGGATAGAATCAGTTAGTAACATCAAATGGTCCGTTATTTCATACCAGTGACTAATTGACCATGCAACACAGAATAATACGAAAATCACGAAAAAAATACAAAACATAAAAATTTGTTAAAACTGGGGTTGTGTATATAAAAGATATATGCCTCTCATTGTGTCATTATAAGTCGGATTATTTCGTTAGATATGCGTATCATCTGAGATGATAAATGTATACAATATAAACTATATGTAACTATATTTGTGAGGTAACAACGATTATTTTCGACACTAGTTAGTTATTGTTTCTAAATTCTAAACTCGTTTCAGAGCTGAATTTTGTTTTGTGGATTTAAATTATTTCATGTCTTATGAAACGTACAAACTTTGTATTTCTGTTAAAATACCCAACACTATATACTTATAACGAGTTATTGTTTCATCCAACGGAAATTGAAACGATAACACAGGCCCATCATACAAATGTGTAACTTCGTCATAGTTAGGGTGTCATATTACGTGACCTAAATGTAATGACTTAGTTTTTACCTAGTTTCCTTTTGAAATCCGCTTATATCCCAATCGTGAAACAAAAGTGTAATAACAATAACAACCTATCCACGCTATGGGAAATCGTCAATTTACATACAAACAAACATAAGTATGCACATGTATATCTTATTTTTAGGTTCTCGTTCTGGGGCTACCGCAGTGATCGTCTCCATGCTACTGTTGATTGCAAGTCTTCTGGCTGGGCGAATGATGTAGAGTCTCAACATCCAAACGCTTACTTACCACCAATACAATGACATTTAAATTTGAGTCCAAATAACCATCTAATATAAACAACGACTTTCGAATATGAGTCCAAATTATTCTCTAACAAATACAATAACATTCAAATTTGAGTGTAAATAACATTTTTACATATTACTTTCCTCTTATGTTAGCAAAATAAATAGATTCCAATAGTATGTAATGCAAATTGACCTTGCAGAATATTTTTTTTTGTTTTTATACGTGTTTTATTTATGCCTGAAACAATGTTATACGACATTCCAAGAACTGATTATCCACCAGTCCTGCAACAAACAATCCAAGGAATGTTTGGTCATGACTGTGTTGTCGATTACATTTCTTGTATGTTCCTGTATGTGGCTGTTTGTGTCCATTCTTCTGCCAGCAGTTCTAGACAGTAAAGACATGTTTGATAGACTTAGTCATGTGACTTCCTGTTTCACTATGGAAATGCCAGTGTCACAGATGCAATAACAAAAACAAACTACGTGTATTTAAAAGTTACATTTCACAAAATTCGGAAATTATATATATTTATAATGTAAAAAAACTATGATTAAAACTTATAAATTAATGTGGTGTTAAAATGTATAAGACATATGTCGGTAAAAATAATTATTGAAATTATGCAAATTGCAATAATGGTGAAAAGAGGTCGCAATGACTTTGATGATAGCATGTTCAATACTGTCCATTTAACTGAAGATGTTACAAACAAACCAAATTACTAACTAAATATTAGTAATTAGTGATTGAAAGTTAGTGTAATCAATGTCAGTTTAAAAAGGTAATATGTCAAGGTGGAAGTGGGATATATTCAGCCCGTACTTGATGTTATTAACTGTGATATGTTTGTTTGTTATGTGAATTATTAGAAAATCATCCAACAACAAAATTCCATGGTGCATTTATATTCTGTAACTTGAGTTGATACGGATAATTGTAAACACAGTATAAATTGTAAAATTGCCATGCAAGTTAGATCTACAATAATTTACAAAAGTATCGAAGTAGTAAACTCCAAATAAAAGTTAATTGCATTAACATATTTGATAAAATTGTGTTGTTTCAACATCGGTATATATTTCCAAACTTGCACAGATTAATTATTGTAAAAGAACAATAAAATGATACCAAACAACTTGTTGCTGCTTGTCTATTCATCCACTATCGCAAGTAGCCCTGTGTTTATAAAATAAAATATACATGTTATATTCATAATGAATAGTATGTCCGTCGACAAGTATAAACTTTAAAAATGTGCTCGCACAATAATCATGCATATTCACTAAAGTAGTGTGTGCCTATTAAAACAAGTAGGTCAAAGTGTGTTCCTATAGACGTCTTAAATAATGGGTGGCAAAACCTGCAAAGATTGTTGCAGCTGATTACACATCATTCATGTTCACACATGGGTCTCAATTTTATTGAATATTCGTAGGCTAAATCAAATGATACATTGTATTCAGAACAGATACACTACAGGATCTCCAAACTCATGCACTCGTTCAGTATTTTGTTATGTGATATACATCACTTATATATACATTGAACAGCTTTGCAATCTTCTTCGTGGTAACAAACACAACGAGCACACTGTTCTTGTACAAAATGCCATAAAATAACAAACGAATCGTGATTAAGAAAAGCCAAATTAAATATTCTTCTAACAAGTAACAAGTTAAGTATCAAAATTCAGCTTTAAACTCATAATTTCAAGCATTCTATACAAATACTACTGTACAATTGTAAATGAATATAAACCATTCCCCAAAACTATGATCTTGGATTGTATCTTTATTATTTCTAAAATGCATTAAGTTTGGCTCGCGGCGTTTAAAACATAAATCTGAATTTAATTCACCTACTTTTCAATAACAAATGATGTTAAATTGATAAGAGCATCCGTATACATGACAAATACTGCACAGGCATAAAATCGGAGTACGTGATATACGCAACAAAATGTCACACGAAAAGGATGCATTTGGATGAAACAAAGAAGTTCATTTATATTTACGATACACGTTCGATGCTGACCTTTTACTTTTCTATAATTTTGTAGTTTTGGAATGGAAAAAATACTTTATAAAGGAAAATTTTATAACATATACTTAAAATGAATTATACGACTTTGTATTTTTAAATCTAAAAAATAGTTATGGAATTATAACTAAAACTGAGAATAATAAAGTCAGAATCCTAAAATGAATTACCAGTATTTTGTTTAAAGCATTCGTTAAACATCAATTAACAACACAATATAATGCGGGTTTATTTTCAAGGGACAAACAAAATCCTATCATAAAGGTTTATTTTCCATAATGAACACACGTCACAGTTTCTGGTAGTCTCCCTGGTATTTCCTCCTCTACCCCAGGCGGTTATAGCCCTCGTAGTTGATGCCAGGGATCTGTTCAAACTTCACTGGGTCTGGCTAACTCAGCTTGATGGCGGTGGCCTTTTGGGCCTTTGATTTGAAAGTGTGAATAAAGTCTTCAGTAAGACCATTCGAAGTACATGTACTAACACTGTTGGCGCTAAAAGGTAATTGTCACAATTTGTTCCATTTTGCGAAAAATCATTTCACTTTAAATTATACTATAACTCAATATATCAGTGTTCATTTCGCCATTATTAAAAATGCATAGTTTAAGTACATATGTTTCCAATAGAATATCATATAATTTTACATGTTTATAATTGTAACCGGCGTTTTATTTCAAGTGATTACTACGTAGCAATGCACTTGGGAGATGCCCACTAGGTCTTTCTACAAATGTCAATTAAACGCAAAACTACTCTGCAAGTTATCCAATTAATGCACTTAGATATCACGTAGGAAACAGGTAAACAAATTCTCACAAATGAGCACGTGGTATTGTTATATTAATGGACATTAATGCGTTTCAATAGCTGGGGAGGAGTTTTTACCTATATGTGGCAAAATCTGGAAAGGTCTGTTCTTTCCTAAGCGGTCTATTTTCGTGTAAAACTGTCCAGCCAGTAGATTGTAGTGTTTGCCTTAAAAACTGTCCTGGTATGTTTCAAGAAAAAAAGTCACTGCTTAGTTAATATCTCAGCAAGAAAATAAGATACACTCCAGAGAGCCTTCCTTACTTATAAACATTACACGTAAGTGCAACCTTTAAAAGTAGTAGCGTTTTTATAAAATTAACTTACGTTTTTCTTTTTTGTCACGTAAACTAACGCTTGCTCTTATATAGGCATGCGTAAGTCATTATTGTCTTCGTATGTTCGGTGGCATATGTTTCAATCATATGTTTCAATGTTGGAAAACATACAAGATTGCCCGTAATTTATAAAGAAAATGTAGTTGACTCATCTTAATGCATCAACAGTGCATTAGAAACAAGCCAACATTTAGATATACAGCATATGGAAAATGATAAAGAACTACTTGCACAAGCCTGTACATATATTGGCAATCGACGCTCTTACAGTCGACCGTGGGATTAGCATGAAGCCATGAACACATAGAGTAATCCTGGGTTATATCGGACACCCCTGGGAACCGGACTGCGTAATACTTTTACGTCACGCTTCGACGCGGAATGCTTTAGTTTTTATGGCACTGTTACCATCATACGATGAGAGGGAAATTCCCATCCTATATTTAACATAAAAGTCAACCAATGAAAGTGCAAGTTATGTTTAGAGTCGTGGCTTGGTAAAATTGGACGTTTCTTGGCCTATATCGGACAGTGAAAAGGCGCGATTCGGACGGCGGTGCTTCTCGGGGGTTTATCGGACAACGTGTATTTTTGAAATTTTACACGCATATGTATGCGTTTGATTGTGTGTACCTTCAGGTAATAATAAATAAATAAATAATGTCTCTGTGTTGTTTGTTCTGTATGACATGTGTACGTATTTTTTACGTATTGGAAGACATTTTACGTATTTTTTATGTGGTTCTTTGCCATAAATAAAGGATCACGTTTACTTTAGGGTTTTATCTACTGCTAATGCATCTGGATTTTATTTCTTCTAATTTATGATAAACGTCTGTATTAAACGTATTAATAAATTAAGAAAACATTTTAGATCTATATACTTTGTATACTCGTGTTTATTCATCTTAAAAGTGTGAGATCATCTGTTCAGGTGCAACCTAAATAAAACAATCGATGTCATAATATCAGTATCAGTTTACAACTGAATATATGCGCATAAGCGCGACAAAAATGGAAATTATTTTTGTTTGTTTTTCATTTCCCCTTTCTTTTCTTGTTTGGCGAGTCGTGCCAGCTACCTTTCTTCTTTTTTCATACACTCTTCTTCCTTCTTCCGCTTGGCTTCCTCCTTCTCTCTCATGATTTCGTCACTGGTGAGCACTCTGAGAAGACAAACCTACGTAGTTTGTATGTACACATACATTTGAATTATACATCCTAACAAACTAACAAGGTTAATTAGACTTAACTGGTTTGATATTTTCACAGTACACGTATTTACGTTCAATGAAAAAAACCAAACAGTTGCACATGTATATAAACTAAAATTATTATTATTCATACTACAATACAATTAACTCTGGAGTGCATATTACTTTACAAAGGTTACGAAATGCATGTTTATTTACAAGTTGCCTTACGCTTTTACAGGTACAAAACACAACAAACCTATGCGACGTCAGTTTTCTTTTTGATGTTTATGGCTCCGAAAAACGGGCGGGTGACGGAAGCTCGAATAAGTGATCACTTTCCTCATTTGCACCAACAATATACGGCGTCTGAGCGCCATAGATGGGTACAGCATTATTCGGCCGCAGAATGTCCGCGGAACCCGCTGATTCTGAGAGCAAAGAAGGGACGGCAACGTTGGGAAAGGAGTCATCAGTGTCGATCTGCACACCGGAATTCATCATGGGCTCCAGAATTGCCGCTGCCGTATGTGCCTCCAGCGTCATGGTCCCATATTCATCTGCCATCGCCAGAACTTCAGAACCGTGTGCCTATAAAACAATATTATATTATATGTTAAGCTTATGCTTATGTATATCACATGGCACATGGATGTATTTATCGCCGAATATTAAAATAAATACTGCATAGTTTTTAAACATATCCGTGTAGGCATATACGCCTGTTCTAGTTCCAAGTTATGTGGTATGTTCCTGTACACGTAGAATACTTGAATATTCAAAACACATTTATGATTATTCGTAACAGTCACAATTATACCTCATTTAAATCTCCCTCGTCTGCTACAAGCTGTGTCCCGACAGGCGTGCCTGTGACGACGTCACTTGCCGATGTCGCTATCTGGTCGGGAGTAGAACTGTTGCTTTGTACAGCGCGCTGGTCCTCATTGACACTGGGAGCTTTGTCGAATGCAGACGACAGCATGAACGCACAGACTGGTATGGCAGACATGGAAGGTGGGTACACTTCACAGGCAGAGAAGCCTTTACTGATGTTATGCTTCGTAAAGGCCTTCTCATATGCATATTTAACAGCCCTGGCCAAACCCATTTGCACACCAGGTTGTTTGGAGATACGGACATGAACTCAGTGCACTTCTTGTTGTACTCTTTAGTAAACTATCCAAACACTGACTTGTCCGATGGGTTCAGCCACTGCGTCGTATGGGGAGGTAAGGCAAATAGAGTTATATTCTCCGCTTTGGCGCAGTCAATGATGTCGAGCGACTCATGTGAAATATGACTGTCTAGCAAAAGCAGTTGACGCCGCTGTGTTCCAATGTTGGGGATGAAGACGTACTTGAACCACTCAATCCTCAAGCTCTCTTCCATCCATCCCTTTGTTTGGAAAGTCAATTTTGTCCCGAAAGGACCCTCCGACACGTTGAAAGCGTTAAGGGCCTTTATTTTTCCCTTTCACCACGACCATGGGAGGGATGTCTTTTCCAGCAGCATTAACACAGGCCGTAACCGTAATAGACTCGCGTGAGTTACCGACTCTGGCTGGCACATTTCTTGAACCTTTCGCCGCAAGGACGCGCGTTTGTTTGTGCGTCAACGACACAGACGTCTCGTCCATATTCCACATACAGTTTGGCTTATCGTTCAGATCCAGTGATGCGATCGTTTGTGTTAGGTCGTCGAAGTATTTCTTGGTGATAGTGGGATTGAGCATTCGACTCCTAACAGTCGACAACGCCACCTGAGCCCTTAAGCTTAGTTTATGTCGTTTCAGGAACCCATTGACCCAGTCATCCCCAGGAATGACGTTCTTGAATGGCGTCTTCAGGCGCATGCTTGTCGATAATCTTGCCGCTTTGGCCTTCAGCTGCTGTCTGTCTATCCCAAAACCCATCTCTGCAGCTTCCTTTACTTTCAGGGCCAATATCTGCTCTACTTCGGCCGGAAACACGGCCTGTTTGCCCGGCGTGGCGTCGACATTAACTCTGCCGCTGACGCGATCGTGTAATGAAGATCTCGGGACATTGAATGCTACCGCCGCTTGCCAAACGCTCATGTTGCCAAGTTGAACTTGAACAACGGCCTTACTCATATCTTCATTGGCATATTGGCATCTGATGCCTTTCCCCTTTTTGGCATGTCTGAAAAGCGCGCATAAAAACACGATAACTTAATAGTTATACCATACTTCAGAGTGTTGTCTTTGATTTACGGTTTTCAGTAACTGAGACATCACTTTTGGAAGGAGCCTAACCGTGCAATAAGTAGTAGCGTGCGTATAAATTAAATCTATATTTCAATCTACCGCACTGTAAAGATGGTATACAATAGTTGCAGCATGCTTTTACCTCAACATGTTAAATATTTAACATCGCAATGCGGGCTCGGTAAATATTTCGGTAAAAGTATGCTACAACTAACTTATATTAACACAACACAGTAATAGAGGGATCGTTTAGTCATACAACGCGTTGTAATAATTTCGATTATGGGATTCGCCTTGTAAAAAATAAAACACTTATAACGTTGCACAAAACATAAGGCTAACTGCAAAAGTTATAATATATATTACGATCGCAGTGGTGTAATGGGTATGGTGTCCGTCTTGCGATTGGAAAGTCGTGAATTCGATCCCAACTCGGGAAGCGTTCGAATGATCTCTCTCATTCGACACCATGTATTGGTTATACCCATAAAAATGGACTCGAAAGTGTCCCAATAAACCTCAGGCTTTCGACACAATTGAGCTAAAATGAATGGGTTTAAACTAAATGTTATAATGCATTATGTGATCTTACATGTGATGTGCTGTAAATAATGTGTGTATCAAACTGACATGCATGCACCTTTCAATATTTCCCCCCAGGGGTGGAACGGCGGGCATATACGGAACTTTAGACTGAAAGCGATTCCGGACATGCGGGAATTCGACACGCCGAGTGAATCCTAGTGCCGGGGAAATAGACTTTGGTAGTATTTTCGATCCCGGAAATATTGGCCCCCGGACCATTTTATACCCCTATAGCATCTCCCACTGAGGGGATTTAGACAAAAATGCTAGGCTCTATGATGGGGAATTAGACCCCTAAAAAAAAAAAAAATTAGTCAAATTCCCCTGGGTCAGCATGCCGCCCCCCCCCCCGGGGAAAACATTGATAGGTGCATTACATGTGGTTAATGAACAATAACATGCATGATTTAAGATTTATAATGTTAAATTCTACAGACACAAAGCCACATTAAAGGTGAATGAACGTTATGTTCTTGTGTTTTTTTTTCATTCTACAAGGAGTACATTGTAATTTCCTCGGACATTTCCAACAAAGCCTGTCGTTCATTCTTAGTTAAAAATGTTACAATCTTGTCGATAAGAAAAACGTGACTGTCGGCAACAATGACATCTGCAGTGGCAGCCATCTTTGAGCTTTCCCACATCAGCAACTTATTCAAAACAATGTCAGCGACAACACCATATTTCACCACACGCCTTTTCACATGACGCCAAATATGGGCCAGATTGTGTTACAAACACCGGAGTTATTGCCCGTTGTTCGTGAAAAAAGACACAAAAATTGACAATATTCAGGATAGAGACTTTACTTTTCATCCAATCTTATACCATTCTTGCACAGTTTTTACATAACCATAAGATTACAGGTAATGTCGAATATATGCAAGATCGGGACGGAAACACTGGAGTTATGCCAAAGAACATTGTTCAGGATAGAGACTTCATTTTTCATCAAGTCTTCACCAATATTGCACAGTTTGTCTATAACTACAAGATTGCAGGTGTAGTCGAATATAAGTAAGATTGGACCAGAAACCCCACAATTATTGCCCCTTATGAGCGGAAAAAAACATCCATATTCTTTTAGCGATTTGCTTGCACACGCGTTTTTTTTATTCAATATTGACCAATCTTACACAGCTTCTGTACGACCATAAAATCTTATTTGGGATTCAATGGTTATGGGGCAGATTGCACCAGGCAAACTAGAGTTATTGCCCCTTATTCATTTGAAAAAAATGCAGAATGTCTTTTTATAAAGAACTGACTTCATTTTCATCCAATCTTGACCAAACTTCTACAGTTAATGTATGACCTTAGATCTCAGAAAAAGTCAAAACTGGGCTTATCGTGTCACAAACACCAGAATACCCTTTGTTACTCCTTGTTTTGAAATAAAGCAAAACATGGACTTTATGCGGGAAAGAGAGTTATTTTACATCCAATCTTAACCAAACTTCCACAGTTGGTTATTGATCATATGGTCCGAGTCGAATGCAAACATTGGTAAGATTAGACCACAAACACCAGAGTCTTTGTTCAAGCAAATGCACAAATTTACTTTATGCATTATTGCGATTTCATTTTTTCATTTAGTGTTGATTACAACCGGTGAACAGGCATGCACTGTTACCTTTTTTGTCATGCAAAATGAGTGACTTTATTGACGTTGGTAACAAACCTGGTCCTATCACAGAGTTTTGCATTTACACTTCAGAGCCAATTAAAGCGGATATAATTTGATTTTCAACAGCTACGAACCTTGCATGCAGTTATCCGTCCATGCAACGTTGATGGCTTCAGAGCCTGCATTAACGTCATTTATCATCATTTGACAGAAAAATATATAAAAAGCATAACTTGACTTTTTGGCACAGCCATCGCTATTATTACATTACAACTATAGTTCTCCAAAACTGCTTGCGACAAGACATCAAAATCTACTGTTTCTGCATTTTCCAGAATTGTCTCTAATGAAAAGGGGTCAAAAAAGAATATCAAAAAAAATATCTGATAATTATGGTGGCATAGAACTGCCATACGATAACCACTTAAGGTTCGCGAAAACATTCGTGTTAACTATTTAGCGTTCGCGAACAAGTTCGAGCTAAGACTTATTTATTATGATATTTATCTGGATATTAAGATAGCGTTTGCGAATATTTTTCTGCAATATATTGTATTATTATACTAAATGCCCCTTAAGTGCCCAGAAATGACATTAGATACATTTTCTTGGGGTTGCGAGGTCTTCCGAATGATCTTACTAACACGAATGTTATCATTATAATTATGTTACAACGCGAATCTTAACTAGTTAATATTCGTGTTACCAAGCAATTTGTGCCCGAGGTCTTGCGCATTATCTAACTAAACAAATATTTTCATGATAATTATCTGACAACGCAATTTTTAACTAGAGAATATTCGTGTTACCACTTAATACGGTGCGATGTCTTTATTATCTTACTAACACCAAATCATCATGATAATTATCTCATGATAATTTTCTGACAACGCGAATCTAAATTAGATAATATATGAGTTACCACTTAATACGACGCGATGTCTTCATTATCTTACTAACACGAATATTATCATGATAATTATCTTATGATAATTATCTGACAACGCGAATCTTAACTAGATAATATTTGTGTTACCACTGAATTTGTGCGTAAGGTCTTCCGCATTATCTTACTAACACGAATATTATTATCATAATTATCTTACAATGCGAATCTTAACTAGATAATATTCGTGTTACCACTTTATTCGGCACGAGGTCTTCCGCATTATCTTACTTCCACAAATATTATCGTAATAATTATCTGACAACGCGAATCTTAACTAGAGAATATTCGTGTTACCACTTAATTTGTGCGCGAGGTCTTCCGCAGTATCTTACTAACACAAATATTATCATGATAATTATTTGACATCTAGAATCTTAACTATGTAATATTCGTGTTACCACTTAAATTGTCCTCGAGGTCTTCCGCAGTATCTTACTAACACAAATATTATGATGATAATTATCTGACATATACCACTTAATTTGTGCTCGAGGTCTTCCGCATTATCTTACTAACGCGAATATTATCACGAGAATTATCTTGCAACGCAAATCTTAACACGTAAATATTCGCGATACCACTTAATTTGTATAAACTGAAATTCTGATGTCAGTTCTGGGCAGTTTCAGGCCTGTTTTTCATAAAGCAAATAAATATAATAAGTCGAAAAAAATCGCAAACGCTATTAAGATATAAGATAAATAACCACGCGAAAATTTTCGCGAACCTTAAATAGTTATCGTAAGGCAGTTCTATGCCACCATAGAGAATAATAGGCAAAAACACCGCACCTTCAATACCCAACTCGTACTTTAGTTATCAAATTGCACTAATTGATGTTTAAAATCAAACCGATCCTAATCCCCTCTGCGGATACATGTGTATTCTTCAGTTACCTTACTTTTCAAACCTGTAACAACAGTATGGTCTTCGTTTGTGCCGGTACTCAGATGAGCGCTTTGTGTCATCATGGCCCTCCTGTTTAAGTAGTATTTTGTTTTGTTATCCCGCCTTGTTTTGTAGTCTCGCCTGGTTATGTAGTCTCGCCTGGTTTGTGTAGTCCCGTCTGGTTGGTGCAGTCTCGTCTTGTTTTTTTCTTTCTGGCCATTACTGATCAGGTGTGCCATTGTGGCTAGTTATCACACCGGCGCCGTATATTAACCGCTAGGTAATTTTGTTTTAGTTCTAATCGTATATAATTAGTCAGCATTTAGTGATTATTGGAGTCTCGCCTGATTTATGTTGCCTCACCTGAATATCGTCTGATTTTGAAGACACGTTTTGTCTAGCCAGGTTTTGTAATTTGCTTTATTTGATTATGTTAGTATAATCGCCTTGTTTAACGTTCCGCCACTCTTTGTGTTCTTGTCTGATTTCTATTCTTGTCTGGTTTAAGTATTCTCGCCTGTGATTTGTGTCTTATATACAACGCATGAATTAAATAGTTCAATCTTTACCCTGCTTTGGTTTACGCAATCAACTGATGAACTGCGGGCACGTAATATGATCGTCAGAGTCACATTCTGCATTTCAACATACGAGTGCCGTCTTGTGCATTGCGGGTATGCGTTTTCTTTGCAAGAGAAACAAAATAATGGACAGTAGTTCAACCACAAACACATAGTTAAGTTATATTTTACCTCTTGAAATATCTCCTCAATGTCCACTCATAAAATAAAAGTAGGATTTTACACAAAAATCAAAAAATGTTTTCTATACCATTATGTAACAGTTTCCATTACAGGCACGACTTCTGGAGCCCCAGAAGTGATCGCGTCCTTGTTGCTGCTGGTTGCAAATCTGCTGGCTCCTAAAATGTAATCAGTTAAAGGGGAAGGGAAAAAATATGAATAACCACCGAATACTTACATACCTTCTAGCGACAAACGATTAAAATATTCAAAACAAATGTATGGGCGAATTGTTTTTTCCGTCTTGTCACCACGACCCACAAGTTGATTTATTTAATTTGAAAACAAAACTTTTTTTCATTAATGTTATTGGGACTTGTATTCAGTATTTCAACAAAATGTTTGTCCAATTGTCATGAAACATACATATTATCATTTTTCTTGTAAAATTACAGGAAACAAATTGTGTTTTTCATGGCTGTTTTTGATTACGGTTCTTGTGAATACTTGCGGCCGTTGTATGTGTCCACCTTTCTCTCAACACTCACCGCTTTCAGGACAGTAACGACGTGTTTGATAAACTTAGTCACGTGACTTCCGGTTTCCCAATGCATATGTCTGAAGAACGACTGCTAAAACAAAACACGATCATTAAAAATAATTATCTTAAAGTAAAATCAATATATAAAGTTGTAAATTTCTAATTTTCACAAAAAATAATTTAAACTCAAATTCGTAAAAAGTGTTTAAATGTGTACAAGTATAAAAATAAATTATTCGATTAACAAAAATGGTAAACAGGGGTCACAGGTGACTTTGATGATAGCACTGTCAATGCTGTCCATTTAACAAGTATTTACTAGCGAAAACATTTGAATATCAACCTTACTGTTAGTCAAAATTTGCTATTACAGTAGAATACACTTTGGAACCAAAGGCTTTTATAATTGCACTGGAGCCTCCACCTATCAATTTATTTCGAAATGTCTCACTACAGTATCTTCAATGCGAGAAGTTGGATACATTCAGCCCTTGTTGTTTGATTTTTATTATCTGTGATAGTTGATTTGCTGTTGAATTATTTAAGCCAATAAAATCCAATGGTGCATATTAGGTCTGTAATTTCAGTTGAAAACAATAAATGTTACCAAAGAATAATTTGAATATTTCGAAATGAACTTACATTATGACAAATTAAGACTTTAAATGAAAGGTAACTACGAGTATTATGACAGTATGTTACATAACAAATGTGTTAATAAAAAAATTGTACTAATTTTCACATATATATTGATTGTTTAAGAATAATAAAATGCTACCAAAGGAAAATGCGTTTCTTGTGCATTCAGTTGTGGATTCACTCCAATCATTTTTATAAAAATAATCGTACTTTTTAATTACTACTACTGTGTCAAACGTTCACAACTTTATAAATGCACACAACTTTATAAATGCACGGTCCTGGAAGATGAAATTGCCGATAGTTTTATATTGAAAGTTCTTACGAGAAAGAGGAGACATTATATTGCTCATCTGCTTATAGGGACCTTTAGGCGGTATTTCGCATAACTATCGACACATACTAAAACAAGATAATTTTTCTCGAATACATTTTTCGAGCAGCAACAATTTATTAATTGAATAGATACAAAGAAGAAACACAAAGACAAACACTTTATTTTCTTTCTTTTTTTCGGGGGGGGGGGGGGGGCACAGTTCCAGTAGGATTCTACTACAGAATCGTGCTTATGAATGACAGAAAAACTCCCTCGGCTATGCAACGTTTATCGATGGCGCGCATGACATAGCCGAACATCATCGTGATCATATCATGTACATTTTATTCACATATCGATTTTACTATAAGCCATTTGTGCCCAGCCCGCGATAGTGACATCCATGAACACTGTTTGTTTAATAAAATGATAAACGTCTGTCAACTGTTTGATAGAAAAAATGCTATCGTATTGAACAATGCCTTAATATTTTAATTCTTTGAAAATGAACTTAAATTTTGAACTTTGAACTTTCAATATTATGTTATTCACGACCTATCGTCGATACATTTGACAGGGCACCATTATGTGTAAACTGAAGAACTGGAATGAACATGACATTACTCGTGACATGTAAGCGCTTCATATGTAACAGCGAAGTTATTATCTCTGCATGGTTGGCACACCAAGGTTTTAGTTACCAGACTATAAAGCTCACCTATTCAACGCTGGCATTGTAGGCAATGGCCCAAATTCCCCAGGACCCATATTCACAAAGCTCGTTGGAGTAAACTTCACTAAATTTCTTAAATTCAAATTAATTAAGTCTGTGGATGTTTAATGTATGGGTCTGAGGTACATTTAATGTATTAAATTTGTAAATATGTTTAGGCGTTTAGTAGTTTATCCTTTTATAAACAGATGTCGTTGGATTTAACATAGACAATTTGATCTGAAGTTTCCACGTTAATACAACTTAAGTTAAGATTCCCTTCAGAGGTTTGTGATTACCGGCCATGAAGCTAACCACTGTTGCGTAAACAGACCCATAGTATCGACAATAAAATTAGGATTCTCCTCGATAGATAATTGAATAATATTACTTTGTTGATTATTCATTTTAACAGGGAAATATTTTTATATTGCAACATAATCGAGTTGTAAAAGATATAAATTAATCATACTCAAAGACATTCACATTCATAAACAATAAAGTTTTGTGAACAACCCTTTGTGAATGGAATCTTATATGTTTGTTCAAAGGCACAGTTTGAGCAATCAAAATAGAAGACGACAACTTAAGACTATTTATATCACAGCTTGACGTGACGGTATGAAGCAGGTTCATTTGTCTACACCGTTTATCGGAACTGAGCAAAATGAAACCTAAATTCTAGAAGAAGGTTAATAAACAATAAAAAATAAAGGAATATAGCAATTTAGTCTAGATAAGCTTTATGAAGATTTTTAACATCTGTATTCAACAGAACATTTGGTTGAAAATAAATATTTTCAAAATCACAATATAGAATTAGATGCAGTATTTTACTCAAGAAGAAATAACCAGAACAATACGTTCACAAAACAACAACAAAAGTGGTGGAATTCATACATAATGTACAGAGGTGTAAAAATGCACAATCAATGAGTTCGCGGCATTTTTTTTGTATTGTGTAACTGATTATAGCAACACGGGGGATGTCCCAAAGCAAACGGGGAGGGCACAAATGTACCTATTTTAAGGGTGGACATAATGAATGTGCCAAAAAAACTACAGAAGCATGACAGCAATAAAATATATTCCACATGTCTTGTAAACCGTTTAACTATGTGGTCTGATGAGCATGAACAACTAAAAAAAATCAAGTTGAATTTCGAGAGGGAATCTGGACGGTGGATATTGTATTTTTCTCCTACCCTCTAGTTTCACCTGAATATTACAGTCTATCCTGATAATATATATCTCGGCTGGTTATTGTTGTCTCGCCTGAGTATTGTAGTGACGCCTGGTTATTGTTGTTTCGGCTGAGTATTGTTACCACGCCTGGTTATTGTTGTCTTGACTGATTATTGTTGTCTCGCCTGATTATTGTTGCCTCGCTGATTATTGTTGCCTCGCCCGAGTAATGTTGCATCGCCTGATTATTGTTGCCTCGCCTGATTATTGTTGCCTTGCCTGATTATTGTTGTCACGCCTGAGTATTGTTGTCTCGCCTGATTATTGTTGTCACGCCAGGTTATTTTTGTCTCGCCTGGTTATTGTTGTCTCGCCTGATTATTGTTGCCTCGCTGATTATTGTTGCCTCGCCCGAGTATTGTTGCCTCGCCCGAGTATTGTTGCCACGCCTGATTATTGTTGCCTCGCCTTATTATTGTTGTTACGCCTGAGTATTGTAGTGTCGCCTGGATATTTTAGTCTCGCCTGATTATTGTAGTGTCGCCTGGTTATTGTAGTCGCTCCTTAGCATTGTTGCCTCGCTTGCTTATTGTAGTCTAGCCTGAGTATTGTTGTCTCGCCTGAGTGTTAGAGTCACGCCTGAATATATAGCTGGTTATTAAAGTCTCGTCTGGTTATTATAGTCTCGCCTGGTTATTATAGTCTCGCCTGGTCATTATAGTATTGCCTGATTATTGTAGTCTCGCCTGATTATTGAAGTCTCGCCTGGTTATTATAGTCTTGCCTGGTTATTGCAAATCAAGCCCGATTAATGTAGTCCCGCCTGATTATTGTAGTCTCGCTTGGTTATTATAGTATCGCCTGATTATTGTTGCCTCGCCTGATTAGTGTTGTCTCGCCTGGTTATTGTAGTGTCGCCTGGATATTTTAGTCTCGCCTGAGTATTGTAGTGTCGCCTGGTTATTGTAGTCGCGCCTTAGCATTGTTGCCTCGCCCGCTTATTGTAGTCTCGCCTGAGTATTGTTGTCATAGTCTCGCCTGAATATTTCGCCTGGTTACTATAGTATCGCCTGGTTATTATAGTCTCGCCTGGTTATTATAGTCTCGCCTGGTCATTATAATGTCGCATGATTAATGTAGTCACGCCTGATTATTGTAGTCTCGCCTGGTTATTGTAGTCTCGCCTGGTTATTATAGTCTCGCCTGGTCATTATAGTGTCGCCTGATTAATGTAGTCTCGCCTGATTATTGAAGTCTCGCCTGGTTATTATAGTCTAGCCTGGTCATTATAGTGTCGCATAATTAATGTAGTCTCGCCTGATTATTGTAGTATCGCCTTGTTATTGTAGACTTGCCTGGTTATTATAGTCTCGCCTTGTCATTATAGTGTCGCCTGATTAATGTAGTCTCGCCTGATTATTGTAGTCTCGCCTGGTTATTGTAGTTTCGCCTGGTTATTATAGTCTCGCCTGGTCATTATAGTGTCGCCTGATTAATGTAGTCTCGCCTGGTTATTGAAGTCTCGCCTGGTTATTATAGTCTCGCCTGGTCACTATAGTGTCGCCTGATTAATGTAGTCCGCCTGATTATTGAAGTCTCGCCTGGTTATTAAATTCTCGCCTGGTTATTGCAGTCTCGCCTGATTAATGTAGTCCGCCTGATTAATGTAGTCTCGCCTGGTTATTATAGTCTCGCCTGATTATTGTAGTCTCGCCTGATTATCGTGGTCAATATCGTGGTATCGCTTCATTATTGGTGTCGAGCCTGATTATTGTAGACAGACATGTTTATTATTATCTCGCATTATTATTTATACTCAAATGTTTTATAGACTGGCTCGTTTATATGGTAATCTCGCATAATTATCGTAATCTCGCCTAATTATTGTAGTATCGCTTGACAACAGCTGTCTCGTCGGATGATCATAGTTTTGCATGGTTATTGTAGAGTCGCACTCGGGAAGCACTGTACACGACATGGTTATTCACAATTGTATGATCATTATTCTCACAATCGTGATTGGAATAACTGATCTTGTAACCACACACATTGAATAGTAACAATAATTTTGCAAAGTACGCATTGAAGCGCTGTTACTATTTACCTCATTGCCCAAGAAGAATGTAATCTTATATCATGGCTGAGTTGCAGAATGCGTGCAAATGGAAATAAGCTATGATATCGACTGTTTTGTAAGAAATAACAGGAGGTTATTTTAAATTGAATGACAAATGCGTATCTTACCAATAGCCAGCAACTGCTACATAATTTTGTTGGCATTCGGCACTTGCTTTTAACGTAAATTGATATTTAGCAATTTGATTTCTTAATACGCAACTAAACTATAAGATCATTTAGGTGATTGACTAAGGAATTTTTTATCACGAACAACATCTCTTAATTCGATACAAAATCAAACAGCTTTTGTTTCAGCCCAACGATTAGACAAGAATGATTGGTGAATGTAAAGTTTAATTAAAATACATTTTGAAATACTACTGAAAATATTTTATCAAATACAGGATGGGGGTGAGTGATATTAAATCTAATGCATGTATTGCAGTTTTCACTCACAATAAAAGCGTAGAAAAATACTTCTTACGCTTACACAACGGATGGTTTCTGCAGAGCCTAAAGTCTTGTAGGAGAAAAAAAAACAATGTAACGATGATAACGTATATCTGGAAAGTTACATACAAATGGCAACTGCAGGCATATGGTTTACGAGAGGTTGGTTTAGTAATGGTGCTATAAACCTCTCAACTGTCTCTGCGCACAATACATTATCCCCCAGATTGTTCCAGTCTGCAGTTTTCACAAAGAAAGATCGTTTATAATGTTACGGTTAAATGTTGTAAATATAGTATGTGTAGAATGTTTTAAGAGGAGTTTGCTTACAATATGTTCTAGTATTGTGCATGTCACTACGACCGGCATTTTTATGAAGTTTGAAGACGCTTTCAGATTAATTTCAAGAACTCTTATATCTGGAAATAAGTTTTCTGAATGTTTTTGAAACATATTTAAATTGTTCAACAAGTATTGATTTTGAGTCCGAAAGCAAACTTCCATTATGTTTCCGTGGTGAAACTCATATTTTCTTCTCTTTTTTTCGATTTGAAGTACCGGTAGTTCCAAAAGGTTTTGTGTTTTTTTTCTGTTTTTCTCAACTGTGGCCATTATACATGTTTGAAGATAAACCTCAGTTATTCAATTTCCAAAGATGCTTCTGCTTCTTCATGTGTTTCATTTTCCCATAATGTTTTATGTTTTTATCATTTTTAACTCAAGAACATAAACATGCTCAAGATTGTTCATTGCAGTATTCGTTTAAGCCATACCACATAAACGCACGCGTGCCATTCCTTCTTTTTACCAGTATTGTCCCATGTTTTGAAATATTATATCATGCCAGTGTCATTGTACACTGCCAATGAATTTAACACCTTTACAATGAGTGTATGATGTTTACATGCTTGGTGATTTTGAGATGTTTGTTATAAGATAACGGAGTTCGTATTTCATTCCACTTTATGAACGAATGCGCAAATACCAGAGAACGATACATGATAACATAGGATTGTGTAACACCGGATTACAAGAAACAGGGGCTCATATATATAAAGATTCTTGTGTTATTCTTAAGTTGAAAATGTCAAAATGAAATTTGTGTTTGAAACACCGTGCTTTGAAACATGTGCATGACAAATATAAAATATTAAAATACATTTTCTTCAAACAAAGCATTCAAACAAAATGCAGTTATTAAATTTCAGAATATGGAGATTTTTTTAATCTTTATTAAGAGCCTTACAACATATGAGCCCATCTTTATCATGATCTATTAACTCCCTCCAATTTACAAAATATATCAGTGCACAGTTTTTCTACAACAAAATATGCATTAATATCTGCCCATAGAAAAGTAATATGTTACGTCGAGGCCGAGCCATTCGTAAAATTATAGTACTTACAATTTGATAACGATCACTTGTTGCATGGTCTCTTTCTTATTGTGTAGTTTTACTGTCATCGCAAGATGCCGGCACAACACGCGACGTGGCAGCTACCTGTGATAAGCTCATGCGATTGGCGAAAGAAACCAGTGGCGGGGGTTACTCCCGACGGTGTGAGAGGTCATCGTATCTCACTGGACGCCACACGCTGGGTGGACCCCACCTAGTAAGGTTCTGTCCAGCCATGGCCTGTCTGCTCCACTGGCTGCGTGGAGCTCAGAGATTCATCTCGACAAGTGGGCCACACATTCTGCACCAGGCAAGAATCAAACAAGAAAGAATACTCCAGCTCTTCGATTTGCACGTTGGAACGTCAGGACCATGTGTCCCGGACATACTGCTGACCTGCAGCAAATTGATGACGAACACATAGCACACTCTCTAGGCTAAACGTAGACATTGCCTTCCTTTAAGAGACTCGTCTAACTGACAGTGGCACTATCAGGGAAGCCAACTACACCTCCTTTTGGCATGTGAAGACCTAGGCCGAACGGCGTTGGCATTGCTGTAAAGAACACGCTCGTCACCTTCATTGAGCCCCGTCGTCAGGCACAGAAAGGATCCCTGTCCTCCGCCTCTCAATTGCTGCTGGCCCAGATAACATATTCAGCGTGTACGCGCCAACCATCTGCTCAATCCCTGAGGATAAAGACCAGTTCTACGAGGCCCTAAAACGATATCCAGGATCTCCAGTACTTAACCACAAGACATGCATGGAGACTTTAACGCTAGTGTAAGAGCTGACCACAGGGTCCACCTCTCTTGGTCATCGCGAAAGGGGAAAAACCAAACAAAAAGGGCAGCTTTTGCTGGAGATGTGCTGCCTCCTCCTTGGTTTATGCGTGACCAACATCTTCTTCAAATGCATGGATATCCATCAGGTGTCATGGAGACACCCACACTCTCGGCACTGGCAACAGCTAGAACGCGTCAACACCAGACATGCGTAACTTGCCAGTGTCCTCCTCAGACTCAGTTACCACAGTGCCGACTCCGACAAGGACCATTCCCTCGTGGCAAGCGAGGTGCGAGTTCTCCCGAAGAAGCATCACCACTCCAAGAAGGGTCGTCCGCGCATCAACACCTGCTGTGCAAGAAAGAGAAGAGGCTCTCACAGAGCGGGCGTCCGAAAACACCATCGACTCAAAGTGGTCCCACTTCCGAAACGCTGTGTACATCGCGGCCATTGCAACCTACGGAATGAAGGCGCGAAAGAGTGCCGACTGGTATGATGCCCACTTGGAGGAGATGGAGGCCGTGACAAAGGCAAAGTGGACGGCCCACTGGGCTTACAAGGCATCGGCAAATCCTAGTACGCTCGAATATATCAGGACTGCAAGGAACATAACCCAACAGACCGCCCGCCACTGCGCTAACACTAGCTGAACCTCTGCAGCAGTATACCGAAAAGGGGAACGCAGCTGCAGTGCTGGACCGAGCACTACCTTGAGCTGTATGCAACCCGCAATGTCGTCACATACACTGCACTGGACGCCATCCCAGACATACCAGTTATGGAGGAGCTAGACAACCCACCTACATTGGAAGAGCTCAGATAAACTGTCTCGCTTGCGGGAAGGCTCTTCCAGAAGTCTTGAAGAACGGGAAACCCGCGCTACTTCAGCCTCTGCATGAACTACTCTGAATGTGCTGGGAACAGGGCCACATTTCACAGGACATGCGTGACGCAAACATTGTCACTCAGCAGCAATTGCAACAGCTACCGGTGTATATCCCTACTCAGTATCGTAGACAAGTCCTTCAACCGCGTCGCCCTGGCGCATCTGCAGACCCTAGCCTCCTGTGCATATAGAGAGTCCCAGTGAGGCTTCAGAGCCGGCCGGTCAACGGCAGAACTGATCTTCTCACTACGCCACTGCAAGAGAATTGTTGAGAGCAGCAGATGCCCCTCTATATTGCCTTTATCAATCTGACGATGGCGTTTGACCTGATCAGCAGGAGCGGGCTCTTCAGGCTGCTTCAGAAGATCGGATGCCCACCACGCCTGTTTGCCACCATCACGTCCTTCCACGAAAACATGCACAGCACCGTCGTCTAAAACGGTGCAACATCGGAGACCTTCTCAGTCAGCAATGGAGTTAAACAAGGCTGTGTCCTTGCGCCGACGCTCTTCGCGGCATCTTCTTCTCTATGTTCCTGCAGTACGACTTCAAGAGCTGCAGCGAGGGAGTCTACATCCACACCAGGGCTGACGGCAAATTGTTCAACCTCGCTCGTCACCGCGCCAAGACTAAGTTCACAGAAGTACTCATCCGCGAAATGCTCTTTGACGACGACGCAGCCTTGACGTCCCACACGGAAGACGGCCTGCAACGGTTTGTCAGTTATCTCTCCCACGCCTGCAAGGAGTTTGCGTTGACCATCAGGCTAAAGAAGACCAACATCATGGCCTAGGACACAGACTCTAACCATTACCATTGATGGGTATAACCTGGAAGTTGTGGAGAATTTCACCTACCTCGTGTCAACAATCACCAGTTCGCTCTCTATCGACACAGAGGTCAACAGCAGGATCGCCAAGGCTGAACAGTTTTGGCCAAACGGAACCAGAGTGTCTGGCAGAACCCAAACCTCACTGAGAAGACCAAGCTTTGCGTCCACCAGGCCTGCGTGCTCAGCACACTCCTCTACAAAAGCGAGGCATGGACCCCTTATGCGAGCCACGAGAAGAAGCTTAACAGTTTCCACTTAGGTGCCAGCGACGCTGCATATCAAATGGCAGGAAAAGATATCCGATACAAAGGTCCGCGCTGGAATGAACAGCACGTTTGCCATTCTCAGCGAGAGGCGCCTTCGTTAGCTCACCCACGTCAGAAGAATGGACCCAGGTTGCATTCCAAAGGACCTACTGTACGGAGAGCTGGTGGAGGGCACACGGCTGAAAGGACTACAACGTCTGTGATACAAAGACGTCTGCAAAAAGGCCTGAAGCTGTCTGACATCATCGTCAATTCGTGGGAAACCTTGCAGACGACCTCTCCGCCTGGTGCCTTGCTGTTCAGAAAGCTGAGGATGCCAGAAAGAAAAACCTTGCTGCAAAGAGAGCCAGGAGGAAGAAAAAAAGCAGCAGCCTCAGCAGGCACCACTTTTTATATGCAGCAAGTGCAAAAGAGACTGCCAATCAAGAATCGGTCTGCACAGCCATTCAGAAGGTGCAGATAGAATATCACCCACACCGGAAGCTACATCATCGTCTCCCGAAGACGGACGGATTCCGATGAGTTTTACTGCATTAAAGCAGATTTGTCCTGTATGATTGTCATTATTATGACTATTATTAATTCTTTATCGATTCATGCTTTCCAAACGTTGTCTGTAATATTTCAAAATTCATGCCTTTAGTAAAAAAAAATTAAGACAACATTTGCAAAAGTGACCCTAATCAAATTTTGATTGCTATTTATGGCCACGCATAAAATACAATGTGATCTCTTGCACTAAAATCAAATGATCAGCATCTGTATATCATTGTGTTACTGCTTCAGTTTCAGGTACGACTTCTGGACCCCGGAAGTGGTCGTGTCCTTGTTGCTGCTGGCTGCAAATCTGCAGGCTGCTAGAATGATGTAGAAAAATCAGTTGAAGCGCACAACAAAAATACACATTTATAGCCACAGACTGCGTCTTTATTTTCCAGGGACAAATGATTAACGTATTTAAAACACGTACATGGGCAAATTAAAGATTCGCGTTTTAATTTGAAAACGAAACGTGTCTTGTTTGTTGTTCGTTGGGCGTTATTGTCATTCAGTGTGATTCTTTCTAACTCGAGAACAAATTGAGCTATTGTAATGAAACTTCATACATAGATACTTTATTGCAAGACCTCGCTTTGGATTGCATATGGGGTGGGTGGAGTCAAGGTCAAGGTCACTGTTACTAAAAATAGAACAAGCGGGCCATGATGGCCCAAAGCGCTCACATGAGATATGGTACAGCTGAAGACCATACTGTTGTGACAGGTTTGAAAATTAAGGTATATGAACAATACGCAAAGGGGGGTAGGATCAATTTGATTTAAAACATCGGTTAGTGCAATGGGCTAACTAAAGTGCGAGTTAGGTAGTGGATGTGTGGTGTTTTTGCTAATGGTTCTCAAATCATTTTTCTCGATATTCTTACCTGACCCTTTTTCATTAAGTCAGTGACAATTTTGGAAAAAGCAGAAACAGTAGATTTTTTTTTTTCGCACACAGTTTTGGAGAACTAATTGCAATGCGATAATTGCGATGGCTGTGCTGTAAGGTCAAGTTTTGCTTTTTCTTTGATAATTTTCTGTCCAATGGTGATAAATGATGTTAATGCAGGCTCTGAAGCTATCAAGGTTGCATGTAGGAAAGGTTTATTACTGTTGGAAATCAAATTTTATCAATCAATTTTTATGGTCATGCGCAATCTGTGTAAGTTTGGTCAATAATGAATATAAAAATCGTGTGTGCAAGCCAATCATTGGTAACTTGATGATGTTTTTTTCTCAAAATACAAGAGGCAATTACTCCGGTGTTTCTGGCACGATCATTATTTTATTCGACTTCACCTGTAGTCTTACGTTCATAGACAAACTGTGCACGATTGGTGAAGATTGGGTGAAAAATGAAGTCTCTATCCTGAAAAATGTCAGTTTTGTACATTTTTTTCACAAACAAAGGACAATAAATCTTGTGTTTCTGGCCCGAATTTGCTTATATTCGACTTCAACTGTAATCTCATGGTAATAGACAAACTGTGCAAGACTGCTGAAGATTGGATGAAAAATGAAGTCTCTGTCCTGAATAATGTCCATTTTGTGTATTTTTTAATAAACGAAGGGCAATTACTCTGGTGTTTGAAACCCGATCTGGTCCATTTTGGGCGTCTGCTGAGATCTAATGCTCATACACAAACTGTGAAATTTTGGTTAAGATTGGATGGAAAATAAAGTCTATATTAGTTGGAAAAAGGCATTTTTGCATTTTGTTTGCATGAAAAAGGGGCAATAACTCTGGTGTTACTGGTGTGATCTGACCCAATAACAATCCCGTCCGAGAATTTATGGCCATACACAAACTGTGCAAGTTTGGTTAAGATTGGATAAAAAGTGAAGTATCCAGCGTGAATAAGAACCCATTTGTTTACGGCACACGGACGACAGACGACGGACAACACAGAAGAGGTCCCTTATACCAATATCTCACCAAGCACTTCGTGCTCAGGTGAGCTAAAAACGGTTTCTTCTCAATAACTTGAGAACGCATTGAGATATTTCAATGAAACTTTATACGTAGATACCTTAAATCGAGACCTCGCTTGGTATTGCATATGGGGTGGGCGGGGTCAAGATCAAGGTCACTGTTACTAAAAAATAGAAAAATGGTTTCCGTTCACTAACTCGAAAACGCATTGAGATGTTTTAATTGAACTTAATAGATAAATACCGTATATCGGGACCTCGCTTGGGATTGCATATGGGGTTGGTGGGGTCAAGGTCAAGGTCACTGTTACTAAGAATAGAAAAACAATTTCTGTTCAATAACTTGAACATGCATTGAGATTTTTTAATGAAACTTAATACATAGATACTTTATATTGGGCCCTCGCTTGGGATTGTGTATAGGGTGGGTGGGATGAAGGTCAAGGTCACTGTTACTAAAAATAGAAAAAGGGTTTCCCCTCAAAAACTTGAGAACAAATTGAGACATGTAAATAAAACTTCATACATGGATACCGTATATCAAGACATCGCTTGATATTGCGTATGGGGTGAATGGGTTCAAGGTCACCATAATAGAAAATAGAAAAACGGTTTCCGCTCAATAACTTGAGAACACATTGAGATATTATTAAATTGTTAAACTTCGTGCATAGATACCTCATATGGAGACCTCGCTTGGAATTGCGTATAGGGTTGGTGGGGTCAAGGTCACTGTTACTAAAAATAAAACAAGAGGGCCATGATGGCCCAAAGGGCTCACCTGAGTACTGGCAAATATGAAAGCCTTACTGTTGTGAAAGGCTTAAGGGTATGTACGCCATAATGTCATTTAATAATTTGTCTAGCTGATTTACTCTCATGCACAGAACAAGTAAGAACCTGGATATATTTTCTCTTCTCTGGTATCCAACTTTTCGCAGGCAATTTCGGAGGAATTGTGTTAATGCTGCAGATCTGAAAGGTAATGGCGACCGCTGCGCAAAGGTCATGTCATGCTTGCCGGCTTGTTTCAAAACAGTAGTGTATTGCCATTTACCCGACCTATATTCAAATTCGCTTTGGATGTTATGGTCATAGACAAATTGTGCAAGTTTGGTCCAAATTTGTTGAAAATTTAAGTCCCATTCTTGCAACAAATTAATGTTTGCATTAATTTTCATAATTAAGGGGATATAACTGCTGTGTTCATGGCCTGTCTTATTTGCTGCTTGTGTTGAGATCTTATGGCCATACCATACATGTGGAAGTTTTATCAAGATTGAATGAATAATAAAATCTCGATGCACAAAAAGGCAAATTTTGCATTTAAAAAAAAAAGGCAATTTTTGCATTTGTTTCACTAACAAAGGGGCCATAACTCCAATGTTTGTTGCTCAATCTTACCCATTGTTGGCTGCTGATCACATAAAAACTGTGGAAGTTTGGTCAAGATTGGAAGAAAAATAAACTCTCTATGAACAAAAGAGACAATTTTTCCCTTATTTTCACATACAAGGGGCCATAACTCCAGTGTCTTTGGCCTAACCTTACCCAATTTTGTCTCAGCTCCTGTTGAAATCTTTTGGTCACACACAAACTGTGGAAGTTTGGTCAAGATTTGAAGAAAAATGAAGTCTACAACAAGGTGAAATGTCAATTTTTGCATATGTTTCAACAAAAAATCGGGCATAACTCTGGTGTTTGTGGCCCAATCCGGCCCAATGTTGACTTCTACTGTGATCTTTTGATAATACACAAACTGTGGAAGTTTGGTCAAGATTGGTAGAAAAAATGAAGTCTCTATGAACGAAAAAGGCAATTTTTGCATTTTTTTTCTGCCACAAACAAGGGGCCATACCTCTAATGTTTCTGGTCCAATTTTGACCCTTATCAATACCGACAGATTGCAAAATACGACACTATTGTGCGGGACTATTGTTTTGCCCCAAGGACAAAACACAAGCAAACAAGACACTGTGTTTGATAAACACACATGCCCCCGGTTAGTGCTGGATAGCCCATTTGAATTATTCTAAGTCCAAATTAGGTCAAGGTCAAAGTATATGGGTGGATTGCAAACGGTCATAAGCAACAACAGTGTAAGTATCTAAGTGTTGTAGTAAACGGTGTTGGTGCTAGATGAAACGGTAAATCTACTTAACCTCGTCACTGACGGACAGGACAATCACTATATGCCTCCCGCATCAAGATGTCGGGGGCATGAAAATCTCTGCATCAAGCAACTGGGTCTTGCATTGTTTTGTTGTTGTGTTTTGGAAAAGGTTGGTATACTGTATTTAACAGTGTTTTTGTTTTATTTTGTTTTTTAAACAAAATAGTATAACCTAACATTGTACAGTTTCAGCCAAGGATTAGTGTGTGTAATTTTATGTGAAAACTGAATTTTGAAATGTACCATTTTCCTTTGAGCGGTTTTGGCAGAATTCTGGATATTTCAATACATTAAAACAAAAATCTAAACCCTCTTGTCCAACAGCTGTGTGACTTTGACAATAGTTGGTTAAAACACATTTTTCCATTCATGGAAACAGCATTGTTTATACATTTACAAACACTGGGACTAAATGAACATGCATTATCTGGATTTATTGATTGGTGAAAAATAACAATGAAGAAACAAAACATGTTAATGATGGTTTATTCACTACACCTAGCACAATTCACAGTTTCTGGTAGTCCCCCTGGTACTTCCTCCTCTCCCCCAGGCGGTTGTAGCCCTCGTAATTGATGCCAGGAACCTGCTCGAACTTCACAGGGTCTGGTTCGCTCAGCTTGATGGCGTTATCCTTCAGGGCAGAGAAGAAGGCTTCGATCTGAAAGTATGAATGAAGACTGTAGTAAGACCATACTAGCTTTATTGGCGCTAAAACTGTTATATTGTTTAAAGGGATATTAAAGGGATACTACCAACGTTGAATGTTGCTTATAATTTTAATGTTACACTGCATGTGCATCTTAAATGGTTTCTCTGAGAAAAATTAATAATATTCAATTAGGTTACTGTAAATTTATCTAGTTTTGTTGTTTTGAAAGAAGATTCAACTACCAATATGTTTTTTTGTGTTTTAGATGCATTAATTAACCACCATGTATGTACAAGGACTATTGTGTTAGTCTTACAATGCAAAGAAGTATAAGTAATAGTATGTATAATAAATTAATAATACATTTTGTCATGTTTTATTTACATATTGTATTGAATTTGATAAACATACATATTGAACATTCCAGTACAGTAAGTGCCTTATTTAATATATATTGATCCAATTAATTAGATAAGAATTTTTAGGAATGTTTCATGATACAAGACTATGATACCCATGTGTTATCACTGTACTGTGTACAAATGTGTTTTGCTCTTTTCTGTTCTTGATAACATTATATTTTCTATATAACAGATTAAAAATGACATTTAAACTTCCCATTCTCATAAAACTCCCCTGAATGCATCGTAAAAATAATAAACAAGTGATGTCACTTTCAGGTGACATATAACCCCGAAGGCGCTTTAAGTAAGTGCCACATCGACACCGAAATGAATCTTTGTAAATAAAAGTGAATGAAAACTGTAAACTATTACTTCAGTCAAAACGGCTGCTCTAGAAAAGCTTATGACAAAATTTAACCAAAATTTCTAAATTAAAAAAGGGGCATAAATCTGCGAAAGTACCAAACAGAGTTATGGGGGTTGCTTTCCCTGGTGGAGACATTGGTAGTAAAGACGTATATTAAGTTTAAAGTAAATACCTTTGATAGTATTCAAGATATTGGACTTTATGAAACACTTCGGGGACATAATAAAACAAAGCATGGTTCACACATCCTACTTTTTTCTGAAGTTTTTGATCCGTTTGTTTCATCATCGGCTGTTTTGTTTTCGGCATCATCATAGAACACTTCAGTGATTCCAGCTTCCAACATCCTCCGAGCCAACAGCTGACCCAGATTCCAGGAGGCACACACATCATTGTGTCTGGAAGTATAAAAACATTGGTAACAACACAGGTCTACAAAGACGATGGTGTAAGATTATTCTACAAGGATCAATAATATAAACAGTTAAACCAGACTTGTCACAAGTTGTGTCACATTTTTGAGGAATACTTTTAAGCATTGCCATATAGTTAAGGGATTTAACTGAAAGAAAAAGTTCAAAAGGTCTATTAAATCTCAAATTAAGTTTTGGTGTAGGTCTGTTAACAAATAATTTAATTACATAAGCACATACATATGAAAAATCTGAATGACAGAAGTGATTGTCTTAAGAGGCAGAAATTGATTGGCCAATGTTTAGTGGACAAAATATGACAGAAGTGGTTGTCTTAAGAGGCAGAAATTGATTGGCCAATGTTTAGTGGACAAAATATGACAGAAGTGATTGTCTTAAGAGGCAGACATTGATTGGCCAATGTTTAGTGAACAAAATATGACAGAAGTGATTGTCTTAAGAGGCAGAAATTGATTGGCCAATGTATAGTGGACAAAATATGACAGAAGTGATTGTCTTAAGAGGCAGAAATTGATTGGCCAATGTTTAGTGGACAAAATGTTGTAGTAAGTTAGTAAAAGGTACTCTGGAGTACTCTTATTTGCAATAATATGTTTTGAATTGCATTACAAACAATTTGGAAATAAACAGCAATTGCATATGCCAGAAATGTTACTATCCTTATGCACTAATAAGAAGAACATTTGGTGTTATCTATATATTGCACTTAGTCATCTTATTAGCTTTCTACTAGACTATGTATTTAGTCAGCTTGTTAGCTGTTTACTAGTAGACCAAGTATTTTTGAAAAATGAAAGCTTCAGCGACACTACAAGATTTTTAACATGTCATAATTGGTTATTAGGCAATACATTTTCTACCACATTTTTGTGTATTTATGATATAACATACAGGTAATACATGGTACAAAACCTAAAAGTGTCCGATGAAGATCCACACTTACTTGTAGAGGTACTTTAGAACGGCTGGTTCTTTTGTTGATGCTTCTATAACAACCTTGCCAGAGAAGTGAACGATGCAGGCAGACATCTTTAACTTGTCGTACACCAATCTAAAACATTTCCAGTCAGGAAAAATGGTTAAAGTGGCCTGAAACTTATTAAGTCATACCATTTAAACTTATGCTAATTTGCACATGTGATAATACAGGATGTAATGCCAGCAAAAAATTCTGAAAAACAGTATAGGATGTGGAGATTAGAAAATGTGTGTTGCACAAATGTTGACATCGAGTGCCTGTTATGATGCCCATGTTTATTATTATCTGAGCATAAATAAAATGTATAATGATTTTTCAAAGTATTACTAGTATATAGATACAAATAATAATTATTTTATAAGACCTTCGTTATAGCAAATAGTATGCATGCCAATAGTATTGCAAGTTTAACAACAGCAAAGTAAAGTCTTACTTGTGATAGAAGTCTTTACGAGGTGCTTGAAATTTCCAGCCGTGCACTTTCCGTGTAATACCCATGCGTTCCAGAGCTCTGAAATGTGGTTGATCAAGAAGTTATAATCAACTGTAGATTTTCTGGTTTCAGCACTTTTTTGCATTAAATTTTTGACTCCGGAAGACTGTTTATTAACTGCGTTAGATTCAAAAACTATTTTCTGTGCATAAATATTTCCAAAAGTCATAATAAATGACTATCATGTTATATTAAATGCATGCTATATTTCTTCAAAAATGATTGATTGTAAGACTCATATGGCAAAGGCACACACAAGTGCAAAGATGTAAGCCTACTAATTATAGTATTATTATATATATACATACCTTGGATTACGATTTTCAAACAAGGGATTCACTTTAATCTCGCAGTTTGCCTTAACTTATGAATCACAGTAACATCTTGTAACTGAAATAGACAAAACATCTTAAATAATAAAATATGTTTACATACATTAACCTTAAAGTAATTAATAAATTTAACATGACAGAAAATTGTGATTATTTAGCATGATTTGTCCACTATATGTTTAAGATAAGTTACAATTCAAAAACATACATTTTCAAATTTCATGTTTCTTATCAAATATAATTTGAACTATTATGACCCAGTATATAAAGTCAATATTGAACAAACATAAAACATTGATATAGAAGAAATTATTGAAAATTGTTATGGAATGAATTATCTTTACAACTAGCATGCAAGGTATGACATCTGAATAACAAAATGTAAATGATAACCTTGTTTTTTCATATTTAATGCTAACATGTTTTCAAAATTCTTCCCGAAAAATATATGTAAGAGGTAAACTTTCCAACACATTACATTTAATGGTTTTTCAGCAGTTAGGTGGTTGACCTTAGATTTCCCAAATAAATAAGTAGCCCAATATTTAATCTGAGCTTCATAATTTATTTCAAGGTTAGGGCTACAGTCTACTCCTATTGATATAAGGTTGATGTTGTTTTTAATTCTGCTCCATACAAAAAATAGCTATGAAGCAACTAATTACGTCTTATTATTTGGATTAGGCAGCACTGTGTCCATTATGAAATCCTGTTTCCGCCAGTTGAATTTCGCCCTGTGCTTTATGGCACAGCGACGATGCAACATTTCAAATTCTATAATGTGCAGATCTTGTACCGAGACATTTCACAGACACCTGAAATTTGGATAATAATCATTATAATATTATGTCTATGAATTGTAACCAGCGATAATTATCGCCCAAATCGCGCATAGTTGATCGCATTGTCGCTATCTGGCACACAGTGATAATTATCGCCACCCCCTCAGACAATATGCACGAGATGATAAGACTGTCTCAATTATATTTATTTTTAACCATGCACCGCCTGACAGATATAACCTTTATATTAGAATGATAATCATTTCTTTCATTTAAGGGATCTCAAATTCTACAATATCATCGATATCGGACATCATGTGCCTAGGGAAAGATCTAGAAAATGTAATTAGACTGGCCCTGCTTTCCACCCTGCTCCTTTTTAGCAGCACCCTGTACCTTTTGTAATCCTAGATCTTTCCCTATGTTCAGTCGCTTTAACTGTTATGCATGAAACACAACTTAAATCATGTAAAAGGTGACAGTACATAAAAGATATTCCTAGCAACAATCAATTCGGGGGCCAAGATACGACGATGCAACAACTCGAGATTTGGGCGAGTGCTGTGCTGTGTGCGATTTCATAGGCGATGCAACAACTCAAGATTTGGTGATAATTATTGATTTGTGCGATTTCATAGACACACACAATTTGGAAAATAATTATCATCCAAATTGTGTGTGTCCATGGTTTTGAAAGTGCAAGATCTGTAGATAATTATAATTAAAATGTTGCAATGCTGCAGTCTTGTAAAGAGCGAAATTTTAACTAGCGAAATCAGGATTATTAGTCCATTATGGTTTGCCTTGTTTTTTATTCAATTGAACAATTCAAAGTGCAAGATCTGTAGAAAATAATAATTAAAAAGTCATAATTGTGATAGATTATTGTGTATGTGCGTACATTTTTATTTGTTACTACCTTTGATAATACAAATTAGTTGCATATTATTATGTACATTTCGATGATAAATATCCGAATGTATTATCCGAATTTCCAGCAGTACTGATGGGCATTGGAAACAAATGTAAAAGCAAACTGCTTGAACTTCTCGATTACAAACCTGTTAAAGACACTAATGTTCGACATGACAACGGTGATGTATCAATGAAATAAGGCGAAATCAATCGTAACAATGACATTTTTAAAGACATCAATGAAGGGCATTAATATTGCTATTTTCATAACTCAAAGGTTTTTATTTAGCACGAAACAACAACACAATACGACGAAGTGATGGGGAAACGCTATTACTGTGATTTCTGTGACAGGTCATTTGCTGATACGGGTGTCAACAGAAAGAATCATTTTAAGGGCGTCCAACACCAACGCTTAAAGAAGCAACATTATGATGCATTTCGTGGTAATGGATATTTTATTATTCGCCCCCATTCCTTTAGATCCAATCTAATCAATAAACAAGATCTAGCTGCTTGATTTAAAAGTAATTGCTCGGACATTCAGGTCCCAAAAGTAATGCAATCATGTTACTCTTTATTTCGATCCAATGAATATGAAACGACTCGCCCCATTAACGACTCGTCCCATAACGACTCGCCCCATGTTTTATCACGACTCGCCCCATATCTATAACGATTCGCCCGATATGTATAACGATTCGCCCATCATGTTATGTCTGTTGTACAGTTTAATGTTTATTAGGTTTTAGTGTGAAGAAAATTACATAATATAGTTCTTAATCCACCAATCAATTGGTAAAGCAAATAATCTTAAAATTTAACATTATTATACAAGCATTTCTCAGCTTATTAAACATAAATAAAAATGTGTCATTTTACTGAATAATTAGAAAAAAAGTTATTTTTGTGTTTTTGCATTTATATATTTAATGTGTAATAAATACATTTTCAGTGGAAATCCTGGTCAATATTTATTGAAAGACTTCGCAAAACCAGAATTGTTTTTGAATATTTCTTTTCATTTGAACTTCAAAAAATATCGATTGCCATGGTGTATTCTCTAACTAAACATTAACAGTTGTGTGATGTGTTTTTTTCTCACAATTTTGTACATATCAACAATGCCTACAAAAGGTCAAATACCTTTTGAAATTAAATTTAAATAATGCAAAAAGACAAAAGTACAAATTGCTGTGGGGCTAAATTATGTTTAAAACTGGACTTGTCCAGCTGATAAAGTGATTGAGATTAATAGTACAATACAAACAATGAAAGGCATGAAACCTGTTAAAACATCACATGTTCACACCATTAGATGACTGCTAGACCCTTTGTTACAAAGTTGACACGTACACAAGTTATTTGAACTTGATCAGCAGGTGCCTTGTCAATGTGGAAAAAATACACAGTGAAAAGTTCAAAATACATTTTTTATTTAAACAAGTAAGATAGTTGGAAACAAATAAAAGAAAAAACATTTTGTAATGTTTTTGTAATCATTCTATATGTTTTGCTCCTCTTTTTAAATCATTTTATGTAATTTAAAAGTATGATTATTCCTTCGCCATCAACCGCTTATTCTTCAACAGAACAGCAAAATTTTACTTTTTTTTCTACAGTATTTAAATTGCAAGTGACCATGATCACATTCAAAATTTGGCATAACCATGCTAACATTTAAACATTTAAATTGTTACCTAAACAAATGTTAAATTTTACTAGTATCTACGCATTATTTTGTACCTATTTTTCTGTTTATATCACCCGTAAGACACACAAACACAGTGGTTAGAACTGTAACCCAGCTGAAAAAATCCCAAGCCACAATGGGAATCAAACCCGGGACCTCCCGGTTCCTAGGCAAACGCTCTACCGCGTCGCTATAAAAACTAGCTTATATAGCAAGGCAGTATAAGCGTCCCTTATACAGCCCCCTACTACATACTCTTCCTCCATGTATGAAATACTTCCACGAATTTCCTTCTGCCTTGACATCTGTGGGATGTCGTACAGACCACAGTGGGTTATTTACGTTGGGAGCCAATGTAACCCAGCTGAAAAAATATCAAGCCACAATGGCAATCGAACCTGAGACCTCCCGGTTCCTAGCAAACGCTCTACCGCGTCGCTATAAAAGCTAGCTCATATAGCAAGGCAGTATAAGTGTCCCTTATACATCCCCCTTCTACAAACTGACACAGATATATCACATTATCTTATTACACCACATTTTTTGTATCTATGTGAAAAAAATTATTTATGTATTGTCCCTGGGAAGTCTAAGGAGCGGGGTCGAACTCGTATGGCAAAAAGCATTATACTTATTAAAATGTTCCATTAATAAAGGTCGGCAATTATTATAGATCACAATTCAATACAGTCACAAATCAACTTTCAATTTTATTACATAAGATAGGCCTTAAACACACTTAATGATATTACACAATTATACCACATCGTCTTATTATATCTTATTTATTTGTTTACATGTTAATACACACTCAAATTAAGCTACAAAACATCAAAATTTAATAGATTCCTACAACCACATTTGATGGGGGCAATCGTTATACATATGGGGCAAGTCGTTATTCATATGGGGAGAGTCGTTATTAAACATGGGGCGAGTCGTTACATTACCGATCAAATCTACTCAATAAACAAGATCTAGCTGCTTGATTAAAAGTTATAAATTGCTTGGACATTCTGGTCCCAAAAGTAATGCAATCATGTTACTCTTTATGGCCTTGGCAAATATTTAGTTACTTTTTAGTGTCAGTATTTGTCTTAGAGTCACAGCGAATGTAGTGTGCACGCTTGAGTATAAGAACCAGCCACCCAGTTAGCTCAGATGGTGAGCGGCATGCTAGTTTTCGGTATGTCGTAGGTTGGAGTCCCGCACGGGGCACACTTTTCCTCCCAGGTTTACTTTACGAATGTAGCCCTTTATTAAAAAAGGAATGCTAAATTTGTTTTGTTTTGTCAAGCCTTAGTTATAATACAGGTGTTGTAAATCATTATTGTCTCTGCTTAGCTTATATGGTCTGATATCTTGTGTCTTATATGTTTCTCTTTTGTAGATCCAGCTACAATACTTACAGAAGAGAGCACTAAAATGCCTTGCACAAGATTCCAGTCAGGTCTGTGAATTGGGTTCCAAGTATGAAGTTATATTTTAAGGACTAGTGACAGAAACATGTTAACCAGTTTTTAGATTAAGATAGTAGAGAAGAACAATAAGAATGTGTACTTTCTGTTAAACAATCTAGTCAACACATTCAAAAGTTCGAACACTAAAGAGTAACAAAATAATACAAATGTCACAGTAGTGCATTGGAAATGATGTTCACCTTGTGATGTAACTAAACATGTTAGATCCCTACTCAGAAGGCTTATGATGAACTTTCTCAAGACACCAATAACTGGTTCTACCCAGAAAATGGACATCAACATGTCTCAATAAGCCTTAGGCTTTCAGCACCATCAAGCTAAAATAGTTTTAAACTTAAATAACACAATGTTTATCTATGAACTGTTTTTATCTATCTTCACAAATACTTTTGTGTACGACTTCATGTATAATAATATTGTTAGCATAAAACTAAGGCAAAACTATCACATTATTTAATTATTTTAAGAAGCAACAATTTCCAACCTTTTTGTCATCCATTTGACATGCGGCTAATTTCTAACCATATTTGTGACTGATCAAAGTAGTGGTGAATGATTTTAGGTAGTTGTGACTTTGACGACAGTTGCAAGTTTTCCCACATGACACCAGAGAGGCGACACCATCTTCAAGAACTAGGTAGGTTGGAGTAGATGACTTCCTCACAATAGGAACATAAACACTATTAGTCTCGGTCTGAATACTGCCAGGACTGAAGACTTTTAATGCCCCCGGCATCTTGATGCGGGAGGCATATAGCGATTGTCCTGTCCGTCCGTCCTTTCGTCCGTGACAAGGTTAAGTAGATTTTACCGTTTCGTCTAGCATGATCACCGCTTACTACAACACTTGGATACTTACACAGTTGCTGCTTATGGCCATTCCCTATCTATCCATATCACCCGACCTCATTTTGACCTTGAACTTGACCTAAATTGCACTTATTCAAATGGGCTGTTTCTTGGTTGACTAGATTTTACCGTTTTGTCTAGCCCCAACACCTCTTGCAACAACACTTAGATATTTACACAGTTGCTACTTATGACCGTTCCCAATCCACCCATATCACCCAACCTCACTTTGACCTTGACCTTTACCTAATTTGCACTTATTATAATTCAAATGGGCTGTTACTTGTTGACGCCCAAACCTCCACAATGGCCTCCCCCTACATGAAAACCATAACATCTAAAGGGGACCCATTACTCCATGCTAAAGATCCGCCACACAAAGGTCTCCAGCTACACCCCATTCACATCAGTGAATTGGCGGATCTTATGGCGGTGGCGATCAAAGATCACCAACGTCTAACTGGGTGTCATGTCAAGCCCTACCTAATTAAAAAGGGGTTTAAGAAGACACCTGCCCCCACCCCCTCCCAAAGTCACGGCCCCACCCCCAGAGCTCAAAGAAAAAAGCCATTCAAAGGCAGCCACTCCTCCTCCCGTGCCCCAGCCCGGGGGTACCTCTGGCGTTGGGGGAACCAGCGTAGCGTGCGGCCGGCTAAAAACACCAAGGTCATGCCGGAAACTGCACGCTAGAACCCCACGTTCCTCCCGTATCCCCCAAATCTCATCCATTAAGCGCAGGTTATAAGCCCCATCATTGATAGAGAGCTGAATATCTTTTCTCATAACTTAGGTGGCTTATGTAGCCACAAATTTGTTGAAATTGAACATTTTCTTGACTTAAATAATTTTATTGACATCGTGGCAATCCAGGAAACAAAATTTTCTGATTATAATGTTAGCCAAATCCCCGGCTACAGAACATAATTCAAAAACCATACTAATCTCGACTCTAATATTGCCGGAGGATTAGCTTTTTTTTTTAAGGACAGTATAAACTATGAGCTAATGGGAGTGAATAACCCTTTAAAGGTTGATGGTAGTACGGCCATTGAGGTGCTGGCAATCAAAGTTCACCATAAAAAGAACCGTCCACTAATATTGGTCAACATTTACTCAAGAGTATCTTAATAGCATCAGTCAACAACTTAGGACAGTTAAAGGACCATGTGATATCGTTTACACAGGGGACTGTAATGCACACCACCCTGCATGGGGCTCAACACATACCACCACGGAAGGTTAAGCTGTGATTGACGGGTTGGAAGAGCAAGACCTTGTTTTGCTTAACGACGGTTCGCCAACCAGGTTTCACTCTACCGGGTTTACTTTATGTTTAGACCTTACCGTAGCCAGCCCCTCCTTGGCCAGTACTTCTGTATGGGAAACTGTCAATGATAATTTGGGGTCTTACCACTTTCCGCAATTGGTCACCCTGTGTGACACTGTTACACAGGAGGCCAGCACCCACACCTCCCAGGAGATCAAATTTCTTCTCAAGGAGGCTGACTGGGACCGGTTTGGGAAGTTGTGTTCAGACCATTCCCTTGCAGATGTCCACTCCCAGGACATTCATATAATTTCAGTATGTTTTGGGACTTGATCCCAATTGCACCAAGTGCGGGAAACCCTTCACTGCTGGTCATCTGCTGCTGGAATGCCCCCAGTTTGACAGTCCAAGAGCAACTTTTAAACAGCATTTTACTGTAAATGCTGTTCCTTTTCATTTAAACACCAGTTTGAGCCCGGGTGGGCCAAACAGGGGTCTCTATCACAGAGCCCTTGCCACCTATCTTTTGGACTGTCAGATCACCGACATAATTTAATTATCTGTGGGCGGCCTGTTGTGTTACCAAGTCTTTCCCCACACAGGACACTAAGCGGGGGATCAGCACCTGGAGGGGGACTCGAGTCGCTTGCCTGAAATAGTTCTGTGTCTAACTATTATTTTACATACATGATAAATGACTAAAACTACTTACTTATTTACTACTATATTTTGTGTATATTGTTATATACACATCTTTCTCCCTCGTATTGGGTTTTAAACCCTTTAATCTCTTCATAAGTATAGTTAAACCCACGAAAATGGAGTGTTTGCAACATATATTCCCATCCCAAGTATAATTTACCTCATTTTGTACTTCCTTTGCATATGTATTGAAGTTTGTTTACCGTTTTGACAGTATTTTGCCCTATTTATTCCATCTGCATGTTTACTCAACATGCAACTAGTTACACTGGGTAAATAACATGATTTTTACCCTAAAATACCTTATTTCCCTTAAATTGGGGATAATATTCAGTTTACTACTAAATTTGCAGTTAAAGGGAAATAACCCTAAAAGGTTTAATTTACCTGCTTTTACTCAATACAACTGTTTTACAGTAAAAGGGAGACTACTCCTGCCTTGAATATTTTATATGCATTCTATCCCTTATACCATCCGAGGGAGACGAGCACAGCAAACACTCCATGTCCTCTATCTAGGACACACAGGCTGCCCATAGTCTACACTCACTGAGCCGCGATGGTTGGGGGGGGGGATGCCATCACTCCTATATATTGCTGTTTTCTTTTAATTCATGCGGTGAAGTGCCCCAGCCTTTCCGACCAAAACCAACCTGGTTGACTTTGGTTTCCTTATTTTAAGAACCTTTTTTTTTCCAATAAACACATTAGTGTACTTATACAATTTTCAGAGTTTTAATTAAATCCGGTCTTAAAGCAGTTTTTAAAGTATATGAAAGGACGGGCCAATTCACTGTTTTAACTATAATATAGTCTGTTTGTGAGCAGAACAGTTTTAAATGTACAGATCTTGTTTCTTAATTGCTACATACATATATTGTGCGTTTGACACAATATTTTATTCTTAATTATTAATGTGCCTTGATCATAGTGCATTCAATTAGTGTGGACCTTATCCCATAGAACCACTACTACGTCCCCTCAAAACCCTGGTCCCTACATCTGCCGTGCCAGCTTGCGTCCCTCCACACTCTTCAAATCCGCCTACCATCCTATATTCTTATCCGCCATTTAAGTTTTTACCCCACCCGTTGGCTAAGAACCTTATTTTTGTATATAAAACACTATAAATTTTACTTTATTAAATACCACTTTGATCCAGTGGTTATATTTATTTAACACGCCTTTTTTTGATAATTAAAATGGCCTTATAACACTTATTAAGGCATTGTTCCATATACCTATGTCTAAAGACTCCAACAAACTCTATGAATTATCAATAGATTCATAGGTTTCAATAACTTGGTGAAGAACCCTGTATAAACTACCCTATGCAGACAACTCATTAAGCTATTTATTCCTCTAGCAGCAAACAATAATTATAAATAATAGAAATACTCTAAAAATTTAATTTTTCCATGTAAAAGTGTCATTTTTTCGTAAGTTTTGGTGAACCACACCCTTTGCTATAGCAAACAACACGTTATACATGTGCTGTGAACTTCAGAAACATGCTTGTTTCTGATTGGTCAACAGTCATTAACGCCCAATTGAAGTAGGTCAATCCGTTTTTGGTTAATTTGTTGTATTTTTCGACTTTAAACTGCTATTTACACCGTTTAGCATATTCCTAGTCCCTTGACTCTTTCTAACTTACACATTACAAACCCATATATATTTGGAATTAGTGATATTTAGCCTAATGAAGGGCAGATAATTCCTGCTTGTCGAATTTCTTTATTAATTTTTAATCATCTCTATATCTTGCCATCATGGGAGACAACTCTTAACAGACCAACTTGTATTTTATCTAGTACACTGGAACAATAATAGGCAATGCTCAGTAGAGCATTCAGAGGGTTAAACCCAGCCTGTTTTTACATTGTATATTACTGGTTTTGTCAATGGTTAACAGTACTGTACTTTTAGTTTCAATTTATTTATTTTTGCCTGAGTTATAAGGTATTAGAAATGTTATTTCTCAATTGTTACTACTTTGTGCTCTTATATTGTGCACAATTTATATTGATTATTTAAATTTACATTTCATGGACCTCAGACTAATTGGCAAATAAATGCCATTACTATACTGCCATTACTATACTGAATTAATTTGTAAATTATTGTTTTCAATGATACAATAAATATCGTTCATAACCCACATGGGTAGTAAGTTTCTTAATTTTATGGCAAGTATTTTGATCATATTGTTAATAATGATCAAGTTGCCATTATTTCTTTGTGATATCACATATTTTGATTTTCTGCAGTTATTCTTAATGTAGAAATGTGTATATTTTTAACAAATAACTGTTTTATAGAAGTCCATATATAGTCCACATTTAAACTTTTAAAGTGTTAAACTACCTATTTTAAGTGTCCCTGCCTATGTAGAGCATGTAAACCTGTGCACCCGCCTGTTCCCAGTATCTCAAAATACCATTCAAGCACCGCCGGCCAAAATTCCCCTCCCCAACCGGTGCTATCTCTTCTTTTAATAATCACCAACAAGACAAAGTCTTCCTTTCATGTGCTCCCCAGGGTGATTTTCTTTTATTTGTATATATCTGTACAGTCTAGACAGTTCCTTTTATTAGTTATATCTTGTTTTATTTGTGTTATTTTTAAAGGCCCTAAAAAGTAAGCCGTTTGATAGTGCCGGAAGGATGTAATATATGTTTTATCCTAAATTTTACTGTTATGTTGTTCATTTGTTTAAATTGTCACCCTGTGGTAGGCTACACTCCACTAACTAGCCCAACAATTTTGCATAAAACTCAAAAGACAGGGTCTCAGGTTGGAGCAACAAGTTATAATCCCTGTCTACAAGAGTTCACCATTAGTGAAAAGCATGTCATGCAATTGTAACATCCATCATTAAAATATATATACCCATTATAAAGAAAATATTACATACCAACCAACATATACTTGCAGATGCAAGTTACTTTAGCAATCTCACATTAATTTACTTGCTTTTAATTGAATAGTCCTTCTTCATTGCATATTAAAGTATTACTACTTGTACCTCATAATAAATAAAGATTAGAAAGCATATTTTAACCTATTTTCTCTATTTCCATATATAAAGACGTGCACATTATACAGATATTGTAAAACAATGCTGAACCTCTTAGAGATCTGGATATAATTAACATTGTTTACAGTCGATATTGCATATTGGTTTTAAATTTAATATTACATATTGTATATGGTAAGTTTTACCTGATTTTGACCCAGATCTCTAAGTAAGAAAGACTCCAACAACACTGTTGCAGCATTTGCTGCATAACGGGTTTAGAAAAATGATGATACACATAAAATTATGTGTTCCCACCATTTAACTCTTATTGTAGTTGGGCTATTTTCTCCAATCTTCACTTTCTCATGTTAATATAGGTTAATCTCTGTTTTTCTTTTTTTTCTCTGTTTGCAAAGAAACTTTTACTTATTTAGTCCTCTTGTCAAACATAAATATCTTAATAATAAATAGAATAGTCTGTTACACATTTCCACAATATATATTTTTTTACTGTTAGTCTCTCATAATATTAATATTAAGTAAAGGGAGACCTGATTCAATACCTGTTTGCGTGGTTGTTTTACAGTGTAGGTCTATAATAGTATAAGGGAGGTAACTCCTGTTGACAAATAAAAGGTAATTGCAGAATTACTCTTCTTTAAACTGTGTATACCTTGTTATTTGATTTCTTTAAATAAGAACAGTGTGCTATTAAGTGAAATGTAAGAAATCCTCAATATTATTATTATATATTATGGTATTATTATGCTCTCTAGTGATAAATATGCAGAGTATTTGTTTGTATAAAGTATTATAACACAATACAGTTTTATACAATAGTATATTGTGCTTTATGAAAATTTATTGAACAGTTTTACAAATTTTGCTATTTTTAGAGCATAGATTTTTACTATTAGCACCGCGCCCACACTGCAAAGTTTTACATTACACTGCAAAGTTTTACATATGTAACTTTCCTGCCATATTAAGGGAATTATTATATTTATGCTAAGTATTTATGTTAAGCAGTGTGCTCGGGCAATGGTTTTCAACTGAAGTCCCGAGAGTAAAACAACCCCAATCATTCATTCTTTCTAACTTAATTATTTTAGGTATTTACTACCTATACATTGTGTTGGTTCACCAAAATATGTTATATTAGAATAATTATTAAAGCCAACACTTTCTGTAAAAAGTCACTGCGTGAGCGGTTTTCAATTCTCAATGACTTTACCACATAAATTTAACATTTTATCGTTCTCCAAATCCATTTATGTTTTAATATGCTATAGTATATACCTGTGGCATAAGATAATTGCAATCCCAAGTCAAAAAGTTATTTATTAACTTTTATTTTAACCCCCAAACTCATTACATTTTTTATAAATGTTAACACGATAGCAATACCGTGACTGTGACGTCACGCGCACTCCCCAATTTTGATTGGCCGACCGATTTTCCCTTGTCATTCCAAATAGGTCAATCCATTTTTAACGTCTTTTTTGCACGGAAACTAAGCTGTTTTATTGCTACTTTGTATTCTTATATACATACATTTTCAACACATAATATTTAGTAATCATAATAAATAGTGAATATTTTATAAAGTAACACACAAAATAATGTCAGTATATATTGTTGTGTCATAACTATAACACAGAGTACCATTTAAATGGTGGTGTTTTTTTTAACACTATTGTGTATTATATAAACTGAGATTTTTACCCCCACATAGATTTTTTATATAATGGCACCGTATCCACACTGCACTCTGTATATACGTTGTGAATTCCCATAGTGGAATAGTTAAAAATAACTGTGATACTATGTTAAGCAGTGTGCTCAGGCAATGGATTAAAACCGAAGTCCCGAGGGTAAACAACCTAACGTCGTCATCTCTTTCTTGGTAGACGAGATTTAACCGTTTCGTCTAGCACCAACACCACTTGCTACAACACTTTTGATACTTACACAGTTGTTGCGTATGTTGCGTATAACTATCCCCAATCTGCCCATATCACCAACCTCACTTTGACCCTGACCTTACCTTATTTGGACTAAGAAATGGGCTATCCAGCACCAACCGGGGGCATGTGTGTATATCAAACACAGAATCTTGTTAAGTATTAAAAGTATTATTTATATTATTCATTGCTGTTGATGACATACAATGTTGTGAAGAGGTAATGTTACTGGGAACTATTTTAATTTTTTATAGGTAATTTATTTTTGAAAGCATTAATTACCTATATTACAAATGGAAAAGAGTAATTTCAGCCATCTACACTTTCTGGTAAATCGTATTACTGTTGCTGAAATTGTCCATACTTGTAAGTTGTCACAGATGTCTATATTTTATGCCAAGGGCATGATGTAGTTAAGTAAATTGTAAGCTGTTATATCTATTCAGCAGATGAAGGGTTAAGTATTCTTGACAAACTAAGAGTATTTCTCATCTATTTGGGTTTACCAATGTGGCAGCTATTGACAGTTTGATGACAGAATCCCTCTTAATGTGCGTTTTAGTTAATAAAAATAAGTCCTAACATCTGCAAAGAATCCACAAAAACTTCACTTAGTTGCACTATTAACCTGCTGAATTGTAAAATGTGTAATGAATCTTTCCAGTTCACCACTGTAAACTGGACATTTTTTACCAAATTAAAAAAGAGGTTTAAAAAGTTTTGTTGTCAGATGATTTTTAAAGCAATAGATGTTTAACACCCATTCCAGTAATGGCAGGAGTGGACCAACTTGTATATACACGAATGTACATGTATAGATATCAACACATATTCTGTAAAGGAATTAACAATGTCGATTTGAAATTGCAGCATGAATTGGGAAAAGAATGTATGAACCGGTATACCTCTTATGGTTTCAGTTGCAAAGCAAAGACAAAGGGCAGTCAAAGAAATGAACTCCATTCAAGAACTGAAGGAGCCCAGTCTGGAAGAATGGTTAGAGAAAAGAAGCAAACATCTTCATAAGACAGAAAATAATGAGGAAGAAACTGAAGAAGTACATTATGAATTACCTCCCTTTTTAAACATACCAAATTTACCTTCATCACTATTGGGTGGCACTTTACAGTTTTAGCCGAAAATTCGAAAATTCGAATTGGCAGTGAAAATTCTAATAAATAGGGATACAGTGAAACTGAGCAGCATTTTGAGTGTTATAGAAGTTGTAAGTAAAGTATCAGATTTAAGGGCTGTAGTTTTGAATTACATGCTTAGTGTTGAGCCACCTTGCAGGTCTAATTACCCCAAAATGGAAGCCACATCCTCAGGGTTACAGTTAGATAATAAGCACATATGGTTGAGTGCAGGATGCATATAATTTGTAAAATACAGTTTAAATGGTATGTTTTGGTATCATTTTAAAGGTATATATGTAAGCAATAAGAAAAAAGGCTGTTTTTGTGCACTACTTTTGTCTAGTGGTTCCCAGCTTCATAACTTTTGGCCCATGTATTCATGCGCAAGATTGCAGCCTCCATGCCCATCAAAACCGGTGTTTTTTCTAAGGTGAATAGTTTGAATTACAACACATAGAATTTTTTGACATGCTGTTTTTTCAGTTACGTCCTCATCTTTCCAACAATGTATGATGATATATTGGAAAGTAGTTTGGTCATGGTGAAAAGTGAGATCAAATTTTGAATATTTTATATGTAACAACGAAGGAATTTATTTGCGCATGCGCAACCTGCACATAAAATTCGTAACTGAGGATTCCAAGCTCTGAACGCCATTTTGGCAGGATATTTCAAAGGGAGTACATACATTGGAATTTATTAAAAAATCCGAATAGTTGACCCCCAGTTTTCTCAGTTGCAATCAAGTACCTGATAAGCTACGCAGACAAGCATGCAGGTTTGAGGTGCTTGCATATGCAGGAAAGTTGCAAATTGATGTTGAAAATCACCTAAATGGTCGCGAAAACTGGTGACATTTGAACCCCAAAATTGGCTGATCATGCATGTTAAAATTATAGTGGAACTGTGTGCATAATTATTTTCCCTACATTTTTGTAAAGCCACAGCCACAACACTATTGAAACAATGTTTGGTTTGTTTTCAGGTGTTGACATTATCAGTGTGTGCAAACACAGACCCCACCAGGCCAAGTCCGAAGCCTGAGAAACTGTATAGTGCACCCTGAAGGTAACATGGCAATTTATGAAAGTCAGCATATTCTCTTGATATGGTAAATTTAAGTTTGTTCTGCACCTCAGCACACTGGATTGGATAGTTTTGTCAATGTTCGGGCCATAATTCGATGAGTATTGAGTCCCAAACAAGGGAGGTAACTCAGTAGCTGGATTTGTTGACATTTTACAAAAAGCACTGTAAGGTGTTGAAACAAGCTTCATTTAAATAATATATTTATACTGATATAAAATGAAATGCATTTTGCTTGGTGACAGCTTAAAAAAACTACTTAACACACATTTGAATGGTATATTTATGTATTTTGAGCATTGAATTTGTGTCTTTTATGCGGTTGGAGTGGATAAAATGGCCTGTGCGCTCCCCACGGGCACACAATAGTGAAAGAACAGTTATGGATGGTTCAAATACATCAAATTTCAGCTGAAAAGATATTGCAAACTTATTTTGCATAGATATGAAAGGTTTTCAGACAGAAATGACACGTGTTTGTTGAAATGGATGTGATGGCTTCAGGCCAGTGCAGTTGCTGCCTATTTTATTCAAAGATGTCGTTTCTCGGCCATTCGTAAATAGCTATACGGGCAAACAAATGTAATATTCCTTGTCCAGATTAGGATAATAATTGCCATATTGAGTGGGGAATTTCCTTAGAGGCACAGAAAATGCAGGAAAACAAGTGATTTTGAACCTGTTGGTACATCGGTTAACATGGTCCGCATAAACACATACGTTCATTGTCGTTTCCTGTCCGGTCCAAACATTATTCAAGTTGTATGTTTGTGACTTCGCATGTGTTTCCAGCTTGCACGCATAAATGAATGTTTACTTGTTCAATCTGAGGTGTTTTGTCACTCTTTTTCATTAGTTGAACTGCCTTAAGAAGATCAGCTGCCATCTGTTGTGGACATCTGCAACCGCAATCTGTGCCCTGCAGCTCCGGACCCATCTGACAGGGCCTTGTGGTATATTGTTCACCATTATATGACTACAGTTATGAATCTTGCAAGTTTATACTTCTTGTGTGCTGGGTTCATTAGTAACATTCTTGGGCCTGTTTGGGTTGAAAAATATCATACTGTCAGTAAGAGTACCACAAATTACTGTGTAACTAGCAGTTGTCTGAGCTTTGGTGATGCTTTGTTCATTCATGGGGTTCGGTTAATTTGTGGAAAGTGCTCTTGGTGTGCAAATTTAATTAGGTATTTCTGCACTGTGCTTAAACCATCAAATCAAGACTGCTGTTGTTACAATGTGTAATTTTAGCAATGTTTCCATTCTCATAGTGCGGTTTCTTTGCACTTGTAAATTCTGGCCAAAAGCCGCAATGTCACATGGGTGCTAAAACATGAATAAAATGAAAAGAAGTCATTATATTCATCCAAATTTTATTATGGAAGCTAGATGTTGGTTGCACTTCAAGGTAATGATTTCAGTTGGCCTCTATGGAACAGTGTGGTGCCCCTTGAGGTAACATGGCATTTTCTGAAAGTCAGCATATTCTCTGGATAAGGTAAATTTTAGTTTGTTGTGCACCTCAGCACACTGGATTGGATAGTTTTGTCAATGTCCGAGCCATAATTCGATGATGTTTCAGTCCCAAACAACAAGGGAGGTAACTCAGTAGCTGGATTTGTTGACATTTTACAAAAAGCACTGTAAGGTGTTGAAACAAGCTTCATTTAAATAATATATTTAAACCGATATAAAAGAAATTGCATTTTGCTTTGTAACAGCTTAAAAAAACTACTTAACTTACATTTCAACGGTATATTTATGTATTTTGTTCATTGAATTTGTGTCTTTTATCCTGTTGGAGTGGATAAAATGGCCCGTGCGCTCCACACGGGCACACACTAGTGAACGAACAGTTATGGATGGTTCAAATACATCAAATTTCAGCTGAAAAGATATCACAAACTTATTTTGCAGAGATTTGAAACGTTTTCGGACAGAAATGACACATATTTGTTGAAATGGATGTGATGGCTTCAGGCCAGTGCAGTTGCTGCCTATTTTATTCAAAAATGTAGTTTTTCGGCCATTTTTAAATAGCTATACGGGCAAACAAATGTAATATTCCATGTCCATATTAGAATAATAATTGCCAAATTGAGTGGAGAATTTCCTTAGTGGCACAGAAAATGCAGGAGAACAAGTGATTCTGAACCAGTTGGTACATCTGTTAACATGGTCCGCATAAACGCATACGTTCATTGTCGCTTTCTTTCCGGTCTAAACATTATTCAAGTTGTATGCTTGTGACTTCACATGTGTTTCCAGCTTGCACACATAAATGAATGTTTACCTTTCCTTCATTCTGAGGTTTAGTGTCACTATTTTGCAGCAGGTGAACTGCCTTAAGAAGATCAGCTGTCATCTGTTGTGGACATCCGCGACCGCAATCTGTGCCCTGCAGCCCCGGACCCATCTGACGGCCTTGTGGTGCTAGCAGTCTGATTGGTATGCCCCATATTGTTCACCATTATATGACTACAGTTATGAATCTTGCAAGTTTCTACTTCTTGTGTGCTGGGTTCATTAGTAACATTCTTGGGCCTGTTTGGGTTGAAAAATATCATACTGTCAGTTAGAATACCACAAATGACTGTGTAACTAGCAGTTCTCTGAGCTTTGTTGATGCTTTGTTCATTCATGGGGGTCTGTTATTATGTGGAAAGTGCTCTTGGTTTGCAAATTGAATTAGGTGTTTGTGCACTGTGCTTAAACCATCAAATCAAGACTGCTGTTGTTACAAAGTGTAATTTTAGCAATGTTTCCATACTCATAGTGCAGCTTCTTTGCACTTGTAAATTCTGTCCAAAAGCCGAAATGTCACATGGGTGCTGAAACATGAATAAAATGAAAAGAAGTCATTATATTCATCCAAATTTTATTGTGGAAGCTAGGTTTTGGTTGCAATTCAAGGTAATGATTTCAGTTGGCCTCTATGGAACAGTGTGTTGCCCCTTAAGGCAACATGTCATTTTCTGAAAGTCAGCATATTCTCTTGATAAGGTAAATTTGAGTTTGTTCTGCACCTCAGCACACTGGATTGGATAGTTTTGTCAATGTCCGGGGTATAATTCGATGATTATTGAGTCCCAAACAAGGGAGGTAACTCAGTAGCTGGATTTGTTGACATTTTACTGAAAGCACTGTAATGTGTTGAAACAAGCTTCAGTTAAAGAATACATTTATACCGATATAAAAGAAATTGCATTTTGCTTTGTAACAGCTTAAAAAAACTACTTAACTCACATTGGAACGGTATATTTATGTATTTTGTGCATTGAATGTGTGTCTTTTATGCTGTTGGAGTGAATAAAATGGACCGTGCGCTCCACACGGGCACACACTAGTGAACGAACAGTTATGGATGGTTCAAATACATCAAATTTCAGCTGAAAAGATATCGCAAACATATTTTGCATAAATTTGAAAGGTTTTCGGACAGAAATGTCACGTGTTTGTTGAAATGGATGTGATGGCTTCAGGCCAGTGCAGTTGCTGCCTATTTTATTCAAACATGTAGTTTCTCGGCCATTCGTAAATAGCTATACGGGCAAACAAATGTAATATTCCTTGTCCAGATTAGAATAATAATTGCCAAATTGAGTGGAGAATTTCCTTAGTGGCACAGAACATGCAGGAAAACAAGTGATTTTGAACCAGTTGGTACATCGGTTAACATGGTCCGCATAAACGCATACGTTCATTGTCGCTTCCTGTCCAGTCCAAACATTATTCAAGTTGTATACGTGTGACTTTGCATATGTTTCCAGCTTGCACGCATAAATGCATGTTTACTTGTTCTTCAATCTGAGTTTTGTTGTCACTCTTTTGCAGCAGATGAACTGCCTTAAGAAGATCAGCTGTCATTTGTTGTGGACTTGCGCGACCGTAATCTGTACCCTGCAGCTCCGGACCCATCTGACAGGGCCTTGTGGTGCTAACGGTCTGATTGGTATGCCCCATATTGTTCACCATTATATGACTACAGTTATGAATCTTGCAAGTTTATACTTCTTGTGTGCTGGGTTCATTATTAACATCCTTGAGCCTGTTTGGGTTGAAAAATATCATACTGTCAGTTAGAATACCACAAATTACTGTGTAACTAGCAGTTTTCATAGCTTTGTATGTTTTGTTCATTTATGGGGTTCTGTTATTATGTGGAAAGTGCTCTTGGTTTGCAAATTGAATTAGGCGTTTGTGCACTGTGCTTAAACCATCAAATCAAGACTGCTGTTGTTACAAAGTGTAATTTTAGCAATGTTTCCATTCTCATAGTGCGGCTTCTTTGCACTTCTAAATTCTGGCGAAAAGCCGCTATGTCACATGGGTGCTAAAACCTGAATAAAATAAAAAGAAGTCATTATATTCATCCAAATTTTATTATTTTAGCTAGGTGTTGGTTGCACTTCAAGGTAATGATTTCAGTTTGCCTCTATGGAACAGTGTGATGCCCCTTAAGGTAACCTGGCATTTTCTGAAAGTCAGCATATTCTCTTGATATGGTAAATTTAAGTTTGTTCTGCACCTCAGCACTCTGGATTGGATAGTTTTGCCAATGTTCGGGCCATAATTCGATGATTATTGAGTCCCAAACAATGGAGGTAACTCAGTAGCTGGATTTGTTCACATTTTGCAAAAAGCACTGTAAGGTGTTGAAACAAGCTTCATTTAAATAATATATTTATACTGATATAAAAGAAAATGCATTTTGCTTTGTGACAGCTTAAAAAAACTACTTAACACACATTTGAATGGTATATTTATGTATTTTGAGCATTGAATTTGTGTCTTTTATGCTGTTGGAGTTGATAAAATGGCCCGTGCGCTCCACACACGCTCACACTAGTGAAAGAACAGTTATGGATGGTTTAAATACATGAAATTTCAGCTGAAAAGATATTACAAACATATTTTGCATAGATTTGAATGGATTTTGGACAGAAATAACATGTGTTTATTGAAATGGATGTGATGGCTTCAGGCCAGTGCAGTTGCTGTCTATTTTATTCAAAGATGTAGTTTTTCGGCCATTTGTAAATAGCTATACGGGCAAACAAATGTAATATTCCTTGTCCAGGTTAGAATAATAATTGCCAAATTGAGTGGAGAATTTCGTTAGTGGTACAGAAAATGCAGGAAAACAAGTGATTTTGAACCAGTTGGTACATCGGTTAACATGGTCTGCATAAACGCATACGTTCTATGTCACTTCCTGTCCCGTCCAAACATTATTCAAGTTTTATGCCTGTGATTTCGCATGTGTTTCCAGCTTGCACGCATAAATGAATGTTTACTTGTTCTTCAATCTGAGGTTTTTTGTCACTCTTTTGCAGCAGGTGAACTGCTTTAAGAAGATCAGCTGTCATCTGTTGTTGACATTCGCGAATGCCATCTGTGCCCTGCAGCTCCGGACCCATCTGACAGGTCCTTGTGGTGCTAGCGGTCTGATTGATATGCCCCATATTGTTCACCATTATATATCTAGAGTTATGAATCTTGCAAGTTTATACTAATTGTGTGCTGGGTTCATTAGTAACATTCTTGGGCCTGTTTGGGTTGAAAAATATCATACTGTCTGAATACCACAAATTACTGTGTAACTAGCAGTTTTCTGAGCTTTGGTATGTTTTGTTCATTTATGGGGTTCTGTTATTATGTGGAAAGTGCTCTTGGTTTGCAAATTGAATTAGGTGTTTGTACACTGTGCTTAAACAATCAAATCAAGACTGCTGTTGTTACAAAGTGTAATTTTAGCAATGTTTCCATTCTCATACTGCGGCTTCTTTGCACTTGTAAATTCTGGCCGAAAGCCGCAATGTCACATAGGGGCTAAAACATGAATAAAATATAAAAAAAGAAGTCTTTATATTCATCCAAATTTTATTATGGAAGCTAGGTGTTGGTTGCACTTCAAGGTAATGATTACAGTTGACCTCTATGGAACAGTGTGGTGCCCCTTAAGGTAACATGGCATTTTCTGAAAGCCAGCATATTCTCTTGATATGGTAAATTTAAGTTTGTTCTGCACATCAGCACACTGGATTTGATAGTTCGTCAATGTTCGGGCCATAATTCGATGATTATTGAGTCCCAAACAAGGGAGGTAACTCAGTAGCTGGATTTGTTAACATTTTACAAACAGCACTGTAAGGAGTTAAAACAAGCTTCATTTAAACAATATATTCATACTGATATAAAAGGAATTGCATTTTGCTTTGTGACAGCTTAAAAAAACTACTTAACACACATTTGAATGGTATATTTATGTATTTTAAGCATTGAATTTGTGTCGATAAAATGGCCCGTGCACTCCACACGGGCATTCACTAGTCAAGGAACACTTATGGATGGTTCAAATACATCAAATTTCAGCTGAAAAGATATCACAAACTTATTTTGCATAGATTTGAATGGTTTTCGGACAGAAATGACACGTGCTTGTTGAAATGGATGTGATGGCTTCAGGCCAGTGCAGTTGCTGCCTATTTTATTCAAAGATGTAGTTTTTCGGCCATTTGTAAATAGCTATACGGGCAAACAAATGTAGTATTCCTTGTCCAGATTAGAATAATAATTGCCAGATTGAGTGGAGAATTTCCTTAGTGGCACAGAAAATGCAGGACAACAAGTGATTTTGAACCAGTTGGTACATCGGTTAACATGGTCCGCATAAACGTATACGTTCATTTTCGCTTCCTGTCCGGTCCAAACATTATTCAAGTTGTATGCATGTGACTTCGCATGTGTTTCCAGCTTGTACGCATAAATGAATGTTTACCTTTTCTTCTATCTGAGGTGTGTTGTCACTCTTTTGCATTCGGTGAATTGCCTTAAGAAGATCAGCTGTCATCTGTTGTGGACATACGCGACCGCAATCTGTGCCCTGCAGCTCTGGACTCATCTGACAGGGCCTTGTGGTGCTAGCGGTCTGATTGGTATGCCCCATATTGTTCACCATTATATGACTACAGTTATGAATCTTGCAAGTTTGTACTTTTTGTGTGCTGTGTTCATTAGTTACATTCTTGGGCCTGTTTGGGTTGAAAAATATCATACTGTCAGTTAGAATACCACAAATTCCTGTGTAACTAGTAGTTCTCTGATCTTTGGTGATGCTTTGTTCATTCATGGGGTTCTGTTATTATGTGCAAAGTGCTCTTGGTTTGCAAATTGAATTAGGCGTTTGTGCACTGTGCTTAAACCATCAAATCAAGACTGCTGTTGTTACAAAGTGTAATTTTAGCAATATTTCCATTCTCATAGTGCGCCTTCTTTGCACTTGTAAATTCTGGCCAAAAGCCGCAATGTCACATGGATGCTAAAACATGAATACAATTAAAAGAAGTCATTATATTTATCCAAATATTATTATGGAAGGTAGGTGTTGGTTGCACTTCAAGGTAATGATTTCAGTTTGCCTCTATGGAACAGTGTGATACCCCTTAAAACATGGCATTTTCTTTAAGTCAGCATATTCTCTTGATATGGTATTTTTTAGTTTGTTCTGCACCTCAGCACACTGGATTGGATAGTTGTGTCAATGTCCGAGCTATAATTTGATGATTATTGAGTCCCAAACAAGGGAGGTATCTCAGTAGCTGGATTTGTTGACCTTTTACCAAAAGCTCTGTAAGGTGTTGAAACAAGCTTCATTTAAAGAATATATTTATACCGATATAAATGGAAATGCATTGTGCTTTGTTACAGCTTAAAAAAACTACTTAACACACACTTCAATGGTATATTTATGTATTTTGAGCATTGAATTTGTGTCTTATGCTGTTGGAGTGGATAAAATGGCCCGTGCGCTCCACACGGGCACACGCTAGTGAACGAACAATTATGGATGGTTCAAATACATCAAATTTCATCTGAAAAGATATCGCTAACTTTTTTTGCATAGATTTGAAAGGTTTTCGGACAGAAAAGACACGTGTTTGTTGAAATGGATGTGATGGTTTCAGGCCAGTGCACTTGCTGCCGTTTTTATTCAAAGATGTAGTTTCTCGGCCATTTGTAAATAGCTATACGGGCAAACAAATGTAATATTCCTTGTCCAGATTAGAATAATAATTGCCAAATTGTGTGGAGAATTTCCTAAGTGGCTCAGAAAATGCAGGAAAACAAGTGATTTTGAACAAGTTGGTACATTGGTTAACATGGTCCGCAAAAACACATACCTTCATTGTTGTTTCCTGTCCGGTCCAAACATTATTCAAGTTGTATGCCTGTGACTTCGCATGTGTTTCCAGCTTGCACGCATAAATGAATGTTTACTTGTTCTTCAATCTGAGGTGTTTGTCACTCTTTTGCAGCAGGTGAACTGCCTTAAGAAGATCAGCTGTCATCTGTTGTGGACATCCGCGACCGCAATCTGTGCCCTGCAGCTCCGGACCCATCTCACAGGGCCTTGTTGTGCTAGCGGTTTGAGTGGCATGCCCCATATTGTTCACCATTATATGACTACAGTTATGAATCTTGCAAGTTTATACTTCTTGTGTGCTGGGTTCATTAGTAACATTCTTGGGCCTGTTTGGGTTGAAAAATATCATACTGTCAGTTAGAATACCACAAATTACTGTGTAACTAGCAGTTCTCTGAGCTTTGGTGATGCTTTGTTCATTCATTGGGTTCTGTTATTATGTGGAAAGTGCTCTTGGTGTGCAAATTGAATTAGGTGTTTGTGCACTGTGCTTAAACCGTAGTAGAGGGCAGTGTTTAAGAGGCCATAGTAGAGGCCAGTGTTTCAGAGGCCATGGTCGAGGCCAGTGTTTAAGAGGCCAGTGTTTAGGAGGCTATGGTAGCGGCCAGTGTTTAAGAGGCCATGGTAGAGGCCAGTGTTTAAGAGGCCAGGGTTTTAGAGGCCGTGGTAGAAGCCAGGGTTTAAGAGGCCATGATAGAGGCCAGTGTTTAAGAGGCCATGGTAGAGGCCAGTGTTTAAGAAGCCATGGTATAGATCAGGGTTTTTGATGCCGTGGGAGAGGCCAGGGTTTTAGAGGCCATGGTAGAGGCCAGTGTTTAATAGGCCATGGTAGAGGCCAGTGTTTCAGAGGCCATGGTAGAGGCCAGGGTTTTAGAGGCTGTTGTAAAGTCCAGGGTTTTAGAGGCCGTGGTAGAGGCCAGGGTTTTAGAGGCCGTGGTAGAGGCCAGTGTTTAAGAGGCCATGGTAGAGGCCAGTGTTTAAGAGGCCATGGTAGAGGCCAGTGTTTAAGAGGCCATGGTAGAGGCCAGTGTTTAAGAGGCCATGGTAGAGGCCAGGGTTTTAGAGGCCGTGGTAGAGGCCAGGGTTTTAGAGGCCAGGGTTTTATAGGCCGTGGTAGATTCCAGGGTTTTAGAGGCCGTGGTAGAGGTCCATACAATAATATTTCTGCTAATTAAAACAGCCAAAACTTCCACCCAAAAGTGTAACCGCTTCTGTTGCATGCCAAACAGAGGCTGGTGAACAAAATGGCCAACACAATTTGCATTTGAGATTAGCAGGGTAACCAAACAATAGCAAAATAAGTATCAATGGTTGTCAGTTCACAGCTTTGTTTCACTCTGGTTCCATGGTAACCACTATTTCTGAAACTGGATTGAAATCCATCAATGAGCAACCTGACATTTTACCATTATATACTCTAGGCTTAAAACTTGAAACTGGAGATGGCTCCCTGATCAAGTACTCTGGATATAAGTACAATATATTTTCCTTCTATGTCAAATGTCACTTTTCATGTGCCCATTTGAGTTATCAAATATAACTATTGTAACAGAAATTGTCCTGTTATTGTTGGTACCAATGCTATAGGGCTTGTACGTGACAGTGTCTCCCATTACAGTCATGTCATACCTGAGGAGTGGAACCAGTAATTGGTAGCTTACATGTGACATCATTTACTGTGAAATTATCTAGCAAAAGACCAGTCAAGTTAGGTCCATATGGGACTGTGTCTTTGAATTGCTTTGCTAGAGGGGTCAATCATGCCATTCTAATGTTGTCACTGAAAATTATGACCCATCTGCTAATTACTCTGTGTGCCCCAGAGTAATCAAATTGCATCAGCATGGAAATTGTTGCACAAAAATGACTGGCAAACCTATTGTTTTTAAACCAAAATCACAAGTTTGTCAGATTTCTTAAGCTGAGGTCATAGATAATTTGTCCACAAGTTTTCAGAATGACTCTCAACAGGTAACACCTGTAGATCAGTATACCAATGACCTGGGATTAAAGATAGATTACTGATAATCTCACACCCGAGCAATTACAGAGGGTGAGACAAACCCTAGGAAATTGGTCACATATGTTTTCCAAAGGTCCTACTGATATAAGATGTACAAATCTTCTTAAACACAAAATTGTGTTAGAAGATACAACACCCTTCAAGCAGTCTTATAGACGCATACCGCCAGGGTTGTATTAAGAGGTGAGGCAACACATTAAAGAAATGTTTGATGCCAATGTTATTCGAGAATCCGAGTCACCCTTCAGCTCCAATATTGTGTTGGTTAGGAAGCGCAATGGATCGCTTTGGTTCTGTATTGACTGCAGACAGCTCAATGCACGAACTAGGAAAGATGCAGACAATCTAGCCAGATTTGAAGATATTTTACACAGTCTTTCTGGTGCTAAATACTTTTCCAAACTTAACTTTAGGTCAGGTTATTTAAATGTAGAATTAGGGGAAGAAGATAAGTCCAAAACTGCTTTTAGTGTAGGAAACCTAGGTTTCTATGAATGGAACCAAATGGAATTAGGACTTTGTAATGCACATAGTACTTTTCAGCGACTTATGGAACGCTGTATGGGGGACTTGCACTTAAAGGAATGTCTCAAAGTCCTTGACGACATTCTGGTCTATTCCAAAACGTTTTGAGGAGCATGTTGAAAGGCTCCAATTCGTATTTTCACGTCTTGCTGAAAATGGTTTGAAGCTTAAGCCTTCCAAATGTGAGCTCTTTATGCCCTCTGTTGTTTACTTAGGCCATGTGATCAGTGAAGCCGGTATCTCCACTCACCCAGAAAAGACCAGTGCCGTTACAAAGTGGCCTACACCCAAAAACATTAAAGAGCTCCGGCAGTTTCTTGGCTTTGCTGGTTTTTACAGAAGGTACGTATAGCACTATGCTCAAATTGTTGAACCTCTCAACGACCTTCTGAAGGGCCATGATACCACTGGCAGAGCCAGCAAGCACAAGAAACACTCTTAAAAGTGCACTAAACCAGCTGTTTGGTCATGGGGTGAAGCTCAAGACCAAGCATTTCAGACAATCAAGGACAAACTCACGTCCTCTCCAGCACTATCATATGCACAGTATAACCAGCCCTTTATACTGCACACAGATGCCATGGTCTTGGTGCTGTCTTATACCAAAAGCAGGATGGGGTGGAAAAGGTTATTGCATATGCTAGTCGTGGATTGAGGCCATCAGAGAAATGCTACCCAGCACATAAGTTTGAATTTGTAGCGTTAAAATGGGTAGTTATCGAACAGTTTTATGATTATCTTTTCGGTAACAAATTTGTTGTCACAACTGATAACAACCCACTGACGTATATGACTACCACAGCTAAGCTTGATGCCACAGGCCACCGCTGGCTAGAAGCACCGGCTGCATACAATTTTAACATGAACTACAAACCTGGTAAGCTCAAATTGATGCTGATTGATATGGTCCAAGCCATTAACCAGGCATCTGAAGTAGGAATGCCACTAGCTGAATGTATAGCTATTGGTGTCTGTCCTCTTTCTGCAGAAGAGGCCAGACCTCAATTGCCACCTGCCTAGAGGACTGACTGGAGTAAAGCCCAGGCTCAGGATCAGTACCTGACTAGAGTACTTGACCTCTTAAGTATTGAGGATCAGCGAACCACTTCTTTAGATGGTCAAGCTGTTAAGCAACTTGTTTTACCCAGTGCATTCAGGGAACAAGCCCTCAAAGGTGTTCATGACGACGTTGGGCACCTGGGTAAAGACAAGTCATTGTGGTTGGCCAGGCAGCAATTTTATGGGCCTCGCATGGAATGATATTTAGACCTAAAAATACAGGACTGTTCTAGGTGCATTCTAAGCAAATGCCCCCAACAGACTGCTGGTCTGGTAAATATCACTACAACTAAGCTCATTGAGCTTGTGTGTATGGATTTCCTTACATTACAGAAATCTAATGGTGGTTACGAACACATTTTGGTGATCACGGATCATTTCACAAGATACGCACAAGCTATCCCATGTTATAACCAGACAGCCCATACAACAGCCAAAGCCCTGTATAACAACTTAATACGATTTTACTCGTCATAATGCCTTCACATTGATCAGGGACATAATTTCGAAAGTCGGGTGATCCAAGAACTCGGCAAGATAGCTGGAGTTTCAAAATCCCGAACTACTCCCTATCACCCCATGGGCAATCATGCGGAACGGTTCAATCAGACACTTCTGAAAATGCTTGGGACACTAGATCCTGCCCAGAAGCAAGATTGGAAATCTTTTTTAGGTCCCATGGTGTAAGCCTATAACGCCACTAAAAGTGACGCTACAGGATATTCACCACACTATCTTATGTTCGGGTGGCATCCCAGACTTGCCCTTGATACGTTCATAGGTACCGAGCGCGGGAATGAAGGAAATCCAGACCCTACTGTTTGCGTACACAAATTGCAAAATCGCTTGCAGCAGGCTTATATGCTAGCTGCTGAGGCCTCAGCCAAGCAAAGTGTACGAAATCAGGCATTTTACAACCGCAAGGTTAATGCTACCAGTATTGAGGTCAATGTTAGAGTTTTAGTTAGAAAAAACTCATTTTGACGGGAAGCACAAGTTGGCTGACCGATGGGAATCAGAACCGTATACAGTCATGGAAATCCTAAACCCTGACATACCAGTATACAAGGTTAGGCGAGAAGATGGCATTGGTCCTGTCAGAACTTTGCATAGAAATCGTCTTCTCCCTATAATGTCATTTCCCTTGTCCCAACAGAACAACCAAACCACAAATCCCAAAACTAAGTCCCAAAGACCCCAAAAACCTAGACCTGTAAAAAGCTCTGACACAGATAGTGAGAGTTCTTCAGGGCCATACATTTTACCCCAGCGTCGGATTGGTTTCAGGTCAAACAGACACAATAGAGTCCTGAAGGTGTCTTTAACACCAAACCAGGCCCCAGAGCAGTCTCTGTATAGGGATCCTACTGATAGCTCTTCTATCCCAGTTGAACAATCCCAACAGGTACTGATAGTTCTTCTATCCCAGTTGAACAATCCCAACAGGTTATGGATTCTCTATCCATTAATCAGGCAGTGTGCATGTCCCCAACTGCTGACCAGGCTACTTCTGTTCTTTCAGAACCGTCCGAATTAGCTGATTCAGTTCTGCTGACTACCGGTTTGCAGAGTTCTACATTCATAAATCAGTCTAATTAAGATTCGTATGTGTTAGAGCCTGTTGAAAATGTTCAGTCTACTTCCGAGACTTCACAAGACTCGAACTTACAACCTGAACCAGTTGGTAGACCCCAAAAAAACTGTAACCACCTGACTGCTTTGGAGAGTGGTTTTAACCTATTCATGCCAATTCTGAATTTAAAAAGGAAGTCTATTTATTTTTTATTTTTTTATTATTTATTATGTTTAAATTCAGTATTCTTCCATACTAATTGTATTGCTCAAATTATGTGAACATAAATTTTAATGATTATAAGTCTATTTTAAATTTTATTTTTACAATATGTATATAATGCAATTATTGGGTATAATTGAGACAATTTAATTATTTCATAACTGTACTTAAATTCAGCAGCCTGTGTTGACTATTGTGTTTATTTTGCATATACATGAGTAACATCCCTTCTGTTTACTTGACTGACATCTAGGTCAGCAGTCAGCTGATTAAACAGCTGATCCATTGATATATAGGTCATGGCCTATTGAATTTCCAATACTACTTAAACACTGACTTCCGGCCGCCATCTTCTCAGAAAGAAAAACATAAACAAAGAATAGATTAAAGTACAGAGTCATACAAGATTGGGAACAGAGCAAGATCTCCAGAGGTCCACAGCCACCATCAGCGTCCACGTCATACATATAGTCCTTCCCTCGCCCGTCCCTCCTTTTTATATTTTTTCGTAATATTCTAAATTTGCACCCTTTCGGACGTTATTTGGTATCCGAAATTTTTCTTTCGCAATTTTCCCTATTGTAATTATAACATTACCAAATGACCTTTTCTGCTTTATTATAGCATATGCAGAAGGAATTGGGTTATTTATTGTTTTATAAGTTATAACTAGTTAAGTTGCTAAGTGAAAATTAATATTATTATTAATATTACTATCTTGAGGCTTACTTTACTTAGTTATTGCCTGTAAATTAATAATATCAAATCTTAAGTTTTGCACTATTCCCTTCATCCCTTACTTCTTCCTTTAGTCTTGCCCCGGGCAATTACACGTATTAAGTATACTCATAATTTCATACGTTATTTCTACCATGCCCGGCAACAACAAGACCGTTTAGGGGCGGAGCACGAACCTGTCCCGGATTATTAATTTACGTTAATGAGTCTATATTGTCGCGACGTGTAATCGAGTTAGAATGTCCCCGTTTGCACACAATATGGATTGAAATTAATACAGGATACCTCACTGCTTTAATTTGCTGCTTTTACCGTCCCCCTAACTCTAATGTACTGTTTTGGAATGACATTGAAACTAATATAGATAAAGCCTTGGATATGAACCAAAATGTAATTATGCTGGGTGATATAAACGAAGACCAACTAAAAAATTGTACCCGTCTAAAACAGTCATTGACCATATTTAATTTAAGTAACGTTATAACTGAAGCAACCAGAGTCACTGCCAATACTGCTACCTTAATTGACCCCATTATTGTCTCCGATAATTTAATTGTTCTAAACAGTGAGGTTATTTCAATTGACAATTCTGTCAGCGACCATCATGCCACGGCTGCACATATTAAAGTCCCATCAGTCATTAGAAAACCGATGCAGAGGCATGTTTGGTTGTACAAACGAGCAGACTTTCAACGATTAAATCTTTTAATCAGCAATGAAAATTGGAATTTTATAACAATGACGAATGTAGATGATGCTACTGCTCTATTCACGGACAAAATTTTAGAACTGACGAAATTATGTATTCCATTCAAACTTGTTACAGTACGTCCTAATGACAAACCTTGGTACGACTCTATGATACGTACATTTGCGCGAAAACGTGATAGACTTAAAGCTATCGCTATAAAACAACCATCTGCAAACAACTGGGCTAAATTCAAACACGTTCGTAACAGAGTCAACAACATGATCAAACATGCAAAGGAACAATTTTATTCCAATATTGAAACTACACTAATCGATTTAAAATCAACAAACTGCAAACAATACTGGAAACTGTTAAAACATCTCATACATTCGCATTCGCACTCTGATGCGATACCGCCCTTAAAAGTGGTTGACATTCATGGAAACGTAACTATATATACGTCTGATGAAGAAAAAGCAATGTGCTTAAACAATTATTTTGTATCGATTTCAACTTTAGACACATCTTCGGGAGTTCTTCCTGTCCCTACTCACTTTCCTTCTGAGTGTTTACATAACGTATCTGTAACTGAAACTGAAATATTGGACATACTCAAAAGTTTAATAACTAACAAAGCTGTTGGTGAAGACTTAATCAGTCATCTAGTTATGAAGCGTACTTGCGAGTCTATTGCAAAACCAATATGCTTATTGTTTAATAAATCATTACAAGAATGTACATTTCCTTCATTATGGAAAAATGCACTTGTGATGCCCTTATTTAAAAAAGGTGACTCGAACATACCTTCAAACTATCGCCCCATCTCTCTTTTAAGCTGTTTAGGAAAACTTATGGAGCGAGTAGTATATAAACACTTGTACAACCATCTTATTGCGCACAATTTAATTTATTGTAAACAATCAGGATTTCTAAGAGGGCACTCAACGGTTTATCAACTGATTGATATATTTGATCAAATAGCTCGTTCTATTGATGACAAGAAACTCAATTGTATGATATTCTGTGATATATCCAAGGCTTTTGACCGAGTTTGGCATCAAGGTCTTTTATTCAAACTTAAACAAAATGGCATAAATGGAAATATACTACAATGGATTAAAAGTTACTTGTCTAACCGTACCCAAAAAGTATTTGTTGGCTCAGCTAAGTCTCAGTCTTTACTAGTAAATGCCGGTGTTCCTCAGGGCTCAGTATTAGGACCGTTGTTTTTCCTGATTTACGTTAATGATATTGTCGAAAATCTTCTTAGTATTACCCGTTTGTTTGCTGACGATACGTCTTTATCATGCACTACATCTAACTTAGCTGATCTCGAGGGTATTCTGAACCATGACCTCTGCCTGATTAACATTTGGGCCAAACGATGGCTTGTTGATTTTAATCCCCAAAAAACTGAAGCAATTTTATTTACAACACAAAAGAATGTTCCTTTGCCTAAATTAGTGTTTGGTAATGTACCCGTAACAATTGTTGAAAATCACAAACATCTTGGTCTGACGTTAAGCAGCGACGGCAAATGGAACAATCACATTAATAACATTTTGAAATCCGCGTCGAAAATCCTGGGAGCTATGCGAAAACTTAAATACAATCTCTCAAGAAAATGTCTTAACCAAATATTCTTCACCCACATGCGGCCATTACTTGAATACGCGTGCGCTGTGTGGGATGGTTGTACATTGTACGACAAAGAATTATTAGAAAAAATCCAAAACGAAGCCGCGCGTATTGTCTCAGGACTAACGAGATCTGTCTCGCTTAAAAATCTATATACTGAAGTTAAATGGCCAAGTCTAGACAAACGACGACGTTATCTCAAACTCGTTAATTTCTACAAAATGCACAACGGCCAGTGTCCCAATTACCTTACTAACCTTCTTCCACAAACAGTTCAAGAACAGTCCTCTCGAAATCTTAGAAATGCGGAAGACTATATTACTTTATCAAGAAGAACATTACTTTATTCACGCTCGTTTTTACCATCTGCCATTAATCTATGGAATTCGTTACATAACGATATCAGAAACATAGACACCATTTCGAAATTTAAAGCTGCCTTGAAAGAAATATTTAATTTATGCGACGACAATCCCCAGTACTTCTATACTGGAGATAGAAATACATCAATTTTACATGCCCGCTTACGAAATAACTGCAGTAATCTAAACTCTGACTTATTCAACAACCATTCAGCAAACTCTCCCCTATGTGCATGTGGAAATGAGGTTGAAAATGTTGCACATTACTTTTTTCAATGTCCTATTTACCTTTTGCAACGAATAGTTCTTTTTAATGCACTGCATTCATTTCATCCCCTGAATTGTGAGCTGATTCTTTATGGTAAGCCCTCTTTAAACAATGAAGACAACACCTTTATTTTTAACGAAGTTCACAAATATATTAATACGACAAAGCGATTCAAAACGTAGCTAACACTTATCTTCTTGCTGGACAGGACTTATTACTAGGACTTATTACTATCGTTATTACTGTCGTTATTACTATCTTTAAGCTATCCTAAACTGCATACGATATCATCACCATTATTATTATTATTATTACTATTATTATTATTATTATTTTTTTTTTTTTTTTTTATTATTTTAATTCTCATACCCCGAACGAAATTAATATCATATGTCACTATTGCGTTTTTGTGTTATCTTTTGTATATTTTGTGAATGACATCATTTTTATGTATGTACGTCTGTCACCATCATAACATGCAACTTCTATCCTAAGGGAAAGACCCTCGATAATGTTGTAGAACTTTAGGTCTAACCCGTTTTCCAATATATATGTTTGGTCTAAAAATAATGTATAATTTTGTAATAATGTCATTATAGACTTTTTGGAAATAAAATATGTTTAAAGTAAAGTATACGTTATTTCTACCATGCCCGGCAACAACAAGACCGTTTAGGGGCGGAGCATGAACCTGTCCCCTTTACTAGGGGAGGCGCTTACTGGGCAAGACACACACCACCTGTCCCACAACACCATGCCATTTAAGTGCCTCCTCCAGTCAGTCAGAAGTGTAGGTAAACTGACCTCCCTTTTTACTATCTTTCAGCTGGCCTCGTGTCTGACCAAGGAACTCCCCGTACTTATTGAGCCGACTGTGCCTCTGGCCTCTGGCTGTGTTCTTTTACAGCTAAAGTCCGCTCAGGCGCTCACCAGTATCCTTTCCAAAGGAGTCTTTGAACTTGGTGCAGTCGCGGTCCGGGCCTTATCACCGTCAAACATGAGGACGGCTTCAGGTCTTATTGCAGGGATCCGGGAGAACCAGGACTTACTAGAACTTCAAGGATGCCTACATTTTCTCCCTGCATCTATTGGTAGTTGTTCAATTACCAAATTAGAGCGGGTCGAGCCCTCTAGGCCACCCCCTCCTGGTTTTCCGCGGCTGGTCAAATCACTTTACTTACCTCTGGCCCAGTCCGTCACAATGTTGCGAGAACCAACATCTCTCTGGACGTTAGACCTTGCCCCGTACCCCCTGTCAGATGTTATCGCTGTCAGGGGTACGGACACACCGCCAGCGGGGGTAAATGTCCTCACCCGTCTATTTGTTGCCACTGTTCGGTAACCCGGTGCCTATGCCAATGCACCCGTAACATCCGCCGTTGTGTTAATTGCGGTGGCCCACACTCTGCTTCCTACCAAGGTTGTCCGTCATATAAGAGAGCCTTAAACATTGCCTCTTAATCCAGCTTCTATGGTGTTTCTTGGTCTGAGGGGGAGTGCAAGCTATTAGCACTTGATACTGTGGCCCACAAGGAGGGTGTCCAACACACTCCATCACCAACCGACTCCAGGGTCCAGGTCTCCACCCACACATGCAGCCCCCGGCCCTAGCATGACCGATACCATGTGCGCATGTCCTTCTTTTAGGGGCCAGTGGGTAAGGTTACCCCCCCCCTCAACCGATAAGTAGCCTCCCACCTACACAGGTTATTCCTCCCTTGGAGCCGGTTGCACACCATACACCTGTAAAATCAACCCCCCCCCCCTGTTTCACCTATTCAGGGGGTCACACCCAAACAGCGACACCCTTCTGCGGGTCCCAGAGGGTCTTCCCCATTGCCAGATTGTAGTAGCACCACTTGTACCGGGTTTACAATTTCCGATAACTCATTATTCAACGTTACCGGGAAGGACTCTAGTATTCTAGAGAATTGTACCATCTCAGACGTCTGTGAGATAGAGGAGGAGCCCTTGGTTAGTGTGCCCCCTCACAGTCCCAGAATGGTCGACACCCAGACATCCCCTATGAGTTCTCCTGCCTTTAATAACAGTAAGCGCAACTCGCTTTCAGGAGACTCATACATTAAAATTAAAGATCCGCCAGCGACAGGTCACCGTTATCGCCATATACATCTCAGCGAGCTGACGGATTTAATTGCTGAGATAATAAAGGACCGTGACAGGTCAACTGGGTGTCGGGTTACTGGCTATATCACTAGTAAAATAGATTCCCGATTCAAATGGGGCAGGGAATCTATATCCAAAGTAACCCCTAAAGTCACTATATATGACACTGAAAGCCATTCTGAAACTAAGGATCCTCCGATACCTCCTGACCCTGGGACCCCCACTCCAGACAGCGACAACCCCTCCACCTCTTTGAAACCCCTCTCTACCCACCTCCAAACCACCATCCGCAAAGAAATCCAGGCCAGCCCGGCCGGCTCGGACCCCGGCGAAGCTGAAAGGGGCCTTCTCCGGCCATAAGCTGGCCATCAGATCCCCCCATGCCAAGTTAAACAATTTCAAGCGCAGTCTGATTTCCAATCACTATGGACAGTGACCTTAACATTGTATCTTTCAATATTGGAGGTTTAACCTCCATTAAACATACTGAATTAAAATATTACTTAGACGAGAACCCCAACATTCATGTTCTCGCCTTTCAAGAAACTAAATTTCCCAGAAATGAATTCAAATCAATACCTAGTTTTACTTGCGAATTTAAAAATCATATTAATCCAGACAATAATATAGCTGGCGGTCTTGCCATTTATGTTAAAAATTGTATTAACTATGAATTACTGGGGGTGAACAACCAATTAAAGATTGATGGTAGCACTGCTATTGAGGCACTAGCAATAAAATTGGTCATAAATAAGAACCGGCCCCTTATATTGGTCAATCTTACTCAAGAGGATGTGATCTTGCGACTTTAAATGGCCTTTTTACAGACTTAAGGACCATTAAAGGACCCTATAATGTAATATGTACAGGGGACTTTAATGCACATCACCCCGCTTGGGGTTCCAATAACTCAGATGCAGCAGAAATTTGTTCTAAATAAAAAAGCAAATTGGGATCAGTTCCGGGACCTCTGTTCAGATCTTTCCCTAGCAGATGTTCACTCCCAGGACCCCAGTACCTTTTGTTCTAATTTAACAAATAAGATCCTGTCCATAGCAGAGTGCAGCATTCCCGTCTCCTCCGGTAAGGAAAAAGCCAGAAAGAATGTGCCCTGGTGGAGTGTGGCGTGTTCTAAAGCGGTCCAGGAAAGAAAAAAAGCATTAAAATTACTCAAAAAGAACCCCACTGAGCACAATCTCAAAAACTATAGGTCCCTAGAAAATTCAGCAAAGCGGGTTATTTTGGAAGCTAAAACTCAAAATTGGAAAAAATTCTGTGAATCAGCAGTTGTTAATAAAAGTAATTCTAGGGATTTTTGGCAAAAGATTCACAGAATTAAAGGAAATTGCACAAATCCTGTACCGCTACTAAAATATAAAAGCGAAATTGCCACAACCCCAAGGGAAAAGGCTCAATTTTTGGTCACACATTTCAAATCTGTCTCCAGTGATTCAAATCTCCCTCAAGAAACTTTGGACTATCAAAAGCGATTTGAATCGGAGAATAAAAACATTTTAAACGAGCCTTGGGGCAATAACACGCCTCTTATTTTACAATGATTAATGCAATTAATAGTAGGAGTAGCTCTGCCACGGGCCCAGATAGAATATCATATATGATGTTCAAGAATATGCCGGCCATAACTCTTAAAATCTGGCTTGATCTATTCAATCAAGGATACAAATCAGGGACGGTTCCCCCCCCCCCCCCCCCGAATGGAAGCAGGCCAGTCATTCCTATTCCAAATCCTGGTAAGGACAAAAGTGATCCAAAATCATATCGTCCAATATGTCTCACCTCACATTCAGGCAAATTATTGGAAATAATGGTAAAAAACAGATTAGAGCACTAATTGGAAACTAAAAATATTCTGAACCCCTTCCAGTCTGGCTTTCAACTCTTGATCAGCTAGCAAGACTACAACACGATATCCTTTCTGCTAAAAATCAAGGCCAGTCAGTATTAGCTATATTTTTGGACCTTCAGGCGGCCTTCGATTTAACCTGGACTTTTGGCATCTTAAAAAAGCTAGCTGATTATGGAATCACTGGATACTGCTTCCATTACCTCAGAGCTTTCCTAGAGGGCAGGAAAATTCTGGTCAAGGTCGATGGGGAGTTATCAGAGGAAGCCATAACTGACCGCGGTACCCCCCAGGGGTCCGTAATATCCCCAACTCTGTTCTTCCGCATCGTCAATGATCTTCCTGAAACTGTCAAAGACTCAGGAATGGTTATCTCCCAGTGTTTGCCGATGATTCCGGCACTTGGTTAAAGGGGTCTACCATGTCACGCCTGCAATAGAAGGCTCAAGCAGGTCTAGACTCCATATGGAAATGGTCAGTAGAATGGGGATTTAAAATTTCACCAACCAAAACAGTAGGTATGTTATTTGGCGACCAAATTAAGCACTCTTTGGACTTATATTTAGGCGGCACCAAAATTGTTTTTGAAAAAGTGGTGAAATTTCTAGGTAAACAGTTAAACTTTATTCACCACTTCAAATATTTGGCTGAACGGTGCGAAAGGGACTTAAATTTAATGAGAATGTTAAGAGGCACATGTTTCGGTTCTGATAAAAATAGCCTCTTACTTCTCTACAAGTCCCTTATACATCCAAAGATAGATTATGGAGCCCAAATCTATGCATGTGCAATGCCAAACGCCCTTAAAATGGTAGATGCCATTCAGAACAAGGCACTTAGGATAGCTCTGGGGGCCCTGAAATGTACCCCTAGTGACATGCTTGAGGAGGAAGCGGGCTTGCTGCCTCTGAGTCTGCGCCGAAAACAGCAGTCCATTAATTTCTGGGCCAGAGCCATGTCCCAGCGTGGTTCAAACCCTGTAAACCAGCTTGTCGGGACCGGCACCTTCATCAAGGGTAAAATACTTAAGCGAAAACACATAGCGCTCCCCTTCGGGGCGAGTATTAAGACCCTGTTGGAGGATGCCGGTCTCGACAAGACCCCTGTAGCAGACCGGAGACCGTCCAAAACACCCCCCTGGACCCTGGGACCTGTTTATGTCGACATAACTCTATCAAAGACCCTCACGAAATCTGACTTAACGCAGCTCATCAAGTCGGAAACTCTTATTCATATTGATAACAGGTATGCTGAGCACCTAAAAATCTATACAGATGGCTCCAAATGCCCTAACTCTGGATTGGTAGCCAATTCATTTGTTATTCCTTCTAAAAACATTACAAAAACCCACCGACTCAGCAACCATCTCTCTATTTATTGGGCTGAACTTTTGGCAATTAAATATGCATTGTGCTGAATTTTGGTTAATAAACCTACTAAGACTGCTATTTTGTCAGACTCATTGTCATCTCTTGAGTCTATAAAAAACAAAAATAGCAGATCTAGGCCTGATATTTTATCTAACATTTTGGAACTTCATCAACAGTGCCTAGATAAATCTTTAAAGGTCACTTTAGTATGGTGTCCAGCACACGTCGACATCAGTGGGAATGAACAGGGGGACTAAGGAGGGTCTCAGGAGAGGGACTGTTGATGCTGGGGAATCCCTGGCGCTGACCGAGATCTACTCACTGGCAAAGAAATTTGTCCTCAGTGAGTGGAACTTCAAGACCACCAATTTGTCTGCCTACCGACATACTTTTCTCAGACCCGCGAAAACCCTTAGGCCGCCTGACAAATACTCAGCAAGCATTGTGGCATGGTATTGACCTGGTTTTCCTTATTTTAAAAACATTTTCCAGGCGAGAGTATTACGTTAGTACACCATTTACATTTCTCAGTATCTTAATAAGCCCCCTTTTTATTGCAGTTTTTAATAATCAGAAAGGGCGGGGCCGTCCATTTTCCTGGGTACAGTTGACTGCATTCTCTTCCTTCCCCTCTGACACCCCCCTTCCCCTCTCATCCTCAAAGAACCACGTCAGACTGGAGTGCACGGCGCAAGGATCTGTGAACCTTGCAATTATTTGCATTCGGTCTTATCAAGACCAATACCACTTAATTGATATTGGAGCTTTTAATAGTATTATATTTGGCATACTGTGATAGGTACAGTGTCTACTACTGTATTTTATCTATATAATTATATCCATTTTTACTATCTGGATATGACCCCTTGCAAGTTTTTTATCAGGGATTAGTTAAAATCCCGTAAAAGTCCATTTTTACTTAGTTTGTATCATTTCCTACTTGCATTATTCAACTTTTAAAGATTTTGTCTTTTCTGCTTTTTTTGCTTACTTTTAAATAATTTAGTCTTGCCGTGCACTCCCTCTGGTCCTTGGGACACAACTCAAATAGCTATGCCCTTTCCCATTCAATTATCTCCCCTTCATTCAAACCCATCCCAGACCCCAACCCCCCGCTGGCCTCCCAATCCTACACTTCCAATATACCATTTTATTCCTCCCAGGGTGGTTACATGTCTTTTACCTAATACCTGTGTATTACCTTTAAGGTACACAGTATCATATTCACCCATGTAAAGTATTTTTAACTTGTAAATATTATAAATAATGTTCTTGTTTCTTTAATTCTTAACTGTATTATAGGTTAAGTTCTTAACATATTGTTTTAAAGTGGCCCTATCTAGGTGACTGTTTTGTAACTAGCAGCCTATATTGCTGCATTGCATGTATATAGATAAATCTAGTTTTTACAATTGTTTTAATGCCACCCTGGGGGAAACCACCATTTTAAAATAGCCCAACTTTCTTAAGGTACAAAACAGACAGGGTCTTAAGTTGGAGCACCTCTCTATATTCCCTGTCTGCAAGAGTTCAACATAAGTAAACTGCATGTCGCACACATGTTACTTACACGCATAACATACTTGCCTATGCAAGTCCTTATTCATTTATATTATATTAAATCTTCACTATTTAGTGACCCTTGATCCATTTTACTTATTATAAGAGTATTCTTACTCCACATACAGTTACAGTAAACAGGGTTAGAGAACCCTCAATACCAACCATTTATTGCATTACATTATAATACTCATTTTATTCAGAGTATTATTATTATGACAGCATTTCTAAGTAACTTAGTGTTAAATGTTCTGCCTTTTCATACACTGGCAGCATTAATTGTAGCACAGACATGCAAATATCATATCTATTCTGTACAACTATGTTGAACCACTTAGAGATCTAGTAAAACATTAAACTGTTCATTATTTTATTTTAAATAAACAACCGGTACTATTGTTTCCAAACTTCTTTAAATGTATAGGGTTATTAAATCATATATTTCTTCCAGATCTTTAAGTTAATAAGACTCCAACAATCCCACTACAGCATATGCTGAAAAATGGGTTTAGAAAATGATAATACATGTAAAATTATGTGTTTCCATCATTAAATCTTATTCTGTTGGGCTATCATCTCTCTTCTTTTCTATCTAAGTATTAAACTGCAAAGAAAACAATAAATAAACACAAATTACACATCAAAGGTTCTTGATACTTTATTAAAGCATATATAAATATGTTACATTCATAGAGAAATTAATTCTCCCAAATTTAATAAAAAATTTCATATTAAAATCTGCTTATTTTCATCTATCAGATTTATTATTTTCAATATTTCTTTGCAGTTGTTCATAATAGTGCATCATTCCCTATGGTCATTATATAAACCTCACGCGGATTGGTCAGACGGATTAGTTACGAGAATTTTGATTTGTTCAATTACTATCCGTTTTGAGCGTCAAGCTCAGTATGCAAATTAGGTTCCCACGCTATCGCATTCCTATTAAAGGCTGTATATTCAATTTTAAAGATAATACACGTGTTATATAAATTAAGAAAAGATATTTCTAAAGCACATATTACCGTTTCGCTTAACTATTTACAAAGATTTATTTAAAAACAGTATTTTTATGTACTTCTGGTATATTTTTGCGCTTCGATTTTTATATAAAGCACCGCACCCACACTGCAACGATTTTATGTGTCACACCCTTTAAAAGAAGGGATGTATTCTAGTTTTATTCAACGCAGAGTTTTAAATGTCGAGCAGTGTGCTCGGGCAATGGTTTTTAACCGAAGTCCCGAGGGTAAATAACTCCACTCGTCGTCGTCTGGTGGAAAGTGTACTTCCAGTATTTTGATATGCTGTTATAGTTAAAGATTTAGTATAGTTAGAATGGATAAAGTTGTTTTAAATTTTTGTGTTTTAATTATAAAATGTCAGGAGCCATTTTCTCCAACAGAGTGAGTATGTAAAAGGGTAATTCACTACTAATCTTATTGATATTTTACTTACCACTAATCCAACTAGAGAGTGAAAGCGTCAGCGTGAGTGAATATTTGTGAACTGTTTTTACTAATGTCCGTCCCATGCTTTTATAGTGAGATTCAGGACAAGTATTAAATAAAAATACATAAGCAAATCAATTCAATACAATTATATAATAATAAATATATACACTCACCAGTGACCAACCCCTATAGTTTTAATATGTTACTCTATAGGCAAATGGTAAATGCCAGAGACCTTACTTCTACAAAGTCAAAGTAGCGAAGGAACTAAGATAGTAAAATCTATTACACATATTGATTAAAGATTAATGTATTTTTATTTAATACTTGTCCTGAATTAATTAATATGTATTACAATGATTTATTGAAATTACTATTTTTATCATTGTAAAATGTTATATATAGTATTTGTTATTGTTTCAGGCCATCGTTTATACCATTACAATTAAGCGTCATACGAATAAAGAGTATAACTATACCCACGAGTGGTTTTGATATCACACCCTGCTACATATTGTAGAAGATGAATTTCATGTTGTGATTGTTTGCCCACTATATTCAATTTTACGTGTTAAATACATTTTAAGTATGTATTTTGAAAACCCAAATTTGCTATCATTTTACAACTTATTGTCGTGCCAAAATGAACTTGTACTTAAAAATACTGCACTGTTTAATTACCATGCATTCAAACTAAGAAATACGTTTGTTTCAGACTGACTTCGTTATAATTATATGCATTCTAATTATATGCTGGCATACTAGTATATATAATACTTATAAATACATAATTTAAGTATAGACCGTTTTCACGCTGAGCAAGCGTGCGCGGCGGCCATCTTGGAGGTATTCCTTCCTCTGTGTACAATAACAACAGTTACCGATTTCAGATAAATTCAACAAAATAGCTTATTATCGTCCTGTAATTGGACAAATAGAGAGAAATACGGGTCAATCATACAGAATACCAAATATAATAACTACAAGTGGAAAAAAAATCGTGAATTGTTGGAAGAAAAAGGCTTGCATGGCTGTCAGTGTCAACCTCCATCTCCTGATTGGCAAACGTTTAAAGAACACTGGAATATGTTCTTACCACATTAGCTAAAGTATGTTGACAGTTATGATTAATAATATGTAGTTATTAATGTAAGTGTCATTGTCAACCTGTGAATGTGGGTGATAATTTCAGGACAAAAAATGTGTCCCTATTTAAAAATTTGCCTTAATTCATACTTGACTACATTCTTCACAATCACAGAATATTTGGATGTTTTCCAATAGCATAACAAATAGCAGTTTAAATGGTGATCATAAATCTGTTCATTTATGCAGTTTGCTTAATTATTAATCTATTGTGTAATTTTATTTTTTAGAAAAGATGTCGAAATTACTCGCCAGGGACCATCCAGACGCTCGCTTTTGATAAATAGGAGAATAGACCCACGGATGGACAAACTGAGAATCTAGCCACCACTTTGTTTTATATTGAATAACACATTTCAGGTGTTTGTGTGATGTTATTGCATAATGATTGTGTGATCATTAATTACACATATTGTCTACTTTTTATTGCTTTTCAAGAAAAGAAAATATAAACACAATGACATGCAGTATAAAGTGATAAACTATTTTATTAAGAAACCCTACATATTAAAAGAAAAATACAGGTTTATAACAATAAAGAAATTAATCCATCAAAAACATGGCATCTTTCTTTGTACTCTACAATCTTGAGGTTTGGGGGTTACTGAATCTGAAATTTTGTTAATAATATAATACACATTAAAATGTTTGGATTTTTCGCCGTATTCAACAGTGTTTCAGTCATATAACGGCGGTCAGTTAACCTACTCACACTCAGCAGGTTTACCAGTATTAAGTGCACATACTTATGCCAGTAACTGACAACTGCCCTACTTGAATCAGAGGTAGGGGAAGAATGGCCGTAGAAATAATTTCACGACCAATCCCCGCACAAGTTATGTGGCCGGGCTGGGAATCGAACCTGCGATCCTCTGATTTGTAGTCCAGCGCTCTACCAACTGAGCTAGCCGTTAAAATAAATAATACCAATATTTCATTGTTTACTTTGCGTATTATTTTTATACAATAGACTAGTAATAATATAATACACATTAAAATAACTAATACCCATAATTGGAGAAATCTTAAATTTATAGATACTGTACATAACAACATTGGAGATCTGAAAGTTAAACAAAATAAAATATTCCAAAATGTATTAAAGCTGCTACATGTGTACACGTTTCGTCACAACATTGCAGTCGCAGTAGATGGCTTAGAATATGCCCATCTTCTCTGCGATGATCCCGGGGTTTAGGGCTTTGTCAGGCTGGGAGTTGATCACCTGAAATAAAATAACAATATTACATGTACATTTTAAATATATAGTTTTAGCATTTTGTATTATAATTTATAGACCTCATTGACCATGTCCCATATTGTACTAAATCAAGCATGAAAGGAGTGACTCACTGACTGCCAACAGGTGCATGTAATTCACATACAATTTACAAATGCTACATAAAGTAACATATCATTGTCAAAAACACTGGTTTGATTTTTAAGTACCAACTACCAATAAATTACAAAACAGATATTTCATAGGCACACACTTACTGTTTCCCTATTAAATGAGGCTAATCACATGTTTCTTGTCAATAACAACTTAACTCCTGATGTCCATCCACATTCAACGTTATTCACAGCATCAAAACTTGTATAGTTTTTCTGATCGCCGTGTGTATACACAGTCAGAATATGAACACACTTGTAGGATATCTATCGGTTATTTTTAGTCTTGACGCTTCAGAAAACATGAGCATTTTTCTTGTTGAGTCATATAATTATATTTAGATAGTCTGGGGAATACCTCCAATATGGCCGCCAACCGTTGTTACGGTAAAATTATACCTCGTCATGAAAACGGTCTATTTGTTTACTTACCAGGCTTTTATACTGTGAAATAATCTTGTTTCAGAATGTATTAAACATACTGGTCATGAACGTAATTCCGGCCACTTTTTTTTTTTAATCTAACGTTGTACACAACTGATCAAAATTAAACTTCACATCAATAATCCTGGGTTTAAAACTCGTATAAAGTGTAAGTTTAAATAAGAATGGACGAGTATAAGGAAACTAAATAAACGGAAATAACGTATAACATTTCCATTTTCCTAGCTCAAATGTACGTAAAAAAATCGGCCACTTTTTTGTTTCCTCTGCATTGTTTATAATAAAATAATGTTTTTTTTTTGTTTAAATAAATATCCTTATCTAAAGAGTAAAGAGCAAGGTTTAAAAAAAAAAAAATTTTGACTAAAAAAATCATACAAAAACGACTTTCTTCAACTAGTTACACGCCCCTTTAAATTCTGTGTAACTCAAACCAATGTTGGCAATGGTGAACTGCAAATGGTTTCATTTCTTTCCTTTGCTGGTTTATATTGTGTCTGTTTTGTTTAAACATCAATTTTATGTCAAAAATAAAGTTAAACATGTTTTTAAAATCTGAAGCCAAGGGTGACGTGAGTTATAAATAACTTTAAACTGCCTTTAATTCTGTTCAAGGGAGATAATTGAATTTGAAAATCTTAGTGTATAGCTTTTAATTTTCACCTGTGTGGGTGTATGCGTTTTGTGTCAGTAAGTAAACAGTTATAATTAAATGAATAAAATAGAGAATACATGACTCAATTAAATAAAGATATTATTAATATGAATATACATTTATGAAATGTCAAAAATTTATCACTTATGACACGAATCGATAAGTCTAAGGGCCGATTTGTCTTCTGAATTGCTAACTAGAAATGGGACCGGAAAATCCACTAACTCCGCGCAGAGATTTGACCGGTATCGAGCATAGCTCGAATCAAATCCCTGCCGTCATAAAAAACCACATGATGATCATCGATTTAAATCTTCAAGATATTATTTATGGTTTTAATTAGTTATTTTCTTTTTCTGTTTTCATTATTGACTGCAAACGATATATAAAAAGTCCAATTATGTAGAAAATTGCACTGAGTTGCATTAAATAAGTAAACGTTACAAATACGTAATCCTTCCAGAACTGGAAGGATTTTACTTGTGATTGCAGTGGTTACCGTTAACCGATAGGGGAGGTAACCGCTGCGAGGAGTTTGGAAAATCCATAGGCTGAATATTCTCGGTACCTTGTGTAACCCCTAGGCTGAAGTATGGTCCTACAATATAAACTTAAGGGAATATCTAGAGTTTGCAATGATGTTGGTATTAAATTCAGCGAGGATTATAAGACAATCTGAGATAGCCGAATTTAAACCGAAACCACGTCTGGGAAAAACAGTGATGTGATATTTTAAACAGAAGCGGGTGTTTCCTATTTCGTCTAATTTGCTTGTGAAAATTTGTTAACGGATAGAAACAATAATAAATTTAAGTCTGTAATCAGGAAACATCATATTTTCGTTGCGTGCGTATCAGATTCCCCACGTGACTCAATATTTCCTGTTATGATACTGCGATTTCAATTCAAAAGTAAATAACGATATACTTACTGGATTCGAGAAATCTGTAGAATTCTGTTGCTGTAGAACGTTGTTTTGCTGACCATTTTAAAACAATATTAATCTATATCGCAAAAACGCTTTTTGAAGGGTTGCCGAATATTTACGTACAGGCCGGAATTACGCCCATGGATGACCAGTCATTAGATGTGTACAATATAGTGTACGTACTATTGATATATGTATAATATGATCAGTTGGCTTCTGTAACAATGTATGTGTATTGTATATGATTCGGAGGTCATATATTGTAATAAAATACTTTCTAAACCTCCTGACCATGAATGCGTTTTCTGATCAGTTATATAGGCCCCCCAGATGCACAGCTCGTGTAGACGCGCATTTGAAAAGGCAGAAGTAAGCCTTTGTCACCCGGTGTGACCACGATACGTCAATGCATGTTGTAAGTAACGTCGATTCCAGTGACATCAAACGAGGGGTGAGTGGGCTTGGCATCTTGCAAACTCTTGTCATCGAAAAGGAGGAGAAACTCTGGTTTTAACAGGAGAGCGACGGGTCCAATTAGTTAAGCAACACTAGTGAAGTATGCGCGAATCTAGAGCTACACATATTTATAACGTTTCTTCGTTTTACATATGTGCTCTACATGAAATGTATTTGAGACATCGGTTTATTTATTATTGCTACGTATTTCCATCAAGTTGACAGTGTTTATTGCCATTAACATAATAATAATACTAGTTCATAAGAACTGTATGGCAGAAACAGGAAACATACCAATACATACATATACGAACGGGACAAAAATTTTACATATAGATTGACATGATAATTTGACATATTATATAGTGTAATAATCTGTCCGTATGTATATTGAAGCAGCTTAAGATAAGTTTGGTTCAATCGAAATTTATAAGTTTTTACCAACTATTTATATATATATATATATATATATCAGATATTCTGACCCGTGAGAAATATACGTTCAAACTATGACCATAGAAAATACTCACAATTTTGACATCAAAACGTACACAGGAAATGGGCCAAACAAACAAGACCTAAATATTAAAAAAAAAATTCTAAGGATGCCAAAACACTTTAAATATATAAAATTTTTATCTTTTATTATATGTCAGTTTAATAGCGTTTTTTTTTTTTACTTAGGTTGCCCTTTGGGCCCTTCCCATAGACATTGTCCCTTTAATATTTTCAATTAACAGTTTTACATAACTGAGTCAATGTTATTTAGGGTTATTAACGATTACCAAATTATAGTTCAATGCTTTTTATTATGCAGTGACAATGGGAATCTACCCAATTCACATAAAACAGCTTCATTATAAGTATTGGGTTTTAAAACAGGAATTATTAATTTCAGGTATTTCATAAAGCTATATTGTATTTGAGTGTTAGAGAGTAATAGAGAGAATCTACTATTGCAATGGCTTTATGTCGATAAACGTTGGTGGTATGCCTTTCAAGCTTATTTGATTCCAATGTAATGACATTTCATGTCCGGATAAACTACGCTATATAAAAGTTCAATACAGTTGTTTATCTCTGTCCATGTAATATTGCACGTGCGTTTTCGTTTGTGTTATTGTTTTATGTTCAATTATTTAGATGAATATAAAAACAGCTCAATTCAATATATTTTACAACGAATATGCATTTAAGAATAAAGTCAGTTCATACTTTAGAATTTTAAATGATAATCCTTAATAAGGTGTTAACTAATGTCCGCACGGGGTGTGCAAGTATCACATTACAAACCCACCCATTTGAACTATTTGAAACGTTTTTGATTGGCAAGAAAATATCGCATACCTGCTGGCAATAACTTGCTAGACTGTGTACCGATCAACATACCAAGATTATGATATACAGTAGAAGCGGTATGTACTGGCAAGGCATTTACGACTTAGGTACTTAAAATTGCAGATGTAAGTGATCATTCAAAAACAGACATCGAACTTTTAAATATATATAACTAATTTTTGAGTGCTTTTTATAATAACTTGAAACTTGCAATGTGCACAATATCATTGTTTATAGTTAACTTGTTTATCCTTAAGGCTTCATTAATAAAGGCATAACAAAATGTGCATAATATTTGCATAATATACATGTAGCTAATGTGTTTTGCAAAACAATGTTCGGTATAATACCATGAATATTTTTGCAACGGGGAGGTGACATACAGTTGTCACATTTAGCACACTTTTGTTGAGGAAACAACATGTTCCCTTATGTTATTATAATGTTTTCAAATGCTTTGCATTTTTCATTCTACCCTTCAAATACGCGCCTTTAAATTGATTTACTTCATTAGCAAACGGAAGTGCAACATCTAAAAGTATATCGACAATTACACTATACATCAAAGTTCTAAAGAACCAGTATGGTGTCTGTGGTTCAGCGCTGGAATGGGTAGACTCATACCTGCGACCACGCAGCTGTTGTGTGAGGGTGAATGAAACATTTTCAGCTCAACGCGATCTAGATGTAGTGTTCCGCAGGGAAGTTGTTTGGGTCACTGGCTCTATCTGACCTATGCGGGAACTATTTTGGATATTGTGCCCCCATCCATTTCCGTTTTTGGATTTGCGGACGACCATACGGCGAAAACACGCTTCCAGCCAACAACAAACGCAGAGGAGACAGCAATTCAGGAACTGAAAGATTGTGCTCTTGTTATCAATGACTGGATGAACAGTAATAAACTAAAAATGAATGCGTCTTAGACAGAGTTCATAATGTTTGGCAGTCGCCATCAATTAAATAAGTGTAAAACCAAAGAAATTGACATCTGTGGTGATAACATTTAATTACAGAATTGTATCAAATATCTGGGCGCTTTTCTCGACGACACTCTAAATTTCAAAGAGCATGTTAAACGAAAGTGTAAAACTGCAATGTTGAACTATTTTAAAATCAAGAGTATCCGTAAATTCATAACCAAAGTAGCGACTGAGATCTTAGTTCTGTCATGAGTGATTTCTCACTTAGATTATTGCAATGTCATTCTCTATGGTATCACTCAGGCAGAAATTGGTAAAATGCAGCGTATTCAAAATATGTGTGCTAAACTTGTTCTGAACAGAAATATGTATGACAGTTCCAAACAGGCAATGTATGATCTGCACTGGTTACCCATTAAGGCGAGAATTAATATTAAAATTCTTACTTATATGTACAACTGTTCTGTTGGGAACGCCCCACGATATCTAATTGAACTTTTGTCCAGTAAAGTCTCAAACGCACACTTAGATCCTCAGAATCATCTTTTGGTTTTTATGTTGTTCCTTTCAAGAAGAGGAAGACTTGCAGTGACAGAAAATTCAGTACTGTTGGACCTAGGCTTTGGAATTAACTGCCTTAGAACTTAAGACAAAGCGAGTCCGTGAACACTTTCAAGAAACATTTAATAACTCATTTCTTTAGAGATTATTTTACATTGTTTTGAAATGTGTAGTCAAATAACATTGAAAAGAATCGTTCTGCTAGTGATTTGATGTATGTTGTGTTTTTAGTGAATATTTATTGTGTAATTTTCACTTCTATATCTTTTGTAAACAAGGTATTTGTATTCTGATGAGTTATGATAACTGATTATTGGTGATTGTCACTTTATTGATGTATGAGTGTAGATGACGTTTTACTTTTACATTTATTTATTATTGTACAACGCCGTTGAATATGTATTTTATATGTAGAAATAGGCGTTTAAGCAAATAAACAAGTTTCAAGTTATATAGACTTAAATAACAAAGTTACTTTAATTCTTTTTACCTCAAACCGCAAGGCCCAGAGGTTTGTTCAAGATTATTCATATTATGCCCCTGGGATAAAACTGAGCAACGCCTCGGTGATGCAAATTCCAATTGGGATACGTCTCAGGTGAGCGTCCTAGGGCCTTCAGGGCCCTCTTGTAAGTTATGGTGACCTCGACCCCACTCACCCCATACGCAATACCAAGCGAGGTCTTGATAAAAGGTATCTATGTATGGAGTTTCATTGAAATGTCTCAATTTGTTCTCAAGTTTTTGAGGGGAAACCCTTTTTCTATTTTTAGTAACAGTGACCTTGACCGCGATCCCACCCACCCTATACGCAATCCCAAGCGAGGCCTCAATATAAAGTATCTATGTATTAAGTTTCATTAAAATATCTCAATGCATGCTCAAGTTATTGAGCATAAACAGTTTTTCTATTTTTAGTAACAGTGACCTTGACCTCACCCACCCCATATGCAATACCAAACGAGGTCTCGATTATAGGTATCTATGTATAAAGTTTAATTAAAGCATCTTGATGCGTTCTCAAGTTATTGAGCAGAAACCGTTTTTAACTCACCTGACTACGAAGTTCTCGGTGAGCAATTGGTATAGGGGACCTCTTCTGCGTCGTCCGTCGTCTGTCGTCCGTGTGCCGTCAACAATGGGTTCGTATTCACGCTGGAGACTTCACTTTTTATCCAATCTTAACCAAACTTGCACAGTTTGTGTATCAACATAAACTCTCGGATGGGATTGTTATTGGGTCAGATCACACCAGTAACACTAGAGTTATTGCCCCTTTTGCATGCACAAAAAGTGCAAACAGGCCTTTTTCTAACATATAGACTTTATTTTCCATCCAATCTTAACCAAATTTTGAACGTTTGTGTATCATCATCAGATCTCAGTAGACGCCAAAAAAATAAGCCAGATCCTGTTTCAAACACCAGAGTTATTGCCTTTTTTTATTTAAAAATACACAAAATGGACTTTATTCAGGATGGAGACTTCATTTTTTCATCCAGTCTTTACCAATCTTGCACAGTTTGTCTATTACAATGAGATTACAGTTGAAGTCGAATATAAGCAAAATCGGGCCAGAAACACCAGATTTATTGCCCTTTGTTTGTGAAAAAAAAGGACATTATTCAGGATAGAGACTTCATTTTTCATCCAATCTTCACCAGTCGTGCACAGTTTGTTATGAAAGTAAGACTACAGGTGGAGTCGAATAAAAGAATGATCAGGCCAGAAACATTGGAGTTATTGCCCCTTGTATTTAGAGAAAAAAACATCATCAAGTTACCAATTATTGGCTTGCACACACGATTTTTGTATTCAATGTTGACCAAACTTACACATTTGTCTTATGACCATAAACATTTATAAAATGTGATTTTCAACAGTAACAAACATTGCACGCAGTTATTTGTGCATGCAACATTGATAGCTTCAAAGCCTGCATAAACATCATTTATCATCATTGGACAGAAAATTATCAAAGAAAAAGCAAAACTTGACCTTACAGCACAGCCATCGCAATTATCGCATTGCAACAAGTTCTCCGACACTGTCTGCGAAAAAGACATCAATATCTACTGATTCTGCATTTTCCAAAATTGTCACTGACTTAATAAAAAAGGATCAGGTAAGAATATCGAGAAAAATGATTTGAGAACCATTAGCAAAAACACCCACATCCACTACCTAACTCGTACTTTAGTTAGCCCATTGCACTAACCGATGTTTTAAATCAAATTGATACTATCCCCCTTTGCGTATTGTTCATATACCTTAATTTTCAAACCTATTACAACAGTATGGTCTTCAGCTGTACCAGTTCTCAGGTGAGCGCTTTGGCCCAATACGGCCCTCTTGTTCTATTTTTAATAACAGTAACATTGACTCCACCACCCCATATGCAATCCAAAGCGAGGTCTTGCAATAAGTATCTATGTATGAAGTTTCATTACAATAGCTCAATTTGTTCTCTAGTTAGAAAGATTCACACTGTAAAACAATAACTCCCAACAAAAAAGACATGTTTCGTTTTCAAATTAAAACGCAAATCTTTAAGTGCGTCGTCGAAACTAAAATGGAAAAAGCTAATTTGCCCATTACGTGTTTTAAATACGTTATTCATTTGTCCCTGGAAAATAAATGTGTTATTTTGTTGTGCGCTTCAACTGATTTTTCTACATCATTCTAGCAGCCTGCAGATTTGCAGCCAGCAGCAACAAGGACACGACCACTTCCGAGGCACCAGAAGTCGTACCCGAAACTGAAGCAGTGACACAATGATATACATTATGCTGATTTGATTTTAGTGCAAGAGATCACATTGTATTTCAGGCGTGGCCTTTAATAGCAATCAAAATAATAAGGGTCACTTTTGTAAATGTTTTTAATCCCCCGCCGCGAAGCTGAAGGGGGGTTATAGGAATGCCCTTCATCCGTCCGTCTGTCCCTCCGTCCGTCTGTCCGTCCGTCTGTCCCTAACATGTTCGTGTCCGCTCCATATCTCCTATATCCTTTGAAGGATTTTCATGAAACTTGGCTGAAATGTTTAGGTCATTGAGACGATGTGCAGAAGGCATGAGTAAGTCACGCCGGCTCAAGGTCACACTTGAAGGTCAAATATTCGAGCCTTCATTTCGTGTCCGATCCATCTCTCCTATACCCTTTGAAGGATTTTCATGAAACTTGGCTCAAATGTTTAGGTCATTGAGACGATGTGCAGAAGACATGATTCAGTCACGCCGGCTCAAGGTCACACTTGAAGGTCAAATATTCGAGCCTCCATTTCCTGTCCGCCCCATATCTCCTATGCCGTTTGAAGGATTTTCATGAAACTTGACTCAAATGTTTAGGTCATGCAGAAGGCATGGGCCTTTCAAGCCAGCTCAAGGTCAAGGTCACACTTGAAGGTTAAATTATTGAGCCTCAATTTTTGTGTCCATTTTTCGTGTCCGCTCCATATTAATGTTTGAGCCTGTATTTTCATGGCCGTTCTATATATCCTGTGCCCTTTAAAGGATTTTCATGAAACTTGCCTCAAATGTTTATCACATTGAGGCAATGTGCACAATGCTTGAGGCAGTCACGCCACCTCAAGGTCAAGGTCATACTTTAAGGTCAAATGGTTGAGCCTCCATTTTTGTGTCTGCTCAATATCTCCTATGCCCCTTGAAGGATTTTCATAAAACTTGGCTGAAATCTTGATCACATTGAGGCGATGTGCAAAAGCCATGGAGCAGTCTTGCCACTTCAAGGTCAAGGCCACACATAAAGGTCAAATGTTTGAGCCTCCATTTTCGTGTCAGATACATATCTAAATTTCTGAAACTGTACTTTTATATCTCGTCCAACTGTGCCAGATTAAAGTCAGTGTAATACTTCAAAGTTACCTTTAAAATCTAATGAAGGATCACGGCGGGGGATATAGCTGTCCTTTGGACTGCCTTGTTTTATTTTTTTTTCAATGAGGAATGAATTTTAAAATATTATAGACAACGTTTGGAAAGCATGAATCGATAAAGATTTAATAATACTAATAATAATGACAATCATAAATGACAAATCTGTTTAAATGCAATAAAACTCGTCGGAATCTTTCCGTCTTCGGGAGACGATATGTAGCTTCCAGTTTGGCTGATATTCTATCTGCACCTTCTGAATGGCTGTGCAGACCTATTCTTGATTGGCAGTCTCTTTTGCACTTGCTGCATATACAAAGTGTTGCCTGCTGAGGCTGCTGTTGTTTTTCTTTCCTCCTGGCTCTCTTTGCAGCAAGGTTTTTCTTTCTGGCATTCTCAACTTTCTGAACGCCCTGTCTGACAGCAAGGCGCCAGGCGGAGCAGTCGTCTGCAAGGTTTTCCCACGAATTGAGGATGATGTCAGACAGCTCCAGGCCTTTTTGCAGACGTCTTTGTAGCGCAGACGTGGTCGTCCTATCAGCCGTATGCCTTCTACCAGCTCTCCGTACAGTAGGTCCTTTGAACTGAAACCTGGGTCCATTCTTCTGACGTGGGCGAGCCAACGAAGGCGCCTCTCGCGGAGAATGGCAAACATGCTGTTCATGCCAGCGCGGACTTTTATATCGGGTATCTTTTCCTGCTATTTGATATGCAGAATGCGTCGCTGGCACATAAGGTGGAAGCTGTTGAGCTTCTGCTCATGGCTCGCATAAGGGGTCCTTGCCTTGCTGCTATAGAGAAGTGTGCTCAGCACGCAGACCTGGTGGACGCGCGGCTTGGTCTTCACAGTGAGGTTTGGGTACTGCCAGACACTCTGGTTCCGTGTGGCCAAAACTGTTTCTGCCTTGGCGATCCTGCTGTTGACCTCTGTGTCGATGGAGAGCGAACTGGTGATGGTTGACCCGAGGTAGGTGAAATTCTCCACAACTTCCAGGTTGTACCTATCAATGGTAATGGTTGGAGTCTGTGTCAAAGGCCATGATGTTGGTCTTCTTTAGCCTGATGGTCAACCAAAACTCCTTGCAGGCAAACTGTTGCAGGCCGTCTTCCGTGTGGGACGTCAAGGCTGCTTCGTCGGCAAAGAGCATCTCGCGGATGAGTACCTCTGTGAACTTAGTCTTGGCGCAGTGACGAGCGAGGTTGAACAACTTGGTGTGGATGTAGACGCCCTCGCTGAAGTTCTTGAAGTCGTACCGCAGGAACATAAAGAAGAAGATGCCGCGAAGGGCGTCGGTGCAAGGTCAAAGCCTTGATTAACTCCATTGCTGACTGAGAAGGCCTTCGATGTTGCATCGTTTAAGACGACGGTGCTGTGCATGTTTCCGTGGAGACGTGATGGTGGCAAACAGTCGTGGTGGGCATCCGATCTTCAGAAGCAGCCTGATGAGCCCACTTTGGCTGACCAGGTCAAACGCCTTCGTCAGATTGATAAAGGCGATGTAGAGGGGCATCTGCTGCTCTCAATACTTCTCTTGCAGCTGGCGTAGTGAGAAGATCATCTTTGCAGACTCTGGATATACGCTGGAGGCTAGGGTCTGCAGATGCGCCAGGGCGACGCGGTCGAATGCATTGTCTACGATACTGAGTAGGGATATACCCCAGTAGCTGTTGCAATTGCTGCGGTTCCCTTTGTACGAATGTCCTGTGGAATGTGGCCCTGTTCCTAGCACAGGCAGAGGAGTTCATGCAGTGGCTGAAGCAGCGCAGGTTTCCCGTTCTTCACGGCTTCTGGAAGGGCCTACCCGCAAGCGAGGCAGTCGATGACTTATCTGAGCTCTTCCAATTGGGTGGGTTGCCTAGCTCCTCCATAACTGGCAGGTCTGAGATGGCGTCCAGTGCAGTTTATGTGACGACATTGCGGGTTGCGTACAGCTCAAGGTAGTGCTCGGTCCAGCACTGCAGCTGCGATCCCTTATCGGTGATGACTTCACCCTTCTTAATCTTCAAAGGGGCTGTTTTGGAGCTTGTAGGGCCGGTCGCTGTCTTAATCCCATCGTACATTCCTCGAGCATCCCCGTTGTCAGCAGATGTCTGTATTCTGCTGCAGAGGTTCAGCCAGTAAGTGTTAGCGCAGTGGCGGGCGGTCTGTTGGGTTATGTTCTTTGCAGTCCTGAGGTATTTGAGAATACTAGGATTTGCCGACGCCTTGTAAGCCAAGAGGGCCTTCCACTTGGCCTCAGTCACGGCCTCCATCTCGTCCAAGTGGGCATCATACCAGTCGGCACTCTTTCGCTCCTTCATTCCGTAGGCTGCAATGGCCGCGTTGTTCACAGCGTTTCGGAAGTTGGACCACTTTGAGTCGATGGTGTCATCGGACGCCTGCTCTGTGAGAGCCTCTTGCAAGTTACTGACGAACTGCTGCGTCCTCTCGGGGTTTTTGCACAGCAGGTGTTGATTCGCGGACGACCCTTCTTGGAGTGGTGAAGCTTCTTCAGGAGAACTCGCCACTCGCTAGCCACGAGGAGGTGGTCCGTGTCGCAGTCGGCAGTGAGGTAACTGCGTCTGAGGATGACACTGGCAAGTTACACACGTTTGGTGTTGACGCGGTCTAGCTGTTGCCAGTGCCGATAGCGTGGGCGTCTCCACGGCACCTGGTGGATATCCATGCATTTGAAGAAGGTGTTGGTCACGCGTTAACCAGCAAGACTGCACATCTCTAGCAGACGCTGCCCTTTTCTTTTGATTTGTCCCCTTTCTTGAGGACCAAGACTGGTGGACCCTGGGGTCAGCTCTTACATTAGCGTTGAAGTCTCCGAGCATGTCGTGTGCTTAAGTACTGGAGATCCTGGATTTCGCTTTAGGGCCTCGTAGAACTGATCTTTATCCTCAGGGGTGGAGCAGAGGGTTGGCGCGTACACGCTGAAGATGTTATCTGGGCCTCTTTGTGCCTGACGACGGGGGCTCAGTGAAGGTGACGAGCGTGTTCGTCACAGCAAAGCCAACGCCGTGCTGCCTAGAACTTCACATGACAAAAGGAGGTGTAGTTGGCTTCCCTGATAGTGTCAGGCAGGCGATGTCTACGTTTAGCCTGGAGAGTTTCCTGTCGATGACGACAGCAATGTGTTCGTCATCAATTTGCTGCAGATCAGCACTAAGTCCGGGACACATGGTCCTGACGTTCCAGCTTGCAAATCGAAGAGCTGGAGTCTTCTTTCTTGTTTGAGTCTTGCATGGTGCAGAATTGTTGGCTCACTTGTCGAGATGAATCTCTGAGCTCCTTGCACCCAGTGAAGAAGACAGGCCATAGCTGGACAGAACCTTACTGGGTGGGGGCTACCAAGCTTGAGGCGTCCAGTTAGATACGATGACCTCTCACACCGTCGGGAGTGACCCCTGCCACTCGTTTCCTACGCCAATCGGATGAGCTTATCACAGGTAGCTGCCACTTCGCGTGTTGTGCCGGCATCTTGCGATGACAGTAAAACTACACAATAAGAAAGAGACCATGAAACAAGTGATCGTTATCAAATTGTAAGTACTCTAATTTTACGAGTGGCGCGGCCTCGACGTAACATATTACTTGTCTATGGGCAGATATTAATGCATATTTGGTAGTTGAAAAACTGTGCACTGATATATTTTGTAAATCGGAGGGAGTTAATAGATCATGATAAAGATGGGCTCATATGTTGTAAGACTCTTAATAAAGATTTAAAAAATATCCATATTCTGAAATTTAATAACTGCATTTTGTTTGAATGCTTTGTTTGAAGACAATGTGTTTTAATATTTTATATTTGTCATGCACATGTTCCAAAGCACGGTGTTTCAAACACAAATTTCATTTTGACATTTTCAACTTAAGAATAACACAAGAATCGTTATACATATGAGCCCCTGTTTCTTGTAATCCGGTGTTACACAATCCTATGTTATCATGTATCGTTCTCTGGTATTTGCGCATTCGTTCATCAAATAGTATGAAATACGAACTCCGTTATCTTATAACAAACATCTAAATATCACCAAGCATGTAAACATCATACACTCATTGTAAAGGTGTTAAATTCATTCGCATTGTACAATGACACTAGCATACTATAATATTACAAAACATGGGACAATGCTGGTAAAAAGAAGAAATGGCACGCGTGCGTTTATGTGGTATGGCTTAAACGAATACTGCTATGAACATTCTTGAGCATGTTTATGTTCTTGAGTTAAAAATGATAAAAACATAAGACATTATTGAAAAAATAAAACAAATGAAGAAGCAGAAGCATCTTTGGAAATTGAATAACTGAGGTTTATCTTCAAAAATGTATAATGGCCACAACTGAGAAAAACAGAGAAAAAAAAGCACACAATGTTTTGGAACTACATCAAATCGAAAAAAAGAGAAGAAAATATGAGTTTCACCACGGAAACATAATTGAAGTTTGCTTCCGGACTCAAAATCAATACTTGTTGAACTATTTAAATCTGTAAAAAAAAACATTCAGAAAACTTATTTCCATATATAGGAGTTATTGAAATTAATCTGAAAGCGTATTCAAACTTCTTAAAAATGCCGATCGTAGTGACATGCAAAATACTAGAACATATTGTATGCAAACTCCTGTTAAACATACTACATATACTATATTTACAACATTTAACCGTAGCTTTAAACGTGGATACTCAACAGAAACACATCTTCTAGTCACCATCCACGACCTGATAATATATCCACACACGGAAAGACAAAAGCAAGCCGATATTGCAGTCCTGGACTTCAGTAAGGCCTTTGTTGCAGTCACGCATAAAAACCTACATAAATTATCCACCTATGATTTTCATTATTCTGTCTGTTTTCCTTCCTAAAACATTTCATGTAAAACGTAGTCGAGGGTGATGTTTTCAGTCGCGTAAACGTTGACTCCGAAGTACCGCCAATGTAATGTTCTTTGACCTCTGTTATTTCTCTGCCATATCAACAATCTGCCATCGAGTGTCGAAGTTCGTCTATTTTCTGACGCTCGTCTATTGTATCGAAAGATAAACATCAGCCAAGAGCATACTTATACAACTCCTAGAAGATTAAGACACTAGAAATTTGGGAATCCACATGGGAAATGACATTTAATGCCAAAACGTGTTACATCCTAAGCATATTTTTTTTTTTCTGAGCCTGACAAAACCATTCATAGTGCCGACAAAGGACCACAATTGCAACCTGGCAAAGAAAACATAACGACGAAACGTTAAATTTAAACAACACAGTGGCGATGAAACATCAAATATATTTTAAATAGAATAATAACTTTACATCAGTTAAAGAGCTTACTATTTCATATTCCTACGCATGCTAGCCAATCAGAGCTTAATACCTGTAATGCTACAACTGATAAGCACCGCCCACTGTAACTGACCACTTTGATTCTCCTAGATTAGAGCAGTCTTAGTAAATAAACCATAAAATCAACATCTCTCTTGTTATACACAAAACCATCATAAAACATGGTGTCAGAAGTTTCATTCTTCAAAATGGATTAACAGTTAGATCAGTGTAAATATCTGGATATACAGTACATATGACACAATTTTTGGGATATAATTTTGATAAATATCCATTTTAAAACGATGGATACACTGTCAAACCCAAAAATGAACTGGGATTCCAAGAACTTGCCAACTGCTTTCAAGCGATTTAAAGAACATTGTTAGTTCATGTTCGGAGGACCTTAGAGAAGAAGTCCGAGGAAGCCAAGTGCAACAACCTTATGTTCTGGGTCGGCGAGAAAGAACGACAAATTTTCTCCACCTGGACAGTCAGCGAAGAAGCGCGACAACAGCTCATAACTTACTACAACGGTTTCGAGGCATATTGTGCACCGAAAGTTAACCACATTACTCCAGATACAAATTAAAATCACGAATCCAACACGACGGGGAATCATTTGAAGAATTTGTTACATATCTCAAATGTTTAATAAAGGACTGTGGTTATCCGGATGTGGTAACGGAAGAGATGATCCGGGACCACATTGTGTTTGGCATTCATTCCGCCAAAATCAGAGAGAAGCTGATCAACGAGGGATCAAACCTGAGACTCGACAAGTGCATGGACATTTCTCGTACATATGAGGTGAGCCAATCGCAGCTCAAGGGCATAAGCAACCAGTTTTACCTAACGACTTACATATGGGCCTTGGCAGGACGTTAACCTATGACCAAGGCCCATATTTAAATCGTTAGGTAAAACTGGTCCATTATATTGCGTTCAACACAGAAACGCTTGACCGCATACAATAATCAACCACTTAAGGTATATGGTTTCATTAACCTGCCTTGTACACATAAGAGTATAATAGTCAATGAGGAGTGATTATGTTGTTGAAACAAGTTCAAGCCCCATTCTAGAACTACAAACATGCCTGAAACTTAACTTGATTGAGTTAGTTTTTGCTACTAGCTGCAACACATTCCTGACTAAGGCAGAAGTTATCAGTAGATACACAGACGTATTTACAGGGGTAGGTAAACTACCAGGTGAATGCGAAATTCACTTGCGTGATAATGTCACACCAGTTGTACACCCTCCACGAAAAGTTCCTGACACCATAAGAGACAAACTTAAGGCAGAACTAGACAGAATGGAAGAAAATGGCAGCATATGCACAGTCACAACACCCACCGACTGGGTAAACAGCTTGGTCACGGTTTAGAAACCTAACGGTTCATTAAGGGTATGCCTCGACCAGAGGGATCTAAATATCGCTATCAAGAGACCGCACTACCCAAACCGACAACCGTGAATATAATTGAACTTTTAAATTAATTCATGCGTGATTAATTGCCATTGTTCATTTTTGTGTAATTGTCAATGCTTCAACTTTATGATGAACATGTATTTTGTTTTGTTTAAAAAAGGGAGATGTTTCATATTCCTATGCATGCTAGCCAATCAGAGCTTAATACCTGTATTGCTACAACTGATAAGCACCGCCCACTGTTACTGACCACTTTGATACTACTAGGTTAGAACAGTCTTAGTAAATAAACATCTCTCTTGTCATACACCAAACCATCATAAAACACTTACCAAATCCCGTCTTGTAATAGTGAACATTATAAACGCATTTTTTTAATGAAAAAAAACTGTAGACATATTCCTTCATGCAATTTTACAAGGACGCGACCACTTCCGGGGCACCAGAAGTCGTGCTTGAAACGGAAACAGTAGCATTATGATATGCATGTAGAGGATGTTTTATTTTTTTTTTTTTTTTTTTTTTTTCCGTTATATATATTTTATTTTCCTCGTCAATAGGTGTGTGAGGGTCGAGGGCATCCCCCTCCACACCGTACATCATGAGTATTGATAATAGTTCAACATGCATGATATATAATATTACAATGAAGACAAGTGCTCACAATTGCATATTAACAATAATATCATAATTGCTTAAACAGCAATATACAAATTGATACACATATTGAAATTTTGAATATACGGATAAAATATGCAAGTCACAATGTTCTTAACGATACAGATTTAACAAAATGTCCCATGTAGTTATTAAGTTAGAATCTAAATTGCAGAAGAAGTTCATTTCCTTCAAAATATGATACTGGATAGAAAAGAATGATCTTGCCGCGATAACGGTAGGTAATGTTTGATTCATTTTACAATTATAAATAAACCTTTTAGTGAGAAGGAATGTTAGATTAAGAGGACTACTAGTGTTTTTATATCCTAACATGAAAGAGGGTGCATTTATGAAGTCAGCGAATACCTCAAAACCTTCAAACAATTCAGCAATACATTTTTTAACGTATTTACATTCCCAAAAAATTTGCTCAATTGTTTCCGACATATCATGACAGAAAGAGCATTCAGCTGACGATTTATAATTGATTTTATACAAAAAATAGTTGGTACCAATAATTCGGTGTATAATTCTATACTGGAACCATTGTAGCGTAGAATCTTTGGTTATACAAAATGGCATACTAAACATATGGTTCCAGTCTTTTAATTCAATATTTTCTAAAATGCTCGTCCATTTTGACATACAGACTGGTAAAGTGTCATTTGTTTTAACAATATTATACATGGGTTGGGTACCTTTTTGATATTTTAAAATGGATATCACTTGAAGGGGAACAAAAGGCTTAACAAAGTCAAAATCTGCAATCGTATTCAGAGCAGATGTTTTATCGAACAAACCATATTTCTTCAAGTATTTAGTAACTACATTAGTAATACCTATGTAATGCAAGTAGTTTGGATAGAAATTATATCTGTTACACAGTTCTTCATAGCTATATAATTCTAACCCATCGTTGTTTTTGATCAAATCGCAGATAAAATGCACACCATTTTCAAACCATGTTTTGAGGAATACACTTTTATTACCGATCGTTATATCAGGATTATAGAATATTGGGGTTTGTAATATGTATTTTATATTTAATGATTCTGCTTTGCGGAAATCAACAAACGATTTTAAAGTGTCTTTCCAAAAAGCATTGCCTGTTTTATTTATAAGGTTTTCTGGATAGTGAACACCACAGTTGTAAAGTTTTTGGGTGTCTATTATCATTTTTACAATATTAATCCATTTACCATTTCCTGTGATGATCCTTCGTATCCAAGAACATTTCAACGCAATTATAAATGAAAAGATGTCGACCATATTAAGACCTCCTTCAGTATATTCTTTAATAAGTACATTTTTGTTAATTTTTGAACTCCCATTCCACACAAAGTTTAAAAAGAGATCATTAAGCTCAACCAATATTCTATGTGGTGGATTGGGAAGTGAAACAAATAAATGGTTAAGCACTGGCAAAGCAATCGTTTTTATTACTTGTATCCTTCCAATGGGAGTTAATATCCTTCTGGACCAGTTTTTAAGCAGCGTTCTAATTCTATACAATTTATCCATATAATTAAGATCTATCATCTTATCAAGATCGACATGAAATGTTAAACCAAGCATATCAAAAGTATGCTGGTTCCATTTTAACTTCCATCTAGTTTTTATGCTTTCGGAACTGAATTTATGCTTCCCTATCCAAACTACTTTGGTTTTGTCGAAATTTACCTTTAAGCCAGAGCACAATGTGAAATGCGACAAATCATCTAAGGTTTCATTAAGGGATTCTGCAGAGCCATCCAGGAGTATAGACGTATCATCAGCAAATTGCGATAACTTATATTCAGTATTATCGATTTTGATTCCTTTGATTTTGGGATTTGCCCTGAGTTTAAGAGACAAAATTTCAGCGCATAAAATAAAAATATAACAACTGAGGGGATCACCTTGACGACAACCACGTTGTATTTGAAAAAACTCAGATAACGACCCACACTGCGTTACTGCTGAAATGCCATCCTTATATAAAACGTTAAACCATTTTTTCATGTCAGGACCGAAATTAAACAAGGAGAGTGTTTTGTTTACAAACCTCCATGACAAGGAATCAAAAGCCTTTTCAAAATCTATAAGTAGGAGAAGTCCGGGAATATTATTTTCCTCAGTGTATTTCAAAATGTCGTAGATTAGTCGAGTGTTTTCACCTATGAACCTGCCTTTGATAAAACCAGTTTGATCATTATTTATAAGTTTGTTAATGTATTTTTTTAATCTATTAGCAATACTTCCAGAACCAATTTTATATACAGTGTTTTACAATGTTATTGGACGCCAGTTTTTTTTAAATTGTCTGGGTTTATCACCCTTAGGTATGCAAGTAATTATCCCCTGTCGTTGTGCTATAGACAAAATGCCGCTATCGAATGCGTGATTTAACGCTCTACAAACAAACGTACCTAATTTGGGCCAAATGACTTTGAAGAAATCAATACTAAAACCAGACGACCCAGGGCTTTTGTTGTTTGCCATGTTTTTTAAGACAAAAGAGGCCTCACTTAGTGTTATTGGCCCTTCTAATAGTTTTGACTCTTCATACGACAGTTTAGGTATGTCAATATTTGCTATAAAAAAAAAGCTATTAAAATCATCATCAATGTTGGTATTGTCGTTATTTTGATACAATGTTTTATAAAACAAAGCGGTTTCGTTCAAGATATCAACCTGCTTGTCTAAAACAAGTCCGTCATCAGTTGTTAGGCTAGTGATAGTTTTTGTTGTATAGTTATATTTTTCGAGGTTACAAAAAAGTGTTGATGGTTTTTGTCCAAATTGTATCCATTCGGCTCGCGATCTTATTATGGCTCCTTTTAATTTCTCTTCTTGTATTTTCATTAGTTCATCTTTTAATTCAAGTATAATTTGCACGTTACTCTCGGTCAACAATTTCTCGTGTTGTTCAATTTCAGCTTTTAATTGCTTTTCGCGCTTGTTACGCGATTTTGTTTTATACGAACTATATGAAATAGCTTTACCTCTTATTTCCATTAAAACTGTATCTAAAAAAAGTTGGTCGTTTATTAAAAACTGTATGTCTTGGTCAGGTATTGTATCAATGTTATCTTTATTGTATACAGGTAACATATATTGTTTCTTTATTTCGGTAATTGTATCATTTATTGTGTTAATGTAGTTGATGTCGCTAAGAAGCATGTTATTATGTTTCCACAGACCTTTTCCGTGTTTAAAATCAGTAAATTTTAATGTCAACGTTACACTCGAATGATCAGATTGGTAACTGGGCAATATATTAATGTCGTGAAAAAACGGTGACATAAATGACGATAAAAGATAAAAATCAAGCCGGGCTTGTTGTATTGGATTTGTTCTTCTCCATGTATATCGTCTAGAGTTAGGATACAATATTCTAAAAGGATCTGTAAGAACACGATCTTCCATATTTTTTAAAATAAATTCTTTTGCATTTTTATTATTTATTGATTTGTAGTTTTGATAATCTATATTTGGGTCTAGAACCAAATTAAAGTCGCCACAAATTAAGTAGGAGTCATTCCCAATATTGTCAATAATATCAAAAATATTGGTGAAAAATTCGTGACTGTCAGAGTTCGGTCCGTATTTAGAGGCAAGTGTGAGTCTAGTTTCACCAATATTTATATCCAAAATAATATAGTTACCAAATTCATCATATTGTACATTATGTATTTTATACTCAAGTATTTTCGACAAAAGTATTGCTACACCACGCGAATTAGAAGAGCCATAACTTAGGAAACACTCAGATCCCCATTCTGAGTAAATGGTTTTAATCTGTTCGTTAATAAAGTGTGTATCTTGAAGGCAGTAAATATCTTTTGTTTCTTTTAAGTATTGAAAAACTTGTAGTCGCTTCTTTTTCCCCTGAATGCCTCTGCAGTTGACAGATAAAATTTTAAGCTCGCTCATAGATAAGCAAAACTAAGGAACATATAAAATGTAGCACTTGCATGCATAGTAACAACACAACATACCTTGTAGTACAGAACGGAAAAAGTACAAAATAATAATAGAAAAAAAAAAAAAAACTAACATGAAAGGAAAAAAAATAAGTGAACATAATAAGGTATCTTTTTGTTAGGAAAATTAGAACCGAGTCAAAATAGCATATACAAATCAGTAAATGTTTTCATTAATAAGCTTATCACTAGGATTAATGAACAATGGCAACATCTGAAGATATCAATAAATAGCTATCAGTATTTAATAATATGTAGAGCTTTAATAACTCTATGTATTTGCTCTAGTGTAAATTATAATTTGTCTAAGTTTAGAGATATATTGAACATAATCTATATTATATATTGTATATTAAATAGAAAAAAAAAATGTGTATTTGTCCCTGTTTACTTTATAAACAATAAGAGGAAACAAAAAGATGCAGACTTGTGGCAACAAGTGTTGTATTATTTTTACAAGAGATTGATACTTAAAAATATATATTGAACATAATCTATATTATATATTGTATATTAACTAGAGAACAGTGTGTATTTGTCCCTGTTTACTTTATAAACAATAAGAGGAAACAAAAAGATGCAGACTTGTGGCAACAGGTGCTGTATTTTTTTTACACGAGATTGATACTTAAAAACATCAATATTTACATACAGGATTTTACAGAATAAATCAACATTATATATTATATATTAACTAGTAAAAATGTTGTATTTGTCCCTGTTTACTTTATAGACAAGAGGAGAAAAAAAAAGAAGCAGACTTGAGGCAACAAATGCTGTATTTTTACAAGAAATTGATCCTTAACAATATCAATATTTACATACAGGATTTTTATATGTATTTACTCTGAATAGATACAAAGTTTTACCAATATGTACATATTTACAAGTATATTTTTTGTTTTTGTCTACGTTTATTTTATATAAAAAAGGAGTAAGCAAAAAGCTGAGTGGTAGCAACACAATGGTGGTCTATTACAGAAACTGCTAGACTTTAATCATCATTTTTTCATACTGATTTACTATAAGTGTTTTTACTAGTTTAAATAATCATTCAAAGTCAGAGATAAATTGAAAAATATTTACTAAAAAAGTTTTATCTATATCTACGTTTTAACAATATAGGTTACTATAATTTTCAATATTAAAAATATTATATATGTTTATATTATAAATTTTAACAAGTATAAATAGTTGTATTTGTCCATGTTTATTTAATAAATAAAAAGAGGAAACAAAATGGAGCATAGTGGTACTTCATACTGAATTACTATATGTATTTATTCTAATGTAAGTAGTAATTCAACCAAAATCAGAGATAACTTGAAAGATATCTACATCTCAGAAGTGGAGTTTTATCTAAATTTACATTTTAACAGCATTATTTATTTAATTTTCACTAATACAAGGTGACATATATATCTAATGTAAATATTAATTTAACTAAGTTCAGATATCAGCTGAACACTATCTACATTTCAAAAAGAGGAGTTTTATCTAATTTTACAATATAACAGCATTATTTTATATAATTTTCAGTAATACAAAGTTTAATATATATCTAATGTAAAAAAGTAATTTAACTAAGTTCTGATATAAATTGAACACTATCTATAGATCAACATTTTAACAGCATTATTTTATAAATTTGTCAATACTACAAAGTTTAATATGTATCTAAATGTAAATAGTAATTCAAGTAATTTCTGACATAAATTGAACACCATCCACATATCAACAAGTGTAAATTTTATCTATATATATATTTAAACAGAATAATGTTATATAATTTTCTATAGTACATACTGGGTATATACAATATATATATATTTATATTTATTTTATATACTATATATTAACAAATTTACATTATTACATTTGTCCATGTTTATTTTATAAACAAAAAGTGGAAACAGAAGGAGGCCATAGCAAAAAGTGGTAACAACAATAGTCCATGTTTATTTTTTAAACGAAAAAGAAAATACAGAAAGATGCAGTGTAGTAGCAGTACCATATTATTTATATACATTTAACACTTTTAAAGTTCATACTGATACTGCATTTTTTTCAATGATGTATTATCAGATATTTTGTTGGAAATTAAAACAACAAACAATTATCAACACACAACCACTTTAGTAGCCTTAAACACTGGAACATAATGCACAACCATATGATTTATTACACTTAACAGTGTTATCCACTTACGAGATGCCATCATTTTATTAACATTATGTTTGAAAAGGGAAAAGGAGTTTTATAATTGTGTATGTGTTGCTATATATTTACAGAAAATACCAAAAATTTTGAATGTCATGTTTTGTTACATAATGAGTACATTATGGCTATAAAATTAGAGTTGATCAATAATTTTGACTCAGGACGGATAAAGACTAAGACCAAAAGAACTAGTATTATAAGACTTTCAATGCAGGTCAACTATCACACAAGATGTATGCACCTTTTCAACTTTTTGAATAATATCTGACATTTTATTGCTTTTAGCATAATCATTCACTTAACATTTTAAAGAGCTTCGTATGAAAGCGAAAATGAAGCAATTTGGGTGAGAAGATGTTATTGGAAAAACAGCTTGTATTTGTTAAGTGGAGAATTATATTATTTTCACTTCACTACATTTAATACCTTCTTAAGTATGAACAAACACTGTGTAAAACAACAACATATTTTGTAAAGAAGGCATTTGTAGTGTTAACAGTCATATAAAGCACTAAACAAAAAGGCTGAAGGCGTGCAAATAAATAAAGAAAGATGACGACATAAAAACATCTATATAGACTACATTATCACTGTCTGTTGACATGGCAAATAATGCTTAAAATAAACATTTGACATGTTTAAGGGCTGAAAAAACAACAACAGAAGATCGGTGGCTATATTAGTTTTTTAAGGATGATGCATTGTGGTCCTATATAGAAGTATGCATACAACAAAAATACAAGCGACTTATCCATGCACAAAAAGGTAATAATACATGGAGAGGATGTTGATCATTTGATTTGAGTGCAAGAAATTGAATTATATTTAATGCATGGTCATATAAATATTTACTGTACTACTCAATAATTGATAAGGGTCACTTTTGCAAATGTTGTCTTAATTTTTTACTGATGAATGAATGTCAAAATGTAGAAGACAGCGTTTGCGGTACTTTAATCAATAATACATTAATAACACTCATAATAATGACCATTAATACATGTGTAACTATATATAATTAAATGTTTGTACGGAAAACGGCCCCATTATCGCTCCTCAAATGTTATTATCGAAAAGATTCTGATAATTGCCTCGGCGATCACTCGCACGTGAGCTTTTGACGTCACTTCACGGAAAAGTCGGCTGATCAGTGAGGTTAAAAAATTTGGAGACAGCATTATAACAGTTTGAGACTGCATTATAGCAGTTTCAAACACCTAAACGAAGCTTAACTAGAGTGCCATTGTCACAAAGATACGCCCGTCAAAGAAGCTTTTGGGGTTAAGATTCAATGACTAAAAAGAAACAATTCAAAAAGTAATAAGGTAGAGTCATGGTATTCGTGCATTTAGTTCATCTCCAAAGCCTCTCTCTAAGTGAGTTGAGGTATCAAAACTATGACATATATATTCTTAAATCTATAATCAAGATGCCCAAGTAAACAAGAAACGAAGAAATTCACCCAAAACCAGATTTTTCGAATAAAATGCATTGAAGTCAGCACAAAATAATTTTTTCGAAATTTTGACCTTGACCTTGATACCACCCACCTCGTATGCAATTCCAAGTGAGATCTATGTATAGGGTATTTTATATATAAGATATTTTAATTTTCTTCTCAAGCTATTGAGCAGAAACCTGTTTGTCTATTTTTAGTAATGGTGACCTTGACCCCATCCACCCTAAATACAATCCCAAGCGAGGTCTTGATTTCAGATATGTTTACGATATATTTACTTGTTTTGATGCAAATAAATGGCGTGCTCCGCTTAACGGTTACCATGGTTATATAATCAAATAGATTAGGCGCGTAACAAATTAATTTAATAATATTACTTATTAAACATATTCCATTTGAATCCCGATTCATTTTGATATAGGTTTTATTCAATTAAGTTTATTTAGTTGTTAACAATATAAAAAGTCTACGTTATTTTTTAACATCCCTCGTATTACCTACCAAAAAATGGAACTTTGTAAAATTATTTTAAGATAAACTTAAGATGTTTCTGGAATATGGCCCCTGATTTTAGTGCAAGAGTTCGAATTGTATTTAATGCATGGTCATAGAAAATATATACTACTTTATATTTGATAAGGGTCACTTTTCAAATGTTTTTTGTTTGTTTTACTGATGAATGATTAAAGAGAACGTATGAAGTACTTGAATAAATAATACATTAACAACACTCATAATAATGACCCATAATGTTTTAATGCAATAAAACTAAACAATAAGAGAGACTATAAAACAAGTAATCGTTATCAAATTGTAAGTTCTTCACTTTTACGAGTGGCTCGGTCTCGAGGTAAAATATTACTTGTCTATGGGCAGATATTAATGCATATTTTGTAGTTGAATAACTGACCATTCATTCGTTTGCTGTTGCAAACGAAAGCTCATATCCCAACTGCACTACTAGTGCACTGATATAGTTTGTTATTGGAGGGTGTTAATAGAGATTTATTTAGATGGGCTCATATGTATGAAGGCTCTAAGTAAAAAAATTGTCTAAAGATTCTGAATTTAATCACTGTATTTTCTGTCAAAGAAATGCATTGTTTAAAGACAACGTGTTTTATTTTGTTTGTATTTGTCATGCACAAACTCCACAGCACTGTGTTTCAATCACAAATATCATTTTGTCATTTTCATTTTAAGAAAACACAATAATCTTTATATATATGGGCCCCTGTTTCTTGTTATCCTGTGTTACACAATCCTATGATATCGTTCTCTGGTATTTGCGCATTCTATCATCAAACAGTATGATAGTGCTCCCTTATCTTATACAAGCCATCTCAAAATCGCCATGGTATGTTAACAAATCAAGCACTCATAGTAAAGGTTTTGAACTCATTCGCATTGTGGAATGATACTACAATGATCTGGTATTACAAAACATGGGGCAATGCTGGTAAACAGGGGAAATGGCACATGTCCGCTTAGGTGGTTTTGCTTAAACGAATACTGCAATGAAGAATCTTGAGCATGTTTATGTTTTTGAGTTTCATAACATAATGTATCTCGATCATTATTTTCACTCAGGGGATACGACTATAAATTTAACCACATACTGGCGACTCTACACCCCCATATTTAAGTATTCCAATAAAGTAGTGTATTATGGATTGTAAATGTATTAAGCGCACTTATACAAGTATCGTTTCCACATAACATATTATCACGCAAATGATAATTATCGTTTCATTATAAAGGTAAAAACATTGAATGCCTACGTTTTCCATCGCTGCCAGTAGACATTCCTGATTTACAGACGCAGTATACCTTGCCGCACTCGGAGTTGGGGTCAGCGGTTGAGCAGCTGGTAGAGCCACGTTGCACGCTGAAAACAGAATTGTCACTCGATATGCGATGTGAAATATGTGCAATTACGAATACCTTTGGTTGTTTTATCTTTATTTGGTCTGCACAAGCCATAGACATGTAATATCATTTTACATGTTGTTCATGATTTTGTGAAGATACGAACTGAGCTTATATATTTGTGACTTTGTCGAATAATTTTAATTACAGATCCCAAAAATGTGGTCCTGTTTTCTAGCTGTATTTATTTTTCTATGTTTATTATTTATAATGACACTTAAACTATTTAATTCTGTCTCGAATAACTGTAACAATGAGGACTTTATGCCCATATCTTTGGTATTGCAGGTATTGCAACGTCAAAGTATATCGCCCCACAGGCGCACACAGTTGTTGCAGCAGTGTCGTAGCAGTCGCCAGAGGAAAGGTTGGCACATTCCGCACCACTCGAAGTGCAGATGACAGCAACGTCTGCAGCTAGAAAAAAAATTAACACATAGAAAACTACACAACTATCTTATATTTATACAAGCATAATTGATACATACAATGTTTCCAATGAATAAGATATCATATTATATTAACGTTTAATACATAGACTTTTGTATAATTTGTCTGTGCGAGAATAAAATATGTGCTTCTGTTGCAATCACACTCTGCAGTACGTGTATTTGTCAGGGTTCGATATATTATGAAGATACTAGCCTTGTTGACAGGTGGCTTGTGTTACGGTTGCGAAGACTCCGTAGTTAATAGTACCGGAACATTGTTAGTTCTATCGCTTGAACAGGCTGCGTGCATCAAACGTCTTTGTTAGCAACTTGATTGGTAAATTAACTACATGCGTATCCAACAGAGTCCACAACTCACATGTATTGTGTTTGTGGGTTCTTATATATGATACACGTTGCAATTGTGGCTATGTTTATAATTTGACTGCTATGGCGACTTTTCGTTTTGCTTATGGACCCAGTGTGGGTCCTACATTGGCTTACCATATCGGGATAATATGCTTCGATACGGGTCTTGTATGGGCAACACATATAGGACCAAGTGCGATTTTAAAACTACTTTTTGTGGGTCCCATTAGGGTTTGCTTGTTTGGGACCCATATGGGCTTTCTTGCTGGATCCATATTTATGGGCTGGCATGTTGAGGACTCATATGGTCTTTCTTACTGGACCAATTTTGGCTTATTTGTTGCGGACCTATATTGATTTTCTTGCCGGGACCCCTTCTGGGCTTTGGGGGGGGGGGGGGAAACTATATTAGACTTTCTTGGTGGACCTCATATTGGCTTTCTTGCATGGAACCCGATTGGGTCTGATGTGGGCAAGACAACGCTTGCAACCGTGTTCTAGCTTGCTTATATATATATAATTTGCCCAGGTATAGCCCATATTGAGCCCGTATGAGCTTTCTTCTGGAGAGTCACTTTGTTAAAAGAAAGCCCCTTATTTTCTAACTGTTCATGCAGAACCGTTTGTCATGTCATTACATACAATCGTCTTCATTTACTGTTCCTATTTAGAGGGACAATTATCAGAATCATATGAAAACATTAACTGAACAAAGTAGTTTCAAACGACAATCGATGTATTGTAGCATACCATCAGACAAAAATAGAAGTATTCGTTGATTTGTGCAATTCATACTCTTCCAGTATACGGAATAAATTAATTCTGCCAATTGCAAATCATAGGTACCGTTATAATTATAGATGATATGTGGGCCATAAAATATTTATAAACAAAAACGAGTATCAATGTAACAATAATGTTACACTGGTTTCCGATTTAATTTAGTAAATGAAACTTACCGTCATCGATGCCGGGCTCAAAATTGCGAAACAACGTCATCATTTTGATGTCGTGAAGTTATGAGTTCCCGTAAACATTTTCAGTTAAACCCATTCAAAACGTAAAAACAAACTGTCTAAAAATAGCATAAACGCTGCGCCACTCGTGAAAATACGATATTCTATTAACACTCGTGAAATTAAAATCGATCTTACACCGAAAACAAATCAACAAATATCCCCTATTTACTGGGCTTTGAAATATGAAGTTGAGAGAATGCTATCGTATCGGTCAATGCCATTTTTGTCCAAACCATAGCATATTTCTCAGTCAATAATTTTATGTTTAACTTCAAACTTTTAGCCAAATAGCAGAATATGTTTTTGTTAATTTTGAATCGAATGCATTTTCTTTTTAACCATTAATTAAGACTGTTATTTAAATATGTTATGAAATTCATTTGGTATGTTATCCTCGGTAACCCAGTGCTCATTTATAAGGTATCTACTACATATAGCATAGATTTTAGAGTGTAACGGCATTCTACGATGTGAAAACAGCTACACCATTATGAACTTGTGGGCTTTGAGTCAGTTGGGTAAATGTATTAATATTTATGCACATTGTTTAAGGATATATTTCTCAGCATTATGTATTTATAATAGTGATTATTTCTCTAATTGTGTTTCTATTATTGCACATTCGGTTGACATTTGGAAAATATTTTCCGTACGAATCAGTATAGCCTTTCAATATTTATTTTAATTATACTTCTGCTGTATGAACTCCATATTGTCTAATCGTTGCTTGAAACAAAAGCTTTTCGCTCCTGTCACGTATTTTTTATGATTGTGTTCGTGTGATAAATATGTTTCCAAGTAATCAAATTTCATAGATGATCCAATCTTATTTATACTTGTTAAGAATTTAAAATGCTGTATTTCAATTTTCGTTATATCACGTCACGAATGCAAACTCATTCTGTGGCCATTGATAACATACGGAGTTATCAATCAATTTTAGGCAAAACGACACCCATTAATAGTGTTTTTACAGTAATGTCGATGATATAAATTAGAAACTGATAATTCAATAATATGACTCAAACAATAGAATCACATGAAAAATTAAATCCAGCCATGCCATATGAATACCTTCTTGTTGGACAATGGGATCCTTTATCTTGATGGCATCATTTTTTCTTAAATTAACAATCAGGCGAGAATATAAAAATAGGTATTACGAAATGGTCAGGCGCGATTGCAGATCCCAAGCGGAACCACAAAGACTGTGCGGGACTTCAACAAAAGGCGATACTACAGAAACCCTGCGAGACAACAAAAAAAAACAGACGAGACCATAAAAACCAGGCGAAACTAAAACACACAAACGGCACTACAAAAATAAGCCGTGACTACAATGTGATCAGACGTCAGATGCGAGATAACACACATATATATATATATAAACATGTAATCATAATTCTGCACTAACTGTAATATATATTTATAATCCCATGTAACGTGTTTGTACTTTTCATTATATATATATATTGATAACGCCGGCCAATATTGCATCATAATTAATTTTGATGAAGATTTTTAAAAAATGCTTTGTCTTTAAAACTGATTTTACTGTGTTTGATCAAGAATTTATTGTTTTTAAGTTTGTTTAAACAATATATAGAAAATAATCAAATACCATTATTGTTATAGTAGACTGTTTAATTTGTGATTACAACTGGACTGGCACAATTAATTATGTAACTTACATGTTATTATATTGCTGTGTGATTTTTGTGTGCATGCATTTTACAACTAATTTGTCTTAACTTATGATGTCCATCCTTAAAATACACTTGGGAAAGTGGAATATGTAAGATGGTAACATATGTAGATTAATGTTTATATTAGTGAGCACAAACAGTTTTCATGAATAGACGAAATAACGACACAAAAATTATCATTGGACTCGACATTCTCGAAAATGGCCGATATCCCTTTTAGGAGTAATTCACTTATATTAAAGATTTTATTTTACAATTGATTAAAAAGAACGGTGAGTAAATCAAATATAATTTATAATGTACAATGATATAAACTTAAAACCAACACGCGATATCCAAGTGCAATAATTGCGTAAAATTGCAGATTCATTACATATGATTGCCACTTGTAGAAATGTCAATAAATTACAGCCTTGACATATTATAACTATAGGAGTTGTTCCCCTTCGTCAGCCTAACAAGAAACAAAAACCGAGTACTGACATTAACAGAATGTGTTTTTTAATTTGTCATCTGACAATGTTACTGGTTCAAAACTTGCAAACACATACGGGCAAATCATTTTACAGGAAGAAATACTATAAAAAACGATTCAAACAAGGAGAGAAATCACAAATGAGCAGCATCTTACCTACAAAATTCAGATGCTCGTAACAATCGTCGTTATGTACGTAACATAAATTCAGAAAGACCTTACGAAAAATTACGGCTGCATGAAAATACAACAAAGCAATGCAAAACCTGTTAAACTGCCCACAGTACTTTTAATGGTTTCAATATGATGGAAATACAAAAATTCACGTTGATAGCTTAAGTGTGCTAGAAGGCATGGCGTAATTGTAAGGTTTGAATGTTTCTGGTAAGTATTGGTACAAATAGACAGGCTTATGTCTGACGGAAGGATGGAGGAAAATAGTCGACAAATGGCCTTGGAACGCACAGTATTTCACTGCCAATCTGTAACATACTTATTATATTTTGGGGATGCGTATCTTAGTTTTTTGGATTATATCTAGTTTCATTCGTTCCAGTAAATAAAACGTTCATTCGTCATATGTCGATATGTAAAATCGGTTTGTAACCTGATATTGCAAACTTCTTCCCTAAATCATCATAAAATATCCAAGATGATAATGTCACACCCCTTGTTTTATGTTCACTTCCATAAAGAAAAATAAGGTCTTCAAATTGCAATTGGCAGGCACATTAGCACTAAAAGAGACATAGTTACAGATTGGTAGACTGACAGTTTCGAAAATATTTGTCACAACGAAAACTAAACTACAAATAAGGGGGTGTGATATAGATTGACTTGATGGTATGTGCATCGTGATGCATGTTTGCGACTTAACGACGTCGTGGAAACATGTATACTTAAATGAGTGGAACAAGTAACGTCGGTCATCAAAAAAGATACGGCAATAAGAAACGGCTCATTCGAATACGCAACTTCATGCCATAAAATACGAACGCGGTGCGTCAACAAGCTATTTTGAGGTCTTTGTAAACCTTTACCTAATCGCATTTTATTAAAAACCAAGTTATGAAATTAAATCCTGCTCAAAATTTCATTGTGTTTCCCAAGTTGAATGAAAAGACAAAGCATGCTTATGAGTATACACAGTGCGGTTTGAAAGCTTTAGTTGATATGTTTATTTTTAAGCCCGGCAGAAGTCAGATACTAACATTCCCACAAAAAGCTCATCTGCATTGCAAATGAAAATTAATGATTCAGTTCACCTACTTCAGTAGAATTTCCGGTACACAGTTATCATCTAACTTTTAAGTCAATAGTCTCGCCTGACTGTCGTCTCGCCTTTATTATAATTTCATTACCAGCCTACAGCCCACTAGTATTCTCCATAAGTGTTAGCTTATCTCGTATAACACACGACTAACGAAGTCATTTTACGGTATGTAGTGCAATTCACATCAGCTAATTCCACAATATCAGATAAGAACACTCATTATTCCGATATTTCAGATGAGTACGATAAATCTACTTTGATGTGAATATTCATTGAAATGGTATTGTTTTTATTTAAAATCTTGGAACCAAATCTTGTTATTAACTTACTTAATCATGTCCATTGTTTTGAGAAACGACCAACGCACAGCCCATTAATGTGAAATCAATACTTATAATATCTTTTTTTACGGTACAGCGATATCTACGTACAAAATAAGGAAGCCGTATTTCCTCTTAAAACGCACACACAACCACCTCAGAGTGAACTTAAATGTTCACAAATGCAACTTTTAAGAACCGATTGCTGTTGTAAGACGGCACACATGTCTTACACACAATCTTCATCAACTTACTTTCAAGCAAAAATCTATCTACGGCAATTCGTTGTTTTAAAGTCTAACAGCTCTGTACAATAGGCCTTCTTTCTGTGTTAGGCATTTACGCATCTTGTTTCTACAGGTACAGTCAGCGCTGCGACTATGAGCTTCTTGCCTGTCTTAGAAAACAGAACATTGTCTTGTCTCTTTCCAAGGTCAATCTCCATGTTCCAGCCTCTTGTGCCGTCCAGAATAGATAATTGTTGCGGATTCTGTTTCATAATAGTATCAGCTGTCTTGACAATGAGCTCACCGTGAAAGTGACTTACTCGTTCCTTGTTTCTTTTTTCGTCTCTTTTTCCAGCCAGCCAGCCAACTCTCTAAGGACTGAATCATGCCTCCACCTGTATTTTTATTGGGCCTGAGCTGTGGAGCAGGATGACAGAACACGCTCAATAGGGCCTGGTTTGTAACAAAGGCTGCGTTTGGAATCAGCTATACGTCCCCAGCATAGGTTTTCATGGGGTGGAAGATCATTGTAGACCTAAGGAGAAAAAAAACAGTGACACGTATTATCTTGAAGTTGCGGTTAAAGTTAAAAATCATATTAAAAATATTTATGGTATATTTTAATAGAAACCGGATACATGTCAGGTGTGTGCTTTGTGTAAAAATAATAAAAGACACATAAAATATGTCGACTTTAATGATATAAGGATAGTTTCGCACAAGACCATAATGCTGATTCAATCCGTTTGTTCCATTGAATGTATTGAAATAAATTAAATAATAGAATGAGGTATAGTTTCGATGCAATCGATGATGTACCAGTTGTAAGTTATGCCTTATTATGAAAATCACATGCCTGGTAACAAAAGAGTTGATAAAACTCGTTATCTGAACCATTGATACAATCCGTTATCTGAACCCTACCAAAATAAAATACAAAAGACTTGCCAATACTCTAGACTCTTTGGAGCATCTCAATATTTCCTGAACAATAAAACGCAGTATGTTATAAAGACATAATTATTATAATCATCAAAAGACCAATCTTCGTTCCTACCAACTTTGAACAATAATGATTCAGATAAGTAATTTAGATCGCAATGCTGAGATAAAACCTTTCAAAACATCATCGTGCTTTAAGTGTTAATGGGTTTGTACTCCGAGCATGTTTTAAACAGTATGTATTCAACAAACATTAAATATCGCCAATGCATTTAATTACTATATAAACCTAATTTCAACTGCTGTTTATTGGTGTGTTTTTAAAGAAATTATTAATAATAATCATTTGTTTCCCAGTTTGGAAAATCTGTAAGATACATATTAAGGGTTTAAAACAAGACGAACAAAGTTACAAACGTTTAACCTAAGTACTATTTAATTAAAATTACAACGCTAGAAGGTAAATGCTTCTTTTCCGTTTACTGCATTGTGGTTAAAGCAGCATTCCAGAAATCTGTTAATAAAATACAACTTTGCAGAGATCGATTCTAATTGACATCTTACTGATCACAACACAATACAAACACATTAAAATCGGTAAATAATAACGTTTTGGTAACATTATCGCAAAGTTATCTGTATGCGACAGCTGGTGATGCCTATGGAGTAAATCAGTACATTAGTGTATATTCCGTTCGTATAAAGCGTTTAACATAGACATTATAAAACGCCTTTCGTACATAAAAAACAGTTTTCAGTGTAATGAAAGTCATTAATATTATAAGAATTTTAATGCAGGGCCAAGTGTTATGTTCGATGCGCCTTTGAACCGGTTTCATTTTCTAATGCTTTCCATGGACCTTTCTAATGTTTAGCCACTCTTTTATTTCGTCGTTTTCGTGATTTCCGCGTTGCTCGTGTGTTCATCGGGAGCAATGTTTGCATTTTGCCAAAAATTAAAGGACCTTTGAATGATATTTTGATGTTATTGTTGTGAAGGCTAATTCTGATCCAATAACAATGTTAAATCCAGGGGACGGAGGGCAGTTTCCCTAAATGCTTTCCACATTGGTAGAAAAAGAAAATGATGACAGTGTACAGCCTATCCTTTAAGTAATATATAATAACTTCTGTGCATTTCATTCGGGGTTATAAGATTAATAAAACCACAGAAAAACTAGCAGAAGAGAAACCATCATTATCTTCCAGGATAGGTTAAGGGTTCATGTCTGAAATGAATTAAACTGCATATGCAATATTTATTGAACGTTTTTTTAATCTTTAATAACTCATATCAACCTATGTAGCATGACATCGACGATAAGTTGACGTGCTCTTTTTATGCATTTTTTAAATAGTATACTAAGCTTAAAATGATACTAGTTTTGCATTCGGGACCACTTTGAATGTTCTTTTTTGTAAGTAGTAAGTCTGCCGATGGACGGCCTAGGAGCCATTTTGCCCCGTTGCCTTAGTGTTTCTGGATTTATATTATTTCTTTGTTTATCTATTTCATTTTGTCCAGTTTTTATTACTTTAATTTGTGTAAAATGTGAAGAAGAAGTCCATTAAATATCATTCAGTTTATGAATAACCGTAAGGTCATCAAAACAGTGAAAAACCCAGTTTTACAGCGTTAACGAACCGATTCAGAATCAGATGTCATATTTGTTAAAGACGTTACTTCCATGAATGAGGTTAATTTGTAAGGATAACACCTAATACGATACGGGTGCGATAAAGCATTTTATTGTTCTGTAATGTACTCATAAAGAGCCAATGTTGTAAATGCACATGTGTTATAGATACAGGACGTGTGCTTTGTATAATGTCGTTTAAACGATCTGAATACTTTGTTCTCATGTTTCTCTACTTCTGACGTAGAATGAGACTTTTTTGGTAGTTTAAACCTATTTATTTTAGCTCGATTGATTCGAAATCTCTAAGGCTTATATAGAAACGAAAACCAGTACTTTTTCTCTTTTGGGGAGATCTTGAGAACGCTCCCAGAGTGGGGATCGAACCCGGGCCCTCCCGATCGCTAGGCGGACACCATATCCACTACGCCACCGCGAATTTTTTTTGTTATCTTTTATATTGTTATCAATACTACAAAATGTGTATTTGCGTAGCCATTAACGGCGAAACATAACGCATGATTCCAATAAATAATTTATTATTAGTTACCTCTGCATGTTTTTCTTGGCGCTGACTGTCTGTTTGTTGCCAATTTTACCTAAAAGAAATATGTTAGGGAATGGAACCAACTTCCAAAGGCCATCACTAACATTTGTGAACTTCAAGACTGTGCATCCGCGCTGCATGATCTGATCAGCGGCGGACCATATGTCTCCCAGGAGTTCAGTGATCAGCACTATGTAAATAGTTTTAACCTGATTACCATTTGAAATCTGAAAGAAGATGGCTGTCACCTCGTTATCAAATCAGGTCAAACATACAGTGATCACCGTCTGTATTCAAATGATTCTTTATTATTGGGTGATAAGGTAAAGCCACATTATGCAGTATAACGCATAACTGCACAATACCAATAATGAGCTATCTTAGCGTTATTCTGCGCTCTCCAGGTGCTTTCTAGTATTTTCCCACAAATAGTACAACTTTAAGAATGATCAATGAAAAACCGTCCTGTTAACACCAAGTCAATAATAATGTGAACCTGATCAAAAGGATGGTGCGTTATTACGCAACTATATCGAGGTAGACTGTTTCAAATGTATCATTGTTATACATAAAACATACCCTAATAAGTTGGGCTAGCGCGGTCAAAATACTTATAGTAGGTCTGTACCATAAAGACTTAAAGCAGCTCTTTACCATACAATTGTTGTTTCAATTGTATTATGATATAACTTATAGCTCAGTAATCCGTTTAATTGTCAACCCATTTTATTATTCTTCCTGATATGCAGGACGATGATATGTGATTTAAACCTGATTGTACATTAAGTATGTTGATTGGATTTTCAAAGAAGTGAGATATTTGACAGGCCTTATCGTTGTGCTACCTTCTAATGCATTTGTTCCTTTAACTTTGCTATGGACCGTTCACCACAATATAAATACAGCTCGAAAAGGGATTTTAAAAGGTTTCAAAATAGTTGTTATCTTGTTTGTTATGGGAATGACTATGATCATCAGGGCAACTGAAATGGGGCCTAAGGTCTAAATATAAACACGGAATCCATCAGGTGTCAAAAGGAGATTTGTGGACGACTTGGCAGTCCCAACAAAACCCTACATCCAGGCTAAATGGATCCTCAATATCCTTGGTTAAGCTGTTCGATGGGCAGCAATGCAGTTGAAGCCAGCAATGTTCGTAGTGGTAAGACTGGCAAAAGTCACAGACAAGTTGTACATGCAGGATAATGACATTCAAACCTTAGCGAACACCCCAGTCATGTGCTTCGGGAAATGGTATGATTTTTAACCCACATACATAGTTAGCCAAGTCATCCACAATAAGTGGAAGAAGGGAATAGTTGAATAAATACGCTGAACTACCAGGGATAATGGAATTATTAATACCAACATGTCCTCCTGCCTTCAGTTCATATGGTCATTTCTGGTCAAAGAGATTCCGATCAGTTCTAAAGAAGCTGGAGCAGACGACTACCACCAGCTTTCACCAGCATTGGCAAATACGGGACGGTCAACAAAGCTCCAGATAAAAGTAAGTTCTTTGTTTGAACGCTATATGTTGGCCACGTCGCTTAAAATCAATTGAAATTTAAGATGTTTATTTTACTGCTGATGCCACTACATTTAGCTTTTGCATCAATGTGTACGATTTTCTATTTGTGCGCCCACAGTGCAATTGTTGAGAGCTGAAATCGATTTACAGTTGCCTTAAACAATAATGTAATATGACCCATTGAATAATTATCTCAGATTTAAATAATACGAGAAAGATTGTTATGAAACGCCATTGATGATAATTCATGGTTTCAATGCATACTACAATTTCGTACTGCAACTTTAGAACATAATGTGTAATCTAGCAACATGCTGTCACAAGGGATTAAGAGGGTGTTAGACCTGTGAGCCAATATTGACCATGTAAACCCCTTAACATCTTGAGACCGATGTAACATTTGATGACCTATTGGTGTAGACTTTCAGCTAGAGCTGATAGATCTAGCTTAGTGATTTACTGATCAGGTAAGGATTTGCCTACAAGTTAACTAAATTGAAGGTTCTCTCATTTGAATGTGCTTTTGTAAAACAGTTTATATATCCTATTATTCTACAGGACCATTCCACGGCATGGTATCTGTCTGAGTATGAACATGTTAACATTCCACATGATATCATCTGTCCTTGCTGGGAACAGGACATAAAAGATACCAAAATCGCCAATATCTGCAAACAAAAAGTCCGTGTGGTCAAATGCAGACACTAATGATCCAGCATTACCATAAGACTTATTGTGGCTATAGCGCTGATGTAAACGAAACATATTATTGTCGTACTGCGTCAGCTGCAAGAGAACTGCCAGGAACAGCATTGTATCTATTGTTGCAGATGTCTTTATGTGTTGCCTATAAAGACAGACAATAGCATTCGACTAGTAAGTGGTAGTGGGTCCTGTGGCATATTTAGGCTTGACCAATCACGATTTCGCATTCCTTCACCTCGTTTCCGGATAAAATGCACAACACTGTCAATCAACTTCGGAGATCTTTGTAGACAGAACCCTGTTTATAAGGGTGTGTCCTTGCGCCTAGTTCTTTATGCATTCATACGTCTGCAAAATGTATTCAATGACGGCGGGGAGGGCATGTACAATAACACTAGGTCTGGCGGCAGCTTGGTGAAGATCCCCAAACTGATACTTTATGGAGCCCTTGCACTGACTTACAGAGGCCTGCAGCAGCTTGTCAGTCAGTTAGCAAATGCCTGCAATGAATTTGGACTGAAAATCAGTCTAAATATGATCAATATCAATGGCTTAAATTTCAATTTCCACCTAGCATAGCCATAGGTTAAAAAATAATTGGGGAAATTGTATAAGGTATTATTTCATTAGTAAACTTTCAATTGCTCCGTTGATGCAGAGGTGAACAGAAAAAATACTTAAGCAGCTGAAATTATGGTCAGTCTGAACTATCAGTGCAACCCCAACATTACTGAGAACATTGAGCTTCATGTTTACTAGGCCTACGTAATCTGCACACTCCATTACTGCGCTGCGAGTTATGCAGGTGAATGGCTAATATAGCTTCCATTTAAGGTGCAGGTGGCGGATTTTGCTGGACAATATTTCCAACACAAGCCGTTAAACGCGCTGCAATGAAAGGCGTGTATGCCTTCCGCATTGAAAACGCCTGCGCTAGCTTGGACATGTCAGGAGAATGGGACGTTATCCCAAAGGTATGGAGAGCTGACAACGACTCAAGCATGATGCAAGAATTTCGATTCAAGAATTTCTAAAGACTTGAAGCTTCCATGATTATCGACACTGCAGAAAACGGTTTTTCGTGGTGCTTTTCTATCCGAAATGGCGTAAAGAAAGGTTGGAAGAGAACAGAGCTTTAACTTAATTAAAATGTTGGTCAGCAAACAGATGTCCACAAAGATGAACGTACCAATCAAAAAGTGTGAAGTATATCTGCATTAGTACAAACTACTACTACTACTACTACTACTACTACTATTACTACTACTACTACTACTTCTACTACAACAACGACTACTACTTCTACTACTTCTACTACTAGTACTACTACTACAGCTACTACTACTACTACTTCTACTACTACTACTACTACTACTATTACTACTATTACTACTACTACTACTACTACTACTACTACTACTACTACTACTACTACTACTACTACTACTACTACTACTACTACTACTACTACTACTACTACTTTTACTCATACTACTTCTTCTACTACAACTACTGCTGCTACTACTTCTACTAATCTTACTGCTGCTACTGCTGCTGCTACTTCTACTACTACTACTACTACTACAACTACAACTACTACTACTACTACTACTACCACTACTACTACTACTACTACTATTACTACTACTACTACCACTACTAGTACTCTTTCTACTACTACTACTACTACTACTACTACTGCTATACTACTACTACTTCTACTACTACTACTACTACTACTACTACTACTACTACTACTACTACTACTACTACTACTACTTTTACTACTACTACTAATGCTACTACTACTAGTATTATTACTGAAAAATCATCAGATCGGAATCACCTGTCAATATGCGCCCTCTTGATAGGGTGCTGGTAGTATACTTTTATTCAATTCATGCCACTAGCTCCCGACATTTGGCGCGTTAACACAAATACACTATATTTATAACCAAAGGGCAATGAGGCAGTACAATTATCAGGTCGGACCCACCTCACAAAATGCGCATTTCCGATTGGCAGGAATTCTGCATATTATTTTAATCGCACTCCAGTAAAACAGCGCGGAAACCAAAATTCAGGACAAAATATGGACAAACCTTGGACTAAATTTGCGAGGAATTGCATGCGACAGTTGAATAAGAATTCGGACGGATGCACGGAAGGACAAAACATATATGTATACACCACTTCACAGGCTGTGACTAATGTAGAGTTTGAAGTCCTTTTTTCAAAGAATTGGGCTGATTAGAATAATAATAATTATTAAATAAATATGGGTATTTACATACTGTTTCACGTGTATATTGATACATTGCAATATATAATTTATTTTATTATTCACACTGTTCAAGCACGCGAGCCTATACCTGTAAACTCAAATACGAACTTGTACTTTCCAAGATGTATCAAAGATACTAAGCAAAGCTTTTTAATGAGTAGGGTATTGACGGTTTAAGACCAATAGTTGGTATGTTTATTACACAACGCAAAAAAGACATTTACTAACAGACACATACACACAGGTTCATCTACATTGCTAATGGCACTCCCCACGTTTATATAAATTCATTTTCCCAACTTAAGCAGCATTTTTGACACACATGTATAATTTATTTATTAGTATATAGTCTCACCTGACTGTTTGTCGTCTCGCCTGTTTAATCAGTCTGATTTATGTTTTACCAGTTCGAGTTTGGCCTTTGCTATAAGACTATAGTTTATCTCTTTATGGCCAAACATAAGACTATCAAAGTCATTTTTTGAAACCTGGTTATTAACAATGGTATGTGGCATTGCAATTCCCACCTGGTTATTCCATATTTAAAGATAAACAAACATCTATTATTTAAATGTAAACGTTGAGGTAAAAAAAAAAAAAAAAAAAAAAAAAAATTACGTTGAGGTGAAATATATCTACTTTGATGTAAATATTCAAAAAATTGTACTGTTTTGTTAACAAAAACCAAGAACAAATTCAAGTTCTCAACTTACGTGATCATTTTAGTTGCTTTAAGAAGCGACCAACGCAGTGCCCATTGATGTAAATCTATACTAATTATAATTCTATTTGTTTGACGACACGGGGTTATCTACGTTCTTCATATGGACGCCAGATTGGCTATGGTATTGTGTATACATTTCAGGAATGAATGTGGTGTGAGATAAAATCACCATTATTGAATTAACCATTGTAAATGACGCAAAAATGGTTTATCCCAAGATGGACAATTTTGATTAAATCATTTTGTTTTATAGAATTTATTATAATAAAGTATACAAAGATGTTTTATTTTCATGCATTCAATGCTATATTGTTTGTGTGTTATGACTGATTTGAAAATTGCATGTCATGCAACTAAATCTTTGGTTCAATTTGTAATCTGAACCACAACAAGTAAAAGACGGGTGAGAACTCTGTTTAAGCAGTTTAAGATTTTCACGTTTATAAAGAAGCATTAAAAACTAAGATTTAATTAGTAATCTTCAAAAGATCGTGTTTCGTCCCCATCAATTAGGAACTATACCAATATAGATACATGTTAATAAATAAAACACTGAGATAAATGATCTTTAAACAGTATAATGCTATGGATTTTGAAGTGCTTTGCACTCAGACCATGGTTTAAGCATGAGGTTTTGAGCATGAAATAAATAATTACCAAATGTATAACCTAGCTTAAATCGTTGTTTTTCTTTTTGTAGAAACTAGAAATAATAATTATCTTTGAATAGTTTTTAAAGATTCAAAGAACTAACGGGCATATTTCCAAAATATTTCAGAGAATTTTTACTTTTGTGCAAGTTTCTTCCGATTATTTCTTTTTCTTTCAAGCAAAACGGCAGCCTGATGGCAAGGCAGTTGTCATGATATGTCCATATTGTAAACTTTGAAAATCTTCTTTACTATAACTAATGGACCAATTCAAAACATATTTAGCGGAAATTGTAGTAGCTGGGGCCATTGGCAAATTACATTTAATAATTTTGGTCTCATTACAATGTCGCTTCCAGCGGACAGTATAGTTTGCCTAATGGCTTTATACTTTGGTAGAAACGATAATTTAGTTCATGTTACATTGAAAAAAACGACGTACAGCGCACTGCATCTTGGGTTAAATATCCATGCCTGAAATGAAACGTTATATGTTTTGCATTATTCACTAAACGTATTTTAAAAACAGCCATTTCTTATATTAACCTGTCTAACGTTATTAAAATGTTTGAATGTTCTATTATGTAAGTTACATAAGAAGCGCATTTGTCCTTATTTTGGCCTTTCTGAATTTATAATTTTTTCTTTACTTTTTTCACTTGGATCAGTTTTTGTTGCTACTTACTATTATTTGTTTAAACTCTAACAAATAAGCCCCGTATTCATCAACCCATTTTTAGACTTAAGAATAAAGAATAGTCTTAGACTTAAGACAAATAACTTAAGGATTTGCAAATATACTTGGTAGCATTGTTCATTATGTCATTAACAAATCGTTCTAAATAGAGAATTCTGTAATGACAGATTGTGAATACCAAGTTAGATTCAACAATAAAGCGCTTTTAGAACAGTTTCAAGAATATTCTTTAATCTTTGTCTTAAGTTTAAGAATAGGTTGGTGAATACGGGCCTAGATCCTTTCAAGATCATTCAATATACATTTGTATGAACAACGGTAAGGTTATCCAAACAGCGATAACCCCTGTTTTACAGCGTTAATGAACCAATTCAGAATCAAATGTCAAATTAGTTGAAGAAGTTACCTCAGTGAATAGGATTAAATAGTATGGATAACACCAAATGCGATATGAGGAGCGATAAAGCATATTATCGATCTGTAAATATTCCCAATTAACCATTGAGGTGAAGACCCATGATTTGCTGATATAGCAGGATGTGTGAATTGGTAAATTGTCTTATGTCGTGTGATCTTCTAGAAAAAATTCGCTGTTGTGAAAATACTATTGAAAGCTAAATGATATGTATACTGTTTTTCATGTACCTCTACTTCTTATGCAGCTAGATGCAGATTGTGTATACTTTTATATTTGTATCAATACTACGAAATGTTTTAGTTCGAAGCCACTAACGGCGAAACATAACACATGGTAATTAATCATACAGTATACGTAGCCTCCGCATGTTTTTGTCGGCGTTGACTATATGTCTTGCCAATTTTACTTAAAGATATAAATTCTTGTCATCAATTATTATGGGGAAAAAAAGACTTGGGCCAATAAACATATGATCACCGTGTGTATTGAAATGATTCGTTGTTATTGAGAGATAAGGCCAATTGCATAATTACGCAGTATTACGCGTAAGTTGCACAACACCTAAAATTAGCTACCTGCGGTGTTCTGTTCATTCCATGTGCTTTCCAGTTAGAGTATGACTTTGACTGATCATCAATAAGTCATATCTCAACGTTGAGTTATAAAATAGGACATAATTGAACGTCTATTTCCGAAAATGTTACACTTTTAAGAAGGAACAAGGAAAGGCCGTCTTGTTATCACTAAAACCAACTTAGACATGAGCTATGTGAAACTGATCAAAATACTATTGGGGGTTGCATTATTTAGCAAAAAGAAAACTTATTCGAGGGAAACTGTTTCACATGTTTATTGAAACATTATAAAATATCACCCTTATAACTTATAAGTAGTGCTAGCGCGGTCAAAGATCTATGAAAGGTCTTTATCATAAAAATGTTGTTTTACTGTTATTTTGATATAACGCATAGAGTGGAGTGGAGCCAAGTCTTAAGATCCGGACAAGTGTCGACCTAGGGTAGAAACTGTAGTTTAAAGAGGAAGTTACACATACAACCCACCGACCCGACATAGTGTTATGGTCAAGAGCAAGGGATTGATACTGATAGAATTGACAGTGTCATGGGAGGAGGGGCTGGATGAAAAATAAATATATAACTAGAAAATGAGACGTATCGAGAGCTTTCCGATACATACAGGTACCAAGGTTGGAAGACATGGGTCTACCCAATAGAAGTTGGGTGCTGGGGTTTATCAAAGTCACAGGAAAAATGGAAAGAGCTATCGACATCAAAGGTAGAGCTCGAAAGTGAACATTCTATGCACTAGGGAGTCCAACAGAGAGAGCGTACAGTTGGCTCTGGCTCTGGCCAACATAGATGTGGTAGTCGCTACAAAAACCTAATGTCATTGTGAATTCAACAGATGTAAATGCTAATGTGTCTTCTTTAAATGCATCCATTGGTAAGTGAAATTGCTAGAAGATAAAATATTATAGGTCTAGACACGCGTGTGAAAACAAGACGGCCCAGATCTTTGGGTGTGGTCCTACCTACCATCAAAACATGACCATAAATAACACGTACATTCAGGCGTGCAAAGCATTTTGGTATTTATTGGAGTAATTACTATATACAATACACACATTTACAACGCGCTAGACGAAGAAATAATCAATAAGCAATGCCTGTTTAATGTTAATAAATAAACGTACACAAACTTACGCGTTCAACATTAAACCATATTTAGTAATGATGCACCCGCTGAGATATTTAAATCGCATGTTAATATTAGGTCGCCATGCATTATATTTATGATGCGTTTGCGAACCTATCATCGGAAACTCAATTTCAGGCAACGAAACTACTCTCTTTTTTAAAGGTCCGTTTTAGAAACCAACATAATAGGTTTTTATTGAATGTGATTTCAGGACGAGTGGTTTGGAGTTAACACATATTTATGTAATAAAATGGGAGATCAAGCGTTTTATTGACTTTTTTTAAAGACCAAAACATTTAGCTTAATTGTATGATGTATTTTGCAAAGTGCATAAAATTAAATATTCTAATGGAAAGTTAATGTGATGATTAAATATATAAGCTCGGCTAAGTATTTGTTGTCTCGCCTGTTTTTTTTCTGTCGTTTTTTTTTTATTCAAAACGCAAAATGTATGTTTTTGTTAGTCACATGAATAGTTAAATCACAGGTTTTTAAATATTTTATTTAAACGCTTTAGGCATTGATTATTAACAATGTTTTTTTTTAGATTATTCCATATCATTCCCGAGGAACAAACAGCTATTATTCCACTGACGTAACGAGTCTACTAAAGCGCCTCTTTAACAAGCCAGGGAGTCTAGCTAATCAACTTATCTGATCATCTACTTGTTTTGCAAAACGACCAACGCATCGCCCAGGAATGTATATATTATAAAAAATGTAGGCCTATTTTATAATTTAAGAAGTCGATGTTATCTACATACTGCCACTTTGTCAAAGTTCGTATTATCATCGACTTATTGCCAAAGTCGATAATTGTCGTAGTTAATGATACAACAGTATTTTTCTCACAATTTGCAAAGTCCTGAGTTCACGATTTGGTTCCATTGAATGTTAGTGATATATCGGTATAATACCCTGTAATCAAAGATGTATTTGTGTACATTACGCCTCATTTTATAGTGACATGCCACGCCAAGCTTTGTCAATAATGTATGAACCATGCCTGTTAGAAATCTTTCATGTAACGACGTTTTCGCGCCTTTGCGCAGAATACGAACAGCGGACGGGGGAATCAAGAACCGTCCCATCACCAAGATGTATCCCTCGAGGTCGGAGAAGAAACCGTGTCGTACATTGACGTATTAACGTTGTTGTGAACAAGAGACTGTTTTTGTGATAAACAGTGATTGGACTCAAATCAGAGACTTTCTTAACAAATGATTCAACTGAAAGTAATGTACTGTGATACATATACATGGACTGAGAACTTTCAATTTCATAATGATTTAAATATGTTCATAACTACATACATTGTCTTTAAATAATTCAAGTTTTCAATGCATGCTTTTTTGTGCATATATATGTTTATACGCATTTTGCCGCCCAGAGTATGTTAGATATCTTTCGTGTAACGACATTTTGTGGTGATTTGACTTTGTGTTTGTAGTTAGAAGCGGGCCAAAAAGAAGAAATCCGAGTTTTGACTGCACTGCGGTAGATCCGTTACCCCTAACGCGATTGTGTACTATTTTCCAATTCGCGTCTGCACCAATCAGCATGGCAATGTCAAACGTCTCATCTGCAGTGACTGGGTGGGCTAATTTCAAAAAGCGAAGGTACGTTAGGGAAACTATATTACGCTGTATGTTTGGAAGCTGGACAGCTATGGTTGGCGTAATGAGGACGTCAATCGGGATCCGCTCCTTTCGGTTGATGATCACGTGCGCTGTAGCGGTTTTCAGGATTTTCACACTTTGCGATGAATTACCAAACACTGCTTAATAAATAGTATATGTACCTGTCTCTTGAACATTTAATTCATTCGCAAGTTTCTCTGAGATAAAAGATCTTTGCGCACCTTCATCGAACTAAATATTTGCTTCAACTGTAAAGTTGTTAGAACTAACTTTGCCGACGGCGGTCTTCAGAAGCACATTAGGTCTTGCCTAGGATGAAGAATGCAGAATCGTGTGTCCCGCAACGCTGCCTTGGTCTGGAGATTCATCTGGGTTCAGCGGAGAACTCTTAGTATTGTGCTTTCAGATGACCGTATGATGTTTTCGCTTACAGTTGCGACATCTGTTGTGGGACTTGAACAGCGCAACTTGATGGGAATCTGACAGACAGTTAAAGCACAATTTCTTCTGTTTTACAACTTGAACTCTGGCCTCGATGGTCTTGAAATTGCTACAGTCTGATGCTAAGTATTCGCCATCGCAAAAATGACAGGTCGACTTCCGACGCTTGGTTTCCTGCTTTGGTCTCGACTTGGCGAACTTCTGCCCTGGATTCTTACTTCCGGTGTGGAAAGACGCTGTCGGCATTTGTGGGCCGTACATTGGAAGATCACGCGCGTCGCCTTCACGCATGATGGTAATCTCTTTCTCGATCGCATATCTAAGGTCGGGTAGTTTCCAACGGCTGTCTCCATGATCACGTGCCATACTTTGACGTACTGCGGCCGGCAATTTTCCCTTATAAGAGAAACCAGAAGATTCCCTTACGTCTCTTGGCACTCGCCTAGCGATTCCAGTCCTCTTGTGTTCGTTTCAAGTTGGTCGTGAAACGTTTGCAAACTGTCAGAGGTGTTCTTCGGTGGCTGTAGTTGGATCAGTTCTTGCATTAGTGCGTCGACTGTCTTGTCTGACTTCACGATTTTGTTCCATTGAATGTTCGTGATATATCGGTATTATAACCCTGCGATCAATGATGTATTTGTGTACGTAACGACTTATTTTATAATGGCATGCCACGCCAAGCTTTGTCAATAATGTATGAAACATAACGACTTATTTTATAATGGCATGCCACGCCAAGCTTTGTCAATAATGTATGAAACATACCATATCTTAATTAAAAAAAGAAACCGACATCCTTGACGCCTGTGAGCATTTTTTGGTATATTTTTCACAACAATATCGAAGCAAATGATAAATGGATAAATCATTGAACTAGTATACTTGGTTCCAATATTTAAGATCAGTATAATAAAAGCGAAAACTATTGCTCAAGACGGAGACAAAGTATCTTTGAACATGCTTAATGGGTTTGCACCAGGACTTAATTGAAATAGTAGGTTATCGATCTTAAAAACGTCTGGTATAACCGTATATATGCTTAATATTTTTATGCCCCCGAAGAAGGGCATATTAATCTCGAAACGTCCTTCCGTCCGTACGTCCGTCCGTTGGTCCGTCTGGTCAAGGATAAAGTTTTTTAATAATGTCCAATATCTTGAATACTATAAAAGGTTTTTTCTTAAAACTTTAAATACTTCTTTACTATCAATGTCCCCACCAGGAAAAGCAACCCCCATAACTCTGTTTTGTGTTTTAAAAGATTTATGTCCCTTTTCTAACTATGAAATTGTGGTTCAGTTTTATCATAAACTCCAATATCTTGAATACTATCCCAGATATTTACTTGAAACTTAAAATACATAAATGTCTCCACCTGGAAATCCAACCCCATGATTTTGTTTTGGTTTTTGACAGAGTTATATACCTGGTCTCCATTATTTGACGGGGATGAATTATACAAATATTTGTTTCGTGTAAACGGTGATTTTTGCGGAGATTGAACATACGAGATGTTTATAAATTAAACAGCGATCCGTCGAAGCTTGAATTCCATTATGTTTCATTTTGCAATGAAATGCAGTTGGTTTATTGACCTTAAAGGAAGACATATTATGTATGGTGTGACATTTTATACAATGCCCTTGGAAAGATCGGTCTTTTGTCTTGTGACATTTTAGAAAACATGTGTTTGAAGTAACACGCATTCATATGTATATTCACTTTTGTCGCGTGCGTCTACGCTAATGAAATCGGAGTTTCATTGTAAATTATATTGTATTAAGTACTACAGATTTCGTAGCCACTAAGTCGTTGGTTTGCATCCTGTAATATCAGGAAGATATGTCCTAGTCTGTTTTCTAATTAACGGCAGTTAGATGTCGCTGAGACTACAGCTGAAACCCAAGAAAATCTCTCCAATGTATGTCTTTACTGCCCATCATCTAACATATAGTTGAATGCGATACAGATCAGTTCCTTGTGGCGAGGTAGATGCGAAGGAGGAATAGGAAACTACACCCCTCAAAGACCAATGTGTAACCCGCGCATTTAACACGCGATGGTTCAAGCTGCAAGAGTTTGTCACATAGAAGATGCCCGATGACACCATTGACTGCAAGTAGTCCTTCGTTTAGCAAGAAAACGAAAAGGAAAACAGCTAATTGCCACGAAGCCCACTGAGAAAAGCAAATGGAGCCTGTATTGGCAGCACAAAGTTGTTAGCCAACATGACAGCGCTTAATGCATTCACACCGCAAATGTTGTTAACTACCAAGAGAAAAGTTCATCAGACTGCACGATACTGGCTGGACCTTTGCAGCAGTTTACAGAAAGCTGAGGTCACTAAAGATACAGGACGGAAGTACGAGTGCATACAAATGGCTATCGGTATCATACCCATTCCGTCCAAGACAGGTGACGTTATCAGAAGACCAGGAGAAGCAGCTTAAATGCTGGGTCAAACAGAACCTGGAGTTCCCGAAACGTCGACTATAATGCCCTGCATGAATTACCTAACTTGCTCACAGTGAAACGTTTGACCACATTAACAGCCCTGGAGAACCTCAGTCAAGCCACTGACTGCTTTACTTGTGATGTCGTTTCCTCAGAAGGAAATAATGGAGGGTTGGAAATATGTCCTTATAAAGCAAACGTAGCATCTTGTTGTCTCTGTTGGAAACATGCTAACATTACACAAAATCTCATACGTTTCAGCTAAAAACAAGTTTACATACCACGTTATCTCATCTGTTTTAGTGAGAACATATTAACATTCCATGTGATCTCAACTGTCTGAGTGAAAACATATTAACATTCCACAGAATCTCGTCTGTCTGAGTGAGAACATGTTTGCATTATACAGGATATCATCTGTCTCTGCTGCGAACATGTTTACTTGCCACTCTAGCTAATCTGTCGATACTGACAACATGTTTACATTCCACAGGATCTCATCTGTCTCTGCTGGTAACATGTTTTTATTCCACACGATGACATCTGTCTCTATTGACAACATGTTTACATTCTACATGATCCCATCTGTCTAAATTAGAATAGACCACAGGATCTCATCTGTCTGAGTGAGAACATGTTAACATATCAGAACATCTCATCTGTCTGAGTGAGAATATGTTTACATTCTTAGGATTTTATGCGTCTGTGAACATATTTGCATTCCACTTTATCTAATCTGTCTCTTCTGACAAACTGTTAACATTTCACTGGATCTCATCTCTGTGAGAGATAACACGTTAGCGTTCCTCAGAATAGCATCCCTCCTTGCTGAGAACATGTTAACTGTTCACAGGAACTCATCTGTAAGAGTTAGAACATATTAGCTTTCCACAGGATATCATTCCTCTATGCTGGGAACATGTTTACGTTTCACATGATCTCATCTGTCTGAGTGAGAATATGTAAGCATTCTACGGGCATTTCCCTTACTGCTGGGACATGTTTACATTCAAAAGGATCTCTTATGTCTTAGTGAGAACATCTTAACATTCCACTGGATAGCATCCCTCTATGCCGAGAACATGGTTACATTCCACAGGATTTCATCTGTCTGAGTGTTAACATGTTAACATTACACAGGATCGTATCTGTCTCTGATGGAAACGTGTTTAAATTCCACAGGATCTCATTTGTATCTGCTGGGAACATGTTATCATTCTAAAGGATTTCATCTGTCTGAGTGAGGACACATTAGCTTTCCACAGGATAGCATCCCTCTCTGTTGGGTACATTTTAAATTCCACATGATCTCATTTGTCTGAATGATTACATGTTAACATTCCAAAGGATAGCAGCACTCTCTACTGGGAACATGTTTACATTACAAATTATCTCATTTGTAAGATTGAGAACGTGTTAGCATTTCACAGGATAGCATTCCCTATTCAGAGAACATGTTTACATTCCACAGGTTCTCATCTGTCTGAGTGAGAACACGTTAACATTCTACATGATATAATCTGTCTCTGCTGTGAGCATGTTTACATTCCTTATGATCGAATCTGTCTGAGTGAAAACATGCCAGCATTAAACAGGATGTTATTTATCTAAGTCAACATGTTAATATTCCAAAGGATCTTATTTATCTAATTGAGAACATGTTAACTTTTCATATAAAAGCAACCCTCTATATTGAGAACATTTTTACATTTTACTAAATCTCATCTCTCTACTAGGAACATGTTTACATTTCTCAGGATCTCACTTGATTTGCTTGGAAATTGTAAACTTACTAAACAATATCATCTGTCTTAGTGAGAACATGTTTAATGTCTCTGCTGGAAACATGTTTACATTCCACAACATCTCATATGTCTCTGATGGGAACATGTTTACATGTACATTCCACAAGATCTCATCTGCCTGAGTGAGAACATGTTTTTACATTCCACTTGATCTCCTCTGTCTGAGTTAGAACATGTTTACATTCCACATGATCTGATCTGTCTTAGTGAGAACATGTTAATATCCTACAGGATATCATCCTTCTCTGCTGGGAACAATATAGCATTCCACATGATCTAATCTGTCTCTGCTGGGATCATTCTACAGGACATAAGAGCTGCCAAATTAGCTCAAATCTGCATGCCACGTCATGCCTGCAGACACATACGTTCCGAGTTTACCATACGACTCATTGTGGATATAGCGCCGTCATGTCGACAAAAGATATTATTATTGTCTTACTGCGTCAGATGTAAGAGCAGTCCCAGAAACAGCAAAGTCTGTTTTGTTGAATATTTATGATATATGTGATATATGATTAAGATATATGTGTTGTCTTCAAAGACAAGTGCATTCGTAGTGGGCTTTCAGGCCCCAGCAGAATATAGGCTGCCATGTCTGCGCTTTCAATGCATCGTTTCCCATGTACAACACTGTATGGCAAACAGTCTAGGCATTTGATGTTTGTGATAGCAAAACTGAAGGGAATTTAAAACCGTTTGGTATGTATGCATAGGGTGCTCAATATTAAAATCACATGTACACTCAAGTGAATAGCGATGATACATTTATACTTGTATTGTTTTATTGAATATTTCTACTGCTAAAGTTCTTAATACAATTATAATTATGATATAATTCAAAGATTGAATATTATCGCACAATCTCTTAGCAACGAATCATCTCATAATTAAAGTGTCATTAGTAAACCACAGACCGAAGTAATAACTCAAGGCTCTAATGTCATGAAATTTTTATCTATTAATTTAAAGAATGTCGCTAAAAGCTACTGCGTTCTTAAAATCAAACTCTGCGTGCAAATCAATGGACGGTCAAAGGGTGTCATTTTTCATAGTAATTAAAGATGCGATTAACCAAGGAGATAAAGACGATAAAGCATAATCAGATACTAGAGATAATGTTTGCCCCCTATTTGGATATTTGTGTCTACCTTTTGTTGCCCAGAGGATATTAAGTACATGTAATACTTTTGTTATTGATGCTCTTTTTTATTTGATTCACAAATATATTTTGCTTGCCACATTAAAATATCTGACATTCCGTTGTTATTGTTTCTAAATAAAATAGAAGTAAAATGATAAATTGTAATGTCAGATTTGCTATTGTAAATGTTTAATGTTGCACAATATTAGTAATATTAGAATCAAAACAAAGTATGGCATAATGGCCTCATTATATCGGATATTGTCTGTGTTCCTAATGGGTCAAACGACAAATTTGCACAGGCGCTATTAAAGAGGATTAGGATGACGACACAATATAAGTTGCATTCTTTATACACCGATGCTATTTCTATTGAACATATGTTTAATATTTATGTTTACATTATATGGATACTAAAACGATTTAACAAAATTATACAAATAAAGCTGCATACATATTTTTTTTCAATTTACCTATATGAACAGACTATAATTGTATTATATTAGTCACGAAAAGAAAACAATCCCTTATTAAGCACATTATATTAAATTAGAATTCTTGACGTATGCGGGTTATTAGCTTGATATATGAAACTCATGTGTATATATTTAACATGTTTTAATGTTCAGCTTAAAACTCGACTGCCTTTAACATCCAAAGAAATGATAACAACCACTTTATGTAATGACTTGCAATTGCAAAGAAGTTATTTTGCATTCGAATACCTTCAACTTGTGCTCACTTGACTATTTACGACAGCCGTCAGTTAATTTATTACATCCAATGAATGGTCTCCGTGTCATATACCTTTTTGTAATTGCACGACAGTTTCAAAATCCACTGATTGTATCCGTTGGAATAGGCGGGGCTATCTCTAGATCGTTCCCTATAAAATCGGGATGCATTAGCAACTTTGAAGAGTGGAATTGGAGACGATAGCCAATTATTGAATAGTTAGGTGTGAAAAAGCGACTTGTTCCACAATGGTAAGCGTTTTGTTTTATAAATATCTGACTCTGATACATTTGAACAATGTTTGACTTCAATGCTGAACGTTCTGTGTTTTGGATTCATCACCATTGATAAAGTCATTGAAACCATCGAACATTTTGATGTTTGACCGTTTGGACATTGAATTGTATTTAAAAATACAAATACAAGTTAAGAAATTAATCTTCATGCATTATTAATATTTATTGACAATGTATTATTTCTTAAACATGTAGCGCTAATATTCGTCATTTGCAGAGTATATGGTTACAACGCTTTTAAATAACACATATTTAAAATAATGATGTTAATATTTTGTATTGAAATATTTTCGAAAAGTGTACTTTGAATTATTTTCATAAATATGAACGAATAAAACGTGTTTTTTTTTCATAATTACAATAATATTCATTTAATTCGGTGATTAAAATGAACATATCACATGTAGTTAACATTAAATAATGATTTAACAATATATCTTGTCCTTACTGATGATATTTACTATCAATTTCTGATGATAAATACTTGTGTTTAGTAATATAAAGCAATTGTTTATTTGTCAGGATTCAACTACGTAGATTTTTTCTGTCATTCTTTCTTTTCTCCTTGCCACGCAAACGTTGTCAGATAACACATGCAGTACAATGATACATAGCTTAATTAAAAGTTAAATATTGCTACTACCAACGCAACGTATTCAAATAAATTGTTCAATATATAATATAAAAATAATTATTGATGTATTATATGCAAACGCTTATCGTGCAATAATTTGAACTTAATAATTAATGCATAATTTCAACAGGTCATGTGTATCTACTGTGTACCTATTATGAATAACATTCATTATACATTTTTTATTATTATTTTCAATGGCAAAATTTTCAAAAAAAGTATTTTCTTTGTAAATTTTATTTCTATGTAAGTCCTGAAAACCATGCTGAAATTCTGAAAGTGAAACTATTTATTTGAGACTTAAGCACATTCATAATGTTGTACATAGTAATTACAACTACCACAGGCGTGATAAAAATACAGAAAAAAAATCATTTGCGAAAATAACTTTACATTTGGTACCACTGCATATACAATCAATTATTCTAGTACTTTTAACACATGTTTGTGCGAATTTCAGGATTGTTTGTGAATGGTTCATGTTCAGCATGAAATACATAGAAAGATAATACAACAAAAATACTATATTGGAAATTATTATGAGCTCTGTATGAAATAGCTTTTATGCAATAAAAATAACGGTACATGGCATTAGAACAGTTAGTCTAGTATTGATGAATATTTATTGTATAGGTCTGCTTTAAAGTGCTTTTATGACACTGATCATTGCTATTTTCATATTTTCTTTAATCATATAAGCGATAGGTTTTAATGACTTTTTATTGCTCGTATTGCAATTGATATTGAATATCCTACTAAAAACGGGGCTTCTTTTTATTATTTAATAACAAAATACCAATGTGTGTCGCTGAATTTTCATAAAATTATATAACTAATACTGACTAATCGTTTGTGTTAAATTATACATCTCAATATATCTTTACTATATAAACATGTTTTCGAAAACAAAAACACGGAAATATTTAACGTATTCGCTGCGATATGCCGCCGCTTTGTCCGTCCATCCGAAAACCAATTCAAGTGTCCATCTGTCCCATTTCTCCGCAAATCCATCCGTTTTTTCCTTCCGTCTCTTACAAAACTTGTGTTCACAGGCCGCATCTTCAATTTAATAAAACTTCATGTGAATCCCACCCCCGTATAATTCAATGAGATGTTATGTGCAGCATTGCTACAAAAAGGGCATGCTCATTGTTGGGTCTTGTGCTGTAAATTCCATTTCGTTGATGAGTAAAAAAAAAAGAGTTGAAATTGATATATTTATAAAGAGTTTGTGACGCTAAACGATGCAATAATTTGGAGTGCTTCTGTTGTTTTCGTTAAACTTGTTGACAACATGTGAAGTATTTACTCAAAGTAAATAATGCAGAGTACTATATATAAATTGGTATTGCCAAGATCTGAAAGCGATAACCTTTTATCCGGAGATTCCTGGTTCAAACAGACAAATTTTCTTTTTTTTGGTTTGTAATTATACTTGAGCTCTTGAGTTTCGATGCTAAAATCTGTTCAGACATTTAATGGCATAGTTAAAATGCCAAAATCTGTGAAAAAGTCAATTTAATTGTACCAAATATACTACAAAAGTAATCAACATAAATGCTGGGAATAGCAAAATGTACAGTTGCAAAAGACATAAAGTAAACAAGAAAATGAACAAGTTAACACGACCTAAAATATAGATCTATATTGATCTTTTTCTTGGAATGCGTAAACCCTCTTCTAATTATACATTGTATATGATAAAATCAATATCTTACTTTCCAATTTTTTTATATTGCTCAGATGAGGCCCTTTTCGGAGGAGTAGTCCCTTAAAGTGTGTGTTGAAGTATGGTTGCACGAGCCACTTATTAACCTTCGTATATATCTTCTGAAGTTAATGTAATTTAAACCATAGATACACAAATAGATTAGATCTCTGAGTTAACGCTATGTTTTGGTAAATGAGTAGGAGGGGTAATTGTTAGCAATAAACTGATATAAACTTTTGGTGTTTGAATATTGGCCCCGTTTAAGTAGGTTTTTTATAAATAAGTTGTATAGTAAGTATTTCATTTTGTTCTAGAAATATTTAATACGGGCAGCGCATCATTTTTGCAGACGCCCTATAGTAATCACCCTTTCTATCTGTACGTATGTCCGTCCGTCCGTCCGTCCGCCCGTCCATCCGTCCATATGTTTAATGATTTTCCTTTATAACGCTAATAGTTTGAAACTTCATAGGAAGATAGGTTTCATTGAGAAAAAGTGCTTGCACAAGAACCGTTACTATGCACTTCCTAATGCTGGAATCATAGAATGCAATATATAAGGAAAATACCTTGTGAAGGCAACTCATCCTACAGTTTCCAACGGATGTTCAGGAAACTTGTCTTCATTGTTGATGGTAACGTTTTGTTGTGCGTACAGATGGAGTTTTGATTTCTCCTCTATTTGCAAGTTATGACCCTTTGATTATTTTTCCTCTCGAGAATATAAAGCGAATATTCCTTGTAAACACAACTCCTCCAACAGTATCCAACGGATTTTCTTGAAACTTGTCTTCATTGTTGAGGTGAATATGTTAGAAGTTATGGCTCTTTGGTTATTTTTCCTCTGTAGAATAAATAGGGGAAGTTCCTTTGAACGCAACTCCACCTACAGATTCCAACTGATTTTCTTGAATTAAGTCTTCATTGTCGATGGTAACGTATAGTTTTACGTGTAAAGATAGGGATTTAAATGTATTTAAAAAATAAATATATTTTCATTTCCTATCGTAATTAAAAAAAAACTGGCTGGCCCCACCTTCAAACATGTTATCATATGGCGCCCGTATTCACTACTGTGACAACGTTCTGTCTTTTCATGTTTTTAAAAGTTAAATATTTGTCAGAAGAACTCATTTGGTGTTTCAAAATCTTTGTCTTTGATAATACGATTTTATAAATTTGCGATAAAAAGTATCTGCACCTACCAATATCAGTAATTCTGTCTGTCTGTCTGTCTGTCTGTCTGTCTGTCTGTCTGTCTGTCTGTCTGTCTTTCTTTCTTTCTGTCTGTCTGTCTGTCTGTCTGTCTGTCTGTCTGTCTGTCTGTCTGTCCGTCCGTTCGTCCGTCCGTCCGTCTGTCCGTCCGCCCGTCCGTCCGTCCGTCCGTCGGTCTGTCCGTCTGTCTGTCTGTCTGTCTGTCTGTCTGTCTGTCTGTCTGTCTGTATTTATGTATTTTTGTATTTATGTATTTATGTATTTATGTATGTCTGTTCTGTGTTACCTCTGTCTGTCTGTCTGTTTGTCCTTCTATTTATCTGTCTGTCTGTCTGTCTATGTGAGTCTGTCTATCTGTCTATATGTATATATGTGCGTTCCATCTCTCTGTTTGTCTATCTGTCTGTATGTCTGTATGTATGTCTGATCGTTCCGTCTCTCTGTTTGACTGTCTATCTGATTGTCTGCCTGTATGTATGTATGTCTGTCCTGTTTGTCCTTCTGTCTGTCTGTCTGTGGGTCCGTCTGTCTGTGGGTCCGTCTCTATGTTCTGTGTGTATTTCTGTCTCTCTGCCTGTCTGGTTTTGTCTGCCTGTATCTCCGTTTGTCCGTCAGTCCGTCTGTCTGTCTGTTATTTAGGTGGTTCTCTAGTAAAATATCTTCAATTAGTTTATTTGTTAAAATATATGGCCACCAGAGGGCGCGCCTTTTTTCCTTATATAGGTCCTTTTTTTCTGACTCTCCTTACTTAATAAGTCAGCGGAGCGATTACAAGCACTCTTGTGCCTCTTGTTTTAAATTACAATATTTTGACTCAATCCAGCCAAGCGATCAGCCCTTCCCAACTCTCACTTATTCAATGACATCAGCTTTTCCGCCTATGGATACCGTGTGTACCTATTTTTTGTTGCTGTAGTTGTCTGTCTGTATGTTCGAATTTATGTTATCATAAATTTATGGGAAACATGTGCACATTTTACATGTTATCAAACGAACTTTCAAATCGGTCTGCAATATATATATGAGGCGTGTCGTGGGAAAACCCGGCTTAATGCATGTTCGTAAAGTGTCGTCCCGGATTAGCTTGTGCAGTCTGCACAGGGTAATCCAGAAGGGCACTTTCCGCATACAGTGGATTTATGCTTAAAAGTGACTTCATTGAAAAAAAAACATAAAAGCGGAAAGTGCCTTCCTTGATTAGCCTGTGTGGACTGCACAGGCTAATCCGGGACAAAACTTTAAGCACATGCATTAAGCCCGGTTCTCCCACGACACGCCTCATATCAATTTACTTTTCTCTAATTGCTCAGGCTTGAAAGTACTCGTTGAGTTGTTTGTGAGCACAAATATTATGAGCTTAAATATGCACATTATAAAATTACAGTGATACCTCTTGTTTAAAATATTCAAACCGGAACAAAACTTGGTTGATAGCATTTTGAAAGCTTTTGGAATCAGATAATTTAGTTGATGTCTAAGCATATTTAAATTTCATAAAGTGTTAACAATTGTTTTGCATTGAAATACATTTGGTGTTATTTAAAGATTTAAAGCTTAAACACTACTTAAGTTCAGTGTGACGTTTGTAATGCGTAAGGTAAGGCATGGACAGAAACCATAAAGCATATGCGTTTTTACCTTTAATGATTGCACTATATATACGAAAATAGAGTCTGGTGCCAGCTCAGAAAATATTGCGTTTACTAGCACACAAAGGACTGATTGCTTTATCACAAATGAGAAATTATGAATTCACGTCACTTCTTCGTGTATCTGTGTTATTTGCTGGTCAATTGAACATTCCATACATATGGTTTTTTTTGTATGTATATGTTTTATACAAGTATATATCACAGCTTGTGTGTGGTAATTTTCACAATGGCAAAACTGTGTAGATCATGATAAACATGACAATCTAGCATTCTTTCTTTGCATTAATACATTTATGTACTTGTTTTCTTCGTAAGATTAGGGTATTAAAACACAAGCATATTGCCCCTTATTGCTCAAACAAATATTGTTATTGATACGTTTTGAGGCGTTTGGTGGGGTTGGTAGCTTAAACATTTTCCAATGAATCATCTAGTTTTGCAATTGATTATTATGAAATTTGGTGAGGTGTTCATTTTTATGCTAATTGATTATGATAATTGACAATCCAGCAAATAAGTAAAATAAGATTTATTTAAATCTAAGTACAATAATCTGCACTAATCATGATATAATTTGTATTGAAGCACAGTAATGTAGCAATCTGTACTCACTGACATAACCATTGCCAGTTTACACAAGTATTCAGACTATTGAATTTATTGTTTGTATCTTTGTTTCAACAACCAAGACCCAACTCGCTAGCCTAAATATTTCTATAAAAGGGGCCACACCGAGATACTACAGATTTGCTCGTTTGTTCCATTAATTATTGTGTCTCAGGCATAGACGAACAGAGTACGGAGAATGGTACTCAGTAAGTTCTATATAGTTTATAATTGTAGGTATTGTTTTGGAGACAATGAACTTTGGTTCTCGTGCAACTAACAGTTAACATTTTATGTTACTCTTGTTGTCGCAATTTTTTTTTCAAATGCATCGTTTACGCTATGAATTGAGAATAAATTGTATAAAATATGGCAACGATTTGTATCAGTATTGCTATGTTCATTTAAATAATGAAATGCATTTTCTTTTTTGGCTGCAATGTTTGCATTGCACTCTTGCTAAACACAAAAGCAATTCCAGTCCAATGTTGATAATGCGATTGATAATGCTGTTGGGTTTATTTATTAGTGGCATAACGGTGCATGTAAAACAACTTGCACAGCAAAACAATTTTGGATAGAACTGTATTGTCTCGCAATGCGTGAATTAACTACATTTATAGCGTTGTGACATAGTATTTGTTATATTTACTCCGTCAGCAATAAATTCAATTTGAATAAAATTGCTTGCAGCATCATATTGAAATCAAAATGCAGCCGCAAATATCGCAAAAGCCCATCTTGAACCATAATGTGCAACAAAAATTATTTAAAAAAATACAGATGCCCGATCGCAACCAAATAACGAAAACGTATATCACGTTTTAGATTAGCATAAACATATGTGTCAAGAATAAGATGGTTCTAGTCTATTAGTTTTACACCATAATCTTTTAAAAGCCATTCATAAAATTTGCAATCGTTACTCACATAACTGACAGTCTGCTGGTTATTGTTCCTTAGCTGGCTAAAAAAATAAAAAATTAAAACGCTTTTGTCATGAACCTTCCTTCTAGTTCGTAATATAATGTAATGAAATGTTCCTTTCCTGGCTATCTACTGATGTTCAGATGTTCATCGATAGCTTTATTTCATTGTCATTTGTAAATCAAGTTCCGTTGGTGTTTCAAAGGCCATGCTTAATTTCCAATTACCATGTAGTAACATATGCGCAAATGTTTTAAGTTTTTGTGCATCTGGGGTTAAATTTCGGAATTTTAATAATTCTTAGTAAATTATTTTATTAATAAACTGAATCAGTTGTACAATATAAATGTATTGAGTTTGCTAACTGCAACCGTTATCGGTTTGCTCTTTGGTCACAAAATCTCTTAAATCAGTCAAAGGATTTGAACTTCTTTGTATCAAATAACTGCACGCATCAAAGCCGTGCATCTTTAGTGTTTGCTTTAAATATATTTGGCCGTTTGTTCAGCTAAACCCGTTTAAGACGGATCATATAAACCTCGGTTTATCCAATAAATAAGCCGTCTCAAATCGAGTTGCTCACCTTTTCGATGTTAAGCGCTTATTGGATCCGAGGATCAGTCCGTTTGCTCAGCTTAAAGCTTATTTATGCTTGTGCGATTCAAGTATATATTCGGTGTAATGCTAAATATAAATATGTCTTTGTGTCCCAGAACCTTTTCAAAATTGAATAACAGTTTGATGTTGATAATAATGGTGTTAATAATTTATTTAGCAATATAAAAATAAATCTTACTTGTTTGCCGTAATTTGTTGTAGACATTATTTCAAATCTAGTTCTCGGTGTGTTTTGCGTGTTTATATACGAGTCTCATATTCACCATGTTAGTTAAATTATTGATCTTTGACAAATATGAAATACTCAAGTCTGCAGGTGTATGTATAATACTACGAATAATAATAAGGTTCGTTATAACAGACAATGCTCAGAACAAAAGTAAGCGATATTTATTCTAAGTACGAGTACAACAGTAAAATAATATGTACAAGTATTTTATTTCATTCGCCTTCGTTATTGTTAGAAGTAACGTAAAATATTTACAAAATAATAGAAGTTGATTATAAGTTTGTAGCTTTGTAATATTAAACAAAATGTATATAAAATCTAAATATTACTCGTGCTATTGATTAATAGTAGTTTATTTTCTGGGAATAATTCTCTACTAGTTGGACTATCTGCATGCAGTATTTATCATATAAGTTTTCAAATGCTGTCGTTTTTAGGACAAGCGATTTGTGATGTTAAGTGGTAATTTCGTTTATACATGTAATTGTGCTAAACTTATATTATGTTAAACACGCAGAGGAAATCATTACAACAAATTAACACTTTTGACATCTGTCAGTTGATGTAATATGACATGTTTCGTTTATGTACATAATATTTAATATAAGGTATTTGTTTTGATTACAAACAAATCTATGCTAATTAAATATGGGTTGGCATTTTAGAAACAACACAATACAATGATGTACCTTGACGTTTATGATTTTCACTCATTACTAAACAAAGCGGACATTACGCATTTCTATGATTAACCGGTATGCTGTTAATTTTACCATTGATTTTTCTTACATTAATGTTATACTACTACTACTACTACTACTACTACTACTACTACTACTACTACTACTACTACTACTACTACTACTACTACTACCCCTACTACTACTACTACGACTACTACTACTACTACTACTACTACTACTACTACTACTACGACTACTACTACTACTACTACTACTACTCTACTACTACTACTACTACTACTACTACTACTACTACTACTACTACTCTACTACTACTACTACTACTACTACTACTACTACTACTACTACTACTACTACTACTACTATTACTACTACTACTACTACTACTGCTACTACTACTACCACCACTACCACTACCATCACTACAACCACCGCCACTAGCACTAACACTACTACTACCACTACCAATTCCACTACTACCACTACCACTACCACTACACCACTACCACTACTACTACTACTCCTACTACTACCACTATCACCACCACCACCACTACCACTACCACTAATACTTCTTATACTACTACTACCACTACCACTGCACCTTTACCATCACTACCACCACCACCAATACCACTACTACCACCACTACCACTTATACCACTACAACCACTACCACTACCACTAATATTGATGATGATGATGGTGATGATGATGGCGATGATGATGATGATGATGATGTTGTTGATGATGATGATGATTATCATGATAACACTTCCTTTTTAAAGTATTTTATTTGGATAAACCTGCTCTCTATCAGGTTTATTATTGAGCGCTTAAAACCATGACGAAAAGAGCTGAGCAACCCGACACAAAAATAAACCGTTTATTCCTCGAGTTTCTCAGCCCAACGGCTTAAAAATAAGCGCTCAAATCGCGAAAGTGAACAACTCGATTTCACAATAAGCCGCTTAAACGACGGCTTAAAAAGAGCTGAGCAAACGGCCAAATGTATGTTGGCGTTTCTAACGGTGCGTGATAGCGGGTCAGCATGATAACTGGTACAGCTGATGGCAATGAAACTGAACCTTTAGTGTTTGTTGATTCAAACTATCAGATCAGAAAGATCAGAAAAAGTGATACGGTGGTTGGGTGCAAACACGTGTAAAGAATTTTAATGTAAATAATCATAATAATCATAAATGTCACTTGTAGTAACAGCAGGTACGATAAGATCCCATAGCAGAACGCTAATTTTGAAAATAATATGATTTCCAGTTTGCATGATTATAAATAAAACAAAAGCAATGCGAGATGCTCGAATTTCAGACAGGGTTCATTTGTCTTTTTTAAGACCATTCGATATTTAGTCACGTCGATTTAAAAGGATTTTACAGTAGTACACGACCAAAGTTTTAACGTAACATGGGACGGTGTTCCCAATCTAAAACGCAATCTTATTTAACGTGTTTTTTAGATTTCCTCTTTTTGGGCACACACATTTTTTGTTTTATTTCAAGTACAAAAAGTATTATTAACATGCCTATTTCAAATATATTGAGGTCCGTTTTGACGGCAAATCCGACACAAACTTCAGTCTATATCAGTAGTATAGACTTGTCCTTGAGTATTTGTCTATATAACTTGGTTCAGATTTTTATACTTTCGCCTGTTGTTTTGTTTATTGTGTTATTGTTATGTTGCTGTTGTTGTTTTGTTCTTGTTGTTGTTGTTCTTTTCTGTTCGGATGTTTAGTTGTTTTGTTTGTTGTAGTTTTTGCGTCTTGGCTGATGATTATAGTGTCCCTTGGATATTGAAGTCAAGCCAGATCTCGTTGTAATATTGGCCTATTTGTGTAGTGCCCAAGCTGTTGTAGTATCGCCTGTGATCTGCTGTCTCGCCTGATCGTTCTGTAGTATTCTTTATATTTGTAGACAGCCTGATTTCAGTCATATCGACTGACTTGTAGATGTATTTGAAAATCATCACTGGCTATATATCTGTCTCCGATATGGATATTCGCAATCATATTGTACTGTAATTAGTCTTGCCATCTAAACTAGAACACTTGATACTGCAAACGTACCTATAGAACATTAATATCGATCTTTGAATGCTTAGACATCTAGCGAAGTTTGCAATATAGCACTGTTAAAATTTAAGAAAATTGATACCATAAATAAAAGTATCTCATTGCCCAACAAGAATGTATTCATATGTTATGGCTGGATTTCAGTTTGTATGCATGCAGACAGAATGAAAACAATAATGTTATTGTTTAACTCGTGTTATTCAAATACTAATTTATCTTTTATTTTCTATATTTGAAGCACTGTTTTGGGGTCATTTTACCTAAACTTGTATAGCGTATGTGTATCTTATCAAAGGCCACTAAATGACTAAGATTTTTTGGTTTGTTTGCTTTCCCAGCGTTTGCCACTTTTAATAATGTTTTATTGTTAAGATATAGGTATTTATTTTGCACAAGTGTACTTTTATAACAAAGCATATGCTACGGTTTAGTTCAAGCGTAATTATTGAAAATAGCGTCAAAATGTCTTTCACAAACATATACTAATTATATTTTTTAGAATGAACAAATGGTTAAATTATATTGATTTGAAATTGAAATTTAAGATTGCCATCCCGATTTTGTGCGCGGCGTTCGCCTTGACTGGTGTAGTGCAGGTGACGGACGCAGCGAACGGTAGTGTATTTGTCTCACATTTCTTCTTCATGACAATTAACATGATTAATACCTATTATTTTATAGAAAGGTAATGATGGAATCGTTTTGGTTGAGCCTATTTCGGTATCTATTGATATTTAAAAACTACAATTCTGGGTCAGCTGAAGTTTTTTTTATATCTATTTGATATTTTATCCAAAACTGCTTTTTCACATGAAATTAAACATGAGACAACTCATGTTTACTTACGGCAATATCAAACAACAGGCATAAGCTTGTCAAAAAGCGGTGTTATCAAACATACCTGTTGTGCTTATCAATAAATAAAAAAGAATATTAAAATGCATTGGTTTTATAAGAATGGTGTCTCAAAATAGGTCACACTCACCATTACAAAAACAAAACACATGGAGTTTTTTTTCTCAAAATAGAAGAGTGTCTCGTGGTCATTGTATAAATATCATGCTATAAATAAGTATTCTTTGTTGACTCATTTTTGTAGCATATGGAATAATTCTTGTAGACACGTATCAAAGCAAACGACAAAATGTTTTTCTGCAACTACTCTCATAACCAACTGATTAAATGTGCAGATTATTTTCGTAAACTCTAGCATGGAAAAGAACTCGCATATGCATCCTCGATGCTTGTTTTCTAAGCCATAAAATACCATATCATTGTTGAATAATGCACATGTTAATTATTTTGTATATTCATGAACAAATAAATATGTTTAAGCTTATAATTCTTTTTCATCTGTTTTATTCATATATGCCAGCTTTTTTTTTCAAATAATAACATAGAAAGTTATTTTTATATGTACGAATATGTTCATTTAAACGAAACATAACTTGGTAGGCATTCTAAAAATAAATGCAACGTTTCTGCTTTAAGTGGCATACGGAGTAGCTTGTTCAGCCGGCGACACCTGCACCGTTTCCGGGACAACGTGTAGAGCTGCAACAACAGGCGGTGCTACAACATGTCTTTGTGACACCACCAAATATATGGTGAAAGCGTCAGCCTCAGATACGTGCGAGTGTGACACTAGCTACACGGGCACAGTTCCCAGTTGTTTGGGCAGTAAGTATTCTCTACGTATTCACATATATGCAGTTAATATAAATAAAACAAAAACGATGCGATACGGGACAAGCGAAATGATACTAAGCCAATAAATAGCCATAGGTGGTGAAAGATAACATGAAGAGTAATAGGGTCGACCAGCCCATCTGAAGAAAATATATATTAGTGATGCGCATGGTAAATGTAAATGAAACGGTATACTGTCACATACAACACATTTAATATGCTCGTGAAATGAAGAACCAGATTGGTATTGCCAATAAAATGGTATAAATGGCGTAAGAATCTCTGCCATAAATATGTCTGTTTGCTTCTGAAGCTCAACCCACCATATATTTTAACGGTACTACTTAATTTAATTTTGATGTAAATGATATAAATAAGAAATTCCAATAAATATATTGTCATTTTCTAACATAGAGGTTGGATCTACATGTGCGGCTAATGGTGAATGCATTACAAACGCTTACTGTGGATCCGATAAAAAGTGCGCGTGTAAACCAACACACACTGGGGCCTCCGGAGCGGCGACATGCACGGCCCTAGGTAAAGTATACATAAGATGATAATTTGTCACGTTATTATTGTATAATTGCTGTCAGACTACATAAGTAAAATAACAAGAACAACGTGATGTTGACATTGTTTACTCACATTGGCATATTAAATTCTGAAAAAGCCATTGGGTTCGGTCAAAAGTTCTAATAACATTAGATGCATGACGACCCTTCCCAAAAAAGGTCCAGACTGGTATGATACTGTTATAGCCATGTAGATAGTTTTGCATTTAGACGCGAAATTATTGTACAATGAGATATATATGTATATATATATAGCTATGTAATTGGCCTGTGTACCCAGTACTGCAAACACAATATTTGTCAGTAAATGTGACTATTCCCTTTACATGTAGATAATTAGTCACTGGCATGATACCTTACAAAGTTATTGTATCCAATCTAGAAAGGCATGAAAACAGCATGACTCTTATTATAATCTGTGTCTGAAAATTCACCGGAAATGTTCAGTTGATCACTGATGACCAGTATTGAAAAATATATGTGTAGCACAACAAGGTTACAGTATCAAACTTAAAATACATTTTATAAGAAATTTACTGACCAAACTAAATCGACCTCTTATAACGACTTTGGAAAAATTGAAGCATTCAGACTTTAAATCGCTTCCTGTTTTATGCCTTTTTTTCAAATGAAGTGTTAAATAATATTTTGTCTTGGTTTAAGCAAAACAAGGTGTTAGTATGATATTAATTACAGATATCGTTTGAATAATCATAAAGAGCTCTGTTGATCTTAATGAGAAGTATTGACCACTTAGGGAATATTTATTATTTTTAGGAAATATTGAGCATAATAAACTGGATTATTCAGATTTTCAAGGCGTGTTTCATGCCATTTTTACAACCAGATTAAGCGAAAGGTAATTTACTGTCATTAGAGTACAAATCAAAGGTAAGTGTGGAAATAAATATAAATTTGGCAAGACAATTACTTGACAATTTTCATTTGACCACTGTTGTCCAGTATTGACCGATTTGGGAGTTTTGACCAGGGCGGTTTTAACCGGTTAAAACCGCTGGTTAAAACCGGGGGCGGTCGATTGGTGTCAACCCTGGCTGCAGCAGCAGCAGCAGCAGTAGGTAGTAGAAGTAGAAGTATTTGTAGTAGTCGTAGTAGTAGTAGTAGTAGTAGTAGTAGTAGTAGTAGTAGTAGTAGTAGTAGTAGTAGTAGTAGTAGTAGTAATGGTAGTAGTAGTAGTAGTAGTAGTAGTAGCAGTAATAGTAGTAGTAGAAGTAGTACTAGTAGTACTAGTAGCAGTAATAGTTGAAGTAGTAATAGTAGTAGTAGTAGTAGTAGTAGTAGTAGTAGTAGTAGTAGTAGTAGTAGTAGTAGTAGTAATAGTAGTAGTAGTAGTAGTAGTAGTAGTAGTAGTAGTAGTAGTAGTAATAGTAGTAGTAGTAGTAGTAGTACTAATAGTAGTAGTAGAAGTAGAAGTAGTAGTAGAAGTAGAAGTAGTAGTTGTTGTAGTAGTAGTAGTAGTAATAGTAGTAGTAGTAGTAGTAGTAGTAGTAGTGGTAGTAGTTCTAGTAGTAGTAGTTCTAGTAGTGGGAGTAGATGTTGGTGGTGGTGGTGGTGTTGTTATTCTAGCTACAGTAACAGTAGTAGTAGTAGTAGTAGTAGTAGTAGTAGTAGTAGTAGTAGTAGTAGTAGTAGTAGTAGTAGTAGTAGTAGTAGTAGTAGTAGTAGTAGTAGTAGTAGTACTATTGTCCTCTATTTTATTGATTAGATCTATTAATCTGTTTCAGCTGTTGGTGGCACATGCACGGCTACCGGTGGAGAATGCGGCGCTTTGTCTAACGCATATTGCAACACTGGAGCGGCCGCACCAGTCTGCGCATGCGCTACGATTTACCCCACTGGTACCACTTGCACGGCTAAAAGTAAATTTTAGTATTACGTTTCATAGGGAATGAATGCATGAACAATAATTATAACATTATATATTAACCATCAAATAATATGAATAATGGAGCTACATATTTTACAGGCGAATGTATGCTAAACCTGATACGTGTAAGCGTGAAACGCCCGCATCTTTGACAGTAATGTTATTTATTGAATAACAACCGCGATTAATAGTACGGTATAATATTAATTTCAAACAATATTATTACTGATCGTATTATTTAAATATTCTACATTTCGATCAACCGAAAATAACGATGCCAATGAGAAATTATGTACTGTCCATTTAATAATACAGCGTGCACAACTGCATCCGCAAGCAACAAAAAATAGATTATACAATATTGCACCAAAGTTTTATCCTAAAATAGTTTGCAACAGAGGTAAAGTATTACATCAATGTTCTGTGAGAAGTCTGTTTGTCATAGATGTATTCTTGATGTTGCTGTCAAAATATTTGTTGCTCACAGCCTGTTCAACTGGGGCGACTGAATGCACGAGCGTTGATCCTAATTCGCAATGTACCAGTCTTAACTGTGGGTGTAAAACAAACTACGGAATCTTCACAACTGGAACGCAGGCCACGTGTCAACCTGGTAAGTAAATCATACCAAACAAAAATATTTCATTATACTTGTAAACATTTCAACACAACAGTTTGATAATGATCAAGGTATACACACGCTTACATGTACTAAAATATGCTACACTATCGATAAATATGGTAGTTTCGGTACTGAACTGTCATCCATAATACTATTTCATCATCATTTGTTCGGGATGATTACAAATACGAGTATTTATTGCCTTACGACAATTACGCATAACAGTACTTTAATAATTAAACAACAATTTTCCCAGGCGTGGGTGCCGCCTGCACTGCGAGCGGTGGGGAATGTGCCAATCTTCCTGGCGGCTACTGTAATGTTGCTGTGTGCGCCTGTGGGGCGATCTATACTGCTGCTGCACCGGCCTGCACTACCAAAGGTATATTCCTGATTAAGAAATTATAGAGGTTTGGATACAGATTTTAACCTTTAGAATGATAACGGCATTCCGTAATGAGCGTAAATTGCGCATATGCTTATGGCATAATACATGTCTATATTGTATTTAGTCAGTAAGTCGTAAAAAACGTACTGCTATCTTATCTTGTAAATACGAGTGTAATTGATTTTTTTTCAAAATACAGATCACCGAGTCAGTACATGCATACGTCTGTATAATTTTAAGTTTTACTGAAAATAATGAATATTACACAGACGAAATTTCCGATTTGTTTCCAATAAATAAATTGTATTGAATACAAGTTATGTAACTTATATTATGAATATGAACTTAACATTAAGTAGGAAATTAATTAAAACTTTATATGACTAAGTCCATTTAAGGTTCAGCATTCATCAGTGTTACCCACTGGCTGTCAGCTAGTGTCAATTAACGTAATCTAATACACAGTCGATTTGTTAATCCCTTACCAAAACATTTGTACAATTGTGTTTCACACTCCCCTTTTATACCGCTTTAGCAGTTGGTTATTTCCACGACATATGTTGTTAATTGGTGATGTTAAGTGTCAACGACCAAATGACACTGGTCGCAATAACGGGGTTATTTTGACAAGTATTTGGTACTTTTGGTCTGGGATTAGTGGTCGTAATACGGAATAGCGGAGTGCCCGTAAAATCGGGGTTTGCGACCATTGAAATATATAAGAAAACAATCGGGTCTTTTAAAAAGTGTCCGCTTTAGCGGGGTGGTCGTAAAGCGGGGTTTTGGTGAACATATTTAAATATCAAATTGTTTCGCAATTCCCACTACACGTTTGCATTGGAGAAAAGTTACTCAAAATAAGTTAAATGATAACTTGTATGGTCTATGTTTTAAAAATTGAAATAAATGGTCAGAATTCACATTAAATCTGTTCTAGATCGAGTTGTAATTAAATGAAAATTCCGTTTTCAGCTTGTGAACCTGGCTCTACCACCTGCTCAACCGCTGACTCCAACTCCGAGTGTGGCAAGGGATACTGCGTCTGTAAATCAGGAATGTCCATTGGCAGCGATGGAAAATGTCAATTAGGTCCGTTATCTGTGTATAATCAAATGCGTGGAAGATCGCTATTTCAGATCTGTATAAAAATATGACTGATAAAACTCCAGCTACATCACCAGGCCAGACACGCGTAATAACTCCATATACTCCTTTATATTAGACAAGTGATCAATTACAATACAATACAACATAATACAAAACGCATGAAACACACACAAAACACAAACTTGTGGTTGTGTATATAAAGGTAGTTGCCTCTCATTGTGGTCAATAAATGTCTGATTGTTTCGTTAAATAAGAGAATACTGTGTTGGTAACTGTATATAATATAAACAACATATATATGCAACTCTAGTAGTCATGTAACGACGATTATTTTCGAGACTAAAAAGTTAGTGTTACAGAGTTCTGAATCCATTTCAAAGCTGAATTTTGTTTTGGGAAATGTAAATTATTTCATGTCTTCGAAACGTTAAACATGTCTGCTCAAAATACCTTACACTTCTGTATAGCTAGATCTTATTATTGTTTCTTCCACAGGAAAGTAAAACGGTACTACAGCCTCATTTAACAAATTGTAACTGCGTCATAGTTAGTGTGCTTACAAGTTTGTCATATAACCTGACCTACAATGTAGAGACCTAGATTTAACCATTTTGTTCCAAATGTATCTTTTCTTTTGCAATCCGCTAAGATCCCAATCGGGACACAAAAGTGTAATAACAATAACAACATATCCACGCTATGGGAAATCGTCAATTTACATACAAACAAACATGAGTATGCACATGTATATCTTATTTTTAGGTTCTCGTTCTGGGGCTACCGCAGTGATCGTCTCCATGCTACTGTTGATTGCAAGTCTTCTGGCTGGGCGAATGATGTAGAGTCTCAACAACCAAACGCTTATTTACCACCAATACAATGACATTGAAATTTGAGTCCAAATAACCATCTAATATAAACACGACTTTCGAATATGAGTCCAAATTATTCTCTAACAAATACAATAACATTCAAATTTGAGTGTAAATAACATTTTTACATATAACTTTCCTCGTATGTTAGCAAAATAAATAGATTCCAATAGTAAGTAATGCAAATTGACCTTGCAGATTATTTTTTGTTGTTTTTATACGTGTTTTATTTATGCCTGAAAAAATGTTATACGACATTCCAAGAACTGATTATCCACCAGTCCTGCAACAAACAATCCAAAGGATGTTTGGTCATGACTGTGTTGTCGATTACATTTCTTGTATGTGGCTGTTTGTGTCCATTCTTCTGCCAGCAGTTCTAGACAGTAAAGACATGTTTGATAGACTTAGTCATGTGACTTCCTGTTTCACTATGGAAATGCCAGTGTCACAGATGCTATAACAAAAACAAACTACGTGTATTTAAAAGTTACATTTCACAAAATTCAGCAATTATATATATTTATAATGTAAAAAAACTATGATTAAAACTTATAAATTAATGTGGTGTTAAAATATATAAGACATACGTCGGTAAGAATAATTATTGAAATTATGCAAATTGCAATAATGGTGGAAAGAGGTCGCAATGACTTTGATGATAGCATGTTCAATACTGTCCATTTAACTGAAGATATCACAAACAAAACAAATTACTAACTAAACATCAGTAATTAGTGATTGAAAGTTAGTGTAATCAATGTCAGTTTAAAAAGGTAATATGTGAAGGTGGAAGTGGGATATATTCAGCCCGTACTTTGATATTATTAACTGTGATACGTTTGTTTGTTATGTGAACTATTAGAAAATCCTCCAACAACAAAATTCCATGGTGCATTTATATTTTGTAACTTGAGTTGATACAGATAATTTTAAACACAGTATAAATTGGAAAATTGCTATGCAAGTTAGATCTACAATAATTTACAAAAGTATCGAAGTAGTAAACTCCAAATAAAAGTTAATTGCATTAACATATTTGATAAAATTGTGTTGTTTCAACATCCGTATATATTTCCAAAATTGCACAGATTAATTATTGTAAAAGCACAATAAAATGCTACCAAACAACTTGTTGCTGCTTGTCTATTCATCCACTATCGCAAGCAGCCCTGTGTTCATAAAATAAAGTATACATGTTATATTCATAATGAATAGTATGTCCGTCGACAATTATAAACTTTACAAATGTGTTCGCACAATAATCATGCATATTCACTAAAGGAGTGAGTGCCTATTAAAACAAGTAGGTCAAAGTATGTTCCTATGGACGTCTTAAATAATGGGTGGCAAAACCTGCACAGATTGTCGCAGCTGATTACACATCATTCATGTTCACACATGGGTCTCTATTTTATTGAATATTAGTAGGCTAAATCAAATGATACATAGTATTCAGAACAGATACACTACAGCATCTCCAAACTCATGCACTCGTTCAGTATTTTGTTATGTGATGTACATCACTAATATATACATTGAACAGATTTGTAATCTTCTTCGTGGTAACAAACACAACGAGCACACTGTTCTTGTACAAAATGCCATAACATAACAAACGAAGCGTGATTAAGAAAAGCTAAATTAAATATTCTTCTAACAAGTAACAAGTTACGTATCAAAATTCAGCTTTAAACTCATAATTTCAAGCACTCTATATAATTACTAATGTACAATTGTAAATGAATATAAACCATTCCCCAAAACTATGATCTTGGATTGTATCTTTATTATTTCTAAAATGCATTAAGTTTGGTTCGCGGCGCTTAAAACATAAATCTGAATTTAATTCACCTACTTTTCAATAAGAAATGATGTTAAATTGATAAGAGCATCCGTATACATGATAAATACTGCACAGGCATAAAATCGGAGTACGTGATATACGCAACAAAATGTCACACGAAAAGGATGCATTTGGATGAAACAAAGAAGTTCATTTATATTTACGATACACGTTCGATGCTGACCTTTTACTTTTATAGAATTTTGTAGTTTTGGAATGGAAAAAATACTTTATAAAGGAAAATTTTATAACATATACTTAAAATTAATTATAAGACTTTGTATTTTTAGATCTACAAAATAGTTATGGAATTATAACTAAAACTGAGAATAATTAAGTCAGAAACCTAAAACGATTTACCAGTATTTTGTTTAAAGCATTCGTTAAACATCAATTAACAACACAATGTTAGGAGGGTTTATTTTCAAGGGACAAACAAAATCCTATCATAAAGGTTTATTTTCCATAATGAACACACGTCACAGTTTCTGGTAGTCTCCCTGGTACTTCCTCCTCTCCCCAGGCGGTTATAGCCCTCGTAGTTGATGCCAGGGATCTGTTCAAACTTCACTGGGTCCAGCTCACTCAGCTTGATGGCGGTGGCCTTTAGGGCCTTTGATTTGAAAGTGTGAATAAAGTCTTCAGTAAGACCATTCGAAGAACTAACAATGTTGGCGCTAAAAGGTAATTGTCACAATTTGTTCCATTTTGCGAAAAATCATTTCCCTTTAAATTATACTATAATTCAATATATCAGCGTCCATTTCGCCATTATTAAAAATGCATAGTTTAAGTACATATGTTTCCAATAGAATATCATATAATTTTACATGTTTATAATTGTAACCGGCGTTTTATTTCAAGTGATTACTACGTAGCAATGCACTTGGGAGATGCCCGCTAGGTCTTTCTACAAATGTGAATTAAACGCAAAACTACTCTGCAAGTTATCCAATTAATGCACGTAGATATCACGTAGGAAACAGGTTAACAAATTCACACAAATGAGCACGTGGTATTGTTATATTAATGGAAATTCATGCGTTTCAATAGCTGAGGAGGAGTTTTTACCTATATGTGGCAAAATCTGGAAAGGTCTGTTCTTTCCTAAGCGGTCTATTTTCGTGTAAAACTGTCCAGCCAGTAGATTGTAGTGTTTGCCTTAAAAACTGTCCTGGTATGTTTCAAGAAAAAAAAGTCACTGCTTGGTTAATATCTCAGCAAGAAAATAAGATAAACTCCAGAGAGCCTTCCTTACTTATAAACATTACACGTAAGTGCAACCTTTAAAAGTAGTATCGTTTTTATAAACTTAACTTACGTTTTCTTTTTTGTCACGTAAACTAACGCTTGCTCTTATATAGGCATGCGTAAGTCATTATTGTCTTCGTATGTTCGGTGGCATACAAGATTGCCCGTAATTTATAAAGAAAATGTAGTTGACTCATTAAGATGCATCAACAGTGCATTAGAAACAAGCCAACATTTAGATAAACAGCATATGAAAAATGATAAAGAACTACTTGCACAAGCCGGTACTTATATTGGCAATAGACGCTCTTACAGACGACCGTGGGATTAGCATGAAGCCTTGAACACATAGAGTAATCCTGGGTTATATCGGACACCCCTGCGTAATACTTTTACGTCACGCTTCGACGCGGAATGCTTTAGTTTTTATGGTACTGTTACCATCATACGATGAGAGGAAAATTCCCATCCTATATTTAACATAAAAGTCTACCAATGAAAGTGCAAGTCATGTTTAGAGTCGTGACTGGTTAAAATCGGACGTTTCTTGGCCTATATCGGACAGTGAAAAGGCGCGATTCGGTCGCGGTGCTTCTCGGGGGTTTATCGGACAACGTGTATTTTTGAAATTTTTCACGCATATGTATGCGTTTGATTGTGTGCACCTTCAGGTAATAATAAATAAATAAATAATGTCTCTGTGTTGTTTGTTATGTATGACATGTGTACGTATTTTTTACGTATTGTAAGACATTTTACGTATTTTTTATGTGGTTCTTTGCCATAAATAAAGGATCACGTTTACTTTAGGGTTTTATCTACTGCTAATGCATCTGGATTTTATTTCTTCTAATTTATGATAAACGTCTGTATTAAACGTATTAATAAATTAAGAAAACATTTTAGATCTATGTACTTTGTATACTCGTGTTTATTCATCTTAAAAGTGTGAGATCATCTGTTCAGATGCAACCTAAATAAAACAATCGATATCATAATATCAGTATCAGTTTGCAACTGAATATATGCGCATAAGCGCGACAAAAATGGAAATTCTTTTTGTTTGTTTTTCATTTCCCCTTTCTTTTCTTGTTTGGCGAGTCGTGCCAGCTTCCTTTCTTCTTTTTTCATACGCTCTACTTCCTTCTTCCGCTTGGCTTCCTCCTTGTCTCTCATGATTTCGTCACTGGTGAGCACTCTGAGAAGACAAACCTACGTAGTTTGTATGTACACATACATTTGAATTATACATCCTAACAAACTAATAAGGTTAATTAGACTGAACTGGTTTGTTATTTTCACAGTACACGTTTTTACGTTCAATGAAAGAAACCCAAACAGTTGCACATGTATATAAACTAAAATTATTATTATTCATACTACGATACAATTAACTCTGGAGTGTATAATACTTTTCAAAGGTAATGAAATGCATGTTTATTTACAAGTTGCATTACGTTTTTACTGGTACAAAACACAACAAACCTATGCGACGTCAGTTTTCTTTTTGATGTTTGTGGCTCCGAAAAACGGGCTGGTGACGGAAGCTCGAATAAGTGATCAATTTCCTCATTTGCACCAACAATATACGGCGTCTGAGCGCCATGGATGGGTACAGCATTATTCGGCCGTAGAATGTCCGCGGAAGCCGCTGATTCTGAGAGCAAAGAAGGGACGGCAACATTGGGAAAGGAGTCATCAGTGTCGATCTGCACACCGGAATTCATGATGGTCTCCAGAATTGCCGCTGCCGTATGTGCCTCCAGCGTCATGGTCCCATATTCATCTGCCATCGCCAGAACTTCAGAACCGTGTGCCTATAAAACAATATTATATTATATGTTAAGCTCATGCTTATGTATATCATACGGCACATGGATGTATTTATCGCCGAATACTAAAATAAATACTGTATAGTTTTTAAACATATCCGTGTAGGCATATAAGCCTGCTCTAGTTCCAAGTTATGTGGTATGTTCCTGTACACGTAGAATACTTGAATATTCAAAACACATTTATGATTATTCGTAACAGTCACAATTATACCTAATTTAAATCTCCCTCGTCTGCTACTAGCAGTGTCCCGACAGGCGTGCCTGTGACGACGTCACTTGCCGATGTCGCTATCTGGTCGGACGTAGAACTGTTGATTTGTACAGCGCGCTGGTCCTCATTGACACTGGTAGCTTTGTCGAATGCAGACGACGGCATGAACGCACAGGCTGGTATGGCAGACATGGAAGGAGGGTACACTTCACAGGCAGAGAAGCCTTTACTGATGTTTTGCTTTGTAAAGGCCTTCTCATATGCATATTTGAACAGCCCTGGCCAAACCCATTTGCACACCAGGTTGTTTGGAGATACGGACATGAACTCAGTGCACTTCTTGTTGTACTCTTTAGTAAACTGTCCAAACACTGACTTGTCCGATGGGTTTAGCCGCTGCGTCGTATGGGGAGGTAAGGCAAATAGAGTTATATACTCCGCTTTGGCGCAGTCAATGATGTCGAGCGACTCATGTGAACTATGACTGTCTAGCAAAATCAGTTGACGCCGCTGTGTTCCAATGTTGGGGATAAAGACGTACTTGAACCACTCAATCCCCAAACTCTCTTCCATCCATCCCTTTGTTTGGAACGTCAATTTTGTCCCGAAAGAACCCTCCGACACGTTGAAAGCGTTAAGGGCCTTTTATTTTTCCCTTTCACCTCGACCATGGGAGGGATGTCTTGTCCAGCAGCATTAACACAGGCCGTAACCGTAATAGACTCGCGTGAGTTACCGAATCTGACTGGCACATTTCTTGAACCTTTCGCCGCAAGGACGCGCGTTCGTTTGTGCGTCAGCGACACAGACGTCTCGTCCATATTCCACATACAGTTTGGCTTATCGTTCAGATCCAGTGATGCTATCGTTTGTGTTAGGTCGTCGAAGTATTTCTTGGTGATAGTGGGATTGAGCATTCGACTCCTAACAGTTGACAGCGCCACCTGAGCCCTTAAGCTTATTTTATGTCGCTTCAGGAACCCATTGACCCAGTCATCCCCAGGAATGCCGTTCTTGAATGGCGTCTTCAGGCGCATCCTTGTCGCTAATCTTGCCGTTTTGGCCTTCAGCTGCTGTCTGCTCTGCAGCTTCCTTTACTTTCAGGCCCAATATCTGCTCTACTTCGGCCGGAAACACGGTCTGTTTGCCCGGCGTGGCGTCGACATTAACTCGATCGTGTAATGTAGATCTCGGGACGTTGAATGCTACCGCCGCTTGCCAAACGCTCATGTTGCCAAGCTGAACTTGAGCAACGGCCTTACTCATATCTTTATTGGCATATTGGCATCTGATGCCTTTCCCCTTTTTGGCATGTCTGAAAAGCGCATAAAAACACGATAACTTAATAGTTATAACATACTTCAGAGTGTTGTCTTTGATTTGCGGTTTTCAGTAACTGTGACATCACTTTTGGAAGGAGCCTAACCGTGCAATAATTAGTAGCGTGCGTATAAATTAAATCTATATTTCAATCTACCGCACTGTAAAGATGGTATAAAATAGTTGCAGCATGCTTTTACCTCAACATGTTAAATATTTAACATCGCCCTGCGGGCTCGGTAAAGATTTCGTTAAAAGTATGCTACAACTATAACTTATATTAACACAACACAGTAATAGAGGGATCGTTTAGTCATACAACGCGTTGTAATAATTTCGATTATGGGATTCGCCTTGTAAAAAATAAAACACTTATAACGTTGCACAAAACATAAGGCTAACTGCAAAAGTTATAATATATATTACGATCGCAGTGGTGTAATAGGTATGGTGTCCGTCTTGCGATTGGAAAGTCGTGAATTCTACCCCAACTCAGGAAGCGTTCGAATGATCTCTCTCATTCGACACCATATATTGGTTCTACCCAAACAATGGACTCGAAAGTGTCTCAATAAACCTCAGGCTTTCGACACAATTGAGCTAAAATGAATGGGTTTAAACTAAATGTTATAATGCATTATGTGATCTTACATGTGATGTGCTGTAAATAATGTGTGTATCAAACTGACATTTATGCACCTTTCAATATTTTCCCCCAGGGGTGGAACGGCGGGCATATACGGAACTCAAGACTGAAAGCGATTTCCGACATGCGGGAATTTGACACGCCGAGTGAATCCTAGTGCCGGGGAAATAGACTTTGGTAGTATTTTCGATCCCGGAAATATTGGCCCCCGGACCATTTGATACCCCTATAGCATCTCCCACTGAGGGGATTTAGACAAAAATGCTAGGCTCTATGATGGGGAATTACACCCCTAAAAAATAACATTAGTCAAATTACCCTGGGTCAGCCTGCCGCCCCCCCCCCCCGGGGAAAACATTGATAGGTGCATTACATGTGGTTAATGAACAATAACACGCATGATTTAAGATGTATAATGTTAAATTCTACACACCAAGCCACATTAAAGGTGAATGAACGTTATGTTCTTGTGTTTTTTCTTCATTCTACAAGGAGTACATTGTAATTTCATCGGACATTTCCAACAAAGCCTGTCGTTCATTCTCAGTTAAAAATGTTACAATCTTGTCGATAAGAAAAACGTGACTGTCGGCAACAATGACATCTGCAGTGGCAGCCATCTTTGAGCTTTCCCACATAAGCAACTTATTCAAAACAATGTCAGCGACAACACCATATTTCACCACACGCCTTTTCACATGACAATGAAGCTCGAATAGCAAAGGATGATCAAAACACCACTCATGTTGGTATGATATGTCGAGGAGTTTCAATGTTTCGATTTGTTTTTTATTTAACGGTCCTTTTTTTCCAATTTCTCCATTACGAAGGGTAACTATTATGTTTCTGGAGTTCATCTATTAAAAAAGTATGAAATATAGTTGTATCGTGATATAGGCCTAGGTGTTGCTTTATTTTTCAAAGTTTCAATGTGTTTTTAGCTCAAATAACAAAAAAATGCAACACGTATTGCAATTGCGCAATAAAATTCAATAACTTTTAAACGTACTGTGTTGTGTAAACTTGTCGTTGTAAACTTCGCGCCACTCGGAATTTGGTCAAGGTTGAAGAGGGGACGTCACTCTTAAACAGTTCGTATCTTCCAATCGAAATCGCCGATTTATAGTACAACCAATCGGGAATGGTGTTACAGCATACTATGAACACGTATTCAGTACTGCAAACACAATATTTGTCAGTAAATGTGACTATTCCCTTTACATGTAGATAATTAGTCACTGGCATGATACCTTACAAAGTTATTGTATCCAATCTAGAAAGGCATGAAAACAGCATGACTCTTATTATAATTTGTGTCTGAAAATTCACTGAAAATGTTCAGTTGATCACTGATGACCAGTATTGAAAAATATATGTGTAGCACAACAAGGTTACAGTATAAAACTTAAAATACATTTTGTAAGAAAATACACTGACCAAACTCAATCGACCTCTAATGACGAATTTGGGAAAATTGTAGCATTCAGACTTGGAATCACTTCCTGTTTTATGCCTTTTTTTTCATATAAAGTGTTAAATAATACTTTGTCTTGGTTTTAGCAAAACAAAGTTTAAGTATGAAATTAATTACAGATTTCGTTTGAATAATCATTAAAACAGCTCTGTTGATCTTAATGAGGAGTATTGACCACTTCGGGAATATTTTTTTAGGAAATATTGAGTATATAATGAACTGGATTATTCAGATTTTCAAGGCGTGTTTCATGCCATTTTAACTACCAGATTAAGCGAAAGGTAATTTACTGTCATGGTTGTACAAATCAACGGTAAGTGTGGATTAAAATATATATTTGGCAAGAAAATTACTTGAACATTTTCATTTGACCACTATTTTCCAGTATTGACCGATTTGGGAGTTTTTACCAGGGCGGTTTTAACCGGTTAAAACCGGGGGCGGTTGATTGGTGTCAACCCTGGCAGCAGCAGCAGCAGTAGTAGTAGTATAAGTAGAAGTCGTAGTAGTAGTAGTAGTAGTAGTAGTAGTAGTAGTAGTAGTAGTAGTAGTAGCAGTAATAGTAGAGGTAGTAGTAGTTGTAATAGTAGTAGTAGTAGCAGTGATAGTAGTAGAAGTAGTAGTAGTAGTAGTAGTAGTAGTAGTAGTAGTAGTAGTAGTAGTAGTAGTAGTAGTAGTAGTGGTAGTAGTGGTATTAGTAGTAGTAGTAGTAGTAGTAGTACTAGTAGTAGTAGCAGAAGTAGTAGTAGAAGTAGAAGTAGTAGTTGTTGTAGTAGTAGTAGTGTAGAAGCAATACCGAGGTGTGAATGAATATTTGACTGTTTGTATTGTCCGATAAACCCCAAGTGTCCGATATAACCCAGGATTACTCTACACATTGTAAAAACTTGTTTCAGCAGTTGTGCGGAAGTAATTATTTCACTATTAACGTGTAATAGTAAAATAGTTAATCAAAGAGATGACAGCTTAAACGAACTGTGAACAAGCAAAGGTGGTTGGGCCTAGAGTTCAAAGCTGGCACAAAGCCTTCAACTTGTAAAGTGAATGCAACCAACCCCTACCAGCTCCTAAAAATGGCAAGAAAGTGTTCAATCGATAAAAATGCAGTACAAGAATGCTCATACTTTCACGAAAATAGAGGGTGTTTCTTTTCCTAAACACCCGATCACCAGTTCAGTACAAGAAATTGCCTTAACTAATTGCAAAGATGCCATCGGAGAGTCAAGTTGCTATTAGGGGAAGGGGATACTTTGAGGTTGAAAACTCCATTGACATGTGTGATGCAAAACCTGTAAACCAGAAAATACACAGAACATCAACATGCTTTGCTGGAGAAAAAGAGGACGGCCTTAATATGTACGAAGCTGGTTTTGCAGTCCAGTCTGATTTGGTAGTTTTGTCTGATTGTGTAGACTCGTCTGTGTGTTTGTGTTTGTTTGTGGTTTTTAAGTCCCGCCTTGTTTTGTAGTCTCGCCTTGTTTTGTAGTCTCGCCTGGTTTTGCCGACTCGTCTGTTTTAGCTCACCTGAGCACGACGTGCCCCGTTAGCTATTGGTAAACGCGACCTCTCCTGCGTCGTCCGTCGTCCGTCGTCAAGTGTCCGTCATCTGTATGCCGTCAACATTTTGTTTTCACGAGAGAGACTTCAATTTTTATCCAATCTTAACCAAACTTGCACAGTTTGTGCATGACTAGTATGACTATACCGTCTTGGACGATATTGTTTTTGGGCAAATCACACCAGTAACAATAGAGTTATTGCCCCTTTTTCATGCAAACATTTGCAAAAATGCCTTTTCCCAACATATAGACTTTATTTTTAATCCAATCTTGACTAAACTTTTACAGTTTGTGTATGACCATTAGATCTCAGAAGAAGCCAAATATGGGCCAGATTGTATTACAAACACCGGAGTTATTGCCCTTTGTTCGTGAAAGAAAGACACAAAAATTAACAATATTCAGGATAGAGACTTTACTTTTCATCCAATCTTCACCATTCTTGCACAGTTGTTCTATAACCATTAGATTACAGGTAATATCGAATATATGCAAAATCGGGACGGAAACACTGGAGTTATTTCAAAATGAACATTATTCAGGATAGAGACTTCATTTTTCATCAAGTCTTCACCAATATTGCACAGTTGTCTATAACTACAAGATTACAGGTGAAGTCGAATATAAGTAAGATCGGACCAGAAACCCCAAAATTATTGCCCCTTGTGAGCGGAAAAAAAAACATCCATATTCTTTTAGCGATTTGCTTGCACACGCGATTTTTTATTCAATATTGACCAAACTTACACAGCTTCTGTACGACCATAAAACCTAATTTGGGATTCAATGGTTATGGGACAGATTGCACCAGGAAAACTAGAGTTATTGCCCCTTATTCATTTGAAAAAAATGCAGAATGCCTTTTTCTAAAGAACTGACTTCATTTTCATCCAATCTTGACCAAACTTCTACAGTTAATGTATGACCTTAGATCTCAGAAAATGTCAAAACTGGGCATGATCGTGCCAAAAAAAAGAATACCCCTTGTTACTCCTTGTTTTGAAAAAAAGCAAAACATGGACTTTATGCGGGAAAGAGACTTATTTTTCATCCAATCTTAACCAAACTTTCACAGTTGGTTAATGACCATATGGTCCGTGTCACATGCAAACAATGGTCAGATTAGACCCCAAACACCATAGTTATAGCCTTGTCTTTGTTCAAGCAAATGCACACATTTACTTTATGCATTATTGCGATTTCATTTTTTTCATTTAGTGTTGATTACAACCGGTGAACAGGCATGCACTGTTACCTATTTTGTCATGCAAAACGAGTGACTTTATTGACTTTGGTAACAAACCTGGTCCTATCAGAAAGTTTTGCATTTACCCTTCAGAGCCAATTAAAGCGGATATAATTTGATTTTCAACAATTACAAACCTTGCATGCAGTTATCCGTACATGGAACGTTGATGGCTTCAGAGCCTGCATTAACGTCATTTATCATCATTGGACAGAACAATATCAAAAAAGGCATAACTTGACTTTTTGGCACAGCCATCGCTATTATTACATTACAACTATAGTTCTCCAAAACTGCTTGCGACAAGACATTAAAATCTACTGTTTCTGCATTTTCCAGAATTGTCTCTGACTTGATGAAAAGGGGTCAGAAAAGAATATCAAAAAAAATATATCAGAATTATGGTGGCATAGAACTGCCATACGATAACCACTTAAGGTTCGCGAAAACATTCGTGTTAACTATTTAGCGTTCGCGAACAAGTTCGAGCTAAGACTTATTTATTATGATATTTATCTGGATATTAAGATAGCGTTTGCGAATATTTTTCTGCAATATATTGTATTATTATACTTAATGCCCTTTAAGTGCCCAGAACTGACATTAGATACATTTTCTTGGGGTTGCGAGGTCTTCCGAATTATCTTACTAACACGAATGTTATCATGATAATTATGTTACAACGCCAATCTTAACTAGTTAATATTCGTGTTACCAAGTAATTTGTGCCCGAGGTCTTGCGCATGATCATACTAAACAAATATCATGATAATTATCTGACAACGCAATTTTTGACTAGAGAATATTCGTGTTACCACTTAATACGGCGCGATGTCTTCATTATCTTACTAACACCAATATTACCATGATAATTATCTCATGATAATTTTCTGACAACGCGAATCTTAACTAGATAATATTTGAGTTACCAATTAATGCGGCGCGATGTCTTCATTATCTTACTAACACGAATATTATCATGATAATTATCTCATGATAATTATCTGACAAAGCCAATCTTAACAAGATAATATTTGTGTTACCACTTAATTTGTGCGTAAGGTCTTCCGCATTATTTTACTTACACGAGTATTATTATGATAATTATCTTACAATGCGAATCTTAACTAGATAATATTCGTGTTACCACTTTATTCGGCGCGAGGTCTTCCGCATTATCTTACTTCCACAAATATTATCGTGATAATTATCTGACAACGCAAATCTTAACTAGATAATATTTGTGTTACCACTTAATTCGACGCGAGGTCTTCGTTATCTTACTTATACGATTATTATCATGATAATTTTCTGACAACGCGCATCTTAACTAGAGAATATTCGTGTTACCACTTAATTTGTGCGCGAGGTCTTCCGCAGTATGTTACTAACACAAATATTATTATGATAATTATCTGACATCTAGAATCTTAACTAGATAATATTCGTGTGTAACCACTTAATTTGTGCGCGAGGTCTTCCGCAGTATCTTACTAACACACATATTATCATGATAGTTATCTGACATCTACCACTTAATTTGTGCACGAGGTCTTCCGCATTGTCTTACTAACGTGAATATTATCACGAGAATTATCTTACAACGCAAATCTTAACACGTAAATATTTGCGATACCACTTAATTTTTATTAACTGAAATTCTGATGTCAGTTCTGGGCAGTTACAGGCCTGTATTTCATAAAGCAAATAAATATCTTAAGTCGAAAAAAATAGCAAACGATATTAAGATATAAGATAAATAACCACGCGAAAATTTTCGCGAATCTTTAGTAGTTACCGTAAGGCAGTTCTACGCCACCATAGAGAACAATAGGCAAAAACACCGCACTTTCAATACCGAACTCGTACTTTAGATATCCCATTGCACTAATTGATGTTTAACATCAAACCGATCCTAATCCCCTCTGCGGATACATGTGTATTCTTCAGTTACCTTAATTTTCAAACCTGTAACTACAGTATGGTCTTCAATTGTGCCGGTACTCAGGCGAGCGCTTTGTGTCATCATGGTCCTCCTGTTTAATTAGTGTTTTGTTTTGTTATCCCGCCTTGTTTTGTAGTCTCGCCTGGTTATGTAGTCTCGCCTGGTTTTTGTAGTCCCGTCTGGTTGGTGTAGTCTCGTCTTGGGGTTTTTTCTGGCAATTACTGATCAGGTGTGCCATTGTGGCTAGTTATCACACCGGCGCCGTATATTAACCTCTAAGTAATTTTGTTTTAGTTCTGATCGTATATAATTAGTCAGCATTTAGTGATTTTTGGAGTCTCGCCTGATTTATGTGCCTCACCTTAATATTGTCAGATTTTGAAGACATCTTTTGTATAGCCAGGTTTTGTAATCTGTGTCTTATATACAAAGCATGAATTAAATGGTTAAATCTTTACCCTGCTTTGTTTTACGCAATCAACTGATCAATTGCGGGCACGTAATATGATCGTCCGAGTCGCATTCTGCAAGTCAATATAAACTGACCTTGCAACCATACCGATAGAGCAGTTATACCTATCACTGCATTGCTACACAGACTAGCAAAGTATAAAATGCAGCGATGTCACTGTTTAAGAAAATGACACATTATAGATTGGATCTGGATGGATCTGGGCACACAACAAACATGCGTGCATATAGTATGCTCAGGCAGTTGTATGCAGATATAATCGAATGAGGTTAACATAACACTCTGCCTTGAACCGACTGTTTGGTTTAAAATATTGCCATTGAAGTGTTATTTTGCTAGCAATTATACAACAAAAGCGTATTTTACCAATGGAAACCCATAATACAATCCTTGTTTACATTCGGGACAGTAAACTGATTAAGAAATTAACAGAGTTTTATAAATATAACTAAACATTTAAGATGTGTAACTCGTTGTTCATACATGTAATTGCTGTGCAGCCTCTATTTAGATTTTGGCCATTTGCGATTGTTTAAGATATCAACTGTGTTTTTGTTATAAACGACGCCTATAAATCAACTATGAATCAAGCTTGAATGCCTACGTGCAAAATAATTTGACAAAAAAACCGTATAGAAATGGTGTAATGAGAGAAATGCAAATGAGCAAATGAATGATTGTATACTGTTCACTCTGTACAATCATTCTTTAATCTCAAGAACATTCACTATGAATATGATAATTGTTAGATGGGTAAGTATTGGTTATTCAAGACTTATCACATTATTGCCTTATTCTCATATTTCGTATTGGAATCGTAAATGATTGATTATCAAATCAAGTAATGTGCATATATAAAATGCGTTTTACCAAAATCTTTCTCAAGGGCAAAGTTTTGGAAATGATGAAACATATTTTTTTATCAAACATATTACCACCAAAACACGTACATATATCGGAAGGAACCAAAATGCTTAATATGTGAACATATCAAACATAGCAAGCCACTATTCAAATATTTCTGTATTTGAAGTAGCACTTTATTTATTTAATTGATTCATTTAAATCGCAGGAATGGAACACCGCATTATGGGATGTCCGGTTAAGAAAGTTGCTTTCATTTGTACCTGAATTGTATAAATGAACACATATTTCAGAACAAAAAACCTTTAAACAAATACAACATCAAAGATAATATTTTTTATAGACAATAGAATTTCAAATTTAATAATATTAAATGAAAAATGAATGAACTCAGTTTTGTTCAACCCACTCAAAGTTAATTACAACAGGTTACTAGCGATATATACTTTCAAACATGTATCTAATTAACCCATGTAGAACTAATCTGGTGATTGAAAAGACTCTCAAGCAAATATTTTGTTCTATAAGTTGTATTCAGCAACATTTCGTGCACGTACAATATGAAAAAATACACTGAATTTGTACTCCAGCTCTTTAAACATTCAACGTTTTGATATTTTCAACTAACAACTTTAATTAGTGCTTTGCATCGGGTTAATCATTCAGTGTCATGTTCTTTGACTGTTTTGTTGAATTGCGATATTTATTTTGATTTCCACGTTGTTTGGGCTTGACAAAATTGCCATAATTGTATGGCTGTTCAACCTATTATTTCCAGCTATATTCTTGATATATGATATGCCCTGGATGTTTCACAAGTAATTGGCATGTTATTTTATATAGAAGAGTAAGAGTCCCCAAGTATTGTATTTGTTGCTTTTTATTGTATTCTTTTTTAATATTAATAATCCATAAGATCCCCATTTAAAGTAACATGTCAGTCCTACATCCTTTCAAAAAATCTTACTTATTTATATTCCAATTGATTTAAGTAAGTGTTCCGAACTTATCCGGTACATACAATGTGTACATAATGTTGACATACATCTTCTATCAGGGAATATTTTCAAATATACTAATATTTATTCAAGCCTGGTATGTTGATTCAGTTTTGCGTTTATACTTTCAAACATTCGTGTTGACATTTTTAATCAACTTCACATTTTAACCTCGTTGTACAGGACTTTCTGTCCAGATGAAAACGTTGAAACAAATGCTCAGCGATATAAGAAATAATGCAGGTCAAACCATTAGGAATTTTAAAAAACAGATTGTGAGACAACCGTTGTACAAAATAATCTATATAGATTAAAAAAAACACAAAAAATTACATTCGTAATTTATGCATAGATCACATTCAACCATGTGCCAGGCTGGTGTACCCAATTTCTAGGTATTTGTCTACGAGAACGGATCCCCCGATATCGCAAGAGGCCTTTCTGTGGCCCGGAGGTGGGTGGTTAGCTATCTGCCAGTTCAGTTTCCCATAGAATTTATCCATTTTCTTAGCCCGTTTTATGGTCATCGTTTTATGGGCATTAGTCCAATTTTCTGACGATTATAGGGAGCCGACAGATTATCGAATACCTGACGGGCATGTTTAGCTCTCATACATGCATTGCCCTCCGAAAAACAAAGGTAATCAGGCTTGTGTGGGACAATCTGTGTAATATATACTGAGACGTTGCGTTGACCTGCTCAATTAACTTATACATTAAAGTATGAGACAGAGCAACAAAGAAAAAGGTACTCATTCTGCGGGTTTGAGGAGGCTATTACTTCATTAGCCTGGCTTCTTTTCCTCTTTTTTTACCAGCAAAACGGTCTTAACACGACCCTGAGAGCCGTAAGTAAATGATCGTATGCGGACGATAGCCGGTGGATGACCATATACTTCAACAGGTAACAGGCCAAAACAACGGTGCCCGGCGGCACCGAAACGGCGTATGGCCGGAGTCAGTCCGGTGCCCGACTGATATACGGACGTATGGATCCAGGTTCGATCTAGCATTACGGCAGCTGTGTTAGATGTCTGATATAGGTCGATCTGTAGGTGACTGGGGTATAACACAAACAGTTTTTATTTCAGCAATTTGTAAACAAAACGTCCTGAACCTGCCATGTGCCAAACCATGTTGTTTACACAGATGTAAATTATAGAACCACGTGTGCTATGTAAAACATACTGCCTCCCTGTCATAAGGCTCTGTTTTTCTTTCTAGAGCGAGATTTAAAATTGAACTGTTTTGAAATTGATACATCTGTTTGAGGAAAGAAGATTTTCAATGTTGTCATCATAGCCAAAAAGGTAAACGTCCTCGCCTCGTGGCGGTCATTATTTTAGGAAATCAAAATGATTTGAAGAAATTTGTTAGAGGGTCCTCCATGAAACACTTCTGTGAAATTAGTTTGAAATAAGTCTTATAGTTTGTCAAAGTTGTGAATAGCAATATGACAAAAGTTAGCCACTAATCTGACCGGTCAGATCGATGTAGAGTAACGATTTTTCTGTGTTATTTCTTAAAACTTCAACCATATTATTATAACATTTTTGTAGTGTCCGAGAAACTCTATGCAAAATATTTGAAGTTACAAATAACGCGCTCTGTGATTCAGGTGTCAGAAATTAATTACCTTATTATAAAAAGGTAATTAATTTCAGAAACCTGAATCATAGAGCGCGTTATTATATCGTGAAACATAGATGTTTCTTAAAAGTTGTTTTGTTTTTATCATTTCTTGGTCACCAGAAATGACGTTTTTACGGATTATTGCCACAGGCAAAGCGTTTAATGCATGTGTTCTAGAATCATGTGCTCTTGATATTTCCATCAGTCAGGTAATAACTGTATTTTCAGAGACAGATCCATTCATTTACAAATGTCAGCGTCATGTCAATCATTCAGAGAAATATATACACTTAGACATTGGCAAGATATTGCGAATCTAAAAGCATCGTTGCCGACATACTCTTTAGGACTTAACTAGATTTTAGCTTGCTGTCGATATTATGTATACTAATAAAACTAATATATACTTATCTGCTTATCTTATGGTCATTATTTTATTTTTTATATTAGTATCTTTAGCTTGAGTATTACCAAAATGTACGCATATTTACACCGATTATATTTTTAAAAGGTCTTCTTTATTATACATCCATGCAATATCAAATGCAAATAGTTTGAATGACATTCTGATACAACTAATCGATCGGGAAAAGTATTTCTAGTTGATACGAACGAACATGTGCATGAAACATTCTAAATACTTATACACGTGTGATAATATTGCAATTTCTTTGCCAAAATCATTTTCAGATAATCAAATTATAAAATATCAGAATTTTAAGATTGTTCTTAACTTTCAACTAAGATTCTTTATAATACAAGTCCTGGAATGTTATATTTGTCTTCTCGTATTTCCATCTTATAACATATTATTCGTCATTAATCATAGTTCAATGATGGTCTACCGCAACGAGATATTGCCTAATGGTAAGACTGAACGTGTCAACGACTAACGACCAACTCGGCCCAGAAATTTGAGGAGTGATACATTTTGTATTCTTAACGTTATAAATCAAAAATGTATTTAAAAGCAATTTATATGGACCCGCATGTGACGTTCTTGCTGACAAATCTAAACTTGTTTTATTTACGAGCATACTGATGATTTATATTTTCTTTTGTGGTCTGTTGTATGTTTTTGACATATTTGTCAAACGAATTTTTTAAAAGATGATTTATGTTCTGATTAATGCATTTGATTTAAAATCAGTTTCATTGGTTTGCAGAACACACTTAATATATTCATTTCATACATTTATAATTAATCACTTAAAGCATAAAACCATTATAAAGCAATAAACGTAAATAATCTGCCATTCTGGCTTCATAATGGGTATACGCAAATATCAACGAACGATATTGGCACAATGTAATTTTTAGGGCGGTTAACTATTATTAACCAAGTCATCTCGTCCCCACCATTTAAAAATATTGTGTAAAAAAATCCGTTGTACGAAACCTACATAATACAGACAAACACATACAATAATACAGCGCTCACTCTGACGGTCGCTGTTTTAAATAACAGTCTTAGAAACCTGAAACGAATTCAATATTGTAAAAGGTGTTTCAAACGTTATGTTGAATGGTATTTGAATGTTTGCACAATGTATTAAAAGTTTTATTTCGAGCATTATACAGTATGTCACTTCTCTTTGCAGTGCATTTAACTTATCCACATTTCGAATAGGTAGAAAACAATAACGATACAAAAGTATAAGCATGTACGACCTGTATTTTTACCATATAATTTTATGCTTATTTCAAGGCACCAAAATATGTCTAGCTTCGCAATTGTAATTTACCATAAATAGAAATTTAGCTCTTACGTTAAAAAAAAAATTGACCTGAGACGAAAATATTGTTCACAAACCTTTAGCCTTGAGTTTATCATGCATACATATTTTTACTCCAGTCATATTCAGGCGAACAAATAAGACGCGTAAAGGTGTGATTTACGCACGAACAACCATAAAATGCGCACAGAGAATACAACCGGATGTAATTTACATAGAGTTCACAACTACTACTAATTTCCCTGCGCGATCGATGGCAGCTGTGTATATTATGAAAAAATAACGTATGTCAATTGTTTATATAAACAAGACCATCGTATTAAACATAAGATATAACATTATGGCAAAATATTATCGACTGACAGTCGATACACCCTTTAAATGTATTTTTCGCAGTATAATTCTTTCTTAAGAAAAACAAACATCCAACTCCTGATTGCTGTGTCATTTGCAATTGTTTATGATGATTATTAATTGAGTTCTACAATTGCAAGCCAGCTAGCTTTGCAATAAAACGAGAATTGTAGTAAGCAGTTGTGCTATTTTCAAATTATCTCTTTTTGATGGAACAATAAAAAATTCCAATGGATTTGCTTTGGCTGCTGGTGGAAAATGGCAACGTAACTAACTGCGTGTTTAGGAATAGAAGAAAAATAATAGTGAATCTTTTCATTTTCTATTATTTTGCTTTTCATGCAATTCATTCAAATCTTATTTAAACTCGCGCTAGGTACCTAATAAGGAACATTATCAATGTAACGCTATTGACAGTCATGGTCAGTTGGTATGTTATACGGTCAATCGTTTGTACAATGCATCGTGCGTGAATATTATTTATCGACAAAATGTTAAAGTTGCGCATACCCGTATCATTATTGTTGCCACATAGCTAGTGTTCTTTATTTAGTAAATATTATAATATACAATGTAGAATGACAGAGAAAAGGAGAAAGCGACGATTTTCAGCCTTGAAGAAACCTGCACAATGACCAATGATGTGTATGACATCTATCCGGAACGGTTTGATTATTGCAACAATTACAATAATTACAATACAATCCATACAATAAATACATTGCTATTAATATCACGTTTGACGTCATCAACGTATTATGTTTACTTTCTGTATTCGTACCAGACGTACGAAGATTGATTAAAGTCGAAACTCGTTGTGATTTAGAGTTTGTTCTTTTTTTATTTATTCAAATATTGAATATATTCTAATTGATCTACACAAATAATGGTGTGCATATTCGCTTTAGGTGTCTTCATTCCATGAACAACCGAAGATAAACTCAAAAATGTACCGACACTGATGTATTGCAAACATTACTGGCTAGCAATAGTAGTATCTTTTATGTCATCTCTACTAGTTTTGCAATACAATATGACCAGTGATGACCTTCCTCTTCTAATTGGATATTGCATTTTTATAAGGGTGTGAAAGTTTTGAAGCCATTTATCCAGTTATATACCAACTAATGTAATGCATTGTGTATCCGTGTTTGTTTGTTTCTTTACAGACGTCTTCATGTCTTGATGTTCTTTAAGTTGTTTATACCCTACGGCACGTTAATGCACTGTGCGCCCACATAGCATTTAACATTGTTTAAAACAAACAACAGGAATAAGTAAGATGTCAACTTGTTTATCTAATGCAACAACAGAAAAATGTGTGTCGTGTATGAATATTTATATATTTATGTTTTAGTTTTGGTTTACTGTTATTTGTTGTTGATATTTTTGTACATTCTCAGATTCTCATGAAGTCTGTAGTCAGGCTAGATCACTTTGTAGTCCCGCCTTATTTTTGCAGTCAGGCCTGATATTTTAGTCTCGCCATGTTCTTGCAATCGTACCAGATAACTTTGTAGACTCGCCTTTTCTTGCAATCTTGCCAGATTACTTTGTATACTTGCCTTGATTTTGTGTAGTCTTGCCAGATCTGGACACTCTTGTAATTTCGCTTGTTTTGCAACCTTTCCGGATCATTTTGTAGTCTGACCTTGTTTTGCAATCTTGCTAGATGACTATGTAGTCACGCCTTGTTTTTGTAGTCTAGCCTTGTTTCCCGAGTCTCGCCTTGTTTCTGTAGCCTTGCCTTGTTTCTGTAGTTTTGCCTTGTTTCTGTAGTCTCGCATTGTTTCTGTAGTCTCGCATTGTTTCTGTAGTCTCGCCTTGTTTCTGTAGTCTCGCCTTATTCTGTAGTCTCGCATTATTTCTGTAGCCTCGCCTTGTTTCTGTAGTCTCGCCTTGTTTATGTTGTATCGCCTTGTTTATGTAGTCGCGCCTTGTTTCTGTAACCTCGCCTGTTTCTTTGTAGTCAACACGGATTCTACGTTTGATCATTCTGTAGTCGTCCTTACTTTTGTAACCTCGACTGTTATGTTTGCGGTCTTTTAAAAGTAACACTCTGGATTCTATCTGAAACCCCCGACGTGTGTATGCGCAATCGTATGATAAGTAGCCTCACCGCTTTTGGAAGAAATGATCTTGGCCCCATGCCCATAAACATTAATATCGAAGTTTGCAACTTAGCGCTGTTTCTATATGTGAAATTTGATACCAGAAAAATAGCATCTCATCGCATAAAAAGAATGCATTCATATGTCATGTCTTGGTTTCGGTTTGCACGCAAATTAATTCAATGTATGAAAACAAACATTGCTCTGTTTCATTTCATTCAACTGTTAGGGGGGAATTTCGGGACTTGTTATTATGTAAATTGACATTCAGCACTTAAATTGTTTTACAAGAATAATTTAGATTGGATCATCTAGGTCATTTGTCTACACCATTTTATCACAAAGACATCTATGAATACGACACGGGAACAAAGAGCTCTTGTTTCAACCCAACGATTGATTTGTTGAGTTTAATTTAAATTTATTTTGAATTCCTACTGAAAATATGTTTCCTCAAATGTCCACACAATATGCAATAATATGCAATATGTTAGCAGAGGGGATTATAAGAGGTTATGATCAATTTTCACTGTTGAATAATATCTATGCATAAATATAAACCTGTATACCAAAGTGGTACAGCGCACACAAGTTTTAGTAAGAGTGAAGTAATGTTTTTATAAACTGTATAATTACAATGTTTATAAAGATTATTACATATTTGAATGTATTAATGGTTAGAAGCAAAATGCATTCGGTTAAAATGTTTAAAAATATCTAATAATCAGCTAAAAAAAAATCCATGTTAATATTATGTTTAAAAAGGATATGCAACGTCAATTTGTTACTATTTTTAGTAACAAATTGACGTCGCTCACAAGCCGTTACGCGTCTCCGCTAAGCCGATATAATATAATTAGCCGCGGCTCCTTTTTCGATAATCGAAGATGGTTGGTCCTAAAGTTCAGAGCTGGAACAAAGCCTACAACTTGTTAAGTGAATGCAACAAACCCATACCAGCTCCTAAAATGGCAAGAAATTGGGCGACCGATATTATTGCAGTACACTAATGCCCATATTTAACACTCCATTGACATGGGTGATGCGAAACCTGTTAGCATGCTTTGCTGTGGAAAAAATAGGATCGCCTTAAGATGTTCGACGCTGGTTTTTTGTAAAGCCTGGTTTTGTAGTCTAGTCTGATTGTGTAGACTCGTTTGTTTTTGAAGTCTTGTCTTGTTTTGTAGTCCCGCCTTGTTTTGTAGTACAGTCTGGTTTTATAGACTCGTCTGCTTTTTTGAAGTATTGTCTCGTTTTGGTGTCCTGCCTTGTTTTGGAGTCTCGCCTGATTTTTGTAGTCACGTTTGGTTTTGAAGTCTCGTCTGGTTTTTGTAGTGTCGTCTGTTGTTTTAGCATCTCCTGTTTTGAAGGCTCGCCTAATGTTTGTATTATAGTCTGTTTTTTTGTATGCAGTCTTATTTGTTTTGTAGTCTCGCCTGGTTTTGTTGTCTCGCCTTGTTGTTGTTATTTTTATGTATTCTCACCTTGTTTTATAGTATAGCATGTGTTTAGTCGCGACTGTTTTTATAGACTCGCCTGTTGTTTGTTTTTTTTAAATTTCGCCTTGTGTGTACAGTATAGCCTCGTTTTTAGTCTCTGCTGATTTTCGTAAAATCGCCTGGTTTTTTGTAGTATTATCTGTATGGAAGCGTCTTAGTGCCACAGTTTATATTATTTTTGTATTAAATTTTCTCATAATTAGCAGATACTAAGTCCTAATTAGGAGATACTAAGTCCTAATTAGGAGATACTATGTTCTAATTAGGAGATATTAAGTCCTAATTAGGAGATGCTTAGCCATAATTTGCGATAGTTAGTCCTAATTGCGAGAAACTAAGTCCTAATTAGGAGATAATCTCTCCTAATTAGGAGATATTAAGTCTAATTAGGAGATACTAAGTCCTAATTAGGAGATAGTATATTATAATTATGAGATAATAAGTCCTTATTAGGCCATACTAACTCCTATTTAGGTGATACTAAATCCTAATTAGGAGATAGTATCTCCTAATTAGGAGATTGTAAGTCCTAATTGTCCTATTGTAGTATCTCCTAATTAGGAGACACTAAATCATAATTAGGAGAATCTAAGTAATAATAAGGACTTATTATCTCGTAATTTTGACTTACTATCTCCTAATACGGAGTTAGTATCTCCTAATGAGGACTTACTATCCTAATTAGGAGATACTAAGTCCTAATTACGAGATACTAAGTCCTAATTAAGACTTACTATCTCCTAATCATGAGATATTATCTTCCTAATTAGGACTAAGTATCTCCTAATTATGATATACTATCTCCTAATTAGGAGTTACTATATCCTAATTAGGACTTAGTATCTACTAATTAGGACTTCATATTTTCTAATTATGAGATAATGGAATATATAAATAATTTAGACTGTGGCACTAGGACGCTTCCATATGTCTGGGAAATTTAGACTCGTTTTGTTTTTCTAGTCTCGTCTGTTTTTTAAAGTCTAGTCTGATTTTGTAATCTCGCTATGTTTTTGTAGTCTCGCATTTAGTGTAGCCTGTTTTTGTAGTATCGCCTGGTGTTTGAAGTGTCGTCTGATTTTATAGTCTCACATTGTGTTTGTAGTACAGCCTAGTTTTATGAAGTCTTATCTGTTTATTGTAGTATTGTCTAGTTTTGGAACTCGCGCCGTGTGTTAATAGTCTCGCCTTGTTTTTGTAGTCTCGCCTGCATGTTTTGTAGTAGAGTCTGACTTTTGTTGTGTGTTGTTTTGTAGACTTGCCTTGTATTTCTAGTACCGTCTGGTTTCGTAGTCTGACCTTGTTTTTCTGGTATCGTCTAGTTTTTGTAGTATCGACTGGTTAATGTAATCTCGCCTTGTTGTTGTGGTCTCGTCTGGTTTAGGTAGTCTGGCCTTGTTTTTGTTATCTCGTCTGGTTGTTGTAGTCTCGCCTTGTTTTGTGGTCCCGTATGTTTTTGTAGTATCGCCTTGTTTTTGTGGTCCCATCTAGGTTTTTGTAGTATCGCCTTGTTTTTGAGGTCGTGTTTGGGTTTTATTGTAGTCTCGACAGGGGTCTAAAGTGTCACTTGACTATTCACGGTGAACAGTATTCTCGCCTTATCTCCGGTATTTCAACAGACATTGTGTGGCCCTTTAAGAGCAGCATTTAGGTGATCTATCTGTAGCCGAAATGCTTATTCGCAATCAAATGACAACCTCTAAACCTTAACTTTAAAAAAACTGATTTCGTAATCATATGCATAAAACATTAACACCGATCTTTGAAATCCTTTACAGCTAGCGAAGAACGCGCTTTTTCCATAATTACAGGATCTCCTTACCCAACAAGAATGCTTTCATAGCTGGGTTTCTATTTATGGGCAAATGGAATGCAGCTATGAATCCAATAATATATTTGTTTTTCTTATTTGAATCGTATTATCAAATTATCTATTTCGAATGTATTTGATAGACTGTTTTGTTAAAAAAAAATGGCCTTCAAAGCAATCGTCATTACTTGTTACAGATTTTTCGGGAGACATGCGGGACCTGTTGTTGCGTTAACTAACATTCAACACTTTAATTGCTTAACAGGCATAATTAAGATGTAATCATTTAGGACATTAGACATTAAACTAAAAGATGTTTATCACAAAGACTATGAATACGATACGGGACTAAATAGCTCATATTTCAACCCAATGATTGATTTGATGCAACTATAATAAAATGAATATTTATTTAGAGATGCTAGGTCTATTGAAAAGTGGATGGATGTTAAACTATATGAACATCATAGCACTATAGTTAAATTAAAGTAGTGAAGGTTAGATGCAAATTGCGTTCGATTAAAAAAGATAAACACAAATTGTCCTATTTGGTAAAAAAAATTCAAGGTTAAAATTTTATTAAAATGTAATAACCTATTACGTGTTAAGTAAAGTTAATTAGAGAAACCTAACATATATTTAATCACAGTTTATATACCTTTTGGCATACCAATACACCGTTTTATACGCAAGGACATAAGATTAAATATATTATTCCCATATATTAAATAATGTATTATTATTATTTATATCATTAATTTTAATATTATTGTTATTATTATTATCATTATTATTGTTGTTGTTGTCGTAGTGGTTGTGGCTGTGGCTGTTGTGGCTGTTATAGTTGTTGTTGGGTTAGGTCAAAAGTCTTAACATTAGATAACGACCCTTCACAAAATGTCCAGATTGGCATGATATTGTTATAGCCGTGCAGATAGTTTAAAATATTGACGCAAAATAATTGTATAATGAGATGTATAAGTGTATTTAAATAGAACATGTTAGCATAATACGAAATAAGCAAAAAAGACAACGAAAATATTGATAAAGAATATAATACAATATGGAATTGTTGTATTTAAAAAAATACACCATTCAGCTCAACATTGTATACATACACAATAGAACGCGAAAAAAAGCAGCAGCAGTTGTTGTAGTTATATTAGTTTTTTGAGTGTTTTCCACTTTTTCATTCTGCAAATCTATTATATTCTATATTATCTCACTGGTGGCACTTGCACGGCTAAAAAACATAAATTGTGAGCATTACTCTTCCTAGGAAATTAAACATAAACAATAAAAATAACATTTATTTCTTAACCATCAAATAATATGAAAAATGGAGCTACATATTTTACAGGCAAATGTATGCTAAACCAGATACATGTAAGCGTCAAACGCCCGCATCTTTGACAATACTGTATAACAACCGACTTATAGAATATTATCAATTTTCAACAATATAATTACTGATCACATTATTTAAATATGCAACATTTCAATCAACCAAAAATATTGATGGTAATGACGAATTACTTACTGTCCGTTCATTAATACAGCGTGTGCAAGCGGAGTCACTGACTGCGCGGCCGTTAATCCTAATACAGTATGTACAGGTGGTAACTGTGCGTGTAAAACAAACTACAGAATCTTTGCAACAGGAACGAAGGCCACATGTCAGCCTGGTTAGTACATTATACATAACACAAGAGGATTACATTTGTAAATGTTTCAGCAAAACATATAGATAACAACTAGTGTGTCCTTACTTCACGTAAAAGGAATTGTTGACAGATATTTGCCTTTTTTGAAGTATGCCATTAAATGTCTTAACTTGACATATTCAAGCATTGGAACTTAAGCGCTTAAGTATAATGACATGAAAATGATTCTAAAAAAGACAAGGAAAAAAGTTGGTCCCATTGGGGTTCGAACCCGGGACCTCTGGAGTAAAAGTCTACCGCCTTGACCACTCGGCCATTCCGTTTCCTACCATGTACTGTATGTAAGTGATCCAAGTGTTTTCAACAAAAACATCAGAAACATTCCAAATTATTCCATCGTTTAGCATTACAAACGCTTGATAATTTTATCGATTTCAACTGATGATTACTCGTAAACGAAACGGTATGTCCGGAACGTTATTTCGCTCCCTTGCACAGTACTGTTCCTGTATTTATGGAATCTGTCTCAAAAAGTTGAAAAATTGTCAATTCGTCAATCTGTGAACAGGTCACTTTAAACATTTACATTATGGATATGCATGTTTGTTTCGATACTGATCTCAGTGTCACACACAAGTGTTTTATCTTTGGCTCTAGATGATTACAGATATTTCTTGCCTTAATTGATCTATTATTACATATTACAGCATTTTAATAATTAAACGAAACCATTGCTCCAGGTATGGGTGCCGCGTGCAAAGCAAGCGGTGGAAAATGTGCGAACCTCCCTGGCGGCTACCGTAACGTTGCTCTGTGCGCCCGTGAAGCGATCTACGATATTGCTACACTGGCTTGCAGTGCTAAAGATATACATATGTTTTGCGACATTTCAATGTTTTGGGCAACACATTTTAACATTCAGTCGTATGGTGACATTGCGCACTGAACGTAAATACGCAACTGGCTCTTACATAATAAATGAATTTCAATGCTGTATGTAGTCAGTCAAATTCTTTCACATTGATGCACTACATATTTGCATTACAGGAAAATTAATTTAATAATTTTGCATAGCATTAAAGTCTGTGTTTTAATAATGCATACAAATTGTCAGATTGCACAATATATAAAAGTATGTATTGGTTGTAATAAAAATTCCGTTTTCAGCGTGCGAACCTGGCTCTACCACCTGTTCAACCGCTGACGCCAACTCCGAGTGCGGCAAGGGATACTGCGTCTGTAAATCAGGCATGTCCATTGGCAGCGATGAAAAATGTAAGCATTTTTTTTTTACTTTTATGATGACACGATATGTATCACTTTAAAGATAATAAGTTATGAGTAAATGAAACGACAATAAATTGTCAAGGGAATGTTCAATTCCGACAGTGCAGATCACTTCATAGTCAAAGTCGCTCCATGGATATAATGATCGAGGTACCATATGTTATATTTGTCAATCTATAAAACTCGAAAACACAAACATACCCAAAGATAATTAGAACAATAATTTTCATTGAAGTATTCGTTTAAGCAAAACCACCTAAGCGGACGTGTGCCATTTCTTCTGTTTACGAGCATTTTCCCATGTTGTGTAATATTCAAACATGATACTCACTAATTTTTCAATAGACAAAAACACAATTATCGTTGTTAAAACACCCATAAACAACGCAAAAAGAAATTCCTATTCTGAGCGGAGCATAGTAAAAAGTAGTTCCAATTACAATTGCTCAAATATATGTCAAATCATGTTTGAATCGAAATAATTTTCGCATTATCGTTGTTTGTCGGTCCATAAACAATTCTTTGTCGTTCTGATGAGTGGCTATCAAACAACTCTGGCTTTAAACTCGTGGTTTAATTCCTACGCATCAGAGCTCTAATCGTTGTTTATTGGCCGATAAACAACTATAATGCGAAATTTATTAATTAATTAGATCGCTCTAGAGTCATTAAACAATGCGAATGAATTTTACTCCTTTATAATGAGTGAACGATGTAAACATGCTTGGTGAATTGGAGATGTTTTTATAAGATAACAGAGTTCGTATTTAATACTATTTGATAAACGAATGCGCAAATACCAGAGAACGATACATGATAACATAGGATTGTGTAACACAGGATTACAAGAAACAGGGGCCTATATATATATATAGATATATGCTTGGAACATCTGCATGACTCATATTTAACATCAATACCCTTAAATTGTATTGCCACTTGTCAAAATCATCAAACAATGCATTTCTTCAAAATAAGTTCAGCTATAAAAATTCAGAATTTAGTATTTGTTTTTAATTTTTGACCAGGAGTCATTATATAAATATGATCCCAGCTTTATAATTATTGCATTAATTGACCCCCTCAGATTACAAAATACGAGTGCCTTCTTGTGCATTGCGGGTATGCGTTTTCGTTTGCAACAGAAACAAAACAATGGACAGTTGTTCAACCACAAACACATAGTTAAGTTATATTTTACCTCTTGAAATATGTTCTCAATGACCACTCATAAAATAAAAGTAGGATCTTACACAGAAATCAAAATGTTTTCTATACCATTATGTAACTGCTTCCATTTCAGACACGACTTCTGGAGCCCGGAAGTGATCGTGCCCTTGTTGCTGCTGGTTGCAAATCTGCTGCCTGCTAGAATGTAATCAGCTAAAGGGGAAGAGAAAAAATATTAATAACCACCGAATACTTACATATCTTCTAGCGACAAACGATAAAAATATTCAAAACAAACGAATGGGGAAATTGTTTTTCCCGTCTTGTCACCATGACCCACAAGTTGATTTATTTAATTTGAAAACAAAACCTTTTTTTCATTAATGTTATTGGGACTTGTACTCAGTATTTCAATAAACTCTTTGTCCGATTGTCATGAAACATACATGTAATTACAGGAAAAATATTGTGTTTTTCATGGCTGTTGTTGATAGTGGGATCAATTTGTGACATAATTGGCCAAAAACTTAAGAAAATGGGAAAAGCACAAAACTTAGTACACATGTTGATTGGGGCATTTAAAACATTTGTTTCATGAGACCGAATCTATATCTGTAAAAATGGCGGACGGCGGCCATTTAAAAAATGGCCGCAGTCTGTCTGGCGTCGGTCCGTCTGTTCCTAAACTTGTCCGGACTCTAACTTCCCCATGCATTGAAGGATTTCGAAATTTATTGGCACAAATGTTAACCTATATGAGACGGTGTGTCGCGCGCCGCGAGAACCAAAAGGCTCGATTTAAGGTCAAGGTCCTACTTTGAGGTCAAAGGTCAAAATACAGCACTTTATTGTCAAAATAAGGCTTGTCCGAGCTCTAACTTCCCCATGCAATGAATGATTTCGAAATTAATTGGCACACCTGTTAATTTAAATGAGAAGGTGTTTTTTACGCAAGCATCTGATGGCTACCTTAAGGTCAATGTCATATTTTGAGGTAAAAGGTCAAAATTGAGCACTTTATTGTCAAATCCCGGACTATCCGGGTTTTAACTTCCCAATACATCGCTGGATTTTGAAATACTTTGGTACAAATGTTAACCTAAATAAGAAGGTGTGTCTCACACAAGAACTGTACTGCTACCTTTCAGGTAAAGGTCATACTTTGAGGTCAAAGGTCAAAATAAAAGTGTTTTAAAGTGTCAAAATATCGCTTGTCAGAGCTCTAATTTCCCCATGCATTTACGGATTCCAAAATAACTTGGCAAGAATGTTAACCTATAAGAGACGATATGTCGCGCACAAGAACCGGGTGTTTGCCGTAAAGGTTAAGGTCATACTTTGAGATCAAAGATCAACATAGAACGCTTTATTATCACAATACTGCGTGTCCGTGCTTTAACCTCCCGATGCATGGAAAGATTTTCAAATAAATTGTCACATTTTATGTTAACCGACTTAAGACGATTTATCGATCTCAAGAATTGGATGGCTGCCATGAAGTTAATACTTTGAGTTAGTAAAATATCAAAATAAAATGCTTAATTGTCAAAATAGTACTTGTTCAAACCCTTACTGACCGTGAATTGAAGGATTTTGAAATAACTCATCATACAAATGCAAACTAAACTATCATCATAAAAATTCAAATATGATCTATTTTCTTTTTTACAATGGCAATGACAACATATTGCCCACCCCCCCCCCCCCCCGCCACAAACACACACACACAAAAAGAGTTACCTTGCAATGCTTTTCAAATAACATTACTGTAAAAAAATGATTAAAGACAAATGCTGCTACAACATATATCACTGTACGACAAAATGTCAACAATATCCATACATAAACACAAGTATATTAACTGTATAAAATCAGCAAACAAATTACCATTTAATGCCAAATAAATGAACCATTTTGATACCACGTCGTTTATTTTGAAAAGGGGTTTAATAGGTATAATTGTATAATGACCATCTCCGACATAGATTAGATATTGTGAATTATTAGGGAACGATATAATAATTAAAATAGCAAATTGCACTTGATAATGCTGTGCAGAGCGATTCAGCCTTGCATCTTCCATAACAGCCCTTTTATGGGTTACAACCACACCCGAGAACCACGACACTGCAGCTTGTGGCAAAGAAGACCAAACAGGTCTCCATTTGTCAGACTTTACTCTGATCCAGCCCCATTCGGCAGGACTAGTAGTCAGGAGAGAAATTTAGCGAGTTTGATATAGCGTGAACTGTAATATATCTATAGATTTTTGCCAGCCCCAAAAGCTATCCACAATTTAGAAACTGAAATCTGATAACAAACTACTACGGTAAGAAGTAACACATATGTATCCACATTTTTAGCATAGCAGTCTGGTAGCCCTACATCGCCACATCAGCCACATGCAACATGAGTTTTACATCCGCTTCTTTGTGACCACAGGGTGCTAAGCTACTATACTGTAATTAACAACACCATCATTTTGATTAAAAAAAACAACATCATCTTAGGGGTCAATGGGCACAATCTGCTAAGCTAATAAATAGAACAACACCCTTTCCCATTGCTGCATATTTGAGGCTGTCCTGCTTGTACACATCCCAAATGACACCAAGCCGCTTGACTGAATACATTTGACGACCAAGATCTGGTGCAAAAATAGTGACTGCATAATCTTGAAATGTCTGACAAGTAGTAAGCTGACAACAACAGCACCATCTACTGTTAGCGCCTCAATCTCTAGGGCTTCCAGTTTGACTTAAAAATGTTCTTCAAGACATGATACAAGGTCAGACATTGTTCCCATACATGTATTACCAATTTGTTATAGAGAATGTGGAAACGCCGTGTTTTCATGGCCAAAGAAATTATGAAGGTTGCCGTTCAGGACCAGGACAGAATCATTAAACCTGGAAAAAAGAGAACAGTCTTGTTTTTGATAGATAATTTATGTTTCTCATTGAACAGTTGCTTATGTGAAATGTAGACATTTCATGAAAATAAGCACAAACAATTACTACAACAGTGACTTAAAATCTCAGAGTGACTGACCAGAAAAGAATCATTAGATATTTGTTTTCCTTTTGCATTCGCAACACATCAAGAGTAGTTCCATGACCGTCTTCTGATGCACCAAATGCCTTCTCACTCGCTGCTCTCACTTGTTGACTTACCCATATGGGAGGCTCTAAGAAAGGTGGTCAGCTGTACCAGGAGACGCCACATTGGCCGGCTCACGAGCACTTGTCCAACCACTGTTATCAAGCCAATCACCAAGAGTCTTGAAAGCTACATTTCTACATGTACATGTAATCCACCAAACATCATTACAAAGCAATTTTCGCACAAGTGGTATAGCCATATTTATTACACATGTATATAAATTTTAAGCAATTGCAAAGCTAGACTTATCACATGCAATGAATGGAGTTTGGCCGTAGAACTTTAAGCTAATGTGTTATGTTTTGTTTAAAATAGTCAATGAATAATCAATCATGACAACAGTTTCAGTTTGTTCTTTAAACAATGGAGGCAAAGTAGTAATGTCAACTGGTTGTTCAGTGTAGATTCCTTAGAACTACTTAGAGTGGTAAACGGCCCAAGACAGGTCAAGGTCTCCAACGTATGTATATACAATCATTCACATTTTTAACGCAACACTTTTAATTTTCACAATTTCTCAACTATTTATCAAGGGATTGCGTCAAAATTTGGAATATAAATAAATTTGTAAGGGTCTCCTATAATTTTTATTCTAATAGATTAAATGCACGATGAAAATAAATTTTTAAAAAAAAATCAATAACAAGTGCTCCTGTCCCAGATGTGACTCATGGATGAATGAGTTCAGTGTATAAGTGTTAATAATGATTTAAACAACATATCCTTGAAACACAAATTAAAGGGACTATGTGAACAAAAGTTGGCTTCCTATTGCACTATGAATGATATTATTTGATAGAAATGCGCTTTATTAAGACATGTGCATTAAATAAATAAAAATAATATAATACACAATACGATATTTGATAAATACAAATTAGCAAAAAAGCCTGAAAAAAGAAAACCCCAAGCGGGTATCGAACTCACGACTTAGGAGCCATACGAAGAAATGACAGAAGACAGCGCTTTAACCAACTGCGCTATCATGCTTGGTAAGGAGTTGTTTGTACACTGTAGTTTTACAAAATGCTCACAATTCTGACGTCAAAATATAAACAGGAAAAGGGCCAAACAAACACAACCCAATTTTTAAATTGATTTTTATCTCATAATGCCTACACTCTTTTCCCATTATATACATCCTGTTTTAACCTTTATTATATAACAGTATTAATATCTAAATTTCAGATTTCTAAAAGAAATTGCCCCCTCCCACCCCCTTTAGGCCCTTTTCGATGACATAGTCCCTTTAATAACTTCTGAGAAGTTAGAATTATACGTGTTGTGTTAGAAGTGTGACTAGGGGTATGCTATTTACAGTTATTTAATAAAACCTCAAGATTTTTTGACATATTGTGTTTTCATTCACATAGTGTGCGCGAGGTTTAAGCTTAACATATTTACATGAACAAAAAAGACACAGCTACCAAATAAAGTAACTGCTTTATTGAAATGATTTTGATATTTAGTTTGTATTTATTTTCATTAAATATAATTATAAAGGAGTTAAATGAACATTGACGTATTCCTCGCCATGATTGCTGTGGTTGTATTCACATATACAAGCTGTTGTCTATCTTCTGCTAAATACATGGCAAAACTATAACAAAGGGAGACAACTAATAATGAGTAATTAAATACCTAAATATGTTTTAAATAGTGTTTATTTAATAGTTCATGTTTCATTTATGGATATGACGATTATAATAAGAATAATTTTGACTTTTTAAAGCTTTTAATTATAAATTTACCCCAAAAATGACATAAAAAATCAGCAGAAGTTAAAAATAAATGATGTTTTATATGAATATTAATATTTATAGGTGAACTATATTAAGATTAAACATGTTAGATAATATTTTCATCATTTTCACGTGCTTTATATAGATATCTTCCTTAACCTTTATTGTTGTTAAAAACTATGTATGTATATGGCGGCCATCAGGGATTTGTCGGCCATCTTGGATTTTTGGGGTTGGGTCTCATGCTAGTTTTTTTTTTTTTGCCTTTATCTGCAACTGTGCCAAATATGGTGCTTTTCCCATTTTCTGAAGAATTTGTGAAGATTTGATCCCACTATGATTACGGTTCTTGTTAATACAAGCGGCTGTTGTATGTGTCCATCTTTCTCTCAACACTCACCGCTTTCAGGACAGTAACTACGTGTTTGATAAACTTAGTCACGTGACTTCCGGTTTCCCAATGCGCATGTCTGAATAACGTCTGCTAAAACAAAACACGATCATTAATAATTATCTAAAAGTAAAATCAATATATAGAGTTGTAAATCTCTAATTGGCACAAACAAATAATTGTAACTCAAATTCGTAAAAAGTGTTAAAAGGTGTACACGTATACAAATAAATTATTCGATTAACAAAACTGGTCAACAGGGGTCACAGGTGACTTTGATGATAACACTGTCAATGCTGTCCATTTAACAAGTATTTACTAGCGAAAACATTTAAATATCAACCTTACTGTTAGTCAAAATTTGTTATTACAGTAGAATAAACTTTAGAATGGAAGGCTTTTATAATTGCACTGGAGCCTCCATCTTATCAATTTATTTCGAAATGTCTCACTACAGTATCTTCAATGAGAGAAGTTGGATACATTCAGCCCTTGTTGTTTGATTTTTATTATATGTGATATTTGTGTTTACTGTTGAATTATTTTAGCCAATAAAATCCAATGGTGCATATTAGGTCTGAAATTTCAGTTGAAAACAATAAATGTTACCAAATAATAATTTGCATATTTCGCCATGAACGTACATTATGGCAAGTTGAGACTTTAAATAAAAGGTAACTACGGGTATTATGACAGTATGTTACATAGCAAATGAGTTAATAAAAAAATAGTACTAATTTTCACATATATGTTGATTGTTTAAGAACAATAAAATGCTGCCAAAGGAAAATGCGTTGCTTGTGCATTCAGTTGTGGATTCACTCCAATCATTTTTATAAAAATAATCGTACAATTTAATTACTACTACTGTAACAAGCGTTCACAACTTATGAATGCATGGTATGGAATCTCTGGAAGATGAAATTGCCATTAGATTTATATTGAAAGGTCTTACTTTAGGAGACCTTATATTGCTCATCTGCTTATAGGCACCTTTAGGCGGTATTTCGCATAACTATCGACACATACTAAAACAAGATAATTGTTCTCGAATACAGGTTTCGAGCAGCATCAATTTATTAATTGAATAGTTACATAAAAGAAACAAAAAGACAAACACTTTGTTTTCTTTTCTTTTTTTTTTTGGGGGGGGGGGGGGGGCACAGTTCCAGTAGGATTCTACTACAGAATCGTGCTTATGAATGAAAGAAAAACTCTCCGCTATGCAACGTTTATCGATGGCGCGCATGACATAGCCGAACATCATCGTGATCATGTCATGTACATTTTGACATATCGATTTTACTATAAGCCATTTTTGCCCAGCCCGCGATAGTGACATCCATAAGCACTGTTTGTTCAATAAAATAATAAACGTCTGTCAACTGTTTGATAGAAACAATGCTATCGTAATGAACAAATCCTCAATATTAATTCTTGGAAAATGAACTTAAATTTTGAAGTTTGAACTTCAATAAATAATTATGTTATTCACGACCTATCGTCGATTCGACCCTTTAAGGGATCGAAGGGGACAAAACCATTTGACAGGGCACCATTATATGTAAACTGTAACTGGAATGAACATGGCATTACTCGTGACATGTAAGCGCTTCATATGTAACAGCGAAGTTATTATCTCTGCATGGTTGGCACACTAAGGTTTTAGTAACCAGACTTTAAAGCTCACCTATTCAACGCTGGCTTTGTAGGCAATGGCCCAAATGCTCCAGGACCCATATTCACAAAGCTCGTTAGAGTAAACTTCACTAAATTTCTTAAATTCAAATTAATTAAGTCTGTGGATGTTTAATGTATGGGTCTGAGGTACATTTAATGTATTAAATTTGTAAATATTTTTAGGCGTTTAGTAGTTTATCCTTTTATAAACAGATGTCTTTGGATTTAACATAGACAATTTGATCTGAAGTTTCCACCTTAATACAACTTAAGTTAAGTTCCCTTAAGAGGTTTATGGTTACCGGCCCTGAAGCTAATCACTGTTGCGTAAACAGACACATAGTATCGACATTAAAATTAGGATTCTCATCGATAGATAATTTATATATTATTACTTTGTTGAATATTCATTTCAGCGGTACTGAAGCAGGTTCATTTGTCTACACCGTTTTTCGGAACTGAGCAAAATGAAACCTAAGGAATTATAGAAGAAGGTTAATAAACAATACAAAAATAAAGGAATATAGAAATTTAGTCTAGATAATACGAAGCTTTGTGAAGATTTTTAACATCTGTATTCAACTGAGCATTCGGCCGAAAATAAATATTTTCAAAATCACAATATACAATTAGAAGCAGTATTTTACTCAAGAAGAAATACCCAGAGCAATACGTTTACAAAACAACAACAAAAGTGGTGGAATTGATACATAATGTACAGAGGTGTAAAAATGCACAATCAATGAGTTAGCGCCATTTTTATTATTGTGTAACTGATTATAGCAACACGGGGGATGTCCCAAAGCAAACGGGGTGGGCACAAATGTACCTATTTTAAGGGTGGACATAATGAATGTGCCAAAAAAAACAACAGAAGCATGACAGCAATAAAATATATTCCACATGTTTTGTAAACCGTTTAACTGTGTGGTCTGATGAGCATGAACAACTAAACAAATCAAGTTGGATTTCGAGAGCGAATCTGGACGGTGGATATTGTATTTTTCTCCTACCCTCTAGTTTCACCTGAATATTACAGTCTATCCTGATAATACATATCTCGGATGGTTATTGTTGTCTCGCCTGAGTATTGTAGTGACGCCTGGTTATTGTTGTTTCGCCTGAGTATTGTTACCACGCCTGGTTATTGTTGTCTTGACTGATTATTGTTGTCTCGCCTGATTATTGTTGACTTTTCTGATTATTGTTGCCTCGCCTGATTATTGTTGCCTTGCCTGATTATTGTTGTCACGCCTGATTATTGTTGCCTTGCCTGATTATTGTTGTCACGCCTGAGTATTGTTGTCACGTCTGATTATTGTTGTCACGCCTGGTTATTGTTGTCTCACCTGGTTATTGTTGTCTCGCCTGCTTATTGTTGCCTCGCTGATTATTGTTGCCTCGCCCGAGTATTGTTGCCTCGCCTGATTATTGTCGCCTCGCCTGATTATTGTTGTCACGCCTGAGTATTGTAGTGTAGCCTGGATATTTTAGTCTCGCCTGAGTATTGTAGTGTCGCCTGGTTATTGTAGTCGCTCCTTAGCATTGTTGCCTCGCCTGCTTATTGTAGTCTCGCCTGAGTATTGTTGTCTCGCCTGAGTGTTATAGTCTCGCCTGAATATTTCGCCTCATTATTGTAGTCTCGCCTGATTATTGAAGCCTCGCCTGGTTATTATAGTCTCGCCTGGTTATTGCAGTCTAGCCCGATTAATGTAGTTACGCCTGATTATTGTAGTTTCGCTTGGTTATTATAGTCTCACCTGATTATTGTTCCCTCGCCTGATTATTTTTGTCTCGCCAGATTATTGTAGAGTCGCCTGGATATTTTAGTCTCGCCTGATTATTGAAGTCTCGCTAGCTATTATAGTATCGCCTGGTTATTGCAGTCTAGCCCGATTAATGTAGTTTCGCCTGATTATTATAGTCTCGCCTGGTTATTATAGTCTCGCCTGGTTATTGTAGTATCGCCTGGTTATTGTAGTCTCGCCTGTTTATTGTAGTCTCGCCTGGTTATTGTAGTCTCGCATGAGTATTGCTGTCTCGCCTGATTATTTTAGTCGCCTGAGTGTTATAGACTCGCCTGAATATTTCGCCTGGTTATTATAGTCTCGCCTGGTTATTATAGTCTAGCCTGGTTATTATAGTCTCGCCTGGTTATTACAGTCACGCTGGTTATTATAGTGTCGCCTGGTTACTAGAGTCTCGCCTGGTTATTATAGTCTCGCCTGGTTATTATAGTCTCGCCTGTTATTATAGTCTCGCCTGGTTATTGTAGTCTCGCCTGGTTATTGTAGTCAAGCCTGATTATTGTAGTCTCGCCTGATTATTGTAGTCTCGCCTGGTTATTATAGTCTAGCCTGGTTATTATAGTCGCGCCTGGTTATTATAGACTCGCCTGGTTATTATAGTGTCGCCTGGTTACCATAGTCTCGTCTTGTTATTATAGTCTCGCCTGGTCATTATAGTCTCGCCTGGTTATTATAGTCTCGCCTGGTTAATGTAGTCTCGCCTGGTTATTGTAGTCTCGCCTGATTATTGTAGTGTCGCCTCATTATTGTAGTCTCGCCTGGTCATTATAGTCGTGCCTGGTTGTTATAGTATCGCCTGGTTATTATAGTCTCGCCTGGTTATTGTAGTCTCGCCTCGTTGTTGTAGTCACGCCTGATTATTGTAGTCACGCCTGATTATTGTAGTCTCGCCTGGTTATTGTCGTCTAGCCTGGTTATTATAGTCTCGCCTGGTTATTATAGTGTCGCCTGGTTACTATAGTCTCGTCTGGTTATTATAGTCTCGCCTGGTCATTATAGTCTCGCCTGGTTATTATAGTCTCGCCTGGTAATTGTAGTCTCGCCAGGTTATTATAGTCCCGCCTGGTTATTATTGTGTAGCCTGATTATTGTAGTCTCGCCTGATCATTATAGTCGTGACCGGTTATTATAGTATCGCCTGGTTATTATAGTCTCGCCTGATTATTGTCGTCTTGCCTGGTTATTGTAGTCTCGCCTGATTATTGTAGTATCACCTGGTTATTATAGTCTCGCCTGATTATTGTTGCCTCGCCTGATTATTTTTGTCTCGCCTGATTATTGTAGTGTCGCCTGGATATTTTAGTCTCGCCTGATTATTGAAGTCACGCCTGGCTATTATAGTCACGCCTGGTTATTGCAGTCTAGCCCGATTAATGTAGTTCCGCCTGATTATTATAGTCTCGCCTGGTTATTATAGTCTCGCCTGGTTATTGTAGTATCGCCTGGTTATTGCAGTCTCGCCTGATTATTGTAGTCTCGCCTGGTTATTGTAGTCTCGCATGAGTATTGCTGTCTCGCCTGATTATTTTAGTCGCCTGAGTGTTATAGACTCGCCTGAATATTTCGCCTGGTTATTATAGTCTCGCCTGGTTATTATAGTCTAGCCTGGTTATTATAGTCTAGCCTGGTTATTATAGTGTCGCCTGGTTACTATAGTCTCGCCTGGTTATTATAGTGTCGCCTGGTTATTATAGTCTCGCCTGGTTATTATAGTCTCGCCTGGTTATTGTAGTCTCGCCTGGTTATTGTAGTCAAGCCTGATTATTGTAGTCTCGCCTGATTATTGTAGTCTCGCCTGGTTATTATAGTCTAGCCTGGTTGTTATAGTCGCGCCTGGTTATTATAGTCTCGCCTGGTTATTATAGCGTCGCCTGGTTACTATAGTCTCGTCTGGTTATTATAGTCTCGCCTGATCATTATAGTCTCGCCAGGTTATTATAGTCTCGCCTGGTTATTGCAGTCTCGCCTGGTTATTGTAGTCTCGCCTGATTATTGTTGTGTCGCCTTATTATTGTAGTCTCGCCTGGTCATTATAGTCGTGCCTGGTTGTTATAGTATCGCCTGGTTATTATAGTCTCGCCTGGTTATTGTAGTCTCGCCTGGTTGTTGTAGTCTCGCCTGGTTATTATCGTCTAGCCTGGTTATTATAGTCTCGCCTGGTTATTATAGTGTCGCCTGGTTACTATAGTCTCGTCTGGTTATTATAGTCTCGCCTGGTCATTATAGTCTCGCCTGGTTATTATAGTCTCACCTGGTTATTGTAGTCTCGCCTGGTTATTATAGTCTCGCCTGGTTATTATAGTGCGCCTGATTATTGTAGTCTCGCCTGATCATTATAGTCGTGACCGGTTATTATAGTATCGCCTGGTTATTATAGTCTCGCCTGATTATTGTAGTCTTGCCTGGTTATTGTAGTCTCGCCTGATTATTGTAGTATCACCTGGTTATTATAGTCTCGCCTGATTATTGTAGTTTCGCCTGGTTATTGTAGTCTTGCCTGGTTATTGTAGTCTCGCCTGATTATTATAGTCTCGCCTGATTATTATAGTCTCGCCTAGTTATTGTAGTCACGCCTGGTTATTGTAGTCTCGCCTGATTATTGTAGTCTCGCCTGGTTATTGTAGTCTCGCCTGAGTATTGCTATCTCGCCTGATTATTTTAGTCGCCTGAGTGTTATAGTCTCGCCTGAATATTTCGCCTGGTTATTATAATCTCGCCCGGTTATTATAGTCTAGCCTGGTTATTATAGTCTCGCCTAATTATTGTAGTCTCGCCTGGTTATTGTAGTCTCGCCTGATTATTGTAGTCTCGCCTGATTATTGTAGTCTCGCCTAGTTATTGTAGTCACGCCTGGTTATTGTAGTCTCGCCTGATTATTGTAGTCTCGCCTGGTTATTGTAGTCTCGCCTGAGTATTGCTATCTCGCCTGATTATTTTAGTCGCCTGAGTGTTATAGTCTCGCCTGAATATTTCGCCTGGTTATTATAATCTCGCCCGGTTATTATAGTCTAGCCTGGTTATTATAGTCTCACCTAATTATTGTAGTCTCGCCTGGTTATTGTAGTCTCGCCTGATTATTGTAGTCTCGCCTGATTATTGTAGTCTCGCCTAGTTATTGTAGTCACGCCTGGTTATTGTAGTCTCGCCTGATTATTGTAGTCTCGCCTGGTTATTGTAGTCTCGCCTGAGTATTGCTATCTCGCCTGATTATTTTAGTCGCCTGAGTGTTATAGTCTCGCCTGAATATTTCGCCTGGTTATTATAGTCTCGCCCGGTTATTATAGTCTAGCCTGGTTATTATAGTCTCGCCTAATTATTGTAGTCTCGCCTGGTTATTGTAGTCTCGCCTGATTATTGTAGTCTCGCCTGATTATTGTAGTCTCGCCTGGTTATTGTAGTCTCGTCTGATTATTGTAGTCTCGCCTGGTTATTATAGTCGCGCCTGGTTATTGTAGTCTCGCCTGGTTATTATAGTCTCCTCTGATTATTGTAGTCTTGCCTGGTTATAGCGAATGCTAGTATGAGTGAGGAGGTGACCTATCTCAAATCGCAATATATGCGAAATAATCTAATATTTACTTCCGTCCCTGAGGACAATACTGGTGGTAATGAATCGCCGGAAGTAACGGAACGCAAACTCAGGCAACACCTACATGACGCTCTGAAATTGGCTAAGGAGACCTCGGACAACATTCGATTCGAACGCGTACACAGATCCCCTGGGCAGCCAGTTTCGGGAAAGGTGCGCACCATTGTGGCCAAGTTTACATATTTCCTAGACAGGGAACTTGTGCGGAAACAATGGAAACACCTTACGCGTACTAACTTTAGAATGTACGAGCAGCTTCCGCAAGAGGTACTAGCCAAGCGTCGTAAACTGGGACCCAAGTTAAAAGCAGCTAGAGACCAAGGGAAAAGGGCGTGGATTGGTTACGATACGCTCTACGTAGACGGACGTCCGTTACGCGAGTATTGGCACGCCGGAGGTGACCTGTCCGTTTTGTCGTGGAATGTGCATGGACTTACTAGTGACAAAAAGCAGTGCTGTGAGTTTGTCAATATGTTGTCATGTAATGACATTTGTTTTTTATATGAAACTTGGACAAATTCAAAAAGTAATGTTTCTGTTAATGGCTTCATATCTCACAATTTTTACCGAAATTTTCAAAACAGAAATGCTAAGAGATGTAGCGGTGGATTTGTTCTCTATTACAAAGAAAGCTTACAAGAAGGTATTCAAATAATTCGTAATCATTATGATACAATAATTTGGCTAAAACTTTATAAAAAAAATTTTAAAATCGACCAGGATATTTATCTATGTGGATATTTATTTATGGTGCGAAGATTCACCCGCATACAATATTGTTGACATTGATTTATTTGATGTTTTGGAGAATGATGTCTTTGAATATAGCAATTTAGGGGCTGTTTTTCTTGTTGGCGATTTTAACAGCAGAGTTGGTAATAAAAATGATTATATTACCCATTATAAATTTAATATATTAATCGATGACATTGATTATGAACCCAACTGTACACCAATAAGGGCCTCTGTTGACCGATCACATAATAATCATGGTATTAAACTATTAGATTTGTGTAAATCACTTAATATTCGCATTGTTAACGGCCGTGTTGGCGATAGTAATAACTTCACGTTTTTGTCACATAACGGTTCGTCCATGATTGACTACGTACTTTGTTGTGAAAGCAATTTTTCATTGATAAGTGATTTAAATATTGGGCCATTTAATGAGTGGAGCGATCACGCCCCAATGCGTTTATCATTGTTGTGTAATACTATCCAAAATAGAGATAATAGCTATTCAGAAATTAAATATAAATGGAACGATACGTTTTTACAGCAGTTCCGATCGGGTATAATTGCTAGTTTACCGAATTTAAATACCATTGTTCACAATAGACGATTCCAGAAAATAGTATTTACGCGCTTACCGCCCTTGAGTACTCTCTAAATCCGCCATTACGGTACTGAAGAAAAATCAATACTGTACAGCTGAGCGATAAAAACAATCGTTTCTTTCTTGCAATATTTACGCTAGTTTTTTGTATTTCTTTGTGGAAATGCCTTATCAAAGGAGTGGTGGAAAGCAATGTGTTGTAGTGGGATGTACGAATAGTCAGAAAAAGCTTCACGATTGGAACATTTCATTGTGTAAAGAACATAACAGTAAACATAAAGACTGTCCGTGTTTACCGCCCTACAAACTCCACTGTATTCCAGCTGACGAAGAAAAAAGACGGCTATGGATTAAATCTTTTAACAGAAAGGACTTCAACCCAGCATCTAAGTCTTTGGTAATTATTTAAACCTATTGTAGTATCTAGTGTACATGTGTATAAACACTATTCTTGTGTATAAAAAACTCTGCCTCAGAGGCTCAGTGAAATATGTTTGAACGACATTATACGTATAGTACTGACGATGTTTATTCTAAGGAAAGTAGAAATAAAAGCAATATGGACATGTTATAGATTCTTGCATGCACTGATAGCAAACGAATAATATATCCTGCCTCCCCCCCCCCCCCCCCCAGGGGTTTAAAAATCTGTTAAAAGCCACTCGCCCTGCCGGGCTACCAGCTGACAAAATCAAGTCGCCCTTAGGTTGTACTTTGTTACTTCGTAGTCGCCCTAAGTTTCACAGTCACCCATACCAAGACATGATTTTTCTCCAAATATATTTTGAATATCAACGTTTATTGATATGTTTAGGGAAAATAAAAGCTGTCAATGAAAATATTACCCCCACGAGCGCACAAATCGACACAGCCTAATCACCTCTCTCCCAGACAAGAACCTGATTCAAAATAAGGGTGCTGATCTTAAAAGGGGTCACCTATTCGCCCGGAGCATTTGAGTCACCAATTCGAGTGGGCGAGTAAAATTTTACACACACCCCCGGTTAAATTTTTCGATCTTTTGTAGTTTCACTATTACCATTGTTTATTGTAGTCATTCAGTAGATAATAATATTTTTCTTTGTCTTTCAGGTTTGCTCGGTTCACTTTGTTGATGGACGTCCAACCAAGGAAAATCCCATACCAATATTAAACATGGGTTATACAGTCCAAGACATGACTACACCTGCAAGAAGGCCACCATTGGTGAGGAAGTCATTGAACATGAATACTCATAGATCAGCTTCAGAGAGCAAACAGTTGTCAACTCTTGAAACATCCTGTACTTCAGACATTCTAACAGCAACCCCATTACCAGCATCTGTATTTAATTCAAATGTCAGCCAGGAATGTTCTTCTGTGTGTTGTACCCTTAATCCTGGTCAGTGTTACAACAAGCCAAAGATGGTAGATTCAAGCACCCAGACAATTGACATCGTTGCTTTAGACCACAAGTATGGATATACTAAAAAGACAAGGAATGCTTCATGCCAACAAACTTCAGCTGAATTTTCTATTGACAATGTCACTAATGACTCGGATGCAAGGTTTTACACTGGTCTCAGTTTGACAGTACTATTAACATTAATTTAAATGTAACACTGATCTACATTATTCATTAAAATGTGTACATTAATATTAATAAACATATTTCCCTGTCAGTGTTACTTTACTTTCTTTACTTTTAGACCCTACGATATACTGTAATACTGTAAAATATTTGTATCATGTGAGGATTTATTCTGTAAATTTTATGAGTTTGACACTATAATACTACAAGTAATTGGGTAATGGGCTACTATATGTATTTTATAAATGCATGTATATATTAGTGCTAGTAAGAATGAACAAAAACAACAATTTTAAAATCTCACAAAGTACAAGACTTTTACAGCAAATATATACAGTCTTAGTTTCAAGATTAACATCATTTGCAACATATTTTATTCAAATAATGTAAGCAACACAATAATTTTCTTAATTTTAATTTTTTATCAAATCATCATAATTGCACATAACAAATATTACAAATCTTAAAAATTATACTAGTTGAAGTGTTAGTGGAGATAAATAAATAAAAAAATCAAATGAGAAGCGAGTAAAAGTGAACAAAATAACTTTGGTTATATAAATCATTTCCTATATTCAATATAAGTAAACAGAAGTATATCAATATTCTGATGCCTGACGTTATTATTTAAAATAGTTTTTAATCTTAAATGAATAATTGAACAGTCTAAAAAATTGTTCGAATCATCTGCCTTACAGATGAGTTTCATTTCAATAGACTGATTTAATTTGAAGAAGTGTTGTGTTCCATCCTTACAGTAATATATATCACCAAGCCATCCACTGTCCACATAGTTTTTCCCATACAAAGATCTAAATGCTTTCATTTGTCTTCCATCATAGGCTTTTTTATGTATCATATAGTCCACAAGGTCTTCATATTCTAACCGTGGCCATTGATTTGGACTGTTCATAGACCAGCTGGCATCATCTGGGGGTAATCCTAGAAAATAAATAAAACACCATAAACAATATACTTAATCTAGGTGGTCACTAAAAAGGTATTTCAACAGTAGGCCCTTTAATAAAAAATGTCAATTACGTCAATAAGTAATGTATTCACCGAATCAAATATCCAAACTAGATTCTATCCTTACATAAAACGATGAAAAAGTCACTCGACAGTCGGTTGTTTATGTTTACATGTACATTGATCTTTTGACTTGTCAGCTGTCTAACGAGCGAATTCAGTAAACACATGCCACGAACATATTACAAGGGAGTTCAAACATCGTATTCCGTGAACATAAAAAATTTAACTTACGAATTTCAGCGAGTTTTTCCATAATATTCTGAGAATCTTTTCAGCCAATTGACTTTCTGAAGTTTTATCTATTCTTCAGTACCGTAATGGCGGACAGGTCACATGACTAACAAAATGGCGGCCGTCAATTTGTCGATTCTGGAATCGTCTATATAAACTGTGATAGCAAACAGTCTATAAATAATGCACTAAATGATTTTACTAATGTTTTACGCAGTGTAGCGGATCCATTGTTTCTAAACACCGACTAGTCAAGCCCATTTATAGTTTTGATGAAAATTCACATACGAAACAATCTGATTGGTTTGACCTTGAATGCACACATGTTCGCAACGCATACCTAGCAGATCTGCGTCGTTTTAATGTTTGTCAGTCTGACGCTAATAGTATACAGCTATGTGAGAGTAAAAGAAATTATAAAAATTTCATACGTAAAAGGAAGTCAATATTATACAAGCGAAAGATGGTTGAAATTCAAAACTTAAAAAAGAGTAAACCAAAAGAGTTCTGGAAATATTTCAGCAAACGAACGAGTAATGTGGCAAATAATTTATCATTAAATGAAGTTCAAAGAATATTTTTCAAATTTAAATAACATTTTTGATTGTGAAAATGTTCAGGCGGAGACTTTTTGCGAAAACAATGATTTTAATTATCCTAATGAATATTTTCCTGAACTAGATCAACCTTTTACCGTTAATGAAATCGTTACCGCTGTGAAATCTTTGAAACGGAACAAAGCTTTTGGCAGTGACTGTATTTTAAATGAATACTTAATTGAAAGTATTGATATTTTATCATCACATTTGTGTGATCTGTTTAATTCTATACTAAACTCAGGTTATTTTCCAGATAACTGGACTGAAGGTATAATTATCCCATTGCATAAAAAGGGTGATAAAAACGATGTGAATAATTATAGAGGAATTACATTGGTTAGTTGTTTAGCGAAGCTTTTTACTGCAGTTATAAACAAGCGAATTGAGCTCTTTTGTAATGAGCACAACACTATTTCGGATGCGCAATTCGGATTCCGTAAAGGTAGATCCACTGTTGATGCAATATTTGTACTTATGTCAATGGTGCAAAAATATATTAGTGAAAACAAAAGGTTATATGTTATTTTCGTTGACATGATGAAATGTTTTGATTCTATTTATAGAAATGGTTTGTGGTTGAAATTATACAACTTTTAATAATTGTAAGAGATATGTATCAGCATGTTAAATCTCGTGTTAAACTGTGTTCTAATTATTCTGATTACTTTGAATATGCAGTGGGCTTGCGTCAAGGCGAAGTAATGTCACCTCTATTGTTTTCTATTTTTGTCGAAGATTTAGAGTTGTTTTTACAAAAAGATACTGACTGTGGCCTAGTTTTAGATGATATTGTTTTGATACTTCTACTTTTTGCAGACAATATGGCCATTTTAGGTAAAACCCCATATGAGGTACAACAACATTTAAATAGTTTAAATTCATATTGTGTTACCTGGGGACTCAAGGTAAATACTTCGAAGACTAAAATTATGGTTTTTCGTAAAAGGGGTGGATTATTAAATAGTGAAAACTGGTCATATGATGGACAAAAAATAGAAGTTGTAAATGATTTTAACTATTTGTGAACAATTTTTAATTACACTGGAAAATTTATTTTAAATCAGGAACACCTAGTTGGTAAAGCTTTGAAAGCAATGAACATTCTTTTATGTAAATGTAAGGAGTTTGACTTAAGTCCTAAGACAATGTGTCAGTTATTTGATGCCTTTGTGAGTCCTATATTGAATTATTCCTGTGAAGTATGGGGTTATACTAAGTCAAAGGAACTTGAAAGAGTCCACCTTAAGTTTTGCAAGCGATTGTTAAAGGTTAAAATAAATACTTGTAATGCAATTACATATGGTGAGTTGGGACGTTACCCATTGTTTATTAGTATATATATTAGAATGATTAAATACTGGCTGAAAATTGCTAGCTCAAACAATATTATTGTTAAAACTATTTATTCCCAATTTGTTATTGATAGTTATAACGGACATTTAAATTGGGCAGCAAATATAAGAAAGTTGTTAGCTGATTATGGATTTGCATATGTATGTGATAATGTTAGCAGTATCAATCTGGATTTAGTTTTGAATGAGTTAAAAACCCGTATTATAGACACCTTTAAACAAGAAACGATGTCAAAAATTTACAACAGCTCAATGTTGTGTCAGTATAAATTGTGTAAATCAACACATTATGACGAGCCATATTTAGATATTTTATCAAAACGTTATTGCTTATACATGAGTAGATTAAGATTAAATGGACTTCCTCTCAGAATACAAAAAGGAAGATATAATCGAATTCCACGAGAGGAAAGATATTGTACACTTTGTAATTCTACAGATATAGAGGACGAATACCATTTTGCCATCATTTGCAATTGTTATTCTGACATCAGAAAAAAATATATTAGAAGATATTTCTATGTAAACCGTCTGTCTATAAATTTACCCAGCTTTTAAATTCAACTAATAAATCAGATGTTTTTAATCTGTGTAAGTTTATTAAGGAAGCTATGAATGTTAGAAATGCACTAACTTTCGTTAATAATTAACACACGGTTAACGTTCATCCTCCGATTTCCTACTTTCGAAATATGCATTGATTAGAATGAATTGTATATATTTATTTAACACTACGCTGTGTCATGTTGATTGCATGTATTATATTGATATGTGTTGTAGACGATGTACTTGTACAAGTCTTAAATAAAATGTTCTGTTCTGTTCTGTTATTGTAGTCTCGCCTGGTTATTATAGTCTCGCCTGGTTTTTACAGTCTCGCCTGGTTATTATAGTCCCGCCTGATTATTGTAGTCTTGCCTGGTTATTGTAGTCTCGCCTGGTTATTATAGTCTCGCCTGGTTATTATAGTCTCGCCTGGTTATTATAGTATCGTCTGATTATTGTAGTCTTGCCTGGTTATTGTAGTTTCGCCTGGTTATTATAGTCTCGCCTGGTTATTATAGTCTCGCCTGGTTATTATAGTCTCGCCTGATTATTGTAGTTTTGCCTGGTTATTATAGTATTGCCTGGTTATTGAAGTCTCGCCTGATTAATGTAGTATCGCCTGATTATTGCAGTCTCGCCTGGTTATTATAGTCTCGCCTGGTTATTGTAGTCTCGCCTGATTATCGTGGTCAATATCGTGGTATCGCTTCATTATTGGTGTCGAGCCTGATTATTGTAGACTGACATGTTTATTATTATCTCGCATTATTATTTATACTTAAATGTTTTATAGACTGGCTCGTTTATATCGTAATCTCGCATAATTATCGTAATTTCGCCTAATTATTGTAGTATCGCTTGACAACAGCTGTCTCGTCGGATGATCATAGTTTCGCATGGTTATTGTAGAGTCGCACTCGGGAAGCACTGTACACGACATGGTTATTCACAATCGTATGATCATTATTCTCACAATCGTGATTGGAATAACTGATATTGTAACCACACACATTGAATAGTAACAAGAATTTTGCAAAGTACGCATTGACGCGCTGTTACTATTTATCTCATTGCCCAAGAAGAATGTAATCTTATGTCATGGCGGAGTTGCAGAATGCGTGCAAATGGAAATAAGCTATGATATCGACTGTTTTGTAAGAAATAACAGGAGTTTATTTTATATTGAATGACAAATGCGTATCTTACCAATAGCCAGCAACTGCTACATTTTTTGTTTGGCATTCGGCACTTGCTTTTAACGTAAATTGATATTTAGCAATTTGGTTTCTTAATACGCAACTAAACCATAAGATCATCTAGGTTATTGACTAAGGAATTTTTTATCACGAAGAACATCTCTGAATTCGATACAGAATCAAACAGTTTTTGTTTCAGCCCAACGATTAGACAAGAATGATTGGTGAATGTAGAGTTTCATTAAAATACATTTTGAAATACTACTGAAAATATTTTATCAAATACAGGGGGGGGGGGGTGAGTGATATTAAATCTAATACATGTATTGCAGTTTTCACTCACATTAAAAGCGTAGAAAAATACTTCTTACGCTTTACACAACGGATGGTTTCTGCAGAGCCTAAAGTCTTGTAGGAGAAAAAAAACAATGTAACGATAATAACTATATCTGGAAAGTTACATACAAATGGCAACTGCTAGCATATGGTTTACGAGAGGTTGGTTTAGTAATGGTGCTATAAACCTCTCAACTGTCTCTGCGCACAATACATTATCCCCCAGATTGTTCCAGTCTGCAGTTTTCACAAAGAAAGATCGTTTATAATGTTACGGTTAAATGTTGTAAATATAGTATGTGTAGAATGTTTTAACAGGAGTTTGCTTACAGTATGTTCTAGTATTGTGCATGTCACTACGATCGGCATTTTTAAGAAGTTTGAATACGCTATCAGATTAATTTCAAGAACTCTTATATCTGGAAATAAGTTATCTGAATGTTTTTGAAACAGATTTAAATTGTTCAACAAGTATTGATTTTGAGTCCGAAAGCAAACTTCCATTATGTTTCCGTGGTGAAACTTATATTTTCTTCTCTTTTTATCGATTTGATGTACCGGTAGTTCCGAAAGTTTTTGTGTTTTTTTTTTCTGTTTTTCTCAACTGTGGCCATTATACATGTTTGAAGATAAACCTCAGTTATTCAATTTCCAAAGATGCTTCTGCTTCTTCATTTGTTTTATTTTCCCATAATGTTTTATGTTTTTATCATTTTTAACTCAAGAACATAAACATGCTCAAGAATGTTCATTGCAGTATTCGTTTAAGCCATACGACCTAAACGCACGCGTGCCATTCCTTCGTTTTACCAGTATTGTCCATTGTTTTGAAATATTGTATCATGCCAGTGTCATTGTACACTGCGAATGAATTTAACACCTTTACAATGAGTGTATGATGTTTACATGCTTGTTGATTTTTAGATGTTTGTTATAAGATAACGGAGTTCGTATTTCATATTATTTGATGAACGAATGCGCAAATACCAGAGAACGATACATGATAACATAGGATTGTGTAACACCGGATTACAAGAAACAGGGGCTCATATATATAAAGATTCTTGTGTTATTCTTAAGTTGAAAATGTCAAAATGAAATTTGTGTTTGAAACACCGTGCTTTGAAACATGTGCATGACAAATATAAAATATGAAAACACATTTTCTTCAAACAAAGCATTCAAACAAAATGCAGTTGTTAAATTTCAGAATATGGAGATTCTTTAAATCTTTATTAAGAGTCTTACAACATATGAGCCCATCTTTATCATGATCTATTAACTCCCTCCAATTTACAAAATATATAAATGCACAGTTTTTCAACAACAAAATATGCATTAATATCTGCCCATAGAAAAATAATATGTTACGTCGAGGCCGAGCCATTCGTAAAATTATAGTACTTACAATTTGATAACGATCACTTGTTTCATGGTCTCTTTCTTATTGTGTAGTTTTACTGTCATCGCAAGAAGCCGGCATAACACGCGAAGTGGCAGCTACCTGTGATAAGCTCATGCGATCATGCGATTGACGAAGGAAAAGAGTGGCGGGGGTCACTCCCGACGGTGTGAGAGGTCATCGTATTTCACTGGACGCCTCAAGCTGGGGTGACCCCACCTAGTAAGGTTCTGTCCAGCCATGGCCTGTCTGCTCCACTGGGTGCGTGGAGCTCAGAGATTCATCTCGACAAGTGGGCCACATATTCTGCACCAGGCAAGAATCAAACAAGAAATAATACTCCAGCTCTTCGATTTGCAAGCTGGAACGTCAGGACCATGTGTCCCGGACATACTGCTGACCTGCAGCAAATTGATGACGAACACATAGGACACTCTCTAGGCTAAACGTAGACATTGCCTGCCTTTAAGAGACTAGTCTAACTGACAGTGGTACTATCAGGGAAGCCAACTACACCTCATTTTGGCATGTGAAGTCCTAGGCCGAACGGCGTTGGCTTTGCTCTAAAGAACACGCTCGTCACCTTCATTGAGCCCCGTCGTCAGGCACAGAAAGGATCCTTGCCCTCCGCCTCTCTAGCTGCTGGCCCAGATAACATCTTCAGCGTGTACGCGCCAACCCTCTGCTCAACCCCTGAGGATAAAGACTAGTTCTACGAGGCCCTAAAACGATATCCAGGATCTCCAGTACTTAACCACAAGACATGCATGGAGACTTCAACGCTAGTGTAAGAGCTGACCACAGGGTCCAGCTGTCTTTTTCCTCGCGAAAGGGGAAAAACCAAACAAAAAGGGCAGCGTCTGCTGGAGATGTGCTGCCTCCTTGGTTTATGCGTGACCAACATCTTCTTCAAATGCATGGATATCCATCAGGTGTCGTGGAGACACCCACACTCTCGGCACTGGCAACAGCTAGAACGCGTCAACACCAGACGTGCGTAACTTGCCAGTGTCCTCCTCAGACTCAGTTACCACAGTGCCGACTCCGACACGGACCATTCCCTCGTGGCTAGCGAGGTGCGAATTCTCCCGAAGAAGCTTCACCACTCCAAGAAGGGTCGTCCGCGCATCAACACCTGCTGTGCAAGAAAGAGAAGAGGCTCTCACAGAGCAGGCGTCCGATGACACCATCGACTCAAAGTGGTCCCACTTCCGAAACGCTGTATACAACGCGGCCATTGCAGCCTACGGAATGAAGGCGCGAAAGAGTGCCGACAGGTATGATGCCCACTTGGAGGAGATGGAGGCCGTGACTGAGGCAAAGTGGAAGGCCCACTTGGCTTACAAGGCATCGGCAAGTCCTAGTACGCTCGAATAATTCAGGACTGCAAGGAACATAACCCAACAGACCGCCCGCCACTGCGCTAACACTAGCTGAACCTCTGCAGCAGTATACAGACAGCTGGTGACAACCGGGATGCTCGAGGCATGTATTAAGGAATTAAGACAGCGACCGGCCCTACAAGCTCCAAGACAGCCCCACTGAAGTCTAAGAAGGGTGAAGTCATCACCGAAAAGGGGAACGCAGCTGCAGTGCTGGACCGAGCACTACCTTGAGCTGCACGCAACCCGCAATGTCGTCACATACACAGCACTGGACGCCATCCCAGACATGCCAGTTATGAAGGAGCTAGACAACCCACCTACATTGGAAGAGCTCAGATAAACTGTCTCGCTTGCGGCAAGGCTCTTCCAGAAGTCTTGAAGAACGGAAAACCTGCGCTGCTTCAGCCTCTGCATGAACTCCTCTGAATGTGCTGGGAACAGGGCCACATTTCACAGGACATGCGTGACGAAGACATTGACACTCTGTATAAGAACAATGGGAACCGCAGCAATTGCAACAGCTACCGGGGTATATCCCTACTCAGTATCGTAGACAAGGCCTTCAACCGCGTCGCCCTGGCGCATCTGCAGACCATAGCCTCCTGTGCATATCCAGAGTCCCAGTGAGGCTTCAGAGCCGGCCGGTCAACGGCAGAAATGATCTTCTCACTACGCCAGCTGCAAGAGAAGTGTTGAGAGCAGCAGATGCCCCTCTACATTGCCTTTATCAATCTGACGAAGGCGTTTGACCTGATCAGCAGGAGCGGGCTCTTCAGGCTGCTTCAGAAGATCGGATGCTCACCACGACTGTTTGCCATCATCACGTCCTTCCACGAAAACATGCACAGCACCGTCGACTAAAACGGTGCAACATCGGAGACCTTCTCAGTCAGCAATGGAGTTAAACAAGGCTGTGTCCTTGCGCCGACGCTCTTCGCGTCATCTTCTTCTCTATGTTCCTGCGGTGCGACTTCAAGAGATGCAGCGAGGGAGTCTACATCCACACAAGGACTGACGGCAAATTGTTCAACCTCGCTCGTCACCGCGCCAAGACTAAGTTCACCGAAGTACTCATCCGCGAAATGCTCTTTGCCGACGACGCAGCCTTGACGTCCCACACGGAAGACGGCCTGCAACAGTTTGTCAGTTATCTCTCCCACGCCTGCAAGGAGTTTGCGTTGACCATCAGGCTAAAGAAGACCAACATCATGGCCTAACCATTACCATTGATGGGTATAACCTGGAAGTTGTGGAGAATTTCACCTACCTCGTGTCAACAATCACCAGTTCGCTCTCCATCGACACAGAGGTCAACAGCAGGATCGCCAAGGCAGAAACAGTTTTGGCCAAACGGAACCAGAGTGTCTGGCAGAACCCAAACCTCACTGAGAAGACCAAGCTTTGCGTCCACCAGGCCTGCGTGCTCAGCACACTCCTCTACAAAAGCGAGGCATGGACCCCTTATGCTAGCCACGAGAAGAAGCTCAACAGTTTCCACCTTAGGTGCCAGCGACGCATTCTGAATATCAAATGGCAGGAAAGGATACCCGATACAAAAGTCCGCGCTGGCATGAACAGCATGTTTGCCATTCTCAGTGAGAGGCGCCTTCATTGGCTCACCCACGTCAGAAGAATGGACCCAGGTTGCATTCCAAAGGACCTACTGTACGGAAAGCTGGTAGAGGGCACACGGCTGATAGGACTACCACGTCTGCGCTACAAAGACGTCTGCAAAAAGGCCTGAAGCTGTCTGACATCATCGTCAATTCGTGGGAAAGCCTTGCAGACGACCTCTCCGCCTGGTGCCTTGCTGTTCAGAAAGCTCAGGATGCCAGAAAGAAAAACCTTGCTGCAAAGAGAGCCAGGAGGAAGGAAAAAAACAGCAGCCTCAGCAGGCACCACTTTTTACATGCAGCAAGTGCAAAAGAGACTGCCAATCAAGAATCGGTCTGCACAGCCATTCAGAAGGTGCAGATAGAATATCACCCAAACCGGAAGCTACATCATCGTCTCCCGAAGACGGACGGATTCCGACGCGTTTTACTGCATTAAAACAGATTTGTCCTTTATGATTGTCATTATTATGACTATTATTAATTCTTTATCGATTCATGCTTTCCAAACGTTGTCTGTAATATTTCAAAATTCATGCCTATAGTAAAAAAAATTAAGACAACATTTGCAAAAGTGACCCTTATCAAATTTTGATTGCTATTTATGGCCACGCATGAAATCCAATGTGATCTCTTGCACTAAAATCAAATGATCAGCATCTGTATATCAGTGTGTTACTGCTTCAGTTTCAGGTACGACTTATGGACCCCGGAAGTGGTCGTGTCCTTGTTGCTGCTGGCTGCAAATCTGCAGGCTGCTAGAATGATGTAGAAAAGTCAGTTGAAGCGCACAACAAAAATACACATTTATAGCCACAGACTGCGTCTTTGTTTTCCAGGGACAAATTATTAACGTATTTAAAACACGTACATGGGCAAATTAGCTCTTTTAATTTTAGTTTCGACGACACACTTACAGGTTCGCGTTTTAATTTGAAAACGAAACATGTCTTGTTTGTTGTTCGTTGGGCGTTATTGTTATACAGTGTGATTCTTTCTAACTCGAGAACAAATTGAGCTATTGTAATGAAACTTCATACATAGATACTTTATTGCAAGACATCGTTTTGGATTGCATATGGGGTGGGTGGGGTCAAGGTCAATGTCACTGTTACTAAAAATAGAACAAGCGGGCCATGATGGCCCAAAGCGCTCACATGAGATATGGTACAGCTGAAGACCATACTGTTGTGACAGGTTTGAACATTAAGGTATATGAACAATACGCAAAGGGGGTAGGATCAATTTGATTTAAAACATCGGTTAGTGCAATGGGCTAACTAAAGTACGAGTTAGGTAGTGGATGTGTGGTGTTTTTGCTAATGGTTCCAACAGTAGATTTTTTTTTCGCAGACAGTTTTGGAGAACTAATTGCAATGCGATAATCGCGATGGCTGTGCTGTAAGGTCGAGTTTTGCTTTTTCTTTGATAATTTTCTGTCCAATGACGATAAATGATGTTAATGCAGGCTCTGAAGCTATCAAGGTTGCATGTAGGAAAGGTTTATTACTGTTGGAAATCAAATTTTATCAATCAATTTTTATGGTCATGCGCAATCTGTGTAAGTCTGGTCAACATGGAATACAAAAATCGTGTGTGCAAGCCAATCATTGGTAACTTGATGATGTTTTTTTCTCCAAATGCAAGAGGCAATAACTCCGGTGTTTCTGGCATGATCATTCTTTTATTCGACTTCACCTGTAGTCTTACGTTCATAGACAAACTGTGCACGGTTGGTGAAGATTGGGTGAAAAATGAAGCCTCTATCCTGAAAAATGTCCATTTTTGTATATTTGTTTTTCACAAACAAAGGGCAATAAATCTGGTGTTTCTTGCCCGAATTTGCTTATATTCGACTACAACTGTAATCTCATGGTAATAGACAAACTGAGCAAGACTGCTGAAGATTGGATGAAAAATGAAGTCTCTATCCTGAATAATGTCCATTTTTGAATAAACGAAGGGCAATAACTCTGGTGTTTGAAACACGATCTGGTCCATTTTGGGCGTCTGCTGAGATCTGATGATCATACACAAACTGTGAAATTTTGGTGAGGATTGGATGGAAAATAAAGACTATATTAGGTTGGAAAAGGTCATTTTTGCATTTTTTTGCATGAAATATGTGCAATAACTCTGGTGTTACTGGTGTGATCTGACCCAATAACAATCCCATCCGAGAATTTATGGCCATACACAAACTATGCAAGTTTGGTTAAGATTGGATAAAAAGTGAAGTCTCCAGCGTGAATAAGAACCCAATTGTTGAAGGCACACGGACGACAGACGACGGACGACACAGAAGAGGTCCCCTATACCAATATCTCACCAAGCACTTCGTGCTCAGGTGAGCTAAAAACGGTTTCTTCTCGATAACTTGAGAACGCATTGAGATATTTCAATGAAACTTTATACGTAGATACCTTAAATCGAGATCTCGCTTGGTATTGCATATGGGGTGGCGGGGTCAAGGTCAAGGTCACTGTTACTAAAAAATAGAAAAATGGTTTCCGTTCACTAACTCGAAAACGCATCGAGATGTTTTATTTAAACTTAATAGATAAATACCGTATATCGGGACCTCGTTTGGGATTGCATATGGGGTTGGTGGGGTCAAGGTCAAGGTCACTGTTACTAAAAATAGAAAAACAATTTCTGCTCAATAACTTGAAAATGCATTCAGATTTTTTAATGAAACTTAATACATAGATACTATATATTGGGCCCTCGCTTGGGATTGTGTATAGGGTGGGTGGGATGAAGGTCAAGGTCACTGTTACTAAAAATAGAAAAAGGGTTTCCCCTCAAAAACTTGAGAACAAATTGAGACATGTAAATGAAACTTCATACATAAATACCTTATATCAAGACATCGCTTGATATTGCGTATAGGGTGAATGGGTTCAAGGGTCACCATAACTAAAAATAGAAAAACGGTTTTCGCTCAATAACTTGAGAACACATTGAGATATTATTAAATTGTTAATGAAACTTCGTGCATAGATACATTATATTGAGACCTCGCTTGGGATTGCGTATAGGGTTGGTGGGGTCAAGGTCACTGTTACTAAAAATAAAAGAAGACGGCCATGATGGCCCAAAGGGCTCACCTGAGTACTGGCAAAGATGAAAGCCTTACTGTTGTGAAATGCTTACGGGTATGTACGCCATAATGTCATTTAATAATTTGTCTAGCTGATTTACTCTCATACATAGAACAAGTAAGAACCTGGATCTAGTTTCTCTTCTCTGGTATCCAACTTTTCGCAGGCAATTTCGGAGGAATAGCGTTAATGCGGGAGATCTGAAAGATAATGGCGACCGCTGCGCAAAGGTCATGTCATGCTTGCCGGCTTGTTTCAAAACAGTAGTGTATTCCCATTTACCCGTCCTATATTCAAATTCGCTTTAGACGTTATGGTCATAGACAAATTGTGCAAGTTTGGTCCAGATTTGTTGAAAATGTAAGTCCCCGTCTTGCAACAAATTAATGTTTGCATTAATTTTCATAATTAAGGGGATATAACTGCTGTGTTCATGGCCTGTCTTATTTGCTGCTTTTGTTGAGATCTTATGGCCATACCATACATGTGGAAGTTTTATCAAGATTGAATGAATAATGAAATCTCGATGCACCAAAAAGGCAAATTTTGCATTTTTTTAAAAAAAAAGGAAATTTTTGCATTTGTTTCACTAACAAAGGCGCCATAACTCCAATGTTTGTTGCTCAATCTTAACCATTGTTGGCTTCTGATCACATAAAAACTGTGGAAGTTTGGTCAAAATTGGAAAAGAAGTAAACTCTCTATGAAAAAAAGAGGCAATTTTTCCCTTATTTTCACATACAAGGGGCCATAACTCCAGTGCCTTTGGCCTAACCTTACCAAATTTTGGCTCAGCTCCTGTTGAAATCTTTTGGTCACACACAAACTGTGGAAGTTTGGTCAAGATTTGAAGAAAAATGAAGTCTAAATCAAGGTGAAATGTCAATTTTTGCATATTTTTCAACAAAAAAGGGGGCATAACTCTGGTGTTTGTGGCCCAATTCGGCCTAATGTTGACTTCTACTGTGATCTTTTGATAATACACAAAGTGTGGAAGTTTGGTCAAGATTGGTAGAAAAAATGAAGTCTCTATGAACGTAAAAGGCAATTTTTGCCTTGTTAGTGCCACAAACAAGGGGCCATACCTGTAACGTTTCTGGTCCAATTTTGACCCTTATCAATACCGACAGATTGCAAAATACGACACTATTGTGCGGACTATTATTTTGCCCCAAGGGCAAAACACAAGCAAACAAGACACTGTGTTCGATAAACACACATGACTCCGGTTAGTGCTGGACAGCCCATTTGAATTATTCTAAGTCCAAATTTGGTTAAGGTCAAAGTATATGGGTGGATTGCAAATGGTCATAAGCAACAACTGTGTAAGTATCTAAGTGTTGTAGTAAACGGTGTTGGTGCTAGACGAAACGGTAAATTTACTTAACCTCGTCACGGACGGACATGACAATCACTATATGCCTCCCGCATCAAGATGTCGGGGGCATGGAAATCTCTGCATGAAGCAACTGGGTCTTGCATTGTTTTGTTGTTTTTTGGAAAAGGCTGGTATACTGTATCTAACAGTGTTTTTGTTTTGTTTTGTTTTTTAAACAAAATAGTATAACCTAACATTGTAAAGTTTAAACCAAGGATTATTGTGTGTAATTTTATGTGAAAACTGAATTTTGAACATGTACCATTTTCCTTTGAGCATTTTTGGCAGAATTCTTGATATTTCAATTCATTAAAACAAAAATCTAAACCCTCTTGTCCAAGAGGTGTGTGACTTTGACAATAGTTGGTTAAAACACATTTTTCCATTCATGGCAACTGCATTGTTTATACATTTACAAACACTGGGACTAAATGAACATGCATTATCTGGATTCATTGATTGGTGAAAAATAACAATGAAGAAACAAAACATGTTAATGATGGTTTATTCACTACACTTAGCATAATTCACAGTTTCTGGTAGTCCCCCTGGTACTTCCTCCTCTCCCCCAGGCCGTTGTAGCCCTCGTAATTGATGCCAGGAACCTGCTCGAACTTCACAGGGTCTGGTTCGCTCAGCTTGATGACGTTATCCTTCAGGGCAGAGAAGAAGGCTTCGATCTGAAAGTATGAATGAAGACTGTAGTAAGACCATACTAGCTTTATTGGCGCTAAAACTGTTATATTGTTTAAAGGGTTATTAAAGGGCGACTACCAACGTTGAATGTTCCTTATAATTTTAATGTTACACTGTATGTGCATCTTCAATGGTTTCTCTAAGGAAAATTAATAATATTCAATAAGGTTACTGTAAATTTATATATTTTTGTTGTTTTGAAAAAGATTTAACTACCAATATGTTTTTTTCGTTTTAGATGCATTAATTAACCACCATGTATGTACAAGGACTATTGTGTTAGTCTTACAATGCAAAGAAGTATAAGTAATAGTATGTATAATAAATTAATAATACATTTTGTGATGTTTTATTTACATATTGTATTGAATTTGATAAACATACATATTGAAGATTCCAGTACAGTAAGTGCTTTATTTAATATTTATTGATCCAATTAATTAGATTATAATTTTTAGGAATGTTTCATGGTAGAAGACTATGATACCCATGTGTTAACACTGTACTGTGTACAAATGTGTTTTGCTCTTTTCTGTTCTTGATAACATTATATTTTCAAGATAACAGATTAAAAATGACATTTAAACTTCCCATTCTCATAAAATTCCCCTGAATGCATCGTAAAATTAATCAACAAGTGATGTCACTTTCAGGTGACATAACCCCGAAGGCGCTTTCAGTAAGTGCCACATTGACACCGAAATGAATGTTTGTAAATAAAAGTGAATGAAAAATGTAAACTATTACTTCAGTCAAAACGGCTGCTCTAGAAAAGCCTATGACAAAATTTAACCAAAATTTCTAAATTAAAAAAGGGGCATAAATCTGCGAAAGTACCAAACAGAGTTACGGGGGTTGCTTTCCCTGGTGGAGACATTGGTAGTAAAGACGTATTTTAAGTTTAAAGTAAATACCTTTGATAGTATTCAAGATATTGGACTTTATGAAAAACTTCGGGGCATAATAAAACAAAGCATGGTTCACACATCCTACTTTTTCTGAGGTTTTTGATCCCTTTGTTTCATCATCGGCTGTTTTGTTTTCGGCATCATCATAGAACACTTCAGTGATTCCAGTTTCCAACATCCTCCGAGCCAACAGCTGACCCAGATTCCAGGAGGCACACACATCATTGTGTCTGGAAGTATAAAAACATTTGTAACAACACAGGTCTACAAAGACGATGGTGTAAGATTATTCTACAAGGATCAATAATTTAAACAGTTAAACCAGACTTGTCACAAGTTGTGTCACATTTTTGAGGAATACTTTTAAGCATTGCCATATAGTTAAGGGATTTAACTGACAGAAAAAGTTCAAAAGGTCAATTAAATCTCAAATTAAGTTTTGGTGTAGGTCGGTTAACAACTAATTTAATTACATAAGCACATACATATGAAAAATCTGAATGACAGAAGTGATTGTCTTAAGAGGCAGAAATTGATTGGCCAATGTTTAGTGGACAAAATATGACAGAAGTGATTGTCTTAAGGGGCAGAAATTGATTGGCCAATGTTTAGTGGACAAAATATGACAGAAGTGATTGTCTTAAGGGGCAGAAATTGATTGGCCAATGTATAGTGGACAAAATATGACAGAAGTGATTGTCTTAAGGGGCAGAAATTGATTGGCCAATGTATAGTGGACAAAATATGACAGAAGTGATTGTCTTAAGAGGCAGAATTTGATTGGCCAATGTTTAGTGGACAAAATATGACAGAAGTGATTGTCTCAAGGGGCAGAAATTGATTGGCCAATGTTTAGTGGACAAAATATGACAGAAGTGATTGTCTTAAGGGGCAGAAATTGATTGGCCAATGTTTAGTGGACAAAATATGACAGAAGTGATTGTCTTAAGGGGCAGAAATTGATTGGCCAATGTTTAGTGGACAAAATATGACAGAAGTGATTGTCTTAAGAGGCAAAAATTGATTGGCCAATGTCTAGTGGACAAAATATTGTAGTAAGTTAGTAAAAGGGTACTGTGGAGTTCTCTTATTTGCAATAATATGTTTTGAATTGCATTACAAACAATTTGGAAATAAACAACAATTGCATATGCCAGAAATGTTACTATCATTATGCACTAATACATGTAATAAGAACATTTGGTGTTATCTATATGTTGTACTTAGTCATCTTATTAGCTTTCTACTAGACTATGTATTTAGTCAGCTTGTTAGCTTTTTACTAGTAGACCAAGTATTTTTGAAAAATGAAAGCTTCAGCGACACTACAAGATTTTTAACACGTCATAATTGGTTATTAAACTGCAATACATTTTCTACCACATTTTTGTGAATTTATGATATAACATACAGGTAATACATGGTACAAAACCTAAAAGTGTCCGATGAAGATCCACACTTACTTGTAGAGGTACTTTAGAACGGCTGGTTCTTTTGTTGATGCTTCTATAACAACCTTGCCAGAGAAGTGAACGATGCAGGCAGACATCTTTAACTTGTCGTACACCAATCTAAAACATTTCCAGTCAGGAAAAATGGTTAAAGCGGCCTGAAACTTATGCCCCTTATTATGTCATACCATTTGAACTTATGCTAATTTGCACATGTGATAATCCAGGATGGAATGTCAGCAAAAAATTCTGAAAAACAGTATAGGATGTGGAGATTAGTAAATGTGTGTTGCACACAAGTTGACATAGCGTGCCTGTTATGATGCTCATCATACATGTTTATTATTATCTATGCATAAATAAAATGTATAATGATTTTTCAAAGTATTACTAGTATATAGATACAAATAATAATTATTTTATAAGACCTTCGTTATAGCAAATATTATGCATGCCAATAGTATTGCAAGTTTAACAACAGCGAAGTTAAGTCTTACTTGTGATAGAAGTCTTTACGAGGTGCTTGGAATTTCCAGCCTTGCACTTTCCGGGTAATACCCATGCGATCCAGAGCTCTGAAATGTGGTTGATCAAGAAGTTATAATCAATTGTAGATTTTCTGGTTTCAGCACTTTTTTGCATTAAATTGTTGACTCCGGAAGACTGTTTATTAACTGCGCTAGATTCAAAAACTATTTTCTGTGCATAAATATTCCCAAAAGTCATAATAAATGACCATCATGTTATATTAAATGCATGCTATATTTCTTCAAAAATGATTGATTGTAAGACTCATATGGCAAAGGCACACACAACTGCACAGATGTAAGCCTACTAATTATAGTATACCTTGGATTACGATTTTCAAACAAGGGATTCACTTTAATCTCGCAGTTTGCATTAACTTGTGAATCACAGTAACATCTTGTAACTGAAATAGACAAAACATCTTAAATAATAAAATATGTTTAAATACATTAACCTTAAAGTAATTAATAAATTTAACATGACAGAAAATTGTGATTATTTAGCATGACTTGTCCACTATATGTTTAAGATAAGTTACAATTCAAAAACATACATTTTCCAATTTCATGTTTCTTATCAAATATAATTTTAACTATTATGACCCAGTATATAAAGTCAATATTGAACAAACATAAAACATTGATATAGAAGAAATTATTGAAAATTGTTATGGAATAAATTATCTTTACAGCTAGCATGCAAGGTATGACATCTGAATAACAAAATGTAAATGATAACCTTGTTTTTTCATATTTAATGCTAACATGTTTGCAAAATTGTTCCCGAACAATATATGTAAGAGGTAAACTTTCCAACATTTTACATTTAATGGTTTTTCAGCAGTTAGGTGGTTGACCTTAGATTTCCCAAATAAATAACTAGCTCAATATTTGATCTGAGCTTCATAATTTATTTCAAGGTTAGGGCTGCAGTCTACTCCTATTGATATAAGGTTGATGTTGTTTTTAATTCTGCTCCGTACAAAAAATAGCTATGAAGCAACTGATTACGTCTTATTATTTGGATTAGGCAGCACTGTGTCCATTATGAAATCCTGTTTCCGCCAGTTGAATTTCGCCCTGTGCTTTATGACAGAGCGACGATGCAACATTTCAAATTCTATAATGTGCAGATCTTGTACCGAGACATTTCACAGACACCTGAAATTTGGATGATAATCATTATAATATTATGTCTACAAATTGTAACCAGCGATAATTATCGCCCAAATCGCGCATAGTTGATCGCATTGTTGCAATGTCGCCATCTGGCACACAGTGATAATTATCCCCCCCCCCCGACAATATGCACGAGATGATAAGACTGTCGCAATGATATTTATTTTTAACCATGCACCGCCTGACAGATATAACCTTTATATTAAAATGATAATCATTGCTTTCATTTAAGAGATCTCAAATTCTACAATATCATCTCTATCGGACATCTTGCGCCTAGGATAAGAACTAGAAAATGTAATTAGACTGGTCCTGTTTTCCGCCCTGCTCCTTTTTAGCAGCACCCTGTACCGTTTGTAATCCTAGATCTTTCCCTATGGGCCGTCGCTTTAACTGTTATGCATGAAACACAACTTAATTCATGTAATAGGTGACAGTACATAAAAGATATTCCTAGCAACAATCAATTCGGGGACCAAGATACGAAGATGCAACAACTCGAGATTTGGGCCATAATATGTGCTGTGTGCAATTTCATAGGCGATGCAACAACTCAAGATTTGGGTGATAATTATTGATTTGTGCGATTTCATAGACACACACAATTTGGAAAATTATTATCATCCGAATTGTGTGTGTCCATGGTTTTGAAAGTGAGAGATCTGTAGAAAATAATTATTAAAATATTGCAATGCTGCATCGCTGCAGTCTTGTAAAGAGCGAAATTTTAACTAGCGAAATCAGGATTATTAGTCCATTATTGTTTGCCTTGTTTTTTATTCAATTGAGCAATTCAAAATGCAAGATCTGTAGAAAACAATAATTAAAAAGTCACAATTTTGATAGATTATTGTGTATGTGCGTACATTTTTATTTGTTCCTTGATAATACAAATTAGTTGCATATTATTATGTACATTTCGATGATAAATATCCGAATGTATAATCCGAATTTCCAGCAGTGCTGATGGACATTGGAAACAAATGTAAAAGCAAACTGCTTGAACTTCTCGATTGCAAACCTGTTAAAGACACTAATGTTCGACATGACACCGGTGATGTATCAATGAAATAAGGCGAAATCAATTGTAACAATGACATTTTTAAAGATATCAATGAAGGGCATTAATATTGCTATTTTCATAACTCAAAGGTTTTTTATTTAGCACGAAACAACAACAACACAAGACGACGAGGGCAAATACTATTCGACAACCACCTCAAGTGAGAGGCGGACCAAAAGCAATCACGTGGTAGTGAGAGGCGGACCAAAAGCAATCACGTGGTTGTGACATCACAGAAGCAAGATGGCGGGTCCCGCGGAGAGTACGTTAGTGAGAAAATGTTACTTCACTGGCGAGGACGCTTTACAAAAGGCTGAAGAGTTGATATTTCAGTATGAAATGAAGAGTTTGACATCTTTTGTAAAGGTCAAGTCACCTAAGAAGATAAAATTACCGGGTAAATGCCTAGTAACACATAATTTCGCGACCCTTAGACAATCGTCATACATTCTCAAAGAGTTGATATTTCACTTTTTCAGTATGAAATGAAGAGTTTGACATCTTTTGTAAAGGTCAAGTCACCTAAGAAGATAAAATTACCGGGTAAATGCCTAGTAACACATAATTTCGCGACCCTTAGACAATCGTCATACATTCTCATGAATTTAAACAGAACAATGCTCCCGGCGCATGTGAGTTTGGTTGGTGGTCACCCCCCCCTCCCCCCACAGCACAAGACCACACCAAACTTAAATATCTTCAGTAAAAAAGGAAAAAGCTGGAAATTGCAGCTATCATTCAAAATTTGTCCAAACTTTCGTGAGTCTAAAATCTGATTAGGTAGTAGAACAACAAGTTGGTCCCTTCACGGATATTGAGTTACTTTTTATATGGGCAATATCCGCTCATGGGACCAACAGCTGAAAGACCAATTTAATGATGGAAAATAATCCTTCTTTGTCTATATAAACGCGACCAGATTTTGATTGCGACTTTCACGCCCGAATTCAGTATGTTACAGTCAACAGATTGCAATAAAATTTACATACCTGCTGAGATGGTCCATTTCTGATTAATGTTCCATTAATATTTTTATAATAACACTTTGATTTTACACGCCTTAGCAATTTAAGTCCAACCACTATTCAAATTTTTAACACCTCGCTTTCCTTCACTGTGTAAACTTTAATCGATAGTCGAAGTACTCTTGAGAGCATTACGTCATTCTATTGGTCAAAATCAGGAAAGCCTGTCTGCTTCCTCGCTCTGATTTGTTGATGTGATGAACATGAGGGAATTTCCACATAAATGTTATAATAACAATAATATTGTTATGTACACAGTTTAAAATCTGGATTTAATGCACATTTAAGGTAACTTTCAGCATATATACATCAGATTAAGTGTTTTTACGATAAAATACATTGATTGCTAGGTTTATAATTGCAAGATATTGGAATTTACGGAATTTAAACCTTTTCGATTTCCACCACGTAATTGTTCTTTCGGCGTTGAGACGTTCCAGCGAATTTAGCCCCTATAAAAAGTAGCTCTAAATTCGCTTTTAACGTCTCATTTATTATACTAATTAGGTAGGAGTACTGGGACACACTCTGGGTCCACACATAATGCAGCCTCATGCGCGGAAGGACATAATAAACTTCTAAATACACACACACACACAATTGTTACATTACCACTGAAATTAACAACTCCATTTTGTTTGCAAACACAATGTTTCTGTTTAAGCCACAATATGTGTACGCTACAACCTTGGAGAATATTTATTTGGGGGCTATTGTAACGATTTTTTTTATATTTTCTTATTCAATCTTCTGTACAGATTGTCATTTGTATTTTGCTGTAACAAATACAACATGTAATAATGAACTGTTGTTTAATTATGCGAATGAATGTTTCTGTGACCTTCACCTCATTGTGGAAATAATACTAGGAAGTATGGATAGGTATAGAAATTTCATACCCCTGGCAAGTACATTATTGCCACATGAGATGTTGTTTACACTGTATATGGTTGTTCAAAGCTTATTGTATAAATTAATTTGCTTTTCTTTTTTAGTTGTATAACCTTTCACTTCTGTGTTTCAGCGTTGTCTGAATTAATAAAATAAAAAAAATTCTGGGAGGAGCATTGCAGCCAAGAATTCCCCTTGTCTTTTGATGGGGTGCCATTTGTTGTGCTGGGAAGCCAGAAACGTGAGTGCTGTCATGGCCCAGACAGACATAGGTCAGAGAAAAAAAAGGCAGCAGTAGCAAATGACTGCAAAAAGGTTTGTATACTTTTACATTGCCTGTTAATGGCTGTATTAGGAAATGATAGGTTTTATGGCTCGGGTGAAGGGTCCCTAGCCTTCATATATGGGGGGAAAATAGCGTGTGAAAACCAAATTTGGGGATAATTTTCACGCGACGTCACTCATAGGGGAATGAAATTTCCAGGTGAAAGTTTTATTTTGGGGGAAAAGTGTATGAATTTAAAACAAAATTTCTGAGGGGATGTAGCTTTTATGAAAATTTCTGAGGGGATGTAGCCTATATTTGGCTACAGCTATAGAATTAAAAAAAGCCCTGTAGGTAGATCAATTGTCCATTAACAGTTTCTTAAAAAATTACCTTTCCTACAACATTTCACCAAAATTAAAAAAATCTTTTCCAAAACCACATGTGTCACCATAGCATTGATTTTACAGGCAGACCATGAATACATTAGAAATATGAAACGGCATTTCATCCAAACCACCAAAAAAATGGATTGTCCAGCAAGCGTTTTCATTAGATCGGTGGTTCGTTTCCCAACCTACAAGGTAATATAATTGTTAATTTGTACCCTTTAAACTTTTTTTATTAAATCGATGGAGCAGTTATCAAAACGTTTTGCAACATCCTGTCAAATAGTGGTCAAAGGACCTGTAGCTTTTACTAAAAATTGAACAAAACTTAAAAATTAAGATAATAAAAAAGTGAATGACAATATTAATTTATCACAAAACTTGGTATAGACATATAGCTATTGGTTTGCCACATGTTTTGTCTGTCCTTCCCTTCCTTTGTTTGTCCATTTGTCTGTCCAACTGCAAATGTGAAATAATTCAACAAGGACATCCTGCAACATTACATTATTATGTAAACATTACATTATTATGTAATGTTGCAGTAGTATTTTTTAGCTCACCTGAGCACTTTAGTGCTCATGGTGAGCTTATGTGATAGACCTTTGTCCGTCGTGCGTCGTCCGTCGTCAACATTTGCCTTGTGAACACTCTAGAAGCCATATTTCTTGTCCGATCTTCATGAAACTTAGTCAAGACATTTGTCCCAATGATACCTCGACTGAGTTCGAAACTGGATCATGTGGGGTCAAAAACTAGGTCACTAGATCAAAAAAAAGAAAAACCTTGTGAACACTCTAGAAGTCACAATTTTTGCCCAATCATCATGAAACTTGCTCAAAACATTGGTTTTATTGATATCTCGGAGGAGTTCCAAAATGGTCCAGATCGGTGAAAAAATATGGCCGCCAGGGGGCGGGGTAGTTTTCTCTATATCTATATAGTGACAACCATGTGAACGCTCTAGAAGTCACATTTTTGGCCCAATCTTCATGAAATTCGGTCAGAACATTTGTTTCCTAGATACATCAGTTGAGTTTGAAAATGGTTCCGGTCCAGTGAAAAACATGGACGCTAGGGGTGGGTGGGGCATTTTCCTTATATTTATATAGTAAAAAAGGCTTGTGAACACACTAGAAGTCACATTTTTTGCCCAATCATCATGAAACTTGGTCAAAACATTGGTCTAATTGATATCTCGGACGAGTTCGAAAATGGTCCCGATCGGTGAAAAAACATGGCCGCCAGGGGGGCAGGGCAGTTTTCTGTATATGTATATAGTGAAACCATGTGAACACTCTAGAAGTCACATTTTTGGCCCAATCTTCTTGAAATTTGATCAGAACATTTGTTTCCTAGATATGTCGGTTGAGTTCGAAATTGGTTCCGGTCCGTGGAAAAACATGGCCGCCAGGGGGGTGGGAGCATTTTCCTTATATTTATATAGTAAAATAAGCTTAAAAATTGTGAACACTCTAGAAGTGAAATTTTTTGCCCAATCATCATGAAACTTTGTCAAAACATTGGTTTTATTGATATCTCGGACAAGTTCGAAAATAGTCCCGGTCGGTGAAAAAACATGGCCGCCAGGGGGCGGGACAGTTTTCTCTATATGTATATAGAAGTCACATGTTTCACCCATTCTTCATGAAATTTGGTCAGAACATTTGTTTCCTGGATACGTCAGTTGAGTTTGAAAATGGTTCCGGTCCATTGAAAAACATGGCCGCCAGGGGGGGGGGGGCATTTTCCTTATATGTATATAGTAAAAAGGCTTTATGAACACTCTAGAAGTCACATTTGTTGTTAAATCAATGAGTTCGAAAGTGGTTCCGATCGGTAAAAAATACATGGCCGCCAGGGGGTGGGGCTGTTTTCTCTATATGCCTAAAAGTAAATACTTTGAAGCATCTTACCCTTGACTTAAAGTAGTCTTGTCATATAACTGTTCTGAAATATTTGCAAAATAGTTTAACTCTTTGTTCCTTTTAATCTCAGGCCCTCAGGTGAGCGACCCAGGGCCTCTTGACCCTCTTGTTTCTTTTGCATTAAAAATCCTTGAATTTTTTCCTCTTTTTGTTTGACAAAAGTCGCTTTTCAGACAGAACGATGAAAGAGATGAAAATAAATCTGTCTCTTGACTGCCTTGTTTTAGATTGAAGAAAATGCCGACTGGTCCAGAAGAAAACAGGGTAAGAAGCTTCGTGCAGATCTAATGAACAATGTGGATGTGGTATGGGAGTATCGTGTGTTCGTTTCCTTGCCGTCTCATGATGAACATAAACACCATCTGACTGATGAGGTATTTCATTACTTTATTTCTGATCATTGATGGCAATAAATGATCTAATGTGAAATATTGTTTGTGAGAAAAATGTCCTTTGTCTTATGTTCTTAACTGTCATATATGATGATAAAATATTAACCTTTGATCGTTAATGCTCTTGTTAGCTTGACTATTCAACTTCAAGGTCTTACTAACCTAGGTAGTAAAATATTAATTCAGAACACAAGTCATATTATCAAAATAACCACTAATGAGTATGCTTTTGCATTTGAACTTAATTTCAACAAATGTTTTTATAAACATGTTGCTAAATTACTTAGTTGTGGTTGAACTTTAATGTACTTGCACCACTGTTGTTTTTTAATCGGAAAATTATTTTCAGATTGGTTCCATTAACCACAATGTTGATGCCAGGGTCATAAAAAAAATTAACTCGCTTGTTTGTGATGGCGTCAAAGATGTAGCAGAAATGAAGCGGCACATCAAGACGTTTTCAAAGAAAAATTTTCCTGGTGTACCTGAAAGCAGCAATAGGTTTTACCCCAACAACAGATGCCTAAGGAATCAAATGTATGCAGCTCAGAGTCTGTCTCAGTAAGTCATCTTCATTGAGTTTAAGTAATAACCTTACAAGGTCAAGGTCACATGGGCCATAGTGAATGCAGTCTTCAAAGTTGGTTATTTTCCACACATTGGTATGGTAACATTGATCGATCGATTATTTATAATGGATTATACCTTCTCTTATAAAATGTTCAAGATGTGGTTAAATGTTTGAATGATATTTGTATTAGGTTTTCTGTTTTTTCTTAAAGTTTGGCTATAAAATTGTCATAGCCTTGCCGTCATGCGTTCTTGGCATGAAAACTTAACATAAATTCAATCTGGTATACATACTGACTGTATCATTATTCACCACTCACATATTCAGCAGAGAGCTTTTCACTTTGGTCTTAATTATTTATTTTGTGTGTGCTCTTTTTAGCTCCACTTTTCGAAGAAAAAAAGTGGAGCTATTGTCATGACCCTCTCGTCGGCGTCGGCGTTGGTTAACTTTTTTGTTAAGGTCCATTTCTCAGAAACCGTCAAAGATATTTGGTTCAAACTTGGTATGCATGTTTACTATCACACGGGGAACACATTACACAAGGGCAGATAACCCTAAATTTAATTTTGTCATAGTTATGGCCCTTTTTCGACTTAGAAATTTCATTCTTGGTTAACCTTTTTGTTAAGGTCCATTTCTCAGAAACCGTCAAAGATATTGGTTCAAACTTGGTATGCATGTTTACTATCACAAGGGGAACATATTTGACAAGGGCAAATAACCGTTAATTTTATTTTGTCATAGTTATGGCCCTTTTTCAACTTTGAAATTTCACTGTTGGTTAACCTTTTTGTTAAGGTCCCTTGCTCAGAAACCGTCAAACATATTTGGTTCAAATTTGGCATGCATGTTCACCATTACAAGGGGAAGATAACCCTGAATTTAATTTTTGTTATAGTTATGGCCCTTTTTTGACTTAGAAATTTCATTGTTAGTTATCCTTTTTGTTAAGGTCCATTTCTCAGAAACTGTCAAAGATATTTGGTTTAAATTAAGTATGCATGTTTACTATCACAAAGCCAACACATTTCACAAGGGCAGGTGACCCTTAAATTAGTTTTGACATAGTTATGGGCCTTTTTCGACTTAGAAATTTCATTGTAGGTTTATCTTTTTGTTAAGGTCAATTTCTCAAAAATCACAAAGATATTTGGTTTAAATTAGTATGCATGTTAACTGTTACAAGGAGAACCCATTTCACAAGGGCAGATAACCCTATTTTATTTTTGCCAAACTTATGCCTCATTTTCAACATAGAATGTTGAGTATCACAGGAAAGACTCATTTCACAGGGGCAGATAACCTAAATACTAATGGCTTCCACTACACTATCCAACACTGAGAAAAGTGGAGCGCGCTGTCCGTGGATGGCTCTTGTTATACTTCAAAATTACTGTCAAAACTGATAGTGACAGTATTTTGAAAATCTTTAAGATATTCAATCGAATTTTCGTGTGCACTTGGCTAGTATCAATACACTTGTCACACTGATGGACATGTCTTTTTGTTGAATGTCATATCATTTGTATCTTCTGAACAGGTTTTGCACGGAAGATCAGGAAAATCTTAAGCAAACATGTTAATGCCTGGAGAACAGAGAGGCCTGATGATGGTTTCTACTTTGTACCCAGGTACTGAATTAGTAATGTAATCTCCACCTAACAAGGGAGGGTTGTGCTATATATGCATAGAGTTTGTATATCACAGAACATGATTGTTTGTGACAATTTCATTCATAACACAAAAAGCCGTATGTTATGTTTCTCATGTTTTTTTCCCCCACATGTGGATATTGTTTATGCGTTGTCCCTTTGTCATATTTTTGTCCATCCAGAGCTGTTTCTGAGGATCTGTTGTTTGGTATGTCATAAAAATGAATGTGAATTATTATACTGCGGTGGTAAACACATAAATAATGCCGGCATCAACTTGGTAACACAAGAGTTATGCCCACTAAATTAATGAATTTTTTTCCGCCCAGAGGTGTTTTTCCGTAACTATTGCATGGAATTTCATGAAATTTAAAAATAAATGTGTATTATCATACTGTGATAGTGCTCTTTTTTCGGGATCATCCAGAGTTATGAAATTGAGGAATGTTGTCCGTATGAAAATGTTTCTCATTAACTGTTGTATGGAATCAAATGAATCTTGCAATAAAAACGTGTATCATCATACTAAGGTGATGCAAGCTTAATGCTGTCGGGATGTACTAGGTAACTGTATAGTTATGCCCTCTTAATTGATTGAAATTGCGGAATTTTGTCCGTCCAGAGCTGCTTCTCAGTAACTATAGCATGATATTTCCGGAAACTTAAAGATAATGTGTATTATCATACCGCAGTAGTGCACGTTCAAATTTCGTTGGGATTGACTAGGTTACACAAGAGTTATGGTCCCTTAATTGGAATTGAAGGTTTTTGTTCGTCCCTGTCTGTTTCTCAGTAACTCTTTTATAAAATTTCATTAAACATTTATTAAATTTAAATAAATGTGTATCATCATACTGGGGTAGTGCATGAGCAAGTTTTGTTGAGATGGACCTGCTGACTCCTGAGTTGTGGCCCATTAAGAATCAATAATATTCGGCAGGGTCAATTATTTTAATTTGCTTGTTTGTCAATAAATTTTCTAGTCCAAAACCATTTTCACCAGAATTGACTAGGTTTACTGTTTACTTACGATGTTGACACAAAATGACATTGTTAATACTTATACGACAATATGTACTGTTTGTATTCTCCAAAACATTCTCAAATGTGATTAATCATACCTTTTGCAAGTTTCTTAATATTTGTTACTATTTAAATGGCAGTTATCTAATCTAAGCTTTCTTTTCTACTGTTTGTAAGTTATTAACCGTTAATATTGGCTTTTCTCATGTTAATTGTTTTCTTTCAAATGCAGTCATTCTGTCAGTTTAATTTCTTTGTTTGCTGTTAATCTATACGCTGTGGTTGTCCCTGTATATTGTTCATGCTATTCACAGCCCAAAAGAAGAAACCCTTGATAGTGATGCGGAGGACTTCATCTTTGTCCATCAGACAGCATGGCAAAGGAGACTCCTGTCCATGTATGGGAATGAAATATGCCTCATGGATGCCACTTACAGTATCTGCAAATGTGATGTTGCTTTGTTCTTCATATGTGTCAGCACAAATGTAGGATATATAACTGTTGGTTGCTTTCTGCTGCCGTCTGAAACAGTGAACAACATCAGTAGAGGCCTGCGTATACTAAAGCAGTGGAACCCAGGCTGGTCTCCTGCCTTTTTTATGACAGATTATGACCAAAAGGAGATAGCTGCCATAGAGACCATATTTCCAGGTAATGTATACAATCAAGGTAAATAATTATAACTACATAAAACAAAATCTGTGATACACATTGCATCATAGATTGAGTGCCAATTTTTAAATATTGTGCTTGTGATATTTTAATAACGTCTGTATGCACAGTTGGACTAGTTGGAAATATAATTTATGGAATAATACATTCTTCATTCATGTACAACTTTGTATAAAATACTGATTGTACTTTTCAGCATGACATGGATTAAGGTAATTGTCACATGTATCTAAGCTTTGTAAGTGTTTCGCTTATAAGTGTTTAGTTTTCACACTGTACTTAGATGTAAAGATATGTGTAGCTAGATAGACAACAGAATATTTCAATTTTTCATGAGCTCATAGTTCAGATGGAAATATCCCTGAACTATAGAATTCTTGTGAAAACGAGGCTCTGCATAAACACAGTTACAGCCTCCAATAAGTAGAATGTACTTTTTTACATTATTCTGTGGTCTTGAGTTACATGTAGCTCCAAAAAACAATGCACTATGTATCCAAACTGGTGGTCGTTTATTTCATGTGTATGTTAAAGGGACTATGGCAACGAAAATCCTAACGCGAAATTAACTGGTAAGTTTATTCAGTTTAAGCGATAACAATTTTACTCACACTCTTATATTTTGAGGCATTAGATTTAGATCAAACAACGAAAGAATATAGGTGCAAAGAAAGCTTCGATTACCCCCCCCCCCCCCCCCCCCCACTTTTGATTTAAAGCTTTGTTGCTAAATATGAACTACGGCGTTGCTAAATTGACATCACAGCTCTTGATATTTAAAATATCGGGTTAAAGTACATAATGATAGGTTTTTGTTTAATTAAATTGATGTATTTAATTGGTCAATCAATGTGTTAACGGCTTTCCTGGCAGTTGTGGCAAAAGAGTTTATGACTAAAATTGTAAACATGAATAAAAATGGATTGTCTAAACATTGAAAAATATACTGTCTTTTTAGATTATCTGAACATTTTCTAGTAATTATTTATGAGTTAATTTGACGACATTTTTAGACAGAATAATATTGTATACTTAATTTTTTTCATTAAACTTCCCCTTTGGGGGGGGGGGGGTTATAACTGCTTTAGCCCCTTTAATTTATATTACCTTATTTGTATGGTAATATATTTAAGGTGATGGTGTTAACATATAATTATATGTTCTTTCTTCACCAAACACTGGAAAATGCTGTAAGGACCATAATATTTGAAAGTAAACAATGTCCTGTTGTAATTCTATGGCCCATTGTTATGACAGTTTGTCCATTGGTATAATCATTCAATGAATGTGTTTCTTTAACATGTCACAACATTGATGGGAATTCAACAAAATGATTTGAAAATTTGCTGCACAGGACATAGAAAGTTTTATTTCTAGCAAATATTTTGACCTTACCAGTGTTGTTCGTCTTTCGTGGACCCTTAGTCTGCAATGTATATTTCCATATTAAGTTGCTGAATTTTTTTGCCTATCATAATTATGTCTCTTTGCTTTTATTGGTCCTTTAATCAGCTGTTACCTGCTTTCTTTGCTTCTGATCTAAAGCATAGGAACTTACCCATTTCATTCCTTGCTGTAATTTCAAGCTTTATTTCTTCTTTAGTATTTCTGAAGTATCTTTCCAATGCAAGAATGCTGTCTTTATACCTTAATTTTGACATGGTTGTATTTTTAAAAAGGGTTTTATGGTTAATATTTTGTTAAATTTCGCACCAGGTTGTTACTAATACTTGTGGTGGATTATTAATATATTGCTTGTGTTCAGTAAGGGCCAGGTTAAAGAAGAAGAATTTTTATTCCAATCATGGGTCATATATGACATTTACAATCAAGTGTAACAAAATGAACTGTTTATTAACAAGGATATTAACATAACAAAGGCTTAATTCAGATTGGCAAAATACAACTAACTTAAACATTATAACTAACAATGACCAGAATAAAAAAAAAAGAATGATTACTTAATTTGTCATATCAGTATGTAGAATAGAAATGGTTTAAAATAGAGATTATAAATTTATTATTTCGCCTTTAACATACATGCACAAAATCTAATATGCCCAGTTAGAACTTTGAGTAACATGATTTGTTTTCTTAAACAATTGATTGTGTGCATTAAGTTTAAATTACATGCATTTATTTATGACCAAATTAAAATGCAATTTGCGTAAAATGGTATCTTTCTCTCAGCATTTTTGCAAATTAGGCATTGTGTTACAGTCCTTTTTGCATACATTATTTGTCATTTTCATTTAAATCTTATTTGGTTGTCTTTAAATAATTATATTTATCTCAGTCACTAGTAGAAACTTTATTTTGGTATTAATATTATTTGGTTTTGATTTTAAAACATTTAATAGAGAAATTATTATTGTTTTGTTGACACAAAGTTGCACGATAGTGTGGTCTTATGCTGGGAAACCATTGAAAACCTACCCGTCCATCTTGGTGACCACAAACCAAAATCACTTGCACCCAGGCTGGGTTTTGAACCTTGGATGCCTTTGTGAGAAGCAAGTGGATAACCTTAGTGGCTACTTACTGAATTTGACTTATGTGCATGTGGATTATTGTCTTCAAGTGACCATCACTATGAGTGTTTTTAGCTCACTTTTTGCGACCAGCCTTTGTCCTGGTCTGCTGCGTTGGTTGGTTGCAGGATATAAAAGTAGATTTTTGAAACCAATAATTTTAAATGACTTCCTAAACACCGTTTTTTATGGATCAGGTTAGCAATATAGAGCCATTATATATAGGGCTAATAACTTTTCATTCATACAATTAATGCTTTTTCCAGACTGCTTTACCTACTTGTGTGACTTTCATCGGGAACAGTCTTGGGATCGTTGGCTGAAATCCAGTGCAGTTAAGGAACATAGGAAAGAGTTACTGCACATGTAAGAACGAAATCATAAGGAGTTCATTAAAACAGGATTTAATCACATGGTGGTTAAATTGACCAGTATATAACTGTTACTCAATGACTGTATTGACCAGTCATGGGTTTATATTTGTAGTGGTAAACATATGCACATGTCTCTTTAATGAAAGTGATTAAAAAACAAAGCAAATGAATAGCTATAACTTTCGTTATACTGGTTAATTTGGGTCCACTGCATTGATGCTCACATTTTAACTATTTTAGATGTTCGCTTCTATATAGCTAGTGTTTCAGTTAAAGATATGGAATCCACTTTCCAGTTTCCATCTGTATCTCACAGATGATTGTAAATTTTGTATTTGGCGTTATTAACTTGTTTACCGTCTGTACAAGATTTAATTGTGTATACATGATTTAAATCACATTTTGTTTTCATACAATATAGTCTGTGATTTATATCAAAACGTTCAAATATTTTATAATTTGTTTCACACTTTATTCAAGAAGTATTGCTGCTAGAGTGATTAAAATGTACAAACATAATTTATCACCTGCAACTTAGTAATGATCATTATTATTGGGTGTTTTTTTTTTACATTTTTCTGATTTTGAGTAAAGAGTGGAATGTCTGGTCATCTGTCACCGTGTCTCGCAGAGATATCTCTAGTTTTACCAATGTTGGCAAATGCTCTATCTAATTTCCAGCTATGTCTTATTCTAGAATGCGTGATATTGCCCATGCAGACAGTGAGGAAAATTTCGAAATTGCTGTCACATCTTTAAAAGAATCTGAATACTGGCAAAAGAGTGAACATTTGCGTGTGTGGTTTGAGAAGCAGTGGCTGTCTGCCTCAAAAGTAAGTATTTCATGAACACTTACTCATTTGTTTGTTTATTTGGTGAAGGTGAATAAATAATAAAATGTGTATTGAAGATCATGAGAATTGCCTATTTTGCTAATTTATTGTTCCCAATGAATCTTGAGATTTGTACTTAACAATAGCCCTCATAAGTTTGACATTGACATTAATCAGATAAGGAAGCTCATTTTAATATATTTTATGGCCACTCTTTCAGAGTGTCTGGTGTCATTGTCCATTGATATGCTTTTTCTGTCCTCTGTTGATATCTGTGTTGTGGGTAAATAAAGAAATAGACATCTAGCTAGTTTATTTTATAAACAAGAAATAGGCCTCAATCGAAACATACTTTTTTATATGTGTTTTAATGGTACATGTAATATTAACTAACCACAACAATATGTGTAATAAGCCCACATATAAATCTTTTGCCCCAAAACTGCCCTATTCTTTTCATTAAATGTTTATTCTGGTTATCATGTACATTCCAGAGATGGGTCCGCTATCACAGACAGTCGCTTACAAATGTCCGAGTGACAACCACAAATGGGCTAGAAAGGCAGCATTATGAGCTTAAGCACAATTATTTAAAACAGTATACGTCAGGCACAGTGACTAGCCTGGTCTCAACAATCATTAACCAGTTTGTAACAGACACTTTCCAAAGGTTAGAGCCTTTATTTTTTGTGTTATTAAAAGTGTTGTCTAGAGCATCACTCATAAAAATAATGAAGTTGATTTACTAGAGCATCACTCATAAAAATAATGAAGTTGATTCATAGAAAATTGAAAATGTGTAAATTCCTCCTTTCACACCCATTTTTTATTCCAATGGGAGCCCATATGGTTGGTATGTAACATTGGTTGTATAATGGTCCTTTACCAAGTTCATTTTTTTCAAATCATGACCCTGGATAGCCTATTACTAACTAATAATCTATTATTACTCATTTTAGCCTGCTTGTTTTATTACTGAAATGTTTGTATTTGTATGCTTCTAAATTAATATATGATACTTTCTTTGCAAGCAAACAAAAGTTTGGAGCAAACTTTTCATTTCACATTTTATGCAATGATTATACAGTTCATTTTGGTACATAGTTTGATGGTGAAAAAAGTTTCATTAATTTATTTGTATAAATTTTAGGCAAGTATCGGTATCTCAGCTGCAGGAAACATTGTGTGTGGTCATTGCAGGTCAGTTGTTTGCCATATTTGTTTAATCCAGTATCTGATCTGTCTTAATAGGCAACTGAATGTTTGAGCAGTATCCAGCGAAGATACATGTTTCAAACAATAACATTGGATTGGCAAATTTGGAGAGAAAAAACAATCCCTTGTTCATTCAAAAAAAAAAACCACAGCAAGATTGGCTGCCTATTGTTTCCAGATGAATATGAAACCAGTTTTATATCAGATCAATCTCTGAACTTATATTTTTGACAGTCTCATTTGTTGTTGTTTACCACTATTCATTTTCTGCTTACTTAAGGCAAGACCAGTGTTTGCAGGCCATGCATATCATTTCATGTCTCTTATGCTTATTGCATGTGATATTGCTCATTAATACTCTACAAAATAACAACACTAATTGCAGTGAGACATAAAATAACATATCTTATCCTTTGATGCTTATATAATAATTATGATAATAAAAAACAGAATGCTGATTTGTTATTGCTGCAATTTCATCAAAATCGCATAGGTGCAGTTCCAACCTACAATCTGATGCATTCTGATAGCACAGTCTGCTATTAAAGCCTTTAAACACAAATAAAATCTTTTGATAAATGCATGCGAAAAAGCAATTGTATTCATGTGTCTATTTTTCACTGTGAGCACATTGTAGTCCTGAAAGAAGAAATCGCCATGACCGGTTTAGAGCAGGCGAGGATGTTAGGGAATTAAACTATGGTGTAGCATGGTTTAGTTTTACGGTATAAATTCTTGGATATATATATAATCAAATGATAAGGCTTTCATGGGTGGCAAAATCAACTGTCCGAGTCGTCGGTTTGTAGTCCCGGACAAGTCCATTTTTCCATTTGAATTGTCCGTGGACAAGTCAAAAATTATATTTCCATTTGTAAAAATACCATAAAAAAAAAAAAATTGTTACCGAAATCGTATGCATACTATATTCAAAAATGAACATGAAATTACTAATTCAAAAACTATCACTAGAGGGCTGTCACAGGCCGGGCTGTCAATGACTTTGACCGTTATTTCCCACCTTCATAGGAATAGTACTAAGAGGGATACCAATGTAAATTTAAATTGTCTATTTTCTTATTAAAACAGTGGTTTGGAAAATTAACTATACTTTTTAAATAATAAAAACGGACAAGTACTACTTTTGTATGGACAAATCATTTTTTTCAAATTACTTGTTCGTGGGCAAGTAGACTTTTTGTGATTTCCCCGCCCCTGGCTTTCAATTGGGCCATATCCCTACTTTTTCATGAAAAAAAGGTGTTTTTAGAAGAATGCAAAAAGGGAAATAAATACTACTTAATGCTACATTTCTTTTGGGAAGCAAGTTTCATTCTGATTTAATGATTCTGCACTGTTATGAAAGTGATTCAGAATTGCAATGACTTTGTTTTATAGAGTCACTTTTTTGCCCTTTCTCACTTGGAATTGATGTGTATAAAATCAATATTTCTTACAGAACAAACTTTATTCAGGATGATTATAATTTATACTATTAGTTCCAGATGATGCCATAATTAAATTTATGTTGTTGTTTTTTTAATTTGAAACTTGACTAATTGCATTTAAAAAATACAGTTAAAGGTTTGTGTTGATAATGTTGTGTTGGTAATATATAAGTTTTATTTATCATGAACCATTTGCTTCAACTATTTTTGTTATCTTACAATGATCACTAATACACACACTATAATATTTCAGGCTAAGGAATTTTTAAAGCACAGATTGATGATGTGTTTTTACGAAAACTCATCAGAGTAAGTACTTGTGTTACGAATGCCATGCAACAGATGTATTAGATAATAATATGTACATTGAAATAAACATACCTGTTTAGACCAAAATGTATTGTGCCATCTTTGCAATGAATCTATGAGCCTAATTACTAAGCTAGCAACCTCTCAAAGAGATGTACCTACGACAATATTTTTTACTCATGGCTTACACATTTACTTTATCTGTGTTTCAAAAATTCATTTGAACAGTATATACAAAAAACCTATGCATCATGTTCTGCTCCAGGTGTGTTTTTTTTTTCAAAGTTACCATTAATTTTTGAACTTTTTAGGCGTTATGTGCCCAATTTTTTATTTTATTCTAAATGTCTTTAATGGTTTGTCAATACCCATGGCAACAGCTAAATACTAAGATGAGCAAAAGATTATAAAAAACAACAGCACATTCAAAAACCAGGAAATTATGCATCGTTTGACAGTTGAGATAAAAAAAATGCTTATAATATCAATGTTAATGTCATTAACAAAGCCTTCATATGCAGCACTCCCATATTAAAATAATTCCCCTATTGGGGGCTTGGGAATAGTAAATGGAAATGTTATGTTAGCAATTTGCTTCAAAAAAATCCCTTATTTCAGATCATTGTTCTCCATCCACGGAAGGGTTCCTCAATTACAAGATGAAATTTTGCCAAAAAAAATGAAAGAAGATGGACAGTAAGTGTAGTTGGTAGTTAAAAGTGTAGTTTTATGGTATGTTGTGTTTCCCATTATCTGTTGTTAGGGTGCCCTTTAGCAATCAATCTTTTTAGCCTTCTAGTCTCTGTCTTTACATCAAAAGCATAAAAAATTGTTGGAACTTAATTTGTGGATAAATCTAATTCAAGAGAAGTCAACAAGAATTTAACTTTATGGTATTTTGTATATAAACATATGGCTGTATTATGGTACTGCCATCTTTAAACACGTTCAAGCATTAAAATTAAATCATCTAAGACATGAAGTTTGAAAAAAACTGTTCCAGCCAGTTTATTTACTGATTTTCATTACTGGCTGATTGATATCGGTAGTGGAGAGGTATCATTAAGTGTATTAAATGTTTCTGGGGAGGGGGATTCATTCATGTTTGAAGCAAACATCTCTCGTTTGTCAATAATTTTACAGTTTGCCATTTAAACAAACATTGATATTTTTACATTTCAGTTTGGCACAGCAATATATGGAACAAGTGTTGTTGAAAGAAGCCATGGTTGGGATTGTTTGTTCCAGTTTGGGTCTAACAGTGGATGAAGTCGAAGCCTACCTCCAGTCCACAGTGTCAAGATTGTTGACAAAATGTTATGTACACGTTTGAAACAAGTATGAATATACAGTGTTAAATGTCTTCCTCATTTTAAGTGAAAATTTCTTTCCATATTTAGTTTTCTGTAGTAACAATCAATCATTGTGTTTTTAAAAACCTGTTAATGGTAAATGAAATTGTCAATTTTTTCTTTATTCCATCTTAAACAATGAAATTACAGATAATAATATGAATCAAAAAAGCGAAATAAATGCTAATAATAAAAAAATATTAGTAACCTCTAATGGATTATTCGAAGAATATTTTAAATACTGCATGAAAGTAAAATATAAAATGCACAATAATATGTAGTGTGTTGTTGGTTTTTTATCTGTGAATTTGATCCTCATTAAAGCAACACTGGTATCTGCTTAAATTTCGTGGAGACATATGTAACTTTTATCCATATTGGCCTTTTCATTTGTCATTTGTTTTTTCATATGTAATGTTTAAATCAACAGTCTTTGAAGTTAATAATATAAATATTGTTTTTGATGTACTTTATACTTAGAAACGCAGAAAACAAGCACTTATAAAACCTTATGGGGTGGTTGTGGTTAATAACTAAAACAAAAACTTGACTGCTCTGAGGTATTGTTTGCCATCACCATTCACTTTGTTTTTCATTGCAGGAGATGACATCAAAGCAAAAAATTGCAACAATCTTCAGCGATACATGGAACGGTATCACTAATTATGATGTCATTACAACAGCCCTTGTTATGTTGTAATGATCCAAGTTATTTTTTTAACTAATAGCAATTTTTTGTCAGCGACTTAGAGTTCAATTCTAAACAAATATTTTCGTCTTGCAATTTCATATTAGAGACTCAGGAAATTCGGTGTCGTGCTTTCACTCTTAACCGTTTAACAGGTGTTATTGTCAACAACTGTTTTAAAACATTGTGTTGTTTGTTTAACTGTATAAATCTGATTGAAAAGTAATAATAACTATGTACAAAGCTGGTTATGTTGTATGACCATGATTATCTTATGTTCACTTCATATATTTTCTGACACGCATTTAGTGAGTTTGCAAGTGCTAAATGTGAGCCCTGGTGATCTTACAACAACATGTGTAACGTGTGTTGTTTCCTGTATGTCAACTACCAAGAAGCACAGATGCAAATGTATACTTTGTGTTATATATCTTCTGACGAGAACCGGATAGAGGGAATATGAACAGTGTCTGCCTGCAACACATTTGTGTCCTCATGGCATCTTTTTGTAATTTTCACGTTAAGCCTTCCTGACGCAATGTTCATATGTGAGGTGATTACAAGAGATTATTGCTTTATACTTGTATTTACCTTATATCCTTCTGTCCTATAGTTTCATCCGTTCTGCCACCCCCAGATAATGGAAATTAATAAGTTTTTCGTATAAATTTTGTGTCCTTTACCTTTATTAATGCATTTCTATCTCAAAAATATTATTTTCACTAATTTAAATTGCATAAAATAAATTGTGTGGGAAAAATGAGAATTTTAACAGAAATTCCACAAATATTGCTACACACATTGTGTAAACACAAATTTTTTTGCAAACTATACTTTTTCAAATAATGAACTGTTGTGTGTTTATCTTATAAGGGATGCTTCTAATGAATTGTACCAAAATTTGTACAAATTGTAAATGTTTTCTTATCAAAACGAAGACTGAACAGATTGATAAGAAAGATCTGACTAAGTAATGTTTGCTAGGGTGCCTTCCTAGAATTGTTCTGTAACTAAGTGAATCAATTATATCTACATTAAATGGTCTTTACTTATAAGGCAAGACATTAAAGTTCAAGATAAACGTTCAATTGGTGTAAAAATTGTGTTTATTTTTAGTATAAAAGGTGTTTGTTTCTTAAGTGGCCGAATAGACCGGAAAACGGGCTACTAGTATACCATTGTTGTATGTGTCCTGAGCAGATTTAAAGGTTTCCAAAGATTAATACCTATAACTTTTATTACACAGCATATACTTGCTGAATTATGTTGTTTATTATTCCTAAATATATTGTTTTGCATTTTTAATTTAATCATGGAAATCATATCTTGTGCAGTTTAATCAAGCTGTTCTGAATTAAGAGGTATTTAGTTTTGTAATTGGTTTACTTTTTAATTCAATTACACACAATTTTCAGATATCTCTCAAATGTCTAACTACAAACTATTCATACTACAAAAAGGCATTTAGCTCTCAGAATATGAGATTACATTATCATTATTGTGCTGTCACATGTCACTATAGCCCTAAGTACCCCTGACATCCAGACTAGATCATGACCTACGCCAACTGGTTGTCGTCCAAGTAGTCCAGTACATATGTTACTATAGCCCTAAGTACCCCTGATATCCAGACTAGATCATGACCTACGCCAACTGGTTGTCGTCCAAGTAGTCCAGTACATATGTTACTATAGCCCTAAGTACCCCTGATATCCAGACTAGATCGTGACCTACGCCAACTGGTTGTCGTGTAATAAGTCCAGTACACATGTCACTATGGCCCTAAGAACATGAGGCAAGGACTGCATTAGCACCTACGCCAACTGGTTGTCGTCCAATAAATACAGTGCATATGTTACTATAGCCATGAGGAACCCTGACACCCAGACTTGATCATGACCTACGCCAACTGGTTGTCGTCCAAGTAGTCCAGTACACATGTCACTATGGCCCTAAGTTCCCTGACATCCAGACTAGATCATGACCTACGCCAACTGGTTGTCGTCCAAGTAGTCCAGTACATATGTTACTATAGCCCTAAGTACCCCTGATATCCAGACTAGATCGTGACCAACGCCAACTGGTTGCCGTGTAATAAGTCCAGTACACATGTCACTATGGCCCTAAGAACATGGGCAAGGACTGCATTAGCACCTACGCCAACTGGTTGTCGTCCAATAAATACAGTGCATATGTTACTATAGCCATGAGGAACCCTGACACCCAGACTTGATCATGACCTACGCCAACTGGTTGTCGTCCAAGTAGTCCAGTACACATGTCACTATGGCCCTAAGTTCCCCTGACATCCAGACTAGATCATGACCTACGCCAACTGGTTGTCGTCCAAGTAGTCCAGTACATATGTTACTATAGCCCTAAGTACCCCTGATATCCAGACTAGATCGTGACCTACGCCAACTGGTTGTCGTGTAATAAGTCCAGTACACATGTCACTATGGCCCTAAGAACATGAGGCAAGGACTGCATTAGCACCTACGCCAACTGGTTGTCGTCCAATAAATACAGTGCATATGTTACTATAGCCATGAGGAACCCTGACACCCAGACTTGATCATGACCTACGCCAACTGGTTGTCGTCCAAGTAGTCCAGTACACATGTCACTATGGCCCTAAGTTCCCCTGACATCCAGACTAGATCATGACCTACGCCAACTGGTTGTCGTCCAAGTAGTCCAGTACATATGTTACTATAGCCCTAAGTACCCCGGATATCCAGAATTGACCATGACCTACGCCAACTGGTTGTCGTCCAAGTAGTCCAGTACACATATCACTATGGCCCTAAGTTCCCCTGACATCCAGACTAGATCGTGACCTACGCCAACTGATTGTCGTGTAATAAGTCCAGTACACATGTCACTATGGCCCTAAGAACATGAGGCAAGGACTGCATTAGCACCTACGCCAACTGGTTGTCGTCCAATAAATACAGTGCATATGTTACTATAGCCATGAGGAACCCTGACACCCAGACTTGATCATGACCTACGCCAACTGGTTGTCGTCCAAGTAGTCCAGTACACATGTCACTATGGCCCTAAGTTCCCCTGACATCCAGACTAGATCATGACCTACGCCAACTGGTTGTCGTCCAAGTAGTCCAGTACATATGTTACTATAGCCCTAAGTACCCCTGATATCCAGACTAGATCATGACCTACGCCAACTGGTTGTCGTCCAAGTAGTCCAGTACATATGTTACTATAGCCCTAAGTACCCCTGATATCCAGACTTGATCATGACCTATGCCAACTGGTTGTCGTCCAAGTAGTCCAGTACACATGTCACTATGGCCCTAAGTTCCCCTGACATCCAGACTAGATCATGACCTACGCCAACTGGTTGTCGTCCAAGTAGTCCAGTACATATGTTAAGTAGTCCAGTACATATGTTACTATAGCCCTAAGTACCCCTGATATCCAGACTAGATCATGACCTACGCCAACTGGTTGTCGTCCAAGTAGTCCAGTACATATGTTACTATAGCCCTAAGTACCCCTGATATCCAGACTAGATCGTGACCTACGCCAACTGGTTGTCGTGTAATAAGTCCAGTACACATGTCACTATGGCCCTAAGAACATGAGGCAAGGACTGCATTAGCACCTACGCCAACTGGTTGTCGTCCAATAAATACAGTGCATATGTTACTATAGCCATGAGGAACCCTGACACCCAGATTAGATCATGACCTACGCCAACTGGTTGTCGTCCAAGTAGTCCAGTACACATGTCACTATGGCCCGTAGAATGCCTGTCATCCAGACTAGTGGCCTTGTTAAATGAAAACAAATTTGATAGGTTTACCATTTTTGTCGAATGATGTGATGGATTTCTTTAAACTGAAAACATTAGTTATATATATTTAAATAATTCCATACAGAATGTATTTGTATTTATATAAGGCATTAAGATTATGCTTAGACACTGGTAGTTTCCAATAATTTAAGTTTCTTAAATCTCAATAGTTTTTTCTGAAATCATGTGTTTATATTTTTATAACTGCTATTATTAACATCATATTTTATTATTGTGATCATATGTAACAATAATGTTATTATTAGATCATATATATCATGTTATTGTTATAAAATATATAATTAAGATTAATACATTTATTATAAAGTTTCCTTTTTTATGTGACTTTTTACCAGTTAGAATTAATAAGTGTATTTTTTCATTTTTATTATGATTGCTTGACCACATGTTTGTACTCGCATACAGTATCTTTGAAACAAACAAAAAAAAAATTTTTTTTTCTTTCCTTCAAGAGTCTATACAGCACATCTTGTGAACTGATTTTTTAAGTGCTTACTTCAATATTTGTTTTTATCTATTGTGACCGGTATTTGTCCGTCGTCGTGTGTCGTGCGTCGTCCGTCGTGTGTCAACATTTCAACTTAAACAACATCTCCTCCTAAACCGCTGGGCCAACCTTGCTCACACTTGGCAGGAATGTTCCTGGCATGAAGCTCTTTCAAAGTTGTTCAAAGAATTGCATTCCATGCATAACTCTGGTTGCCATGGCAACCAAAAGGAAAATCTTTTTCTCTGAAACCGCAAGGCATAGAGCTTAGATATTTTGCATGAAACATCACCTGGTGGACCTCTACCAAGATTGTTCAAATGATGCCTCTTGGGTCAAAATTAGCCCCACCCTGGGTGCTAATGTGTTTTCCTTATATGTATATTGTAAAAACTTCAAAAATCTTCTTCTCTGAAACCACAAGGCATAGAGCTTAGATATTTGGCATGAAACATCATCTAGTGGACTGCTACCAAGATTGTTCAAATTATGCCCCTGGGGTCAAAATTTGCCCCACCCTGGGGGTAAATGGGTTTTCCTTATATGTATATAGCGAAAACTTTTAAAATTTTCTTCTCTGAAACAACAAAGCCTAGAGCATAGATATTTGGCATGAAACATCGTCTAGTTGACCTCTACCAAGATTGTTCAAATTATTCCCCTAGGGTCAAAAATAGCCCCGCCCTGGGGGCGAATGTGTTTTCCTTATATGTGTATAGTAAACACTTAAAAAATCTTCTTCTCTAAAACCACAAGGCCTAGAACATTGATATTTGGTATGGAACATTGTCAAGTGGACCTCTACCAAGATTGTTCAATTTATTCCCCTAGGGTAAAAGTTAGCCCTGCCCTGGGGGCCAATGTCTTTTTCCTTGTATGTATATAGTAAAAACTTCAAAAATCTTCTCCTCTTAAACCACAAGGCCTAGAACATAGATATTTGGTATGGAACATAGTCCAGTGGGCCTCTAGCAATGTTGTTCAAATAATGCCCCTGGGGTCAAAATTTAGTAGCCCCGCCCTGGGGGACAATCTGTTTTCCTTTTATGTATATAGTAAAAACTTCAAAAATCTTCCTCTCTGAAACCACAAGGCCTAGAACATAGATATTTGGTATGGAACATAATCCAGTGGACCTCTAGCAATATTGTTGAAATAATGCCCCTGGGGTCAAAATTTAGCCCCGCCCTGGGGGCCAATCTGTTTTCCTTATATGTATATAGTAAAAACTTCAAATATCTTCTTCTCTGAAAACACAAGGCCTAGAACATAGATATTTTGCATAAAAATTTTCCGGTGGACATTTACCAAGATTGTTCAAATAATGCCACTGGGGTAAAAATGAAAATGAGAAACCACCCCACCCCCCACCCGTTTAATAGTGGTCCTCTACAAAGTTTGTTCAAATCATGCCCTGCCACAGGGTCACCTGGCTTATTCAGAAAATAACTTCTCTAAAATAGCATCGCTAGAATTTTAACATTTGGTATATAACATCGTATAATGGTCCTCTAATTAGTTTATTCAATTTATCTGCCTGGGGTCCAAAGAGGCCACACCCTGGGGGTTTTCTTTATATAAATATTGTAAAATTTCAAAAATCTTCTTCTCCAAAGCCACAATGACTTGAGGTCAGATATTTGGCTTGACACATGTTCTAATAATACTGCTGTTGATTTCAAAATAGTTCCAGCCTGTAGAAAATACATTGGTCAGGTGAGCGATATAGGGCCATCATGGACGGCTCTTGTTTCAATAAAACGTTGTATTGGCATTTTTCGAACTAGATAATTTAGTTATGCAGATTTATTACAAATGGTATAAACAGTATATGTTTTCAATAAATTGCTATATTCATCAATAAAACATTGCAAACTTATTTTTCTTTGTTTTGTCACCATGGTGCCATTATGTGTTAAATGTAGGCTTACGATGTTTGTTCATTAAGTATATTGACACCAAAGGTCAAAGATAGTCATTATATATATTGTCTGACCTATGTCATAAATAATTTTGATCACATCAACCAACGTAGTGTTAAATGTATCCCAGCTAATGCACTCGTATAACCTGATCAATGCAGAATATCACCAAACCATCAAGCTAGTGTGTTCCATGTAAGCATACGGACTCACTGATGGATGATTATACTTGCAGTAAAGGAAATAGGGTGATACGTGTATATTGGCTTATCGTTGCCGAAAATAATAAACATATCTGCCTAGGTGGTGTGTTATATGTAGGCCAATGCACGTACTGGTGAATTATATTCACAATAACGAAAATCATGGTTATTATTTAAATTGGCTGACCGATGAACCAACATATAACCATATCAGCCCAGGTAGGGTGTAATATGAAGGCCAACGAATGTACTGATGCATTATATTTACAACAACGAAAAATCATTGTTATACATATTGGCTGATCGATACCCGAACATAACCATTCCAAGGTAGTGCGTTTTATATAGGCAAACGCATGTACTTCGGGATTATATTTACCACAACGAAAGGCATGAATAGATATATATTGGCTTATTCGTTGCCCACAATATAATATCAGCCAATGTTGTGTGTTATACGTAGACCAATGACTACTGACCTACGCCAACTGGTTGTCGTCCAAGCAGTCTACTTCATATGTCACTATAGCCCTTAGAACATTACGCAAGGACTGCATTAGCACCTACGCCAACTGGTTGTCGTCCAATAAATACAGTACATATGTTACTATAGCCCCAAGTACCCCTGACATCCAGACTAGATCGTGACCTACGCTTACTGGTTGTCGTCCATGTAGTCCAGTACACCTGTCACTTTGGCCCTAAGAACATTAGGCAGGATTTATCGCCTACGCCAACTGGTTATCGTCCAAGTTGTGCAGTACACATCATTATGGCCCTAAGTTCCCCTGACACCCAGACTAGATTATGAGGATCATTTGGATTTTTTACGCTCAAACCGTGATTTCTGACGCCCAGTTAGGATTGAATGTGCAAAAGTTTAAAGGCATTATATGCATTGTTCTTATGTACTGTGTCCACACAAAAATTGACCGCAGATTTTTTTAAGATTTGGTACTCACCGACAAATATATCCAATTATATTTCATTCAAATAGGCCTGTATCTTCCTGCAAATAATAACATAACAGCCTCTTGGCCATGTGAAAGCAATATTTAGGCATTATATGCATTGCTCTTATATAGTGTGTCCACAAAAATTTTTACCGTGTTATGACCCTACATTAAATTGCTGATTTTTTTAATAGGTTGTTCAAACCGACATAGACTCCCTTATATAAATCACTTTCGTATTTCTTATAGCTGTAAGAAAATACTACAATCATGCGTATAAAGTCAAGTAATTGTGAAAAACAAAATCCAAACACATTTTTATTGAGTAGGGTATCATTACAGGGACAAAATCCCTCTTTACAGAAGCTATTTCAGTGACATTTCACTGTATGTTAGGCACCTAAGAGTCTAGCATTATTAATAGTGATTGGCTGTTTCCGATTTTGCACCACGTTTATTATTACTCATTATGTCAATAGGGCATTCCCTAACTGGTTTATAATCCGGCCCATATAATGCTCTTGGGCGCACATATAATGTTCATATAACATATATAATGTTGAGGTCAATTCTACGATTTATGAGTAAAGTAACGCTAAAATTGAAACAGAAATAGTTTTAACGCGTGTATCTGACTAATATACGACACTATGAGTCAAATTGAACGATAGAAAATCGCGATTTTTGAGCGTAATAAAGGCTTCGGGCGGGCTGCACTAACCCCCTAATTTTTAGAGAAACGGTTGGTCAACATAAAAAGGGACCACAGATTCGTAATCAGAGAGGTATCCTAACATAAAGACCAAAGTTTGAGGGGTGACCTTGACATTCGACGATTTAACCCAAATTCACCATGATGCATCAGGGTGAAATTTGGGTTAAACCGGTGAAAGAGATAAAATGATGTGAAATATTGATATCTGTGTTAGAATACCATGTTGAATACGAATCCGGTGTTATTTTTGCAATATAACGGTCCTTTTGGGTAAAAAAACAACAGCTGTAAATGTGATACGTGTCAGAGCGATTTTTTACGCTCACAATATTTGACCTTTTCCAGACATCATTACTCGACCCACATAAGGTTTACTACTTCATTCTAGGTATCAGATTGTTTGTCTTGCTTTTCTATACCAGCATGCAAAAATTCAGAATTTTATTTAAAGAATTACCGGGTGAAAAAAAAAAAAATGCTAAAAAATGCGTACAAACATTCAACAAAATCCGTTTTTCACTCATATCTACCACAATTTTCATTATTGTTTTTAAATCTGTTTTCGAATTTATACCTCATTTTTAATTTCCTTTTCTCTGGTACCTATGGTTTGTATGTACTATGTCTGTATAATAGTGATAAATAGTGACTATTTTTTCATGTTTCGGCTTTGTTCATTAAAATCGGCATAGGGGTGGTCCGTTTGAAGATTCCTAACATTACCCCAGGAACACAGACTCGCAAATTTTAGTTTAAAAATTCAAATATACAATACCCAATATATATTCCAAGTTTCAAAGAAATATATTCAGAACTTTTGCTGATATTAAAGTTTAAAGGTAAAAAAACGTGAAAAATCAGCAAAAACCGCTTATTTTCTCAGAGACCCCCACTTTAAGCCTCTCTAACTTAACCCCAGTGATCCCAGCACCCTAAATTGCACATCAAAAATTCAGGTCTACTTTTTTCTACCGCTAAATATTAATTATATACACTTATTTATAACCATTAAGCTGAAAAAAAAATTAAATGAAAAAATAGGGTCGAAAAACAGTAAAACAAGTTTTTTTCGGTCATATCTCGAATACCATACAACATTTTATAATAATTTTTTTCGATTTTCTGCCTAATTTGTTATTACCTTTTCAATGGGATATATGGTTCTTGTGCATTCGTTTGTGTTATAGTACTTCTGGGGGGGGGGGTATTTTTTCTCTTTTAGTGGTTTGTTACCGCAAAATCCGGTCTCGGACGACTTCTACGCTTAATAGATTTTTCACTATTTCACCTATATTTTGACAAAAATTACCATTTGACAGACAATTTAATTATGATTCTGCACATATAACTTTCTTTAGCATAAATTTAGAAATAAAAAATGGAGAACGTGTCAAAGTGCCCGTGGTAGACGTAAAAAAAAAAAAAGAAAGATGTTTTCAAGGGCAATTACTCTCTTATTACCCTCCTTACCCCGGGTCGGAAACCCCTTACGCTATAGGTCTCAATGCGGTCTATCTTTGCATAAGATATCAGGAATCTAGATATCATAATATAGAAGCTAGAGAGTTACCCCAGTCGTTTGAGCGTAAAAAACATAGTTAGGGTTAGCGTAAAGGGCCATAACACCTGAATGGATTGTCCGATTTCCAAAATTCTTTTTGCATGTTAAAGGGAAAAGTCAGACCTTTCCATATTGTTGGGTCACGTGACCTTCATAAAGGTCATCTCAAATTGACTCAGTCTGATCGTGCAAGTCTAGAAGCACTGTAACTCCAGGAGACCCCTAGAAATCGAAATTTTCATTTCAGAAGGTCGACTATTGACCTTGACCTGGGTTTTAGGGTATGATCCCCCTGAACATTTGCGACCCTCAACGACGTCACGTTTTCCCGGAAGGGTAAAAGATTTGTGGTATTTTTTACGCTCTAAAGTTGGTGACCTTTATGACCTTGATGACCTTTACCCAACACGGAAATTTTGGGCGGCTTTTGTCAGTCAAGGTCATACTTACAAACCCACCAAGTTTCATCAACATCTATATATAAAAAGCAAACTTGATAAACGTAGGAAATCACAAATCTTAGAATTGTCGTCCAATAAATCCAGTACATATGCTACTATAGCCCTAAGTACCCCTGACATCCAGACTAGATCATGACCTACCGCAACTGGTTATCGTCCAAGTAGTCCACTTCATATGTCACTATAGCCCTTAGAACATTACGCCAGGACTGCATTAGCACCTACGCCAACTGGATGTCGTCCAATAAATCCAGTACATATGTTACTATAGCCCTAAGTACCCCTAACATCCAGACTAGATCGTGACCTACGCTTACTGGTTGTCGTCCATGTTGTCCAGTACACCTGTCACATGTCACTATGGCCCGTAGTACCCCTGACACCAAGACTAGTACATGAGCTACGCCAACTGGTTGTCGTGCAAGTAGTCTAGTACACACTAGTACCCCTGACATCCAGAATGCATTCGAACATACGGCAACTGGTTGTCGTCCATGTAGTCCAGTACACCTGTCACATGTCACTCTGGCCCGTAGTACCCCTGACACCTAGACTATATCATGAGCTACGCCTACTGGTTGTCATCCAAGTAGTCCAGTACTCAAGTCTCTATAGCCTTTTGTAACCATGACATCCAGACTAGATTATGACCTACGAAACTGGTTGTCGTCCAAGTAGTCCAATACATGTCACTATAGCCCTAAGAACTCTTGAGCATTGGCTCGATCTTTTCATACGCCAACTTGTTGTCGTCGAAGCAGTCCAATACACATATCAGTATAGCCCTTAGAACATCGGATGCACAGACTGAATGTCATTAATAACTCGTCTTTAAATCCACACAGACTGACATGCACATACACTTATACTGGCGCGGACTGACAGGCGATTTTAAAACATACACATTTATGCAGAGAATATTGATACATAATTACATATTGTTAAGTTAATAAATGCTTAAGGTTGCAAATTTGGCATTGTTGAGAATAAGCATAGGGTGACACATGTTTCTGATCTCGTATAAATTACATAAACGTGTATTAGAGCTCGTTTAATGGAATTAGTCTCGATAGTATTCCGACGATAATACCGGCCATAGATTGGCAAGCTCGCTCGAACGGTCGGACTTACCAATTCGTGGTATATTTTGTGTACGAATTACACACATGCATAATTATCTTTAACCATGCATAATCATAGTAACTTTATTACGTATGAGGAAGGCTCAGCACGCGAATGGAGCGTCGCTAACAAAGAAAGCAACCGGCAACGATTGTTTAAGAAGTACGACGGATGACCACGGTTAATATGCCATAAAAGTCTTTGATCTTATAAAAAATTAGTTAGCTAAAGACATTTTTCTTGATCAGGGTGGCTCAGTTCTACTCAAAATTGGGAATATTGTTGTGATTTTTGCTCTGCACGTACGGAAAATGCTCAACCAAATGCAGTGCGTATATAGTTAATCGTAAAGCCTTTCGATTAAGTAATACGTATTATATATCTTCATTTTTCACAAGGTATAACTATTTTTAATCGACAAAAAATATAATTGTGTGATAACACCAATATATCTAGCACTGTTATCTTTGCAAATATAATAGGAATAATTATTTAAAAAATAAAATATGAATAACCCGTCCTGACACCAGTCAGGGTTTGCAGTCGCAACGAAAACCTAAAAGTATATATCATAACACCAAAAATTAAATGTTAGTAGTTGTTAACCACTCAATTTCAACCAGACGCTTGCACCCCAGCAAGCGTTTTTTGGTAAAATTGAATATTCATAAGGCACGCCTTATTCACATATAATGGTTGTCGTATAACACTGGCCGACGACGAGGTGATGGGGAAACGTTATTACTGTGATTTATGTGACAGGTCATTTGCTGATACGGGTGTCAACAGAAAGAATCATTTTAAGGGCGTCCAACACCAACGCTTAAAGAAGCAACATTATGATGCATTTCGTGGTAATGGATATTTTATTATTCGCCCCCCTACCTTTCGATCCAATGAATATGAAACGACTCGCCCCATAACGACTCGCCCCATATGTATAACGATTCGCCCATCATATTATGTTTGTTGTACAGTTTAATGTTTATTAGGTTTTAGTGTGAAGAAAATTACAGAATATAGTTCTTACTCCACCAATGAATTGGTAAAGCAAATAATCTTAAAATTTAAAATTATTTTTCAAGCATTTCTAAGCTTATTAAACATAAATAAAAATGTGTCATTTTACTGAATAATTAGAAAAAAAGTTATTTTTGGTGTTTTTGCATTTATATATTTAATTTGTAATAAATACATTTTCAGTGGAAATCCTGGTCAATATAACCAGAATTGTTTCTGAATATTTCTTTCCATTTGAACTTCACAAAATATCGATTGCCATTGTGTATACTCTAACTAAACATTAACAGTTGTGTGATGTGTTTTTTCTCTCACATTTTTCTACATATAAACATTGTATACAAAAGGTCAAATACCTTTTGAAATTAAATTTAAAGAATGTAAAAAGACAAAAGTACAAATTACTGTGGGGCTAAATTATGTTTAAAACTGGACTTGTCCAGCTGATAACGTGATTGAGATTAATAGTACAATACAAACAATGAAACGGATGAAACCTGTTCAAACAACACGTGTTCACACCATTAGGTGACTGCTAGACCCTTTGTTACAAAGTTGACACGTACACAAGTTATTTAAACTTGATAAGCAGGTGCCTTGTCAATGTGGAAAAAATACACAGTGAAACATTCAAAATACATTTTTTATTTAAACAAGTAAGATAGTTGGGAATAAATATAAGAAAAAACATTTTGTAATGTAATCATTCTATCTGTTTTGCTCCTCTTTTTATATCATTTTATGTAATTTAAAAGTATGATTATTCCTTTGCCGTCAACCGCTTATTCTTCAACAGAATAACAAAATTTTACTTCTTTTTCTACAGTATTGAAATTGCAAGTGACCATGATCACATTCAAAATTTGGCATAACCATGCTAACATTTAAACATTTAAATTGTTACCTAAACAAATGTTAAATTTTACTAGTATCTACGCATTATTTTGTACCTATTTTTCTGTTTATATCACCCGTAAGACACACAAACAAAGTGGTTAGAACTGTAACCCAGCTGAAAAAATCCCAAGCCACAATGGGAATCAAACCCGGGACCTTCCCGGTTCCTAGGCAAACGCTCTACCGCGTCGCTATAAAAGCTAGCTCATATAGCGAGGCAGTATAAGTTTCCCTTATACATCCCCCTACTACATACTCTCCCTCCATGTATGAAGTACTTCCACGAATTTCCTTCTGCCTTGACATCTGTGGGATGTCGTACAGACCACAGTGGGTTATTTACGTTGGGAGCCAATGTAACCCAGCTGAAAAAATCCCAAGCCACAATGGGAATCGAACCCGAGACCTCCCGGTTCCTAGCAAACGCTCTACCGCGTCGCTATAAAAGCTAGCTCATATAGCAAGGCAGTATTAGTGTCCCTTATACAACCCCCTACTACAAACTGACACAGTTATATCACATTATCTTATTACACACATTTTTTGTATCTATGTGAAAACATTATTTATGTATTGTCCCTGGTAAGTCTAAGGAGCGGTCGAACTCGTATGGCAAAAAACATTATACTAATTAAAATGTTCCATTATTAAAGATCGGCAATTATTATAGATCACAATTCAATACAGTCACAAATCAACTTTCAATTTTATTACATAACATAGGCAGTAAACACACTTAATGATATTACACAATTATACCACATCGTCTTATTATATCTTATTTATTTGTTTACATGTTAATACACACTCAAATTAAGCTACAAAACATCAAAATATAACAGATTCCTACAACCACATTTGATGGGGGGAATCGTTATCCATATGGGGCAAGTCGTTATACATATGGGGAGAGTCGTTATTAAACATGGGGCGAGTCATTACATTACCGATCCAATCTACTCAATAAACAAGATCTAGCTGCTTGATTAAAATTTATAAATTGCTTGGACATTCTGGTCCCAAAAGTAATGCAATCATGTTACTCTTTATGGCCTTGGCAAATATTTAGTTACTTTTTAGTGTCAGTATTTGTCTTAGAGTCACAGCGAATGTAGCGAATGTAGTGTGCACGCCTGAGTATAAGAACCAGCCACCCAGTTAGCTCAGATGGGGAGCGCCATGCTAGTGTTCGGTATATCGTAGGTTGGAGTCCCGCACTGGGCGCACTTTTCCTGCCAGGTTTACTTTACGAATGTAGCCATTTATTAAAAAAGGAATGCTAAATTTGTTTTGTTTTGTCAAGCCTTAGTTATAATACAGGTGTTGTAAATCATTATTGTCTCTGCTAAGCTTATATGGTCTGATATCTTGTGTCTTATATGTTTCTCTTTTGTAGATCCAGCTACAATACTTACAGAAGAGAGCACTAAAATGCCTTGCACAAGATTCCAGTCAGGTCTGTGAATTGGGTTCCAAGTATGAAGTTATATTTTAAGGACTAGTGACAGCAAGATGTTAGCCAGTTTTTAGATTAAGGCAATAGAGAAGAACAATAAAAATGTGTACTTTCTGTTAAACAATCTAGTCAACACATTCAAAAGTTTGAACACCAAAGAGTAACAAAATAATACAAATGCCACAGTAGTGCATTGGAAATGATGTTCACCTTGTGATGTAACTAAACATGTTAGATCCTACTCAGAAGGCTTATGATGAACTTTCTCAAGACACCTTCTTCTTCTTCTTCTTGTCGATCACTCAGATGGACACGCCGGCTCTCTGCGCAAAGGTCGCCGTGCGCCGCAGGTCCTCCAGACTGCCATAGAGCTTCCCTTGCATCGTGGTCTCCTCCGCCCAGATCTGGCGCCTGAGGCCATTGTGTAGTGGGCAGGACTGCAGCAAGTGTTCTGTTGTCATGCTATCTGTATGACAGGGGCACTGGTCTGACTGGCCAAATCTGAACTTGGTGAAAAGGTGGTGGTTCATACGGTTGTGGCCTGTCCGCAGCCTGAATATGAGGACCTGCTCAGATCTTGAGAGCAGGTGGTATGGGTCATTTCGGTTGTGCACAGTCCACTCTCCTCCAACAACGTTGTGTTCTTCAGCGACGCAAAGTCAGTCCTGCAGGCCCTAGACACTGCCAGAGACAAAGAACTGAACGACCTGTCATCTGCCTTGACCTCCCTGTGCAGAGCCCACACGGTCGTGCTGCAATGGGTCCCCTCTCACTGCAACATACTAGGCAATGAAGCCGCAGACACTCTGGCAAAGGAGGGCACCACAAAAGAACAGAATGACAGGTCAACCACCTTCAAAGAAGCCAAGACCATCATCAAGGCAAAGCAACACACCAAGTGGCTACAACAGCACCCACGATACAATCTCAAGACACCAATAACTGGTTCTACCCAGAAAATGGACATCAACATGTCTCAATAAGTCTTAGGCTTTCAGCACCATCAAGCTAAAATAGTTTTAAACTTAAATAATACAATGTTTATCTATGAACTGTTTTTATCTATCTTCACAAATACTTTTGTGTACGACTTCATGTATAATAATATTGTTAGCATAAAACTAAGGCAAAACTATCACATTATTTTATTATTTTAAGAACCGACAATATCCTTTTAAGAACCGACAATTTCCAACCTTTTTGTAATCCATTTGACATGCGGCTAATATCTAACCATATTTGTGACTTATCAAAGTAGTGGTGAAAGATTTTAGGTAGTTGTGACTTTGGCGACAGTTGCAAGTTTTCCCACATGACACCAGAGAGGCGACACCATCTTCAAGAACTAGGTAGGTTGGAGTAGATGACTTCATCACAATAGAAACACAAACACTATTAGTCTCAGTCTGAATACTGCCAGGACTGAAGACTTTTAATGCCCCCGGCATCTTGATTCGGGAGGCATATAGCGATTGTCCTGTCCGTCCGTCCTTCCGTCCGTGACAAGGTTAAGTAGATTTTACCGTTTTGTGTAGCACCAACACCGCTTACTACAACACTGGGATACTTACACAGTTGCTGCTTATGGCCATTTGCTATCTATCCATATCACCCGACCTCATTTTGACCTTGAACTTGACCTAAATTGCACTTATACAAATGGGCTATTTGTTGGTTGACTAGATTTTACCGTTTTGTCTAGCCCCAACACCTCTTGCAACAACACTTAGATATTTACACAGTTGTTACTTATGACCGTTCCCAATCCACCCATATCACCCAACCTCACTTTGACCTTGACCTTTACCTAATTTGCACTTATTATAATTCAAAATGGGCTGTTTCTTGTTGACACCCAAACCTGCCCAATGGCCTCCCCCTACATGAAAACCATAAGATCTAAAGGGGACCCATTACTGCATGTTAAAGATCCGCCACACAAAGGTCTCCAGCTATGCCCCATTCACATCAGTGAATTGGCGGATCTTATGGCGGTGGAGATCAAAGATCGCCGACGTCTAACTGGGTGTCATGTCAATCCCTACCTAATTAAAAAGGGGTTTAAGAAGACACCTGCCCCCCCCCCCAAAGTCACAGCCCCACCCCCAGAGCTCAAAGAAAAAAGCCATTCAAAGGCAGCCACTCCTCATCCCGTGCCCCAGCCCGGGGGTACCTCTGGCGTTGGGGGAACCAGCGTAGCGTGCGGTTCCCGGCCCCGGCCCAGTCGGCCATTGCACTCAACCGGCCGGATAAAAACACCAAGGTCATGCCAGAAACTGCACGCTAGAACCCCACGTTCCTCCCGTATCCCCCAAATCTCATCCATTAAGCGCAGGTTATAAGCCCCGTCATTGATAGAGAGCTGAATATCTTTTCTCATAACTTAGGTGGCTTATCTAGCCACAAATTTGTTGATATTGAACATTTTCTTGACTTAAATAATTTTATTGACAACGTGGCAATCCAGAAAACAAAATTTTCTGATTATAATGTTAGGAAAAATCCCCGGCTACAGAAAATAATTCAAAAACCATCCTAATCTCGACTCTAATATTGCCGAGGATTAGCTTTTTTTTTTTAAGGACAATATAAACTATGAGCTAATGGGAGTGGATAACCCTTTAAAGGTTGATGGTAGTACGGCCATTGAGGTGCTGGCAATCAAAGTTCACCATAATAAGAACCGTCCACTAATATTGGTCAACATTTACTCAAGAGGGTGTGCACTTGAGTATCTTAATAGCACCAGTCAACAAATTAGTACAGTTAAAGGACCATGTGATATCGTTTACACAGGGGCCTTTAATGCACACCACCCTGCATGGCGCTCCACACATACCACCACGGACGGTTAAGCTGTGATTGACTGGTTGGAAGAGCAAGACCTTGTTTTGCTTAACGACGGTTCGCCAACCAGGTTTCACTCTACCGGGGTTACTTTATGTTTAGACCTTACCGTAGCCAGCCCCTCCTTGGCCAGTACTTCTGTATGGGAAAGTGTCAATGATAATTTGGGGTCTGACCACTTTCCGCAATTGGTCACCCAGTGTGACACTGTTACACAGGAGGCCGGCACCCACACCTCCCAGAAGATCAAATTTCTTCAAGGAGGCTGACTGGGACCGGTTTGGGAAGTTGTGTTCAGACCTCTCCCTTGCAGATGTCCACTCCCAGGACATTCATATAATTTCAGCAAGTATGTTTTGGGACTTGATCCCAATTGCACCAAGTGGCGGGAAACCTTTCACCGCTGGTCATCTGCTGCTGGAATGCCCCCAGTTTGACAGTCCAAGAACAACTTTTAAACAGCGTTTTACTGAAAATGCTGTTCCTTTTCATTTAAACACCATTTTGAACCCGGGTGGGCCAAACAGGGGTCTCTATCACAGAGCACTTGCCACCTATCTCTTGGACTGTCAGATCACCGACATAATTTAATTATCTATGGGCGGCCTGTTGTGTTACCAAATCTTTCCCCACACAGGACACTAAGCCGGGGATCAGCGCCTGGAGGGGGACTCGAGTCGCTTGCCTTAGATAATTCTGTGTCTAACTATTATTTTACATACATGATAAATGACTAAAACTACTTACTTATATACTACTATATTTTGTGTATATTGTTATATACACATCTTTCTCCCTGTTATTGGGTTTTAAACCCTTTAATCTCTTCATAAGTATAGTTAAACCCACGAAAATGGAGTGTTTGCAACATATATTCCCCTCCCAAGTATAATTTACCTCATTTTGTACTTCCTTTGCATATGTATTGAAATTTGTTTACCGTTTTGGCAGTATTTTGCCCTATTTATTCCATCTGCATGTTTACTCAACATGCAACTAGTTACACTGGGTAAATAACATGATTTTTACCCTAAAATACCTTATTTCCTTTAAATTAGGGATAATATTCAGTTTACTACTAAATTTGCAGTTAAAGGGAAATAACCCTAAAAGGTTTAATTTACCTGCTTTTACTCAATACAACTGTTTTACAGTAAAAGGGAGACTACTCCTGCCTTGATTATTTTATATGCATGTCAATACTCCATTCTATCCCTTATACCATCCAAGGGAGACGAGCACAGCAAACACTCCATGTCCTGTATCTAGGACACACATGCTGCCCATAGTCTACACTCACTGAGCCGCGATGGTTGGGGGGGGGGGGGATGCCATCACTCTTATATATTGCTCTTTTATTTTAATTCATGCGGTGAAGTGCCCCAGCCTTTCCGACCAAAGCCAACCTGGTTGACTTCGGTTTCCTTATTTTAAGAACTTTTTTTTTCCAATAAACACATTAGTGTACTTATACAATTTTCAGAGTTTTAATTAAACCCGGTCTTAAAGCAGTTTTTAAAGTATATGAAAGGAACGGCCAATTCACTGTTTTAACTATGATATAGTCTGTTTGTGAGCAGAACAGTTTTAAATGTACAAATCTTGTTTCTTAATTGCTACATACATATATTGTGTATTTGACACAATATTTTATTCTTAATTATTAATGTGCCTTGATCATAGTGCATTCAATATGTGTGGACCTTATCCCATAGAACCACTACTACGTCCCCTCAAAACCCTGGTCCCTACATCTGCCGTGCCAGCTTGCGTCTGTCCACACTCTTCAAATCCGCCTACCATCCTATATTCTTATCCGCCATTTAAGTTTTTACCCCACCCGTTGGCTAAGAACCTTATTTTTGTATATAAAACACTATAAATTTTACTTTATTAAATACCACTTTGACCCAGTGGTTATATTTCTTTAACACACCTTTTTTTTGATAATTAAAATGGCCTTATAACACTTATTAAGGCATTGTTCCATATACCTATGTCTAAAGACTCCAACAAACTCTATGAATTATCAATAGATTCATAGGGTTTAATAACTTGGTGAAGAACCCTGCATAAACTACCCTATGCAGACAACTCATTAAGCTATTTATTCCTCTAGGCAGCAAACAATAATTATAAATAATAGAAATACTCTAAAAATTTAATTTGTCCATGTAAAAGTGTCTTTTTTTCGTAAGTTTTGGTGAACCACACGTTATACATGTGCTGTGACCTTCAGAAACATTATTGTTTCTGATTGGTCAACAGTCATTAACGCCCAATTGAAGTAGGTCAATCTGTTTTTGGTTAATTTGTCGTATTTTTCGACTTTAAACTGCTATTTACACCGTTTAGCATATTCCTAGTCCCTTGACTCTTTCTAACTTACACATTACAAACGCATATATATTTGGAATTAGTGATATTTAGCCTTTTGAAGGGCAGATAATTCCTGCTTGTCCAAATTCTTTATTCATTTTTAATCATCTCTATATCTTGCCATCATGGGAAACAACACTTAACAGACCAACTGTATTTTATCTAGTACACTGGAACAATTGCTCAGTAGAGCAGTCAGAGGGTTAAACCCAGCCTGTTTTTACATTGTATATTACTGGCTTTGTCAATGGTTAACAGTACTGTACTTTTAGTTTCAATTTATTTATTTTTGCCTGAGTTATAAGGTATTAGAAATGTTATTTCTCAATTGTTACTACTTTGTGCTCTTATATTGTGCACAATTTATTTTGATTATTTAAATTTACATTTCATGGACCTCAGACTAATTGGCTAATAAATGCCATTACTATACTAAATTAATATTTTTCATAAGCTGCAGGAATCCCCCTATCTCCTCTCTATATTCCCCCCTTTCCCTCTGTGGTTTTTCATGAGCCATGCTGGGCCGGGCGCACAGGAAGATAGTAACACATATCTTAATTTAAATTTCATGTTATTATATATGTCTCTGTTGCTAACGGAGCCCTCCGCAACCTTGGCCAATCTGATTGACCAAGGATTCCTTATTTTAAGCCATTTTTTTGTTAAGCAGTTTGCCACGTTTACTATTGTCAAGTATTAATAACCCCATTTTATTGCAGATTTTATATAATATGGGGAGGACCCAGCTATCAATTGTTTAAAGTATACTATATATTGTTTTAACCCACATGGGTAGTAAGTTTCTTAATTTTATGGCAAGTATTTTGATCATATTAGTAATAATGATCAAGTTGCCATTATTTCTTTGTGATATCACATATTTTGATTTTCTGAAGTTATTCTTAATGTAGAAATTTGTATATTTTTAACAAATAACTGTTTTATAGAAGTGTTATCCACATTTAAACTTTTAAAGTGTTAAACTACCTATTTTAAGTGTCCCTATCTATGTAGAGCATGTAAACCTGTGCGCCCGCCTGGTCCCAGTATCTCAAAATACCATTCAAGCACCGCCGGCCAAAATTCCCCTCCCCCACCGGTGCTATCCATTCTTTTAATAATCACCAACAAGACAAAGTCTTCCTTTCATGTGCTCCCCAGGGTGATATTCTTTATTTGTATATATCTGTACAGTCTATACAGTTCCTTTTATTAGTTATATCTTGTTTTATTTGTGTTATTTTTAAAAGCCCTAAAAAGTAAGCCGTTTGATAGTGCCGGAAGGATGTAATATATGTTTTATCCTAAATTTTACTGTTATGTTGTTCATTTTCTTAAATTGTCAGCCTGTGGTAGGCTACACTCCACTAAATAGCCCAACAATCCTGCATAAATCTCAAAGGACAGGGTCTCAGGTTGGAGCAACAAGTTATAATCCCTGTCAACAAGAGTTCACCATTAGTGAAAAGCATGTCATGCAATTGTAACATCCATCATTAAAATATATATACCCATTATAAAGAAAATATTACATACCAACCAAATATACTTGCAGATGCAAGTTACTTTAGCAATCTCACATTAATTTACTTGCTTTTAATTGAATAGTCCTTCTTCATTGTATATTAAAGTATTACTTCTTTTACCTTATAATAAATAAAGATTAGAAAGCATATTTTAACCTATTTTCTCTATTTCCATATATAAAGACGTGCACATTATACAGATATTGTAAAACAATGCTGAACCACTTAGAGATCTGGATATAATTAACATTGTTTACAGTTGATATTGTAAATATCGTCACATGTGCATTTGCATATTGGTTTTAAATGTAATATTACATATTGTATATGGTAAGTTTTACCTGATTTAAGAAAGACTCCAACAACACCGTTGCAGCATTTGCTGCATAACGGGTTTAGAAAAATGATGATACACATAAAGTTATGTGTTCCCACCATTTAACTCTTATTGTAGTTGGGCTCTTTTCTCCAATTTTCATTTCTCATGTTAATATAGGTAAGTCTCTGTTTTCCTTTTTTTCTCTGTTTGCAAAGAAACTTTTACTTATTTAGTCCTCTTGTCAAACACTAATATCTTAATAATAAAAAGAATAGTCTGTTACACATTTCCACAATATATATTTTTTTACTGTTAGTCTCTCATAATATTAATATTAAGTAAAGGGAGACCTGATTCAATACCTGTTTTCTTGGTTGTTTTACAGTGTAGGTCTATAATAGTATAAGGGAGGTAACTCCTGTTGACAAATAAAAGGTAATTGCAGAATTACTCTTCTTTAAACTGTGTATACCTTGTTATTTGATTTCTTTAAATAAGAACAGTGTGCTACTGAGTGAAATTTTAGAAATTGTCTACATTATTATTATATATTATGGTATTATAATGCTCTCTAGTGATAAATATGCAGAGTATTTGTTTGTATAAAGTATTATAACACAATACAGTTTTATACAATAGTATATTTATTGAAAATTTATTGAACAGTTTTAAAAATTTTGCTATTTTTAAAGCATAGATTTTTACTATTAGCACCGCACCCACAGTGCAAAGTTTTACATTACACTGCAAAGTTTTACATATGTAACTTTCCCGCCATATTAAGGGAATTGTATAGTTTATTATATTTATGCACAGTATTTATGTTAAGCAGTGTGCTCGGGCAATGGTTTTCAATTGAAGTCCCGAGAGTAAACAACCCCAATCAATCATTTACTACCTATACAATGTGTTGGTTCACCGAAATATGTTATATTAGAATAATTATTAAAGCCAACACTTTCTGTAAAAAGTCACCGCGTGAGCGGTTTTCAATTCTCAATGACTTTACCACATACATTTATCATTTTATCGTTCTCCAAATCCATTTATGTTTTAATATGCTATAGTATATACCTGTGGCATAAGATAATCGCAATCCCAAGTCAAAAAGTTATTTATTAACTTTTATTTTAACCCCCAAACTCATTTCATTTTTGATAAATGTTAACACGATAGCAATACCTTGACTGTGACGTCACGCGCACTCCCCAATTTCGATTGGCCGACCGATTTTCCCTTGTCATTCTAGATAGGTCAATCCATGTTTAACGTCTTTTTGGCACGGAAACGAAGCTGTTTTATTGCTACTTTATATTCTTATATACATACATTTTCAACACATAATATTTAGTAATCATAATAAATAGTGAATATTTTATAAAGTAACATACAAAATAATGTCAGTATATATTGTTGTGTCATAAATATAACACAGAGTACCATGTAAATGGTGGTGTTTTTTTAACACTATTGTGTATTATATAAACTGAGATTTTTATCCCCAACATAGATTTTAAATATTATGGCACCGTATCCACACTGCACTCTTTATATACGTTGTGAATTCCCATAGTGGAATAGTTATAATAACTGTGATACTATGTTAAGCAGTGTGCTCGGGCAATGGATTAAAACCGCAGTCTCGAGGATAAACAACCTAACGTCGTCATCTGTTACTTGGTAGACTAGATTTAACCGTTTCGTCTAGCACCAACACCACTTGCTACAACACTTTTGATACTTACACAGTTGTTGCGTATGTTGTGTATAACTATCCCCAATCTACCCATATCACCAACCTCACTTTGACCCTGACCTTTACCTTATTTGGACTAAGAAATGGGCTATCCAGCACCAACCGGGGGCATGTGTGTATATCAAACACAGAATCTTGTTAAGTATTAAAAGTATTATTTATATTATTTATTGCTGTTGATGACATACAATGTTGTGAAGAGGTAATGTTACTGGGAACTATTTTAAAATTTTTATAGGTAATTTATTTTTGAAAGCATTAATTACCTATATTTCAAATGGAAAAGAGTAATTTCAGCCATCTACACTTTCTGGTCAATCGTTTTACTGTTGCTGAAATTGTCCATACTTGTAAGTTGTCACAGATGTCTATATTTTATGCCAAGGGCATGATGTAGTTAAGTAAATTGTAAGCTGTTATATAAATTCAGCAGATGAAGGGTTAAGTATTCTTCACAAACTACGAGTATTTCTGATCTAGTTAACCTGATTTAACGTAATATTTCCCAGCCACCACAGATAAGTTATGTGTAATATATTCTATTATATAACACAAACATAATTAGATATGCATGGTGCACTTTATCTTATTTGCACCAATGTCAAAGTTCAATGTGACATACGAGATATTATATGTTGAAAATATACTCATCCCCTCCACGTACTGAAGCCTCCAGTGAAGTTTCATTCAAGAAAAATAAGAAAATAAAATTTTACAAAATAACAATAAATGCAAAATCTCAATGCGTGTATGACAAGAATGATATTTGTGATCCATGGCAGTCGTTGCACACTTGCAAATGGTTAGTCGTAAGAAATCAGATCGGTGAAATACGTCCCAGCATAAATATTTTTTGCAATGATTTCAATTTATAAAAATCCTACAGTCGTCATTTTTGTAAATTATTTACCGAAACTTCAACGATTCATCTTTTACCATTCCTTCTGGTAATGACATTCGCCGATTTCTGAAAAAGTACCGTTAAAAGCAGAACATCATACTCAATCGAAAGTTATGCTTACTGTTTACAATATTTTTACTCCACCGGACCACCTCGGAAGTCACCACCGGACATTTTTCTTAACACTTCCATATCAGGTGGTCCTAGCCGTGTACATGTGTTATTTTAAACGAACCATTTAAGCACCTTTCAATTACATGCACATCCAATACCTGTATTATTTTTTATTGCGTTTCATAACCAGTTGGTTGTCCGCCGCTTTGTCCGTTCGTCTAAATTCCATTTCTACTGCCATTCAAATTCTCCGGTTGTCAAATGCATTTTCCTTGGATTTTAAAATTACTTGACACAAATGCTTGCAGCAATTAGATGATGCATAGTGTTCATGAATCTGGTCTTTAGGTCAAATATCAAGGTAACACCTATAGGTCAAAGGTCAACATTGGGGACTTTGCTTGTCTGTACTTTAGATTGGCATGGTTATTAAAACTGCTTGACACAAATGTTAATCTCAATGAGATTGCATGAAGCGCACGTAATCCAGGTTTCTAGGTCAAAGGTCAAGGGCACACTTAGAGGTTAAAGGTAAAAGCTGGCTTTTGATTGTCCGGGCTATACCTTGGCCACAGATTGAGAGATTTTCAAATTACTTTGCACAAATGTTTTCCTAAATAAGATGGCATTTAAACTTTCATGAACCAGGACAGTATATCAAAACCAACTTCACACTTAAAGGTCATACGTCAAGATTGGCTGTTTGCTAGTCTGGCTTTATAACATAGCCATAAATGGATGGATTTTAAAATCACTTTACACGTGTGTTTGCCTGAAAAAGACATTGTGTCGCGTAATGAATCAGGTTCATAGGGTTAAAGGTCAAGGCCACAATAAGAGGCCAAAGCGGTATCGAAAAGCGTCCATAGGTTCTACCGAAGATCATCCATATGTTCTACCGATATTCTTTTTTTATTATTTTAGTTTGTCATTTTAATTTCTTTTTTTTATATTTAGATTGTATGTCAAAATATGATTTATGGAGTTATTCCAGAAACTGGAAAGCGGGCAAGCTGTGGCGTTATACATGCACTATAAATTTATGACAGTTGGTAAGAGATTGTTCTTTCAACTTTAACATGCGAAATTATTACTCAACACCAAATTTGTTAATACTGACCGACATAAACCACTAATATTCTGAAGACTTGGTCATTACAGACTTATTGAAACCTACAAAGCGCACGCAGTTTATGAATCAAGATATACTTCTGCTATGTTACAGCTGCTGTTTGGATATATTATTTTGTTCGGTTGAAAGGTATTGGCGAATTCCCACAGACTGGTCCGCTGAACACATATTTGGTTCAAATGGAAACTTGGCCTCATATCCATTGCTTTAAATATTATGTGCCAAATGATTTGTTAAAAAGATATTCAAATATGTTGACTTCAGGTATGATTTTAGCCAACCTAGAAAAAACATTGCCCAAAATAATTTCTAATCAAGGACATTTTATATTTTAAATATTAGTTTTGAGTTTGAAGTTTTATTAAAAGCATTATCTTGTTGAAGGGTGCATTGGTTGTACATGCACAGTGCGTCAGTTACCTATAAATGTGCCGTTGTAAAACGTTTAGCATCCAATACAAACTAAAACATATATTACATTTAATGTTCACAAGAAATGTCTGCCATTTTAAATTGCTCATTTATAATTCTTCTTTTTGTTATTCTGAGCAGTTGTGTGTTGTTTTAATTGACAAACATGATCTGAAACAGTGTCTGACCATTTTCCACCATATACAAATATTGCGAGTTGGACGCATACACTATTACATTATTATTTAAAGATGGAAAATAATATGATTGCCAACATCATGTTGTTTGATGGATAATTACGTTTCTTTGTAAGCATATGAGTTTTAAGTTTCCACGAAAAACATGAAATATGTTGAGAGTGTTATTAGTAATTTTCGATCGCCTTACATTTCTTCAACGTGCCTGCAGATATCCTTAAAGTCGTAAAACAAAACAAAATATGAATGTATGATGTTTACATCTTTATGTATCGTCTGACAATTATCCACCGAAAACATCCACCTATCGCATTAAATACACGTTTTAATTTAATTTGCTACTTAAATAAATCAATTTACAATCGCGATTCCATAAGTATTAAAATAAAAATACATAATAGCATCATAAGGAAATATTAACTACTAACATCAAAGACAATCTTACAACAGAAGCTCGAAAATAAAGGCTATGATACTAAATCAACCACATTAGGCACGGATACAATATACAATAATTTCAAAATTTAGCTATTATTACGGATATATCTAAAAGTTAAAAATATATGTATTTAAATAAAAAAAGTGTTTAGGCATCCTTAGAAAAAATTTCCCATTATTTAGGTCTTGTTTGTTTGGCGCATTTCCTGTTTACGTTTTGATGTCAAAATTGTAAGTATGCTCTATGGCCATAGTTTGAACGTATACTTCTCACCATTCAGAATATCGGAGATAATTAGATCGCTGTCAATTGTCATAATGATTGTTCTTATGACTCCGACGTTGAGAGTTCGATACCCACTCTGTGTTTTCGTTTTTCCATAGTTTTGTTTATTTGTTTTAATCATACATCTCATAATGTAGTAAATTATTAATACTTTGTAATACCTTCGCTTTGTATTGCCCATTTCTATAAAATAATAAAATTATCATATTTATATATAAGGTCATCGTGGTCTTATATTTATATATAAGGTCAAACAGGTATATGTAATGTTAAGTAAGACTGTTGAAACAATCCATATTACTTTAAAATATTTGGTAGAAACTTATAAATTTCGATTCAACCAACTAATCGTTTAGCAGCTTCTACGGATAGATTGTTATTACACTATATAATATTTTAAATTATCATGTCAATCTATATGTAAACTCTTTTGTCCAGTTTGTATATGTATGTATGTGTATGTTTTCCTGTTTCTGCCATACAGTTCTTCTGAACTAGTATTATTATTATGTTAATGGCAATAAACACTGCCAACTTAATGGACATACGTAGCAATAATAAATAAACCGATGTCTAAAATACATTTCCTGTATGCACATATGTTAAATGGGGTAACTTATTTGTAGCGATAGATTCGCGCATACTTCACTAGCGTTGCATAACTAATTGTACCAGTCGCTCTTCGGTTAAAACGAGATTTTTGCAAGATGCCAACCCCACTCACCCCTCGTTTGATTTCACTGGGATTCACTTTACTTACAGCATACATTGACGGATCGTAGTTACACCGAGAGACAAAAACTTACTTCTGCCTTTTCACATGCGTGTTTACACGAGATGTGCATCTGGAGGGCGTATCCAACTGATCCGAAAACGCATTCATGCAATGCTTCAGGACAACTGCACAAAATCACTGCCGCCTCTAGAAGTCTTAGGGGATTGTATCAAATGCAGACTGTACAAGATGCCTTAACCATTCAAGAGACGGAAAAAGCACCGTGGGTTGGTGGCTGGTGGGAACGGCTCATCAGACTGACTACGACAACAGACATCAAAATCTCTAACTCATTGCAATTTACGCTATAAATTATTAACAATTTGGGTAAATGTGTGAACCAATTAGTACTTTACCATAGAAGGGTGTCTTGTAACTAGCTTACAAGTAAGATATTATTGTATTATTATGACCTTGCCTCAGAACATTTGCCACAAAAAACCGGTCCTGAACAGAAATATTTTGATTTTTCAATATATGGCGTATCATGACAAAACAAAAATCAACAATTATGTTTGTCTTAATAAAGGCAAATCATTGAAATTTCTAATTTTAAATATTGTTTTGGTTACGACTTAGATTGCAGACATTGATAATCATATACCTCTATAAAAAGGCGCTACAATTAACAAGATAGTCATTTTCCCCTGTTGTGATTACTTGTCTAAGGAGCTGTGTGGTTAACGTATATATCACCTGAAGAAGGGTAACTACACATTTCTACCAACTAGGATAATACATTCTAAATTTTTAATGTATGTTTGCAATTTATTTATATTAAATGATTGTTGTGGAACTGAACGGAACTTCGCTTTATTTTTTGTTTTGATATAAGATATTGAATCATTTTAAATAGCAATTTATTTTAAGAAATAAACTACTTGTAATAACAAAAGGTTCAAGAAAATAATAATTAGCAACAAACAATAAGTGTATCCTGAATTCGGATACTTTTCGGCAATGATTACCCGTTTAATGTTCAAACATATTCCAATGCACTTATTTAGATACATTTACATTAAATGTCACGTGGCAGTGTGTTTATAATGATTCTTTTGTACGATTTTCAGCCATGTAAATGCTGTTTGCATTTGCTCTTCTGCTGACTTATGAGCGTTCTATGTGAAGCAACTGGTAAGTCTTTACGACTACACACACTGAATAATTCACACGAATCGTGTTGGAGAGTCAATACGTTTCATTTTTGACATTTCATCATAAGTGACACGTATGCGATCGCGCAGGAATTAAGGCGGAGCGTAGTAAATTGTAGTCTTCACTGTAGAAATGTTGTATCAGAGCATGTATTTATCGAACTAATGTACGCATATGTTTATCTGCAAATAAAGAACGGTCGTTTTTTTATGTGCAGCTATTCAACTCACTCATCGTTTATTTCGCCTTAGAACTCAAAATCGTTGATTGTTAGCAGATTGTTAACGATAGATAAAACGCGTAACTCGTAATCTTTGAAATGCATCAGAAAGAAAATAAAAATGTATATTTCAGCCTGAGTGTTCACAGCACCAATACAGAAATCAAAAGAAAATTGAGAGAATTGCGAAATCTGGACCGAATGTTTTCTTGATATGTTCATGTTTCACCCGCAACTCAGCTAATCGAGAATATATTTTTCATTCCAGCATATGTTATTTTTTATTGTATGGACCCTTACTATTTAAACGCATGGTATGCATATTTTTTATAAAAAAAAACCTATTCTCCACTTTTTGCAGTTAAGGATTTCAAACAAAAGTTTCACATCACTGTCGGACATACTGTTCAGAGTTGTTTCCCTTGTTGTAACAAATTTAACAAATGTGTTTTCTGTATATTGTTCACACTTTCTCTGTATAAGGTGGCAAACAACACAAACATGATATGCATGACTATGCTCTTGTCATATTGCATTCAGAATATTTTGAAGATGATGAAACGCTACATGTATACACTTGCACACTGACACTAAAGGCTGTACATAATTTAATTATTGAAATTCAGTTTATACACTGGATCGATAACTACTTTTCAGATGTTTCCGCCACTGTCTGCACTGCTACAGGCACAGAGTGTGGTTCAATAGTCAATGCCTACTGTAACACTGCGACTCTAAAGTGTAAATGTGCCGCTTATTCGTCAGAGATAACTGCCACGTATACAGCCACACGTAAGAATTACACATTTACCATTTATATAGGAATTTACCTTTCAAACAATATATGTACACAAGTCAGGATTCGTTTAATTATACACTCCGTATTTGAATACCCGTTGTAATGGCCAAAACAATTTATAGAAAACTAATATAGCTTTCTTCCTAATACTTATGACTTCTTCAGCACCCTAAAGGGATTTGCCTACTGTTGATTTACACTTCTCTGAGTCAGCGATGTTGTTTATTAATTAAACGCTACAATTTTATGAATATTTTATGAAAACAAGAAAATGTTCGATTAACATTCTGCATAAATCATTGATCGTCAATACAGCATGCGTCGCCGCTGCTACCTGCATCGCTTTGGAATCCAAATCGGAATGTTCGGAAACGACAGCCGGCACGGACAAATTTCGCTGCCCAACAGCGACCCATCTGTTGGGAAACGAAGGGAAATGCGCGCTAAGAATGCAGTTATTGCTATCAGAATATATCATCTTCATTTACATTTCGGACATTTCACTGATTATTAATGTTATAAAGTCAGATAAATTATTAAACTGGTTAATTTGCTAATCATACTTTTGAAAGTAATATTAATTGTACATCTTTATTTTGAAAACAAAAAAATAACAGGGTACTGACGTACTCACAATTTTTAAGACAAAATTTAAAAGAAGGCCAAACAAGCTCGGCCTTAATTACAAAATGCTGTTTTTGTATTAAGAATGTGTTACCCTTTCTCGTTATTTATATTTAATGTTTACCTTTATTTTATGCAGATATTAATATCATGTGACATGTGTTCATGCTGTTTTTATAGTGCCTGTTGGTGATTCTTGTTTACATAGTCCATTAAAATCAACTAAAGCATTAGTATTTGTATGAATACTCGTTATTACTTGTAAAGTTTTAATATATAAGTATTTACCTTTCCTTTTTCTGTTTAGAATGCACAGCAGATGCAACATGTACTGCTGACGACGCCAACTCTAAATGTTCGGGCACCACAGCCATTGACAAATGCCAATGCAAGACTGGGTACAGCATGGGAAGTGATGGGAAATGTGCTTCCTGTATATGAACTTTTTGCTTAAATTGTATACAAGGAATTCGTGTATTAAGTGACAGTGCGTGTGTGTTTATTATAGGTTCTAAGATAGCGTGTGTACGTTTCGTATTTTACTATGATGCTCTCGAGTATAGACCGTTATAAATACATTAAAGAAAGGTTTATGTTTAAATTTTAGATTACCATTTCTTAATCTTTTTCACATATTATTGATTTAAAAAACACAAATGATGACCTCAATAAATTATAGCAAACATATTTTCAGAATAAATGCCTGTAAAATATAATTCTGAATTAATTATGCATTGTTTATTTCTTGACAGGTGCTGCTGGTGTAGTTCTCTCCACGGTCATGCTTCTAGCTTGCTTAGTAACCACGCTGTTCGAATATCACAATATGTTCTACTGAGCGTTATGGTGACCAACATATATAATCTAACCTTTAGACCGCATAGTGTTAAATTAGTTTATTCGTCAACTGGATTGTAACAATGTTTGCAAAATCTGTTTCAATGTGTTAATCACTTTCACGAACTACTAGTATAACTTTTTGATCTGTGTTATATTTGATTTGTCTACCTTTGCGTGACATTTAAGTAGTCCAAAGTCCAAACAGTTAAATATTTTGTTGATTACAAAGTGTCATTGTCTTTTCTTTGTGAGTAAACCCGCATTAATTATATGATCACATTGCTTATTATTGTTGCCGAAACAGTTCATTGGTTTAAAACTGAAAACACTGATCAATGTTTGTGTGTGATTTAATTAAGTCATTATTTGCGAATGATAATTTCATTCATTTAATTCGGAAGACTGGTTTAAATTTAAGATTCTGTATTTGGGAATAGCATGTTGTGAGTATTGAAATAATTGCAATGAACTTGCAAATATGACTTGTATGAGCACACGAACTATCAATGGCATAACTCATGCATTCTTAAAACAAAAAGAAAATGATATAACAACTTTTGTAATTAAGTATAAAAGCTTAACACAAAACTTATTCATGAGCAAGTATAAAAGCTAAACACAAAACTTATTCATGAGCAAGTACTTGCTTTGTCTGTGTAATAAAAATTGCTTTAAGAGCGCGTCATGTTTTACTCATCTCGACAAATATTCTTTTGGGAACAACAAACCCAGAAGGTTGTACCGAGTGTTACTCTATCAATCCATTGTAATATGATCTAAAACTATTTCGAAATCTTGTTAACTTCTATTTAAAAACAACTTAATAAGTTTTCCTAATTACATGATAATAGTAATCCCTGCAAAATCCGAATTGCAACTGTTCTTTTCAGACGTTTTTACTAGCCATGTTATACCAAAAATCGCCTGCAACTATTGATTACGTACAGGCATAGTTAGTACAGAACAATAAGCAAACATTTCTATCAAGAGAAGTTAGGCTTTAGAAATAACAATTTAATTGTAACATGATGCTATTCTACTCGATTTATTCATAATAACTAATTTGAACTTAATAATGCACGTGGATGCTATATCAAGAAAAATATTTGCAAAATTAATCAATACACCAATATATAACAATCGCTCACAGAAAAAACAAATACAACGAAAATAATATTTGCTATAAATAACAATAAATATATTTAATATAATAATGAATACTTTTATATAGATATGCACGCCATGTAAAGCAAAGTCAAATGTTTACATGTGCAAAAACGTTATTTTATATTTTTTAAATTAACTTATAACACTTAACACTAATTACTGGTTTTAACATTAATATACAACCCACACATATAAGCTAGTCTAATAGTAATTATTGTTTACGGTAAATTGTTTTTAACTGCACTTCTAATTACAATAAGACACAATTGTGTATGAGATTGGGCAGAGTGATCAAGATGTTCAAGTATAGAGCTTTTTATTGGTTATACAAATCAGTTATCCAAAAGCACATCGTTAATAATTGTTAAGTAAACTATGTTGTTTAAAACGGTTCATATACATTACATAGATAATACTAGGTTAGTGTTGAATAAAGATAAGTTTATTTAGCGATGTTTAGAAAACTTGAAACACGAACCTCAGCGAGTGTTAAAACAAGAGTGGTAATTTTAAGAACGACGATACCACTGAGCTTTACTTTAAAATAATAAATGAGTTATTTCCCATTAAACATTTATCACCGTATTATGGTTCTATTTACATGTATAGCATGTACATTAACCAGCAAATTATTGCAAAGCATTGGCTGTGCAAGCTTTAATATATTGTTAAAGATATCCTTTTATATCGAGCAATATTTCAATCTTAATCATATTACTCTATTGCTTGTTAGATCTGTTCGTTACTGTGTGTTACGAAATTACCAGTGTTAACTTTCAGTTATTATTAATGTAGTGTTTCTTTAATGTCATTATTACAATTTAATCTCAAATATTTTGCATTGACACCTTAATCAAGAAGTTAAACATGTGTTCATGTTCAAATAATATAGTTCATCGTTTCAATGCATGGTACTTGTTTTTGCGAAGATGCAAATGGATTGGAATATCTACTTTCCAATTCGTAGATTATTATTTGTCATCATTGTTCAAGATACCGTATGCGATTGAAAGAAAAACGTGTTTGTTATCCATTTTAACAACGTAAATATAGATTACTTAACGTTATCGCCAAACAGTTTCGGATTTGTCGTTTCAAATTAGTTTGAGCACTCGCCCAACCATGAAAGATTTTACTATTTGAACATGACAATGCCAAAAATGCCAAAGCTGTTGACACATAAATTGTATTGTACAGACATACTTTTAAAAATTATGTATTTAACACAATGAACCTTGTTTTAATTGAATTTATTTCGATAATTTTAAACAATAATCCAACTTTAAGATAGTTTATGTAACGAAACCCTGGCTGGTGGTTTTCAAGGGAAGTAAGTTTGAAAAGTCATGTGTCACTTATTTTCAAGAGTTGTTTCATACAGATAATCTGATTAAACATTATAATTAACTCTAAAATATAAGACTTAAGATGTAGAGATAAACACGGTTAAACAAGATTTGTTAAAGATTAAACGGTATTCACTTATTCTCTCAAATGTTTTGCAACTTGTTGATCCCTTGCATTGATTATATCAACAAAACAAAGGCAGATTATTCAAACATCTCTGTGAAGTCGATGCCAATTAATTTCTTTGCATGATAACGGGAATTAACAAGCACGTGCTTTCCTGGCCACGACCTGTTAAGCGTTGTGCAGTGGTCGAATCATTCGACTGAAAGGACTCCGAGCCCAAAGCGTTTGGTGGGCTTTGCAAAGCCAGACGTACGCTGTTTCAGAGTGAGAAACAATAGAGTACAAGATACATGACTCCGTGGTAGCCGTTGTAGCTCTATGACGTCGCCTGAGGTTAAAAACGGGTTTCATCCAGGTAATAGTGCAAGGAGCACACTGGTTAGAAAAATCAGGCAGTTTTACCAGAAGGTTCCCGACACAATGCTGGTTATAACGTGAATGAACTCTAATGAGTAAGTTTGGAAATGCAACAAACGTGGCTCCATACTTGTTTTAGAAATGTACACAAGTATGTAACAGGCTAAACTTTTACACAAGTATTCTTTACTTTAATATATTTTATCGGGAAATGGGAAAAACACAACTATAGGATATTCAAATTTGAGTATTTTAGCTGGAGGGTGTATGTTGCGGAACCAGGAATCATTCCATAAAACTGTGAAGAAGGTGCTATCCTCGTTGATAAGGCATAACGCTGAATAAGATGGAGAACAGAGTCGGAGTTAGGAAGACAACCTGGTTCACTACTCTGACGATCGGGAATGGATCTGAGAGGCATATGCCATAGCTGGATGATTTTTATGAGAACTTGATGGGTCAACCGATTTGCTCCACGATGTACCATGTTCATTTTGTCGAACTTTCATTGAGAACAAAGAGCATGTTTGTGGTGTATCTGTTTGCTTTAAAGTCACTCAGTTCTCAGATGGACGGAACTGGGCATCAGGTACCAGTATGTTTGCTTTGGTCTTTGAAAGGATTATCTTTGTAAAAGATTGCAGAGTGATCTAGTTCAATTATGCAGTCTGACTTTTTTATACCAGATAAAGATGTGTGTGTAGCATAGATGTTGAGAGATTTTGCCTGCTCCAACCAAGCAACAAAGTGCTCGTGGAGTGTTGCTTATTGATCCTCCATTCATCCAACGTGGGAATCTGTCTTCTGCAGCCTTGTTTCAAAAAAACATCCTATTATGTGTTGAGTTATTTTTGAGAGACTAGTCAAATAACTCGTTCTAGATAAATAATAGCTGCGCCGATTGTCACCGCATATACTTATTCTTAAGGCATGACGACGTTGCCAAGTGGTGGGGTTTCTCATCGAGCTAGTAATGACCTTTGTTGTTTCCATCGAACTTAGTTTCTTTCCTCTATTGTGACTTAAGATTTCTTCAGAGTGACATATTTAAGCTGTACCCAAAACACTTCAGGACATCTGGTGTCATCACGATAGACTGCAGCTTGTACACCAATAGTAAATGGATGTTGTTGTTGCAGTTGCCAGCAACTCCTTTCCAAAGTTTGACGTTTAAGCTTCCGATACTTTTGACACTGTTGTCAGAACATCGATGTTCAGGAAACTGCTTACGATTTAATAAAACTTTTCTGCAGGCTGTCCTTGGAATGGCTGGACGTACAAGGCAAACTTTACTATTTAATCTGACATTTCGTATGCAAAGAAGGGTGCTTCGGTCGTAAACAGTGCAACTTGTAAATGTAATGCAGGGTATGGAGTACTGTGACCACCCTTCACAAGTTTGACTTGAGTAGTGGTCAACGTGTCGAACTTTTGATCTGGGTGCCCTAAGTTTGAGCAACTGTGGATGCATTTGTATGCTGGATTTTGCTATTTGCTTGAGTTTAATATATCAGAAGCATTTGTTGTTGGGGATAAAAACGACTATGACTATGATTTATGACGAAAAGATGTGAGTACGTCCCAAAATTAATAAACTGCAAATGAATTGTTTAGCTGCATTACTGTTCAATAGTCGGTGTTTCTCAAACGAACTTAACGAAAATGAGTATTTACATAAGTTGTTTAATAATAATGTCTTTTATAGATTTTAAAGTTTTGAGAACATATTTTTAGGTAATAAATTTTAACACCAAGAAAAAAGCAAATAGCAAATAGCATTCAAGGTTCTTATACAATCTCAATTCTCCTTTTTTTCGAAATCAGATCAAATGTTCTATCGTTGCTACGCAACTTGTCGACATATATTCACGGTTATGAACATAATTTCAGGCAACACTGTATTTTTCTGTAATAACTTTAGAAGTTACCTGAATGGGAGTATCCGTTTATCTGTATTGATTATTCGCTGAAAACAAATTGTACGACGCAGCGGGTACGTTTTTCTTCTAATCGTCACGGCGATGTCGCTACGCATAACAGCGATTTAGTGACGTTACATAAATGCTCATAACTTCGGCGTTTTTCAGCCGATTTGTAACATTCTTTTAAATGCGAACTCGTAATTAATTGTTATATTCATATCTGTAAAAATCTGAACATCTTAATCTGTTGTCATTAAGACCGGTATTCTCACGACGCTTCCCATATATATTTCGTCGAATAGTGCATGTTTGTTTGTTTTTTCACTGATGGAATTATATTTATTCGAATTGTAAACGAAATTGCAAATCATGGCCTTCGTTTGCATTGAATAACAAGGTTGCAGACATTTGGAAAATGGTCAAAATTATACCACTTGATGGGAGAACACAAATACTTACTTAATAACCTACCGAGCCACACAAAAACGGCATTTATGTTGAACGTAGATCTTTGTCATCTTTTGAAATGACAACAGCGTCAGAAACCGATTTTCATTGAGGAACGCTTCCAGTTTTACAAACGGATCCGATTCGTGGGCGAATCTGTAAATGTCTACGCAGATGCACCCCGGAAATTAGCTGAATCCTTTAAATTCAGCACTTCTTTCACAACACACGAGTGTGTGGCTGGCAAATTGAAGTTAATGTAAACAGGTGCCTTACGAATCAAAAGTCAGAATCTAATTTCAATTGCAATAAATGAATACGTAACAAAAACTGACTACCGAACTGCAAGCTATGATAAACGTCTACAAAATCGAAGATATCAAGGCAAAGAAGCTGCGGAATGCCTTACTTAGTACCACGAATTAGGGAAAGACTTAAACATGTAGTCTGTCAGCAATACACGGTGAAGATACATATCATTGAAATATGTTGCAAGTTCCCAGTATTCCATTTTCTTTATCAATGACTAAAAATGATCAAACATATCTGAAAAGGTGCCAACCTACTATAAAGACAAATAATGTAGATGTGCCATTTGATGTATATGTTCAGCAGAGTCCCTTGTGTCAAGCAAACACTTCGGGCAAAGCATTTGGAATGTTTGATTTAACAAAAAAAGTCTCACTCATACTCGTTATTTATGTAAGTAGCAATGGGAAGAACAAGCAGACATTCCTGGCCACCACGTGTGGAGGTGAAACAGATTGTCCTGCAGTTGTATACACAGTTTTATCATACTAACCGTATTGGTCGGATTGAAATATCATGTGTTTAAGTGTAACATATATTACAAAAAGAGCACGTGCTAAAGCTTTGAAGTGATTGTGATTATTGATTATCGGAACTTAATAAAAAATAAACAGTCAATAGCTAGGGAGGAGTTTAAATGTTAATGTCAAAAACACTACTTCAAATGCATGCCCACAATTGCAATACATTTTTCGAATATTGAACCATACGAAACATCGACAATATGATGCCTACATCAAGTATTTAATTTGAATTGTCAATTCCTACATAATATCACTTCTACGAATACATACATTGGTCAAAATAGGAAGTTATTTTGGATGTTGTACTGATCAGTTTGTTAATGCAGTATTGCACTACTTCACACCTATCATCACATCTACTAAGTGTGGATTTTGACATATATGGTATTAATTTGTTGTCAGTTTGATCCTATATATTCGTACAGATACCCTATGTTAAGACCATGTAAAATATTGCTTAAATAAACTTGGACTTAACTCTGTAAAACAGTCACATAGATCTAATTCCTTACGTTAGTAAAGATGTATCACATGGTTCGATCTTGAAGACTAAATAAGGCATTTACGAGAACTTATTCAGGTGAGCAGTGTTGGGCCATCATGATACTCTTGTTCTGAATATAGCGGCCAAAAGTAAAACTTTCCGTTCATTGTATGCAATCAATATGCCTACTTGCTGTCAGAATAACGTGGACATGAAAATCTTTCCTTATGGTAGTCGACTTGCAACATTAATCATCACACATTTATTTGCAGAGGATTTTTTTTAACAAGCCACCAGCGCGTGGAGCAGTTTCAGACAACGCACAAATCATCACGTTTCTACACAAATTTTAAAAAATACAAATGGCGGTGTAAGCTGAAAGTTCAAAATGGTGCTGGGTGTTTCAGCCAATACTTGGATGTTGTGAGCTTTATGAGCAGAAAATTGCTGTTTCTGTCAGTAATTTACCCTGTGTTGTGCATTAATTTGAAGGTGATATGCTCGGGCAAAATAACAAAGCATGTTGATAACAGCTAGTGACAAGTTGAGTCATATACAGGTAAATGGAGATTAATAAACATGTGCTAAGATCTCTTTCTATTTCGATGGAAATAATTTAAAGACTCGGCAAGAAATAGACATACGTCGGTCGAAATACTTGAACTACATTACAAGTTACTGAACGAATTAGAACATGACAAAACTGTGTTTGTTCATGTTTTGACACTTAAGCAACTTTGCCGTTCTGCAAAACAATTTTAGACATTAGATACCGACATAATCTACCCACAATTCTAAAGCAGCTTCTTTGTCATTGCAAACTACTATACCAATTATACTGCCGTTCGCACGGTTGTCTGATTTTCTTACAGATTACTTTGTTATTAACCACTGTTTTGCAAGCCCTATTGGTATCCAGAGGACAGCTCGCGTGTTTTCTAAAGCCGAACCTGGTCCAAATCAAATTAAAGAAGCCCTGAAAACATATTTGGCAATTACGCCGACTCTTTGATGTTTGTTGCCCAACCGATCAGCCCCAAAAGATCAGAACACAAGATACGACGACTTGGGAGGTATAATGTCTTGTCTACTGTTTCGTAGCTCTTTGGAAAGAGTCTTTTATTAATTTGACAGGCGGTGGGGAGGATTGTGAATGCCCTTAAACAATTGTGCGTATTGACTCTTTGTTGTATTTTGGCACCATATCAGGGTTCTGGTACGCAATTTCTTTTGAAATTTTAGGTGCAAAGCAATTTGTGTGAAATTGATATTAAGGTTAATCAGTTTTTAAGTTTAAGATTATACACAATACGCGTTTTCGTAACATATTTGTCTATTTACTTTGTGTTGTAAGAAACTACATTGAGGCAACTGAACAAATCTATAACTTGGTATGGACACAAGTCTGTTAAAAATATGACTTCTCAAACATGTTTTTTTTTTAAATTTATAATGAATATCATGTTTAGAAAATCTAGGTAGCCAGCATGATTGCGTCAATTTTTTATTATATTATACGAAGTGTGTGTGCTACGTTTTTGGTAAAGGTTGTAAGACGTATATAAAGTGTTTCTAAGGTGAATCAGTTGATGATGTTTTTGATATAATGATTAATCAATCAAATAGGCATCCTTTGTTTTCTTTGAGGCTGTGGATTCATTGACCAAACATGTTGTCAAGAACGAACATTAAAAAAAAACAAAAAAAAAAACAACATTTCATTATGTATTTCATGTATAAAGTGATTAAGCTTGCACTTCAATATCTATATGTGTCGTTATTTTGCCATGATATAAAATATCTCGATATGGATATATGTATTGTTTGGCAATTCATCGTACGTTATAGGTCGTCAAGACACGTGTACGTTATGCAAATTCTCCAAAAGAAAATAACATAATTTTTAAAGGCTCGCAATCATGAATGCAGATGAACGTTTTATAAGACATTTTAATACATATCCCCATTATTTCGTTTTCGCTTACATTCAAAATGTTGTCTTTTTGTTGTTTGGTTTGCTTTTAATTGTTGTTTGGTGGTGGTATGTTTTTGTTGAGCTGTCTGAAATTGTACAAATGTTCTCAATGGACTTTTTATACAGATGTCAGTGCACTATTCTGTGGACACCGTGTTCAAATGGTGAGGTTTATGTCAAGGCCACAACCTTATTTGAAATTCACACCAAATATGTTTAAAGATTAACGCACTTTGATTGTCTGTTGTTCATTGTCTATTTTGTACACTTGACGGAACAACATGTCAATAAAATAATTGAAGAACTTTTGTAATTCTAACTCTAACATCTTTTTTTTCGTGTAGATCTAGAATTGCGGATAAAATAGCTTTTGGGTGATCGTAATAACGAATAAATACACCCATATGCACTTCCAACTAGACCTTTTTTGATTGTGGTTTTCTCAAAAATGGCAAATTGCATCGGTTTAAAATGTTGCACAGCCTCACCATACACATTTTCCAATACAAGTATGATAAAAATTGAACAGTGTAGTGATCATTTATATTTCATCGTGCTCTTGGGTGTCAAAACAAATAATTGCACGAGAAAACCGTGGTGTATGTAGAAATTTGATGCAGTTTATAATCAAAGTGTTTAACAACGACACTCTAACCAAACAAACATTTAACATTAATTACTAAATGACTAATACCATCCCACATTGAATAATATATGTTTCTACAAATTTCGATCATATGCATTTAATCTGATATTTCACCCAATTATTGAACTTGGATATCACGTGATTAACATTTAACATATTTTACACAAAGGAGCACGTGGTAAACTTCTATCTGTTTGTTATATTTAATAAATGTTAATTAATCCGTTAACGATAGCTGGGGAGGAGTTTTAAATGTTTGTGGCTAAACCTGGAAAGGGCTACTGTGCAGTAAACAGGACGCGCGCGCGCCATCGGTAAGAGGCCCCTTTCCACGCACTTAGGCCATACCCATTTGATTCTATGTTTAGCGTCCTCAGGCTGGTAGGTTTTCGGATGCCTGGGCGAAAAAAAGATTTTGACAATGTGAACAGTCGGAAAAGTTATACAATATTTAAACGAAAATTGACTTGTTGGTTTTTTTTACCAATATATGTAAAACTAGTGTAAAACTAGTCAAATTACACAGTTAAAATACTGTGTTAAAGTAGGTTCCCAAAATGAAGACGATATATACTAGTAACAGTTTTGCCTATAAACATTTGCTTTAGCTTGGACCACTGCCATGAATAAGTAGTGAAAAACATGTTTTTTTATCGACTTATTGTTTTTTTCTTGCCTGGTTAGAAGGTTTTGAAAAATCATGGGGACGCTAAACATAGAATCAAATTTGTATGGCCTCAGGTATGGAGTAATTAGTATAAGATAAATGTTCTCTTTATTTAGATTGAAATTTGTAAAATCATCAATTTCAATGATTTTTATCAAAATAAAAGGAGAATAACGAACATATTTACTCGTAATTTCTAACAGTGAAATTGACATTATTTTGTTTTCGACCTTTTGCGAATTTTTGTATGGATACTATGTTTTATTTTTGTTAAGTTTTGTATGAAAACGAAATTTCTGATAAATGAAATTAAAAACATTGAAGTATAATATATTATTTTGTGTTGTTTAAAAGTTTGGAGAAATTCGGAATAAAAATACAAACGTTATAGCTGATTAAGCGAAGGTCTATTTAGAAGTGCATATTGGTGTATATGCTTTAACAAAGCGTTCTTTTCAGATTTTTTTGTTGCATTTTTTTCAGATTTTGAGCACAACTTTCACTAATATTTAACTGCAACCAAACAAAACACGAGTTAAATGGCTTTTCCACATTAGTTTGGGTACGGTTTAAGAAAACTACGACAGGTGAACTATATTTTTTAATTTTAACAAAACTAGCGTTATCGTTATGGGCGATATTATTTTGCCTCAAATAACAATTTGAAAGCTTCTTTTATAAATCTTTGTAAACGATAAACGTTGTCCCAGGTAAACGACTTACGTATCCTGATCAGGATACGCCCGCATGTGAAGTTATATCTGGGCTTCGTTGCACTTTTGAGTTGTTTTTAAGGAATGCCGTTGAACACGTTGACTCCTGCAGAAGTATGTCAAACACATTTGTGAAATAAATTTTTACTTAATACAAATTATAAACCATTTGTTTGACAAACATATCTTGATCAGGCCTGTGTAATGGAAAGACACATATAAATTAAAATACAAGTGAAACATAACTGAAAGATCGCAATTAAGTAACCACACATGTACAACTTAATTGCATTATATTTTGTAGATTAGAGGTAGAATTTGTGATATCAGGATTTGCAGAACACTGTTTACTGACGCATACAATTGTTATTATTACTATGTTTGTTAAACTAAGATGGCTTTTATATGCTTAATTCTAAATATTATTTTATTCACATTGTTTCATACTCGGAAGCCAGTAAACTGTATTTCATTATTGTACTTTTTTTTCTTAAATACATGTAAGACAGATTCCATGCACTTGCTTGTTAAACTAATATATATTGAAAATTGACGATGGTCGAACGCAACACTGAAGGGATGTGTTACTAATGCTCTACATCTTAAAACTTTAAAAAAAAAATTAAAACCGTTAGACAAACTTTTAGTTTTTGTAAACGTTCGTGTACAGATATATTTGGCTTAAGTAAAGGTTTCAGGAGGCATCACTCAGGTAATCGAACAAAAAAATTATGGTCACCCTCGTTATACGTGGAGATTGTAATTTGAAATCGTAAAACAAAGACGGCGAGTTGATATGGCCTAAAATTGATTAATGTACCAATCTGTTAACATAGCTAGATTGATTGAGACATTATTTCACATATTTTTCCTTATTGCATCCAAAGCTTTTTTCAATTTTAATATGCATGACTGGCACTCGACTGGGTTATTGTTCTTAATATTTCTATATTAAATCTTGCAGACCGTCTGATCAGAATCGCTCCAGTTTATAATGGTTATATAAAAGTGTTCGTATTCTGACCATGAATAGTTATTCTTTATAGCCTTCACTTTTTCTATTGCATCTTATTTACTTCATTGTAGTATTTTAAATCAATCGATGTTGGCGACGGTGGGGGACCATGTAAATACACATTCGGTTTTGCTAATTCTATGTGGTGATATATCAACCATTGAGAGCCAGAAGGTCCGATGAGCATCTGTGCAAAGAAAACTGGTAGCACCTTTTAGCTTTCAAGGTACGATAAGCACACTTTAAAGTTTAAAGGTTTGTATGCATTTCGGTATATTTTCAACAGCAATTATCTCATACTGCGCATATCTATAATGCATCTCTAAATTATATAAACATGTTTCAAAATTGACTACAGATTCAGTTTACTAACTGCAAACGTTGCATTTTCGCATAATGGACAACCAATAATCATAAATCGGTCACAAGATTTGAACGACTTTGCAATGCACAGAACAAACCGCATGCGTCTTTATTCTTTATTGTTTGCCCTTGAAATCGGTTTACGCTTCTAACAGCGAGTTACCGACCGAACCTTAATTCTTTAGTACGTTTTTGTAACTGATCAAGTGAGGGATTGCGTCTCAACACGAACATTTATAAAACAAAGAATCTCATCTCCAATAATTCTAAAGTGCTTGGACTTTTTGCATAGCTCCAAGTTAAATCCGGTCCTCGCATTTGGAACATCAATGAAATACAAGCTGGCCCTTAAACTGACGCGTCAGTGTCTGTTGTCTCAACCGATCAGCTCAGCAAGATCAGAAACCTTGATATGAAGTATTGGGCTTTCTTGTGCAATGTCCCGTTGCTTTTTGGAAATATGCTTTTGTTAAACAGCAAGTTGTTGACAGATTATTCCATACTTTTTTTCTAATTCCATATCGGTAGCTTCTGTGTGGGCTTTTGGCACACTATCAAGCCTCAGGTACGAAAGTTTTTTGTAATTTCGAGTGCAAAGTGATTTGTGTAAATTACTGAAGTTGTCCAAAACTAGTATCCCCACTGCGTTTAACAAATTCAACTTGGTAAAGGAATGTGGGTTAAAATCCATATTGGTGGATTGAGATTACAATGAGACACCATTATGATACTGTTATGAATATGCCAGGAGTTCAGAATTTCAAATTGTTGTTGTTGTTGTTCTTACTGCTAACAAGATCTATATACAATATTTAATAGTATCGCTGCGTATAATATTTACCACTTTGGATTTCATAAAACTATTTTTGCAATAAATTAGAATTGCCTGAATCTTAACTGAAATGCTAATTGTTGATTCGATCATATAAAAAATATATATATATTATTCATATAAAGACTAAAACATAGAGTTTTCAAAGAAGCAAAGGGTAATACAGGTGTATAATTTGAACTGCATTTAATGGCGCCATGGATGCATATTATCTCAATATATCACATTAAAATATAATACTATAGCACACACCGCATTAGAAGATACTGGCCACATGTTAAGGGAATCTTGGCGGTATTTCATCGACTGTTATTTATATCATTGTAAATTGAGATACTGAAACACTACGCGGGCGCAACTTGTTATGATGATAATGTAATACACTAAATTTTAATACCTATTAAACAATAAACTTTATTTTCAGTACATACCGTTTATTTTTTCTGAAATCTCTATATTCTTTAGTCATTTAATTTGACTGTGTATTCAGTAAAGAATATGTTTTAAATTTGCATGTTATTATTTTAATAACAAGTGTTTGAAGAGATATCAATTTTAAACAACGTGAGCGCCCAGAGCCTGAATCATTGTACAATACAAGTATCAAGAGTTAAACTTTTAAACATGAGTTTCAGAGGAGAGCAACATTGCACACATTGATGTTGTACCCCCTGTATAATACAAGACAATAGCCGGAGTGGGAAACTTTGGACTAGTGTAACACGAGTCTGTATCTTTAAATTACACACATACCAAAAGTGAGCAACATCATTCAACACGAGATTCGAGAGGAAACGTTTAACAAACAAAAAAAAGCGAGAGCAATGTTGTACAACATGCAATACTTGTACATCGCGTGTTTCAAGAGTTTGCATCACTGTACAAAACAGTTTCAAAAATATGCATTATTGCAATTGTTTGAATGATTATACAACAATCGTGCCGAGATTAAACCACACTGCCCAACACGTGTTACACGAATTAGCCAAGTTATCCAACTCAAGTAGAAAAGTGGACAACATTGTACAGCATCAGTTTCAAGACAGAGCATCATTGTATTTCACTGTTCGCATGTTTGTGCAGGACGAGATTTAATAATGAGCAACACTAGTAGCACGAGTGCGCAACAATGTACACAACAAATAGCACTGAAGTGCAACATTCCACAAGACGTGAATCAAGAGGGAATCACATTGTACAGCACGAGTTCCAGGAGTAAACAACATTATACAAAACGTATTTCAACATTTAGTAATATTGTACAACACGTTTTTTAAGTTTTCAAGAGTGAGCAACATTGCGCAACATTAGTTTCTAGTTTGAGCAACCTTGTACAACACGAGTTTCAAAAATGTTCAATGGTGTACAACATTATTATGAGAAGTGAGCAGCATAGCTGCATTATACAAAATGAGATTCAATAGTGAGCACCGTTGTTCAACACGAGTTTTAGGAGTGAGCTACATTTTCCAACGTGAGTTTTAGGAGTGAGCTACATTGTCCGACGTGAGTTTTAGGAATGAGCTACATTGTCGAACGTGAGTTTTTAGGAGTGAGCTACATTGTCCAACGTGAGTTTTTAGGAGTGAGCTACATTGTCCAACGTGAGCTTTAGGAGTGAGCTACATTTTCGAACGTGAGTTTTTAGGAGTGAGCTACATTGTCCAACGTGAGTTTTAGGGGTGAGCTACATTGTCCAACGTGATTTTTAGAAGTGAGCTTCATTGTCCAACGTGCGTTTTAGGAGTGAGCTACATTGTCCAACGTCAGTTTTAGGAGTGAGCAATATTGTCCAACGGGAGTTTTAGGAGTAAGCTACATTGTCCAACGTCAATTTTAGAAGTCAGCTACATTGTCCAACGTGAGTTTTAGGAGTGAGCTACATTATCAAACGTGAGAATTAGGAGTGAGCTACATTGTCCAACGTGAGTTTAGGAGTGAGCTACATTGTCCAACGTGAGTTTAAGGAGTGAGCTACATTGTCCAACGTGTGTTTAAGGAGTGAGCTACATTGTCCAACGTGAGTTTTAGGAGTGAGCTACAGTGTCCAACGTGAGTTTTAGGAGTGAGCGACATTGTACAAACTGAGTTTTAGGAGTGAGCTACATTGTCCAACGTGAGTTTTAGGAGTGAGCTAAATTGTTCAACGTGAGTTTAAGGTGTGAGCTACACTGTCCAATGTGAGTTTTTTGAGTGAGCTATATTGTCCAACGTGAATTTTAGGAGTTATCGACATTGTACAAACTGAGATTTAGGATTGAGCTACATTGTCCAACGTGAGTTTTAGGAGTGAGCTACATTGTCCAACGTGATATTTAGGAGTAATCAATTGCCCAACGTGAGATTTTGGAGCGAGCTGCATTGTCCAACGTGAATTTTAGGGGTGAGATGCATTGTCCAACGTGAGTTTAAGGTGTGTGCTACATTGTCCAACTTGATTTTTAGGAGTGAGGTATATTGTCCACCGTGATTTTTTGGAGTGAGCTACATAGTCCAACGTGAGTTTTAGGAGTGAGCTACATTGTCCATTGTGAGTTTTAGGAGTGAGTTACATTGTCCAACGTGAGTTTTAGGAGTTATCTATATTGTGCACCGTGATTTTTAGGAGTGAGCTACATTGTCAAACGTGAGTTTTAGGAGTGAGCTACATCGTCCAATGTTAGTTTTAGGAGTGAGTTTTATTGCCCAACGTGAGTTTTAGGAGTGAGCTACATTGTACAAATTGAGTTTTAGGAGTGAGCTACGTTGTCCATCCTGAGTTTTAGGATTGAGCTACATTGTCCAAAACGAAATTTAGGAGTGAGCCACATTGTCCAACGTGAGTTTTAGGAGTGAGCAACATTGTCCAACTTGAGTTTTAGAAGTGAGATTCATTGTCCAACGTGAATATTAGAAGTGAGCTACATTGTCCAACGTGAGTTTTAGGAGTGAGCTACATTTCCCAACGTGAGATTTAGGAGTGAGCTACATTGTCCAACTTGAGTTTTAGTAGAGACCTTGATTGTCAAACGTGAATTTATGAGTGAGCTACATTGTCCAACGTGAGTTTCAGGAGTGAACTATATTGTCCAAAATGAGTTTTAGCAGTAAGATACATTGCCCAACGTGAGTGTTAGGAGTGAGCTACATTGTCAAACGTGAGATTTAGGAGTGAGCTACATTGTCCACCGTGAGTTTTAGGAGTGAGCTACATAGTCCAACGTGAGTTTCATGAGTGAGCTACATTGTCCAACGTGTGTTTCATGAGTGACCTACATTGTCCTACGTGAGTTTTAGGAGTGATTGACTTTATACAACGTAATTTTTAAGAGTGAGCTTCATTGACCTTCGTGAGATTTAGGAGTGAGCTACATTGTCCAAAACCAGTTTTAGGAGTGAGCTATAGTGTACATTGTGAGATTTAGGAGTGAGCTACATTGTCCAACGTGAGTGTTAGGAGTGAGCTATATTGTCCAACGAGAGATTTAGGAGTAAGCTACATTGTCCAACGTGAGTATTAGGAGTGAGCTACATTGTCCAACGTGAGTTTAAGGAGCGAGCTACATTGTCCAACGTGAGTTAAAAGAGTGAGCTACATTGTCTAACGTGAGTTTTAGGAGTGAACTACATTGTCCAAAGTGAGCTTTAGGAGTGAGCGACATTGTACAAACTGAGCTTTAGGTGTGAGCTACATTGTCCAACGTGAGATTTAGGAGTGAGCTACATTGTCCAACGTGAGTTTTAGGAGTGAGCTACATTGTCCAACGTGAAATTTATGAGTGAGCTATATTGTCCAACGTGAGTTTTAAGAGTGAGGTACATTGTCAAACGTGAGCTTTAGGAGTGCACTACATTGTCAAACGTGAGTTTTAGGAGTGAGCTACATTGTATAACGTGAGTTTTAGGAGTGAGCTACATTGTGCAATGTGACTTTAAGGAGTGAGCAGCATTGTCCAAAACTAGTTTTAGGAGTGAGCTATATTGCCCATCGTAAGTTTTAGGAGTGAGCTACATTGTCCAACTTGAGGTTTAGGAGTGAGCTACATTGTCCAACGTGAGTTTTAGGAGTGAGCTATATTTTCCATCGTGAGATTTAGGAGTGAGCTTCATTCTACAATGTGAGTTTAAGGAGTGAGCTACATTGTCCAACGTGAGTTTTAGGAGTGAGCTACATTGTCCAAGTGAATTTTAGGAGTGAGCTACATTGTCCAACGTAGTTTTAGGAGTGAGCTATACTGTCCAACTGGAGTTTTAGGAGTTATCGACATTGTACAAACTGAGATTTAGGATTTAGCTACATTGTCCAACGTGAGTTTTAGGAGTGAGCTACATTGTCCAACGTGATATTTAGGAGTAAACTATATTGTCCACCGTGATTTTTTGGAGTGAGCTACATTGTCCAACGTGTGTTTTAGGAGTGAGCTACATTGTCCATTGTGAGTTTTAGGAGTGAGTTACATTGTCTAACGTGAGTTTTAGGTGTTAGCTATATTGTCCACCGTGATATTTAGGAGTAAGCTACATTGTCCAACGTGAGTTTTAGAAGTCAACTACATTGTCCAACGTGAGTTTTAGGAGTGAGCTACATTATCAAACGTGAGTATTAGGAGTGAGCTACATTGTCCAACGTCAGTTTAGGAGTGAGCTACATTGTCCAACGTGAGTTTAAGGAGTGAGCTACATTGTCCAACGTGTGTTTAAGGAGTGAGCTACATTGTCCAACGTGAGATTTAGGAGTGAGCTACATTGTCCAACGTGAGTTTTAGGAGTGAGCGACATTGTACAAACTGAGTTTTAGGAGTGAGCTACATTGTCCAACGTGAGTTTTAGAAGTGAGCTAAATCGTCCCACGTGAGTTTTAGGATTGAGCTATATTTTCCAACGTGAATTTTATGAGTGAGCTACATTGTCCAACGTGAGTTTTAAGAGTGAGGTACATTTTCCAACGTCAGTTTTAAGAGTGAGCTACATTGTTCAACGTGTGTTTTAGGGGTGTGCTCTATTGTCCAACGTTAGGTTTATGAGTTAGCTACATTGTCCAACGTGAGATTTAGCAGTGTGCTACATTGTCCAACGTGAACTTTAGGAGTGAACTACGTTGTCCAACGTGAGTTTTAGGAGTGAGCTACGTTGTCCAACGTGAGTTTTAGGAGTGAGCTACATTGTCCAACGTGAGTTTTCGGAGTGAGCTACATTGTCCAACTTGAGTTTTAGGAGTCAGCTACATTGTCCAACGTGAATTTTAGGAGTTAGCGACCTTGTACAACGTGAGTTTTAGGAGTGAGCTTCATTGTTCTTCATGAGTTTTAGGAGTGAGCTACATTGTCCAAAACCAGTTTTAGGAGTGAGCTATATTGTCCAACGTGAGGTTTAGGAGTAAGCTACATTGTCCAACGTGAGGTTTCGGAATCCGCTACATTGTCCAACGAAAGTTTTAGGAGTGAGCTACATTATCCAACGTGAGTATTAGAAGTGAGCTACATTGTCCAACGTGAGTTTTAGGAGTGTGTTACATTGTCCAACGTGAGTTTAAGCAGTGATCTACATTGTCCTACGTGAGTTTTAGGAATGAGCTACATTGTCTAACGTGAGTTTTAGGAGTGAGCGACATTGTACAAACTGATTTTTAGGAGTGAGCTATATTGTCCAACGTGAATTTTATGGGTGAGCTACATTGTCCAACGTGAGTTTTAAGAGTGAGGTACATTGTCCAACGTGAGTTTTAGGATTGCTCTTCATTGTCCAACGTGAGTTTTAGGAGTTAGAGCCATTGGACAACGTGAGTTTTAGGAGTGAGCTACATTGTTCAATGTGAGCTTCAGGAGTGAGTTGCATTGTCCAAAACTAGTTTTAGGAGTGAGCTGCATTTTCCATTGTGCGTTTTAGGAGTGAGCTACATTGTCCAACGTGAGTTTCAGGAATGAGCGACATTGTACAACGTGAAATTTAGGAGTGAGCAACGTTGTCCATTGTGAATTTTAGGGGTGAGCTATATTGTCCAACGTGAGATTTAGGAGTAACCTACATTGTCCAACCTGAGATTTAGGAGTGAGCTACATTGACCAACGTGAGTTTTAGGAGTGAGCTTCATTGTCCAACGTGAGTTTTAGGAGTGAGCTAAATTATCCAACGTGAGTTTTAGGAGTGAGCTACATTTTCCAACGTGAGTTTTAGGAGTGAGCTACATTGTCCAACGTGAGTTTTACGAGTCAATTACATTGTCCAACATGAAATTTAGGAGTGATCTGCATTGTCCAATGTGAGTTTTAGGGGTGACCTCTATTGTCCAACGTTAGTTTTATGAGTTAGCTACATTGTCCAACGTGAGATTTAGGAGTGAGGTACATTGTCCAATGTGAACTTTAATAGTGAGCTACATTGTCCAACGTGAGTTTTATAGTGAGCTACATTGTCCAACGTGAGATTTAGGAGTGAGCTACCTTGTCCAACGTGAGTTTTCGGGGTGAGCTACATTGTCCAACGTGAGATTTAGGTGTGAGCTGAGATTCATTGTCCAACGTGAGTTTTAGGAGTGAGCTAAATTATCCAACTGGAGTTTTAGGAGTGAGCTACAATTTCCAACGTGAGTTTTAGGAGAGAGCTACATTGTCCAAGTTGAATTTTACGAGTCAATTACATTGTCCAACGTGACTTTTAGGAGTGATCTGCATTGTCCAATGTGAGTTTTAGGGGTGAGTTCTATTGTCCAACTATAGTTTTATGAGTTATCTACATTGTCCAACTTGAGATTTAAGCATCGCTTAACAACATGAGTTTCAAGAGTGAGAAATGCTCTACTACATGAGTGTCAAGAGTGAGTATCGCTACTACAACATGAGTTTCAAGAGTGAGCATTGTCCAACGTGATATTTAGGAGTAAACTATATTGTCCACCGTGATTTTTTGGAGTGAGCTACATTGTCCAACGTGAGTTTTAGGAGTGAGCTACATTGTCCAAATTGAGATTTTGGAGTGAGCTACATTGTACAACGTGAGTTTTAGGAGCGAGCTACATTGTCCAACGTGAGTTTTAGGAGTGAGCTACAATGTCCAACATGAGTTTTAGGAGTGAGCAATATTGTCCAACGTGAGTGTTAGGAGTGAGCTACATTGTCCAACTTGATTTTTAGAAGTGAGCTACATTGTCCAACTTAAGATTTAGGAGTGAGCTACATTGTCTAACGTGACTTTTAGGGGTGTGCTACATTGTTCAACGTGAGTTTTAGGAGTGTACTACATGGTCCAAAGTGAGTTTTAGCAGTGAGCTACATTGTAAAACGTGAGTTTTAGGAGTGAGCTACATTACCCAACGTGAGATTTAGGAGTAAACTACATTGTCCAACGTGAGATTTAGGGGTGAGCTACATTGTCCAAAGTGAGTTTTAGGAGTGAGCTACATTGTCCAACGTGAGTTTTTAGGATTGAGCTACATTGTCCAACGTGAGTTTTTAGGAGTAAGCTACATTGTCCAACGTGAGTTTTAGGAGTCGGCTACATTATCAAACGTGAGTTTTTGGAATGAGCTACATTGTCCAACGTGAGCTTTAGGAGTGAGCTACATTGTCCGACGTGAGTTTTAGGAGTAAGCGACATTTTCCAACGTAAGTTTTAGGAGCGAGTTACATTGTCCAAAGTAAGATTTTGGAGTGAGCTACATTGTCCAACGTGAGTTTTAGCAGTGAGCTACATTGTCCAACGTGAGTTTTAAGAGTGAGTTACATTGTCCAACGTGAGTTGTAGGAGTGAGCTACATTGTCCAACGTGAGTTTTAGGAGCGAGCTACATTGTCCAACGTGAGTTTTAGGAGTGAGCAACATTGTCCAACGTGAGATTTAGGAGTGAGCTACATTGTCCAACGTGAGTTTTAGGAGTGAGCTACATTTTCTAACGTGAGTTTTAGGAGTGAGATTCATTGTCCAACGTGAGTTTTAGGAGTGAGTTACATTGTCAAACGTGAGATTTATTAGTGAGATACATTGTCCAACGTGAGTTTTTGGAGTGAGCTACATTGCCCAACGTGAGTGTTAGGAGTGAGCAACCTTTGTCCAACGTGAGGTTTAGGAGTGAGCTTCATTGTCCAACGTGAGTTTTAGGAGTGAGCTACATTGTCCAACGTGAGTTTAGGAGTGAACTACATTGTCCAACGAGAGTTTTAAGAGTGAGCTGCATTGTCAAACGTTAATTTTAGGAGTGAGCTACATTGTCCGAATTGAGTTTTTGGAGTGAGCTACATTGTCCAACGTGAGATTTAGGAGCGAGCTACATTGTCCAAAGTTAGTTTTAGGAATGAGCTACATTGTCCAACGTGAGTGTTAGGAGTGAGCTATATTGTCCCACGTGATTTTTAGAAGTGAGCTAAATTGTCCAACTTGAGATTTAGGAGTGAGCTACATTGTCTAACGTGACTTATAGGGGTGTGCTACATTGTTCAACGTGAGTTTTAGGAGTGAGCTGCATGGTCCAAAGTGAGTTTTAGGAGTGAGCTTCATTGCCCAACGTCAGTTTTAGAAGTGAGCTACATTGTCCAACGTGAAATTTAGGAGTGAGCTACATTGTCCCACGTGAGTTGTAGGAGTGAGCTACATTGTCCAATGTGAGATTTAGGAGTGAGCTACATTGTCCAACGTGAGTTTTTGAAGTGAGCTACATTGTCCAACGTGCGTTTTAGGAGTGAGCTTCATTGTAAATCGTGCGTTTTAGGATTGAGCTACATTGTCCAACGTGAGTTAAAGGAGTGAGCTACATTGTCCAACGTGAGTTAAAGGGCTGAGCTACAATGTCCAACGTGAGTTTTGGGAGTGAGCTACATTGTCCAACGTGATATTTAGGAATGAGCTACATTGTCCAAAATGAGATTTATGAGTGAGCAACATTGTCCAACGTGAGTTTTAGGAGTGAGCTACATTGTTCAACGTGAGTTTTAGGAGTGAGCTGCATTGTCTAACGTGAGTTTAAGGAGTGAGATACATTGTCCAACGTGAGTTTTAGGAGTGAGCTACATTGTACAACGTGATTTTCGGGAGTGAGCTACATTGTCCAGAGTGAGTTTTAGGAGTGAGCTACATTGTCCAAGACGAGTTTTAGGAGTGCGCTGCATTGTCCAACGTGTGTTTTAGGGGTGAGCTACATTGTCCAACGTGAGTTTTAGGAGTAAACGACATTGTCCAACGTGAGTTTTAGGAGTGAGCTGCATTGTCCAAAACGAGTTTTAGGATTGAGATACATTGTCCAACGGGATTATTAGGAGTGAGCTAGATTGTCCAACGTGAGTTTTAGGAGTGAGCTACATTGTCCAACGTGAGTCTTTAGGAGTGAGCTACATTGTCCAACGTGAATTTTTAGGAGTGAGCAACATTGTCCAACGTGAGTTATAGGAGTCGGCTACATTGTCAAACATGAGTTTTAGGAGTGAGATACATTGTCCAACGTGATCTTTAGGAGTTAGCTACATTGTCCAACGTGAGTTTTAGGAGTGAGCTAAATTGTCTAACGTGAATTTTAGGTGTGAGCTTCATTGTCCAACGTGAGTTTTAGGAGTAAGCTACATTGTCAAACGTGAGGTTTATGGGTGAGCTACATTGTCCAACGTAAATTTTAGCAGTGAGTTACATTGTCCAACGTAAGTTTTAGGAGTGAGCTACATTGTCCAACGTGAGTTTTTGGAGTGAGCTACATTGTCCAACGTCAGTTTTAGCAGTGAATTACATTGTTCAACGTGAGTTTTATTAGTGAGCTGCATTGTCCAACGTGAGTTTTAGGAGTGAGCTACGTTGTCCAACGTGAGATTTAGGAGTGAGATACATTGTCCAAAACGAGTTTTTGGACTGAGCTACATTGTCCAACGTGAGTTTTAGGAGTGAGCTACATTGTCCAACGTGAGTTTTAGGAGTGAGCTACAATGTCCAACATGAGTTTTAGGAGTGAGCAATATTGTCCAACGTGAGTGTTAGGAGTGAGCTACATTGTCCAACTTGATTTTTAGAAGTGAGCTACATTGTCCAACTTAAGATTTAGGAGTGAGCTACATTGTCTAACGTGACTTTTAGGGGTGTGCTACATTGTTCAACGTGAGTTTTAGGAGTGTACTACATGGTCCAAAGTGAGTTTTAGCAGTGAGCTACATTGTAAAACGTGAGTTTTAGGAGTGAGCTACATTACCCAACGTGAGATTTAGGAGTAAACTACATTGTCCAACGTGAGATTTAGGGGTGAGCTACATTGTCCAAAGTGAGTTTTAGGAGTGAGCTACATTGTCCAACGTGAGTTTTTAGGATTGAGCTACATTGTCCAACGTGAGTTTTTAGGAGTAAGCTACATTGTCCAACGTGAGTTTTAGGAGTCGGCTACATTATCAAACGTGAGTTTTTGGAATGAGCTACATTGTCCAACGTGAGCTTTAGGAGTGAGCTACATTGTCCGACGTGAGTTTTAGGAGTAAGCGACATTTTCCAACGTAAGTTTTAGGAGCGAGTTACATTGTCCAAAGTAAGTTTTTGGAGTGAGCTACATTGTCCAACGTGAGTTTTAGCAGTGAGCTACATTGTCCAACGTGAGTTTTAAGAGTGAGTTACATTGTCCAACGTGAGTTGTAGGAGTGAGCTACATTGTCCAACGTGAGTTTTAGGAGTGAGCTACATTGTCCAACGTGAGTTTTAGGAGTGAGCAACATTGTCCAACGTGAGATTTAGGAGTGAGCTACATTGTCCAACGTGAGTTTTAGGAGTGAGCTACATTTTCTAACGTGAGTTTTAGGAATGAGATTCATTGTCCAACGTGAGTTTTAGGAGTGAGTTACATTGTCAAACGTGAGATTTATTAGTGAGATACATTGTCCAACGTGAGTTTTTGGAGTGAGCTACATTGCCCAACGTGAGTGTTAGGAGTGAGCAACCTTTGTCCAACGTGAGGTTTAGGAGTGAGCTTCATTGTCCAACGTGAGTTTTAGGAGTGAGCTACATTGTCCAACGTGAGTTTAGGAGTGAACTACATTGTCCAACGAGAGTTTTAAGAGTGAGCTGCATTGTCAAACGTTAATTTTAGGAGTGAGCTACATTGTCCGAATTGAGTTTTTGGAGTGAGCTACATTGTCCAACGTGAGATTTAGGAGCGAGCTACATTGTCCAAAGTTAGTTTTAGGAATGAGCTACATTGTCCAACGTGAGTGTTAGGAGTGAGCTATATTGTCCCACGTGATTTTTAGAAGTGAGCTAAATTGTCCAACTTGAGATTTAGGAGTGAGCTACATTGTCTAACGTGACTTATAGGGGTGTGCTACATTGTTCAACGTGAGTTTTAGGAGTGAGCTGCATGGTCCAAAGTGAGTTTTAGGAGTGAGCTTCATTGCCCAACGTCAGTTTTAGAAGTGAGCTACATTGTCCAACGTGAAATTTAGGAGTGAGCTACATTGTCCCACGTGAGTTGTAGGAGTGAGCTACATTGTCCAATGTGAGATTTAGGAGTGAGCTACATTGTCCAACGTGAGTTTTTGAAGTGAGCTACATTGTCCAACGTGCGTTTTAGGAGTGAGCTTCATTGTAAATCGTGCGTTTTAGGATTGAGCTACATTGTCCAACGTGAGTTAAAGGAGTGAGCTACATTGTCCAACGTGAGTTAAAGGGCTGAGCTACAATGTCCAACGTGAGTTTTGGGAGTGAGCTACATTGTCCAACGTGATATTTAGGAATGAGCTACATTGTCCAAAATGAGATTTATGAGTGAGCAACATTGTCCAACGTGAGTTTTAGGAGTGAGCTACATTGTTCAACGTGAGTTTTAGGAGTGAGCTGCATTGTCTAACGTGAGTTTAAGGAGTGAGATACATTGTCCAACGTGAGTTTTAGGAGTGAGCTACATTGTACAACGTGATTTTCGGGAGTGAGCTACATTGTCCAGAGTGAGTTTTAGGAGTGAGCTACATTGTCCAAGACGAGTTTTAGGAGTGCGCTGCATTGTCCAACGTGTGTTTTAGGGGTGAGCTACATTGTCCAACGTGAGTTTTAGGAGTAAACGACATTGTCCAACGTGAGTTTTAGGAGTGAGCTGCATTGTCCAAAACGAGTTTTAGGATTGAGATACATTGTCCAACGGGATTATTAGGAGTGAGCTAGATTGTCCAACGTGAGTTTTAGGAGTGAGCTACATTGTCCAACGTGAGTTTTTAGGAGTGAGCTACATTGTCCAACGTGAATTTTTAGGAGTGAGCAACATTGTCCAACGTGAGTTATAGGAGTCGGCTACATTGTCAAACATGAGTTTTAGGAGTGAGATACATTGTCCAACGTGATCTTTAGGAGTTAGCTACATTGTCCAACGTGAGTTTTAGGAGTGAGCTAAATTGTCTAACGTGAATTTTAGGTGTGAGCTTCATTGTCCAACGTGAGTTTTAGGAGTAAGCTACATTGTCAAACGTGAGGTTTATGGGTGAGCTACATTGTCCAACGTAAATTTTAGCAGTGAGTTACATTGTCCAACGTAAGTTTTAGGAGTGAGCTACATTGTCCAACGTGAGTTTTTGGAGTGAGCTACATTGTCCAACGTCAGTTTTAGCAGTGAATTACATTGTTCAACGTGAGTTTTATTAGTGAGCTGCATTGTCCAACGTGAGTTTTAGGAGTGAGCTACGTTGTCCAACGTGAGATTTAGGAGTGAGATACATTGTCCAAAACGAGTTTTTGGACTGAGCTACATTGTCCAACGTGAGTTTTAGGAGTAAGCTCCATTGTCCGACGTGAGATTTAGGAGTGAGCTACATTGTTCAACGTGAGGTTTAGGAGTGAGCTACATCGTTCAACGTGAGATTTAGGAGTGAGCAACATTGTAAAACGTGAGTTCTAAGAGTGAGCTACATTGTCCAACGTGTGCTTTAGGAGTGAGCTACACTGCCCTACGTGAGTTTTAGGAGTGAGCAACATTGTCCAACGTGAGATTTAGGAGTGAGCTACATTGTCCAACGTGAGTTTTAGAAGTGAGCTTCATTGTCCAACGTGAGTTTTAGGAGTGAGCTACATTGTCCAACGAGAGTTTTAAGAGTGAGCTGCATTGTCCAACGTGAGTTTTAGGAGTGAGCTACATTGTCCAAATTGAGATTTTGGAGTGAGCTACATTGTCCAACGTGAGTTTTAGGAGCGAGCTACATTGTCCAACGTGAGTTTTAGGAGTGAGCTACATTGTCCAACATGAGTTTTAGGAGTGAGCTATATTGTCCAACGTGAGTTTTAGGAGTGAGCTACATTGTCCAACTTGATTTTTAGAAGTGAGCTACATTGTCCAACTTGAGTTTTAGGAGTGAGCTACATTGTCTAACGTGACTTTTAGGGGTGTGCTACATTGTTCAACGTGAGTTTTAGGAGTGTACTACATGGTCCAAAGTGAGTTTTAGGAGTGAGCTACATTGTAAAACGTGAGTTTTAGGAGTGAGCTACATTACCCAACGTGAGATTTAGGAGTAAACTACATTGTCCAACGTGAGATTTAGGGGTGAGCTACATTGTCCAAATGAGTTTTAGGAGTGAGCTACATTGTCCAACGTGAGTTTTTAGGATTGAGCTACATTGTCCAACGTGAGTTTTTAGGAGTAAGCTACATTGTCCAACGTGGGTTTTAGGAGTCGGCTACATTGTCAAACGTGAGTTTTTGGAATGAGCTACATTGTCCAACGTGAGCTTTAGGAGTGAGCTACATTGTCCAACGTGAGTTTTAGGAGTAAGCGACATTGTCCAACGTAAGTTTTAGGAGCGAGTTACATTGTCCAACGTAAGTTTTTGGAGTGAGCTTCATTGTCCAACGTGAGTTGTAGGAGTGAGGTACATTGTCCAACGTGAGATTTAGGAGCGAGCTACATTGTCCAACGTGAGTTTTAGGAGTGAGCATCATTGTCCAACGTGAGATTTAGGAGTGAGCTACATTGTCCAACGTGAGTTTTAGGAGTGAGCTACATTTTCTAACGTGAGTTTTAGGAGTGAGATTCATTGTCCAACGTGAGTTTTAGGAGTGAGCTACATTGTCTAAATTGAGTTCTTGGAGTGAGTTACATTGTCCAACGTGAGTTTTAGGAGCGAGCTACATTGTCCAACGTGAGTTTTAGGAGTGAGCTACATTGTCCAACATAAGTTTTAGGAGTGAGCTATATTGTCCAACGTGAGTTTTAGGAGTGAGCTACATTGTCCATCTTGATTTTTAGTAGTGAGCTACATTGTCCAACTTGAGTTTTAGGAGTGAGCTACATTGTCTAACGTGACTTTTAGGGGTGTGCTACATTGTTCAACGTGAGTTTTAGGAGTGCACTACATGGTCCAAAGTGAGTTTTAGGAGTGAGCTACATTGTAAAACGTGAGTTTTAGGAGTGCACTACATGATCCAAAGTGAGTTTTAGGAGTGAGCTACATTGTAAAACGTGAGTTTTAGGAGTGAGCTACATTACCCAATGTGAGATTTAGGAGTATACTACATTGTCCAACGTGAGTTTTAGGGGTGAGCTTCATTGTCTAAAGTGAGTTTTAGGAGTGAGCTACATTGTCCAACGTCAGTTTTAGGAGTGAGATGCATTGTCCAACGTGAGATTTAGGAGTGAGCTACATTGTCCAACGTTAGATTTAGGAGCGAGCTACATTGTCCAACGTGAGTTTTAGGAGTGAGCAACATTGTCAAACGTGAGTTTTAGGAGTGAGCTGCATTGTCCAACGTGAGTTTTAAGAGTGAGCTACATTTTCAAACGTGAGTTTTAGGAGTGAGATTCATTGTCCAACGTGAGTTTTAGGAATAAGCTACATTGACAAACGTGAGGTTTATGGGTGAGGTACATTGTCCAACGTAAGTTTTAGAAGTGAGCTACATCGTCCAACGTGAGTTTTAGGAGTGTGCTACATTGTCCAACGTGAGTTTTAGGAGTGAGTTACATTGTCATACGTGAGATTTATTAGTGAGATACATTGTTCAACGTGAGTTTTAGGAGTGAGCTACGTTGTCCAACGTGAGATTTAGGAGTGAGCTACATTGTCCAAAACGAGTTTTAGGATTGAGCTCCATTGTTCAACGTGAGTTTTAGGAGTGAGCTACTTCGTTCAACGTGAGTTTTAGGAGTGAGCAACATTGTTCAACGTGAGTTCTATGAGTGAGCTACTATGTCCAATGTGAGTTTTAGGAGTGAGCAACATTGTCCAACGTGAGTTTTAGGAATGAGCTACATTGTCCAACGTGCGTTTTAGGAGTGAGCATCATTGTCCAAGGAGAGTTTTAGGAGTGAGCTACATTATCCGACGTGAGTTTTAGGAGTGAACTACAGTGTCAAACGTGAGATTTAGGAGTGAGCTAAATTGTCCAAACTGAGTTTTCGGAGTGAGCTACATTGTCCAACGAGAGATTTAGCGTTGAGCTACATTGCCCAAAGTGAGTTTTAGGGGTGAGCTACATTGTCCAACGTCAGTTTTAGTAGTGATATATATTGTCCAACGTGAGTTTTAAGAGTGATCTACATTGTCCAACTTGATTTTTAGAAGTGAGCTACATTGTCCAACTTGAGTTTCAGGAGTGAGCTACATTGTCTAACGTGACAATGTAGCTCACTCCTGAAGCTCAATTTGGACAATGTAGCTTACTTCTAAAAATCAAGTTGGACAAAAGCGACATTGTCCAACGTAAGATTTAGGAGTGAGTTACATTTTCCAACGTAAATTTTAGGAGTGAGCTACATTGTCCATGGTGAGTTTTAGAAGTGAGCTACATTGTCCAACGTGAGATTTAGGAGTGAGTTACATTGTCCAACGTGAGTTTAAGGAGTGAGCTCCAATGTCCAACGTGAGATTTAGGAGCGAGCTACATTGTCCAACGTGAGATTTAGGAGTGAGTTTCATTGTCAAACGTGAGATTTATTAGTGAGATACATTGTCCAACGTGAGTTTTAGGAGTGTGCTAGGTTGTCCAACGTGAGATTTAGGAGGGAGCTACATTGTCCAAAACGAGTTTTAGGATTGAGCTCCATTGTTCAACGTGAGTTTTAGGAGTGAGCTACTTCGTTCAACGTGAGTTTTAGGTGTGAGCAACATTGTTCAACGTGAGTTCTATGAGTGAGCTACTATGTCCAATGTGAGCTTTAGGAGTGAGTTACATTGTCCAACGTGAGTTTTAGGAGTGAGCATCATTGTCCAAGGAGAGTTTTAGGAGTGAGCTACATTATCCGACGTGAGTTTTAAGAGTGAACTACAGTGTCAAACGTGAGTTTTAGGAGTGAGCTAAATTGTCCAAACTGAGTTTTCGGAGTGAGCTACATTGTCCAACGTGAGATTTAGGAGTTAGCTACATTGTCCAACGTGAGATTTAGGAGTGAATTACATTGTCAAACGTGAGATTTATTAGTGAGATACATTGTCCAACGTGAGTTTTAGGAGTGAGTTACATTGTCCAACGTGAGTTTTAGGAGTGAGCTACATTGTCCAACGTGAGTTTTAGGAGCGAGCTACATTGTCCAACGTGAGATTTAGGAGTGAGAAACATTGTCCAACGTGAGTTTTTGGGGTGAGGTACATTGTCCAACGTGAGTGTTTGGAGTGAGCTACTTTGTATAACGTGAGTTTTTGCAGTGAGCTTCATTGTCCAACTTGAGTTTTAGAAGTAAGCTACATTGTCAAACGTGAGGTTTATGCGTGAGCTACATTGTCCAACGTAAGATTTGGTAGTGAGTTACATTGTCCAACGTAACGTTTAGGAGTGAGCTACATTGTCCAACGTGAGTTTCAGGGGTGAGCTACATTGTCCAACGTGAGATTTAGAATTGAGTTACATTGTCAAACGTGAGTTTTATTAGTGAGCTACATTGTCCAACGTGAGTTTTAGCAGTGAGCTTCGTTGTCCAACGTGAGTTATAGGAGTGAGCTACATTGTCCAAAACGAGTTTTAGGAGTGAGCTACATTGTCCAACGTGAGTTTTAGGAGTGTGTTACATTGTCAAACGTGAGATATATTAGTGAGATACATTGTCCAACGTGAGTTTTAGGAGTGTGCTACGTTGTCCAACGTGAGATTTAGGAGTGAGCTACATTGTCCAAAACGAGTTTTAGGATTGAGCTCCATTGTTCAACGTGAGTTTTAGGAGTGAGCTACTTCGTTCAACGTGAGTTTTAGGAGTGAGCAACATTGTTCAACGTGAGTTCTATGAGTGAGCTACTATGTCCAATGTGAGTTTTAGGAGTGAGCTACATTGTCCAACGTGAGTTTTAGGAGTGAGCATCATTGTCCACGGAGAGTTTTAGGAGTGAGCTACATTATCCGACGTGAGTTTTAGGAGTGAGTTAAATTGTCTAACGTGAATTTTAGGTGTGAGCTTTATTGTCCAACGTGAGTTTTAGGAGTAAGCTACATTGTCAAACGTGAGGTTTATGGGTGAGCTACATTGTCCAACGTAAGTTTTAGCAGTGAGTTACATTGTCCAACGTAAGTTTTAGGAGAGAGCTACATTGTCCAACGTGAGTTTTAGGAGCGAGCTACATTGTCCAACGTGAGTTTTAGGAGTGAGCTACAATGTCCAACATGAGTTTTAGGAGTGAGCAATATTGTCCAACGTGAGTTTTAGGAGTGAGCTACATTGTCCAACTTGATTTTTAGAAGTGAGCTACATTGTCCAACTTAAGTTTTAGGAGTGAGCTACATTGTCTAACGTGACTTTTAGCGGTGTGCTACATTGTTCAACGTGAGTTTAAAGTGAGTTTTAGCAGTGAGCTACATTGTAAAACGTGAGTTTTAGGAGTGAGCTACATTACCCAACGTGAGATTTAGGAGTAAACTACATTGTCCAACGTGAGTTTTAGGGGTGAGCTACATTGTCCAAAGTGAGTTTTAGGAGTGAGCTACATTGTCCAACGTGAGTTTTTAGGATTGAGCTACATTGTCCAACGTGAGTTTTTAGGAGTAAGCTACATTGTCCAACGTGAGTTTTAGGAGTCGGCTACATTGTCAAACGTGAGTTTTTGGAATGAGCTACATTGTCCAACGTGAGCTTTAGGAGTGAGCTACATTGTCCGACGTGAGTTTTAGGAGTAAGCGACATTGTCCAACGTAAGTTTTAGGAGCGAGTTACATTGTCCAACGTAAGTTTTTGGAGTGAGCTACATTGTCCAACGTGAGTTTTAGAAGTGAGCTACATTGTCCAACGTGAGTTTTAAGAGTGAGTTACATTGTCCAACGTGAGTTGTAGGAGTGAGCTACATTGTCCAACGTGAGTTTTAGGAGCGAGCTACATTGTTCAACGTGAGTTTTAGGAGTGAGCAACATTGTCCAACGTGAGATTTAGGAGTGAGCTACATTGTCCAACGTGAGTTTTAGGAGTGAGCTACATTGTCCAACGTGAGTTTTAGGAGCGAGCTACATTGTCCAACGTGAGATTTAGGAGTGAGAAACATTGTCCAACGTGAGTTTTTGGGGTGAGGTACATTGTCCAACGTGAGTGTTTGGAGTGAGCTACTTTGTATAACGTGAGTTTTTGCAGTGAGCTTCATTGTCCAACTTGAGTTTTAGAAGTAAGCTACATTGTCAAACGTGAGGTTTATGCGTGAGCTACATTGTCCAACGTAAGATTTGGTAGTGAGTTACATTGTCCAACGTAACGTTTAGGAGTGAGCTACATTGTCCAACGTGAGTTTCAGGGGTGAGCTACATTGTCCAACGTGAGATTTAGAATTGAGTTACATTGTCAAACGTGAGTTTTATTAGTGAGCTACATTGTCCAACGTGAGTTTTAGCAGTGAGCTTCGTTGTCCAACGTGAGTTATAGGAGTGAGCTACATTGTCCAAAACGAGTTTTAGGAGTGAGCTACATTGTCCAACGTGAGTTTTAGGAGTGTGTTACATTGTCAAACGTGAGATTTATTAGTGAGATACATTGTCCAACGTGAGTTTTAGGAGTGTGCTACGTTGTCCAACGTGAGATTTAGGAGTGAGCTACATTGTCCAAAACGAGTTTTAGGATTGAGCTCCATTGTTCAACGTGAGTTTTAGGAGTGAGCTACTTCGTTCAACGTGAGTTTTAGGAGTGAGCAACATTGTTCAACGTGAGTTCTATGAGTGAGCTACTATGTCCAATGTGAGTTTTAGGAGTGAGCTACATTGTCCAACGTGAGTTTTAGGAGTGAGCATCATTGTCCACGGAGAGTTTTAGGAGTGAGCTACATTATCCGACGTGAGTTTTAGGAGTGAGTTAAATTGTCTAACGTGAATTTTAGGTGTGAGCTTTATTGTCCAACGTGAGTTTTAGGAGTAAGCTACATTGTCAAACGTGAGGTTTATGGGTGAGCTACATTGTCCAACGTAAGTTTTAGCAGTGAGTTACATTGTCCAACGTAAGTTTTAGGAGAGAGCTACATTGTCCAACCTGAGTTTTAGGAGCGAGCTACATTGTCCAACGTGAGTTTTAGGAGTGAGCTACAATGTCCAACATGAGTTTTAGGAGTGAGCAATATTGTCCAACGTGAGTTTTAGGAGTGAGCTACATTGTCCAACTTGATTTTTAGAAGTGAGCTACATTGTCCAACTTAAGTTTTAGGAGTGAGCTACATTGTCTAACGTGACTTTTAGGGGTGTGCTACATTGTTCAACGTGAGTTTAAAGTGAGTTTTAGCAGTGAGCTACATTGTAAAACGGGAGTTTTAGGAGTGAGCTACATTACCCAACGTGAGATTTAGGAGTAAACTACATTGTCCAACGTGAGTTTTAGGGGTGAGCTACATTGTCCAAAGTGAGTTTTAGGAGTGAGCTACATTGTCCAACGTGAGTTTTTAGGATTGAGCTACATTGTCCAACGTGAGTTTTTAGGAGTAAGCTACATTGTCCAACGTGAGTTTTAGGAGTCGGCTACATTGTCAAACGTGAGTTTTTGGAATGAGCTACATTGTCCAACGTGAGCTTTAGGAGTGAGCTACATTGTCCGACGTGAGTTTTAGGAGTAAGCGACATTGTCCAACGTAAGTTTTAGGAGCGAGTTACATTGTCCAACGTAAGTTTTTGGAGTGAGCTACATTGTCCAACGTGAGTTTTAGAAGTGAGCTACATTGTCCAACGTGAGTTTTAAGAGTGAGTTACATTGTCCAACGTGAGTTGTAGGAGTGAGCTACATTGTCCAACGTGAGTTTTAGGAGCGAGCTACATTGTTCAACGTGAGTTTTAGGAGTGAGCAACATTGTCCAACGTGAGTTTTAGGAGTGAGCTACATTGTCCAACGTGAGTTTTAGGAGTGAGCTACATTTTCTAACGTGAGTTTTAGGAGTGAGATTCATTGTCCAACGTGAGTTTTAGGAGTGAGTTACATTGTCAAACGTGAGATTTATTAGTGAGATACATTGTCCAACGTGAGTTTTTGGAGTGAGCTACATTGCCCAACGTGAGTGTTAGGAGTGAGCAACCTTTGTCCAACGTGAGGTTTAGGAGTGAGCTTCATTGTCCAACGTGAGTTTTAGGAGTGAGCTACATTGTCCAACGAGAGTTTTAAGAGTGAGCTGCATTTTAAAACGTTAATTTTAGGAGTGAGCTACATTGTCCGAATTGAGTTTTTGGAGTGAGCTACATTGTCCAACGTGAGATTTAGGAGCGAGCTACATTGTCCAAAGTTAGTTTTAGGAATGAGCTACATTGTCCAACGTGAGTGTAAGGAGTGAGCTATATTGTCCCACGTGATTTTTAGAAGTGAGCTAAATTGTCCAACTTGAGATTTAGGAGTGAGCTACATTGTCTAACGTGACTTATAGGGGTGTGCTACATTGTTCAACGTGAGTTTTAGGAGTGAGCTGCATGGTCCAAAGTGAGTTTTAGGAGTGAGCTTCATTGCCCAACGTCAGTTTTAGAAGTGAGCTACATTGTCCAACGTAAAATTTAGGAGTGAGCTACATTGTCCTACGTGAGTTTTAGGGGTGAGCTACATTGTCCAACGTGAGTTTTAGGAGTGAGCTACATTGTCCCACGTGAGTTGTAGGAGTGAGCTACATTGTCCAATGTGAGATTTAGGAGTGAGCTACATTGTCCAACGTGAGTTTTTGGATTGAGCTACATTGTCCAACGTGAGTTTTAGGAGTGAGCTTCATTGTCCATCGTGCGTTTTAGGATTGAGCTACATTGTCCAACGTGAGTTAAAGGAGTGAGCTACATTGTCCAACGTGAGTTAAAGGGCTGAGCTAAAATGTCCAACGTGAGTTTTGGGAGTGAGCTACATTGTCCGACGTGATATTTAGGAATGAGCTACATTGTCCAAAATGAGATTTATGAGTGAGCAACATTGTCCAACGTGAGTTTTAGGAGTGAGCTACATTGTTCAACGTGAGTTTTAGGAGTGAGCTGCATTGTCTAACGTGAGTTTAAGGAGTGAGCTACATTGTCCAACGTGAGTTTTAGGAGTGAGCTACATTGTCCAACCTGAGTTTTAGGAGTGAGCTACATTGTACAACGTGAGTTTCGGGAGTGATCTACATTGTCCAGAGTGAGTTTTAGGAGTGAGCTACATTGTCCAAGACGAGTTTTAGGAGTGCGCTGCATTGTCCAACGTGTGTTTTAGGGGTGAGCTACATTTTCCAACGTGAGTTTTAGGAGTAAACGACATTGTCCAACGTGAGATTTAGGAGTGAGCTGCATTGTCCAAAACGAGTTTTAGGATTGAGATACATTGTCCAACGGGATTATTAGGAGTGAGCTAGATTGTCCAACGTGAGTTTTAGGAGTGAGCTACATTGTCCAACGTGAGTTTTTAGGAGTGAGCTACATTGTCCAACGTGAGTTTTTAGGAGTGAGCAACATTGTCCAACGTGAGTTATAGGATTCGACTACATTGTCAAACATGAGTTTTAGGAGTGAGATACATTGTCCAACGTGATCTTTAGGAGTTAGCTACATTGTCCAACGTGAGTTTTAGGAGTGAGCTAAATTGTCTAACGTGAATTTTAGGTGTGAGCTTCATTGTCCAACGTGAGATTTAGGAGTAAGCTACATTGTCAAACGTGAGGTTTATGGGTGAGCTACATTGTCCAACGTAAGTTTTAGCAGTGAGTTACATTGTCCAACGTAAGTTTTAGGAGTGAGCTACATTGTCCAACGTGAGTTTTTGGAGTGAGCTACATTGTCCAACGTGAGTTTTAGGAGTGAATTACATTGTTCAACGTGAGTTTTATTAGTGAGCTACATTGTCCAACGTGAGTTTTAGGAGTGAGCTACGTTGTCCAACGTGAGATTTAGGAGTGAGATACATTGTCCAAAACGAGATTTAGGACTGAGCTACATTGTCCAACGTGAGTTTTAGGAGTGAGCTCCATTGTCCGACGTGAGATTTAGGAGTGAGCTACATTGTTCAACGTGAGGTTTAGGAGTGAGCTACATCGTTCAACGTGAGATTTAGGAGTGAGCAACATTGTAAAATGTGAGTTCTAAGAGTGAGCTACATTGTCCATCGTGTGCTTTGGGAGTGAGCTACACTGCTCTACGTGAGTTTTAGGAGTGAGCAACATTGTCCAACGTGAGATTTAGGAGTGAGCTACATTGTCCAACGTGAGTTTTAGAAGTGAGCTTCATTGTCCAACGTGAGTTTTTGGAGTGAGCTACATTGTCCAACGAGAGTTTTAAGAGTGAGCTGCATTGTCCAACGTGAGATTTAGGAGTGAGCTACATTGTCCAAATTGAGATTTTGGAGTGAGCTACATTGTCCAACGTGAGTTTTAGGAGCGAGCTACATTGTCCAACGTGAGTTTTAGGAGTGAGCTACATTGTCCAACGTGAGTTTTAGGAGTGAGCTATATTGTCCAACGTGAGTTTTAGGAGTGAGCTACATTGTCCAACTTGATTTTTAGAAGTGAGCTACATTGTCCAACTTGAGTTTTAGGAGTGAGCTACATTGTCTAACGTGACTTTTAGGGGTGTGCTACATTGTTCAACGTGAGTTTTAGGAGTGTACTACATGGTCCAAAGTGAGATTTAGGAGTGAGCTACATTGTAAAACGTGAGTTTTAGGAGTGAGCTACATTACCCAACGTGAGATTTAGGAGTAAACTACATTGTCCAACGTGAGTTTTAGGGGTGAGCTACATTGTCCAAAGTGAGTTTTAGGAGTGAGCTACATTGTCCAACGTGAGTTTTTAGGACTGAGCTACATTGTCCAACGTGAGTTTTTAGGAGTAAGCTACATTGTCCAACGTGAGATTTAGGAGTCGGCTACATTGTCAAACGTGAGTTTTTGGAATGAGCTACATTGTCCAACGTGAGCTTTAGGAGTGAGCTACATTGTCCAACGTGAGTTTTAGGAGTAAGCGACATTGTCCAACGTAAGTTTTAGGAGCGAGTTACATTGTCCAACGTAAGTTTTTGGAGTGAGCTACATTGTCCAACGTGAGTTTTAGAAGTGAGCTACATTGTCCAACGTGAGTTTTAAGAGTGAGTTACATTGTCCAACGTGAGTTTTAGGAGTGAGCTACATTGTCCAACGTGAGTTTTAGGAGCGAGCTACATTGTCCAACGTGAGTTTTAGGAGTGAGCAACATTGTCCAACGTGAGTTTTAGGAGTGAGCTACATTGTCCAACGTGAGTTTTAGGAGTGAGCTACATTTTCTAACGTGAGTTTTAGGAGTGAGATTCATTGTCCAACATGAGTTTTAGGAGTGAGCTACATTGTCTAAATTGAGTTCTTGGAGTGAGTTACATTGTCCAACGTGAGTTTTAGGAGCGAGATACATTGTCCAACGTGAGTTTTAGGAGTGAGCTACATTGTCCAACATGAGTTTTAGGAGTGAGCTATATTGTCCAACGTGAGTTTTAGGAGTGAGCTACATTGTCCAACTTGAATATTAGTAGTGAGCTACATTGTCAAACTTGAGTTTTAGGAGTGAGCTACATTGTCTAACGTGACTTTTAGGGGTGTGCTACATTGTTCAACGTGAGTTTTAGGAGTGCACTACATGGTCCAAAGTGAGTTTTAGGAGTGAGCTACATTGTAAAACGTGAGTTTTAGGAGTGCACTACATGATCCAAAGTGAGATTTAGTAGTGAGCTACATTGTAAAACGTGAGTTTTAGGAGTGAGCTACATTACCCAACGTGAGATTTAGGAGTAAACTACATTTGTCCAACGTGAGTTTTAGGGGTGAGCTTCATTGTCCAAAGTGAGTTTAAGGAGTGAGCTAGATTGTCCAACGTGAGTTTTAGGAGTGAGATACATTGTCCAACGTGAGATTTAGGAGTGAGCTACATTGTCCAACGTTAGTTTTAGGAGCGAACTACATTGTCCAACGTGAGTTTTAGGAGAGAGCAACATTGTCAAACGTGAGTTTTAGGAGTGAGCTGCATTGTCCAACGTGAGTTTTAAGAGTGAGCTACATTTTCAAACGTGAGTTTTAGGAGTGAGATTCATTGTCCAACGTGAGTTTTAGGAATAAGCTACATTGACAAACGTGAGGTTTATGGGTGAGGTACATTGTCCAACGTAAGTTTTAGGAGTGAGTTACATTGTCCAACGTAAGTTTTAGGAGTGAGCTACATCGTCCAACGTGAGTTTTAGGAGTGAGCTACATTGTCCAACGTGAGTTTTAGGAGTGAGTTACATTGTCATACGTGAGATTTATTAGTGAGATACATTGTTCAACGTGAGATTTAGGAGTGAGCTACGTTGTCCAACGTGAGATTTAGGAGTGAGCTACATTGTCCAAAACGAGTTTTAGGATTGAGCTCCATTGTTCAACGTGAGTTTTAGGAGTGAGCTACTTCGTTCAACGTGAGTTTTAGGAGTGAGCAACATTGTTCAACGTGAGTTCTATGAGTGAGCTACTATGTCCAATGTGAGTTTTAGGAGTGAGCAACATTGTCCAACGTGAGTTTTAGGAATGAACTACATTGTCCAACGTGAGTTCTAGGAGTGAGCATCATTGTCCAAGGAGAGTTTTAGGAGTGAGCTACATTATCCAACGTGAGTTTTAGGAGTGAACTACAGTGTCAAACGTGAGATTTAGGAGTGAGCTAAATTGTCCAAACTGAGTTTTCGGAGTGAGCTACATTGTCCAACGAGAGATTTAGCGTTGAGCTACATTGCCCAAAGTGAGTGTTAGGAGTGAGCTACATTGTCCAACGTGAGTTTTAGCAGTGAGATATATTGTCCAACGTGAGTTTTAAGAGTGAGCTACATTGTCCAACTTGATTTTTGGAAGTGAGCTACATTGTCCAACTTGAGTTTCAGGAGTGAGCTACATTGTCTAACGTGACAATGTAGCTCACTCCTGAAGCTCAAGTTGGACAATGTAGCTTACTTCTAAAAATCAAGTTGGACAAAAGCGACATTGTCCAACGTAAGTTTTAGGAGTGAGTTACATTTTCCAACGTAAATTTTAGGAGTGAGCTACATTGTCCATGGTGAGTTTTAGAAGTGAGCTACATTGTCCAACGTGAGATTTAGGAGTGAGTTACATTGTCCAACGTGAGTTTTAGGAGTGAGCTACATTGTCCAACGTGAGATTTAGGAGCGAGCTACATTGTCCAACGTGAGATTTAGGAGTGAGTTACATTGTCAAACGTGAGATTTATTAGTGAGATACATTGTCCAACGTGAGTTTTAGGTGTGTGCTACGTTGTCCAACGTGAGATTTACGAGTGAGCTACATTGTCTAAAACGAGTTTTAGGATTGAGCTCCATTCTTCAACGTGAGTTTTAGGAGTGAGCTACTTCGTTCAACGTGAGTTTTAGGAGTGAGCAACATTGTTCAACGTGAGTTCTATGAGTGAGCTACTATGTCCAATGTGAGTTTTAGGAGTGAGCTACATTGTCCAACGTGAGTTTTAGGAGTGAGCATCATTGTCCACGGAGAGTTTTAGGAGTGAGCTACATTATCCGACGTGAGTTTTAGTAGTGAACTACAGTGTCAAACGTGAGTTTTAGGAGTGAGCTAAATTGTCCAAACTGAGTTTTCGGAGTGAGCTACATTGTCCAACGAGAGATTTAGCGTTGAGCTACATTGCCCAAAGTGAGTTTTAGGAGTGAGCTACATTGTCCAACGTGAGTTTTAGCAGTGAGATATATTGTCCAACTTGATTTTTGGAAGTGAGCTACATTATCCAACTTGAGATTTAGGAGTGAGCTACATTGTCCAACGTGAGATTTAGGAGCGAGCTACATTGTCCAACGTGAGATTTAGGAGTGAGTTACATTGTCAAACGTGAGATTTATTAGTGAGATACATTGTCCAACGTGAGATTTAGGAGTGAGTTACATTGTCCAACGTGAGTTTTAGGAGTGAGCTACATTGTCCAACGTGAGTTTTAGGAGCGAGCTACATTGACCAACGTGAGATTTAGGAGTGAGAAACATTGTCCAACGTGAGTTGTAGGGGTGAGGTACATTGTCCAACGTGAGTGTTAGGAGTGAGCTACATTGTATAACGTGAGTTTTTGGAGTGAGCTTCATTGTCCAACTTGAGTTTTAGAAGTAAGCTACATTGTCAAACGTGAGGTTTATGCGTGAGCTACATTGTCCAACGTAAGATTTGGTAGTGAGTTACATTGTCCAACGTAACGTTTAGGAGTGAGCTACATTGTCCAACGTGAGTTTCAGGGGTGAGCTACATTGTCCAACGTGAGTTTTAGAATTGAGTTACATTGTCAAACGTGAGTTTTATTAGTGAGCTACATTGTCCAACGTGAGTTTTAGGAGTGAGCTTCGTTGTCCAACGTGAGTTATAGGAGTGAGCTACATTGTCCAAAACGAGTTTTAGGAGTGAGCTACATTGTCCAACGTGAGTTTTAGGAGTGAGCTCCATTGTCCGACGTGAGTTTTAGGAATGAGCTACATTGATCAACGTGAGTTTTAGGAATGAGCTACATCGTTCAACGTGAGTTTTAGGAGTGTGCAACATTGTACAACGTGAGTTCTAAGAGTGAGCTACTATGTCCAATGTGAGTTTTAGGAGTGAGCTACATTGTCCAACGTGAGTTTTAGGAGTGAACTACATTGTCCAACTTGAGTTTTAGGAGTGAGATTCATTGTCCAATTACAGTCTTAGGAGTGATCTACATTGTCCAACGTGAGTTTTAGGAGTGAACTACATTGTCCAACTTGAGATTTAGGAGTGAGATTCATTGCCCAATTACAGTCTTAGGAGTGAGCTACATTGTCCAACGTGAGTTTTAGGAGTGAACTACATTGTCAAACGTGAGTTTTAGGAGTGAGCTTCATTGTCCTAACTGAGATTTCGGAGTGAGCTACTTTGTCCAACGTGAGTTTTAGCTTTGAGCTACATTGCCCAACGTGAGTTTTAGGAGTGATCTACATTGTCCAACGTGAGTTTTAGGAGTGAGCTATATTGTCCAATGTGAGTTTTAGGAGTGAGCTACATTGTCCAACTTGATTTTTGGAAGTGTGCTACATTATCCAACTTGAGTTTTAGGAGTGAGCTACATTGTCCAACGTGACTTTAAGGGGTGTGCTACATTGTCCAACGTGAGTTTTAGGAGTGAGCTACATTGTCCAACGTGAGATTTAAGAGTGAGCTACACTGCCCAACGTGAGTTTTAGGAGTGAGCAACATTGTCCAACTTGAGATTTAGGAGTCTGCTACATTGTCCAACGTGAGATTTATGAGTGAGCTACATTGTCCAACGTGAGTTTTAGGAGTGAGCTACATTGTCCAACGTGAGTTTTAGGAGTGAGCTACATTGTCCAACATGAGTTTTCAAGAGTGAGCAACATTGCGCAACGTCAGTTTCCAGTTTGAGCAACCGTGTACAACACGAGTTTCAAAAATGTTCAATGGTGTACAACATTATTTTGAGAAGTGAGCTGCATAGCTGCATTATACAAAATGAGATTCAATAGTGAGCAACGTTGTTTAACACGTGTTTTAGGAGTGAGCTACATTGTCCAACGTGAGTTTTAGGAGTGAGCTACATTGTCCAACGTGAGTTTTATGAGTGAGCTACATTGTCCAACGTGAGTTTTAGGAGTGAGACACATTGTCCAACGTGAGTTTAAGAAGTGAGCTACCTTGTCCAACGTGAGTTTTAGGAGTGGGCTATATTGTCCAACGTGAGTTTTAGGAGAGAGCTACATTGTCCAACGTGAGTTTTAGGAGTGAGCTACATTGTCCAACGTGACTTTTAGGAGTGAGCTACACTGTCCAATGTGAGTTTTAGGAGTGAGCTAAATTGTCCAACGTGAGTTTTAGGAGTGAGCTACATTGTCCAACGTGAGGTTTAGGAGTGAGCTACATTGTCCAACGTGAGTTTTAGGAGTGAGCTACATTGTCCAATGTGAGTTTTAGGAGTGAGCAACATTGTCCAACGTGAGTTTAAAGTGTGAGCTACATTGTCCAACGTGAGTTTAAGGAGTGCGCTACATTGTCCAACGTGAGTTTTAGGAGTGAGCTACATTGCCCAACGTGAGTTGTAGGAGTGAGCTACATTGGCCAGCGTGAGGTTTAGGGGTGAGCTCAATGTCCAACGTTAGTTTTAGGAGTGAGCTACATTTTCCAACGTGAGTTTTTAGGAGTGAGCTACATTGTCCATGGTGAGTTTTTAGGAGTGAGCTACATTGTCCAACGTGAGTTTTAGGAGTGAGCTACATTGTCCAACGTGAGTTTTAGGAGTGAGCTACATTGTACAACGTGAGTTTTAGAAGCGAGCTACATTGTCCAACGTGACTTTTAGGAGTGAGCTACATTGCCCAAAATGAGTTTTAGGAGTGAGCTACATTGTCCAATATGAGTTTGAGGAGTGACCTACATTGTCCAACGTGAGTTTTAGGAGTGAGCTACATTGTCCAACGTGAGATTTAGGAGTGAGCTACACTGTCCAAAACGAGTTTTAGGAGTGAGCTACATTGTCCAACGTGAGATTTAGGAGTGAGCTACATTGTCCAACGTGAGTTTTAGGAGTGAGCTACATTGTCCAACGTGAGTTTTAGGAGTGAGTTACATTGTCCAAAACGAGTTTTAGGAGTGAGCTACACTGTACAATATGAGTTTCTATAGTTGGCAGCGTTGTACAACACGGGTTTTGAGAGCCAACAACATTATACAACATGTATTTGAAGAGTGAGCATCGCTCTACAACATGAGTTTTAAGAATGAGCAACGTCGTGCAACAGGAGTTTCAAGAGTGAGAAACGTCGTGCAACAGGAGTTTCAAGAGTGAGAAACGTTGTGCAACAGGAGTTTCAAGAGGGAGAAGCGTTTTACTACAAGTGTGTTGAGAGTGAGAAACGTTGTACGACACGTGTGTTAAGAGTGAGAAACGTTGTACGACACGTGTGTTAAGAGTGAGAAACGTTGTACGACACGTGTGTTAAGAGTGAGAAACGTTGAGCGACACGGGTTTAGAGAGCGAACGACGTTGCACAACATGAGTTTCAATAGTGAGCATCGCTCTACAACAGGAGTTTCAAGAGTGAGCATCGCTTTACAACATGAGTTTCAAGAGGGATTATCGCTCTACAACAGGAGTTTTAAGATTGAAAAACGTTGTATTAGGCGGGTTTTAAGAGTGAGCATTGCTGTACAAAACGAAGTTCAATAGTGAGCAACGTTCTACAACAGGAGTTTCAAGAGTGAGCAACGCTGTACAACAGGAGTTTCAAGAGTGGGCAAAGATGTACAACAGGATTTTCAGAATAGAGCAACGCTAAGCAACTAGAGTTTTAAGAGTGAAATACGCAGTGAAATATTGGTTTCAAAAGTAAGCAATGCTTACAGGAATTTCAAGAGTGAGCAACGTTGTAAAACAAGAGTTTCAAGAACAGAAAATGTTTTACAATATGAGTTCAGGATTGAGCAACGCTGTGCAACTGGAGTTTCAAGAGTGAGCAACGTTGTGCACAGGAGACAACGAGTGACCAGAACTGTAGAACACGAGTTTCAAGAACGAGCAACGTTGTACAAAACACATGTTCAAGAGCGAGCAACGCTGTTCAACATAAGTTGACAGAGTGAGCGACGCAATTTAACATGTGTTTCAAGAGTGAGATTGTTGTTACAAAGCAAAATTATTCAAAACGAATTGTAGGAGTGAGCAACGTTGTGCAACATGAGGTTGAAGAGAAAGCAACGTTGTACAACATGTGGTTTAGAGCGAGGAACGCGAGAGACGCCCGTACAACCGGAGTTTTAGGAGTTGGCCACGTTGTGCAAATCAAAGTTCAAGCGCTTGCAATAATGTTCAAAAAGAGTTTCATATTCGGTGAGGTGGCGGCGTCATCTTTAGGTTTGCGATCAATATAATAATTAGCTATTGTAATGAAACTTCATACATTGATACCTAATAGCAAGAACTCGCTTGGTATTGCATATGGGAAGATAGGGGCCAAGGTCGCTAAAACTATTAATATAATGTTTAAACTATATTACTAGATACCGTATGTTGAGACGTTGCTTTGATTTGCATATGGAGTGGGTGGGGTCAAGGTCACCATTATTTAAAATGGTAAAAACGCTATCCACTATATGACCCAATAGCTGCTTGCATCAAACAAATAGTTTTTTATTCTTGTAATCACTTCTATGCATGTCATTATTCCACGTTTCTTGTTATATTATATCTTTTTTTATTCGCAGGGCTGGGGGATCGACAGTTAAAATCAAGCGTATTGGAATCGGAGTGAAGAATAAAACGAAAAACCGTCAAATACATGAGTCCCTTGTCAAGAGTCTATAATCCAGGACTGTACTTTTAGGCTTAGTGAATTTATGCTTAGAAGAGACTTCATTGAACAGAAAATACCATACAAGCTGAAAGTGCCGTCCTGTGCAATTCGCACAGGCTAATCCGGGGCGACACTTTACGCACATGCATTAAGCCCGGTTTACCCACGACACGCCTGATATCCATTTACTCTCAAATTGTTCAGACTTGAAAGTAATCTTTGAGTAGTGTGTGAGCACAAATATAATTAGCGTAACTATGCACGTTATTAAATTATAGTGACAGCTCTAGTTTAAACTAGACAAACCGGAACAGAACTTGTTTGACAGCATTTTGAAAGCTTTTGAAACCAGATAATTTAGTTGATGTCTAAGCACATTTAAATATCACAATGTGCTAACAATTGTTTTTCATTGAAATATATTTGATGTGCATTTTAAGACCGCCGTTCTGATTAAACACTACTTAAATTCGGCTGTTGTCGGTGCTACCTTTTAATGTGTCACGCATCGTATGAAACGATAAAACAAATGCTCTTTATCTTTAATGATTGAACTATAAAAGCATAATAATATAGAGTTTGGTGTCAACTCAGAAAATGACGCTTTAACTCGCAAACATAGGACCGATTGCTTAATGTTTAGACCATTATCACAAAGGAGAGACTATACATTCATGTCACTTCTTCGTGTATTTATTTTATTTGCAGGTCAATCAAACACTGCATACATATGCTCTGTTTATTTCTATGTTATTTATTATTACAACTTGCTGTGGTAACTTTCACAATGGCAAATATGTGTTGAGCATGATAAACATGATAATCTATCATTCTTTCTCTGCATTAATCCATTCATATAATGTATTCTTGGTAAGATTAGTGTTTTAAAACACAAACGTATTGCCTCTTATTGTATAAACAAGTCGTATTATTAATATGTTTGAGGCGTATAGTGGCGGTCATAGGTTAAACATTTTTCGATTTTTTATGTTCGTTTTTTGTTCGATTATTATGAAATTTGGTGCTTTGTTAAGTTTTATGCAAATTGATAAGGATAATTGGCACTCTAGCAAATAAGTCAAATATGAGTTATTAAAGTCTAAGTATCTGCATTAATCATCAAAAACAATTTCTAATGAAGCACAGTACTGTAGTGGTGCGCCTTCTGAATGCAATCTCCAATCAAGTTTTTATCTGTACTCACTGACATAACCATTGCAAAGACAAAAACAGAATGAATCTAATTGATTCCGGTTTAAACCAGTTTTCAAGCTATTGAATTTAGTGTTTGTATCTTTGTTTTGACAACGAATTTCAAGACCCAACTTGCTTAGCCAAGATACATCTATAAAACGGGCCACTTTGAAGATACAACATGCATTGCTCTTTTTACTTCATTCATTTCTGTGTCTCCGAGGAAGGAACAGTTTACGGAGAATGGTTAGTTTTATTAGTTTTAAAAGTATTGGTATTGTATTAAAGACAAATTAACTTTGGTTCCTATGCGACTAACTGTTAATATTTTATGTTACAATTGTTATCAGAATTGTGTTTTTACATACATAGATATGGATACTATAATTTGGAAATAAATTATATAAAATATATTATGGGTACATATATGTATCGTTATTTTTATCATTGCAATATAAGTTTTAATAACGAAAATTATGTAAAAGTTTGAAATGTAAGTTTAAATAATGACATTGATTTATAAGTTTGTGTCAACAACGTATCTATTACAAAACACATCTTGTGCTATATGAACATTGATGTTATTGATCCAATATTGAAACGATAAGTGCTTATGTTTATTGTATAATGGCTTAATATTTCTGTTGTTTCTAACGGGAAAGATAATACAACAAAAAAACAAATTGGAAATTATTTATTATGAGCTCTGTATGAAATAGTTTTTATGCAATACAAATAATGGTACATGGCATTAGAACAGTTAGTCTAGTATTGATGAATATTTATTGTATAGGTCTGCTTTAAAGTGCTTTTATGACACTGATCATTGCTATTTTCACATTTTCTTTAATCATATAAGCGATATGTTTTAATGACTTTTTATTGCTCGTATTCCAATTGATATTGAAAATCCTAATAAAAATGGGGCTTCTTTTTATTATTTAATTACAAAATAGCAACGTGTGTCGCTGAATTTTCATTAAATTATATAACTAATACTGACTAATTGTTTGTGTTAAATTATACCTCTCAATATATATTTACTATAAGCACATTTTTTCGAAAACAAAAACAAGGAAATATTTAACGTGTTCGCTGCGATAAGCCGCCGCTTAGTCCGTCCATCTGAAAACCAATTCAAGTGTCCATCTGTCCCATTTCTCCGCAAATCCATCCGTTTTTTCCTTCCGTCTCTTACAAAACTTGTGTTCCCAGGCCGCATCTTCAATTTAATAAAACTTCATGTGAATCCCACCCCCGTATAATTAAATGAGATGTTATGTGCAGCATTGCTACAAAAAGGGCATGCTCATTGTTGGGTCTTGTGCTGTAAATTCCATTTCGTTGATGAGTAAACAAAAATGAGTTGAAATTGACATATTTATAAAGAGTTTGTGACGCTAAACGATGCAATAATTTGGAGTGCTTCTGTTATTTTCGTTAAACTTGTTCACAACATGTGGAGTATTTACTCAAAGTAAATAATGCAGAGTACTATATATAAATCGGTATGGCCAAGAGCTTAAAGCGATAACCTTTTATCCGGAGATTCCTGGTTCAAACAGAAAAAAAATTCTTTTTTTTTTGGTTTGTAATTATACTAGAGCTCTTGAGTTTCGATGCTAAAATCTGTCAAGTTCAGACATTTAATGGCATAGTTAAAATGCCAAAATCTGTGAAAAAGTCAATTTAAGTGTACCAAATATACTACAAAAGTAATCAACATAAATGCTGGGAATAGCAAAATGTACAGTTGCAAAAGACGTAAAGTAAACAAGAAAATGAACAAGTTAACACGACCTAAAATATAGATCTATATTGATCTTTTTCTTGGAATGCGTAAACCCTCTTCTCATTATAAATTGTATATGATAAAATCAATATCTTACTTTCCAATTTGTTATATTGCTCAGATGAGGCCCTTTTCGGAGGAGTAGTCCCTTAAAGTGTGTGTTGAAGTATGGTTGCACGAGCCACTTATTAACCTTCGTATATATCTTCTGAAGTTAATGTAATTTAAACCATAGATACACAAAATAGATTAGATCTCTGATTTAACGCTAATGACGCTATGTTTTGGTAAATGAGTAGGAGGGGTAATTGTTAGCAATAAACTGATATAAACTTTTGGTATTTCAATATTGGCCCCGTTTAAGTAGGTTTTTTATAAATAAGTTGTATAGTAAGTATTTCATTTTGTTCTAGAAATATTTAATACGGGCAGCGCATCATTTTTGCAGACGCCCTATAGTAATCACCCTTTCTATCTGTACGTATGTCCGTCCGTCCGTCCGTCCGTCCGCCCGTCCATCCGTCCATATGTTTAATGATTTTCCTTTATAACGCTAATAGCTTGAAACTTCATAGGAATTTAGGTCTCATTGAGAAAAAGTGCTTGCACAAGAACCGTTACTATGCACTTCCTAATGCTGGAATCATAGAATGCAATATATAAGGAAAATACCTTGTGAAGGCAACTCATCCTACAGTTTCCAACGGATGTTCTGGAAACTTGTCTTCATTGTTGATGGTAACGTTTTGTTGTGCGTAAAGATGGGGTTTTGATTTCTCTTCTATTTGCAAGTTATGACCCTTTGATTATTTTTCATCTCGGGAATATAAAGCGAATATTCCTTGTAAACGCAACTCCCCCTACAGTATCCAACGGATTTTCTTGAAACTTGTCTTCATAGTTGAGGGTAATATGTTAATGTGCATAAAGATGGGGTTTTAAATTGTTCTCCCTGCATTAGGAAGTTATGGCTCTTTAGTTATTTTTCCTCTGTATAATACATAGGGTTCCATTGAACGCAACTCCACCTACAGATTCCAACTGATTTTCTTGAATTAAGTCTTCATTGTTGATGGTAACGTATAGTTTTACGTAAAAATAGGGATTTAAATGTATTTAAAAAATAAATATATTTTCATTTCCTATTGTAATTATAAAAAAAAACTGGCTGGCCCCCACCTTCAAATATGTTATCATACGGCGCCCGTATTCACTACTGTGACAACGTTCTGTATGTTCATGTTTTTAAAAGTTAAATATTTGTCAGAAGAACGCATTTGGTGTTTCAAAATCTTTCACTTTGATAATACGATTTTATAAATTCGCGATAAAAAGTATCTGCACCTACCAATATCAGTATTTCTGTCTGTCTGTCTGTCTGTCTGTCTGTCTGTCTGTCTGTCTGTCTGTCTGTCTGTCTGTCTGTCTGTCTGTCTGTCTGTCTTTCTGTCTGTCTGTCTGTCTGTCTGTCTGTCTGTCTGTCTGTCTGTCTGTCTGTCTGTCTGTCTGTCTGTCTGTCTGTCTGTCTGTTTGTATTTATGTATATATGTATGTCTGTCTGTCTGTCTGTCTGTCTGTCTGTCTGTCTGTCTGTCTGTTTGTATTTATGTATATATGTATGTCTGTTCTGTTTGTACATCTGTCTGTCTGTCTGTTTGTCCTTCTATTTATCTGTCTGTCTGTCTGTCTATGTGAGTCTGTCTATCTGTCTATATGTATATATGTGCGTTCCATCTCTCTGTTTGTCTATCTGTCTGTATGTCTGTATGTATGTCTGTGCGTTCCGTCTCTCTGTTTGTCTGTCTATCTGATTGTCTGCCTGTATGCATGTATGTCTGTCCTGTTTGTCCTTCTGTCTGTCTGTCTGTGGGTCCGTCTGTATGTTCTGTGTGTATTTCTGTCTCTCTGTCTGTCTGGTTTTGTCTGCCTGTCCCTCCGTTTGTCCGTCAGTCCGTCTGTCTGTCTGTTATTTAGGTGGTTCTCTAGTAAAATATCTTCAATTAGTTTATTTGTTAAAATATATGGCCACCAGAGGGCGCGCATTTTTTCCTTATATACGTCCTTTTTTTTCTGACTCGTCTTACTTAATAAGTCAGCGGAGCGATTACAAGCACTCTTGTGCCTCTTGTTTTAAATTACAATATTTTGACTCAATCCAGCCAAGCGATCTGCCCTTCCCAACTCTCACATATTCAATGACATCGGCTTGTCCGCCTATAGATACCGTGTGTACCTATTTTTTGTTGTTGTAGTTGTCTGTCTGTATGTTCGAATTTATGCCATCATAAATTTATGGGAAACATGTGCACATTTTACATGTTATCAAACGAACTTTCAAATCGGTCTGCAATATGTATGAGGCGTGTCGTGGGAAAACCCGGCTTAATGCATGTCCGTAAAGTGTCGTCCCGGATTAGCTTGTGCAGTCTGCACAGGGTAATCCAGGAGGGCACTTTCCGCATACAGTGGATTTATGCTCAAAAGTGACTTCATTGAACCAAAAACAACATAAAAGCGGAAAGTGCCTTCCTTGATTAGCCTGTGCGGATTGCACAGGCTAATCCGGGACAAAACTTCAAGCACATGCATTAAGCCCGGTTCTCCCACGACACTCCTCATATCAATTTACTTTTCTCTAATTGTTCAGGCTTGAAAGTACTCCTTGAGTAGTTTGTGAGCACAAATATTATGAGCGTAAATATGCACATTATAAAATTACAGTGATACCTCTTGTTTAAAATATTCAAACGGAACAAAACTTGGTTGATAGCATTTTGAAAGCTTTTGGAATCAGATAATTTAGTTGATTTCTAAGCATATTTAAATTTCATAAAGTGTTAACAATTGTTTTTATTGAAATACATTTGGTGTTTATTTAAAGATTTAAAGCTGAAACACTACTTAAGTTCAGTGTGACGTTTGTAATGCGTAAGGCATGAAAAGAAACTATAAAGCGTATGCGTTTTTACCTTTAATGATTGCACTATATATGCGAAAATAGAGTCTGGAGCCATCTCAGAAAATAATGCGTTTACTAGCACACAAAGGACTGATTGCATTATCACAAAGGAGAGATTATGAATTCACGTCACTTCTTCGTGTATTTGTGTCATTAGCTGGTCAATTGAACATTCCATACATATGCTTTTTTTGCATTTATATGGTTTATACAAGTATATATCACAGCTTGTGTGTGGTAATATTCACAATGGCAAAACTGTGTAGATCATGATAAACATGACAATCTAGCATTCTTTCTTTGCATTAATACATTTATGTACTTGTTTTCTTCGTAAGATTAGGGTATTAAAACACAAGCATATTGCCCCTTATTGACCAAAGAAATATTGTTATTGATACGTTTTGAGGCGTTTGGTGGGGTTGGTAGCTTAAACATTTTCCGATGAATCATGTTTGTTTTGCAATTGATTATTATTATTATTTTGGTGAGGTGTTCATTTTTATGCTAATTGATTATGCTAATTGACAATCTAGCAAATAAGTAAAATAAGATTTATTTAAATCTAAGTACAATAATCTGCACTAATCATGATATAATTTGTCTCGAAGCACAGTAATGTAGCAATATCTGTACTCACTGACATAACCATTGCCAGTTTAAACAAGTATTCAGACTATTGAATTAATTGTTTCTATCTTTGTTTCAACAACCAAGACCCAACTCGCTAGCCTAAATATTTCTATAAAAGGGGCCACACCCAGATACTACAGATTTGCTCGTTTGTTCCATTCATTATTGTGTCTCAGGCACAGACGAACAGAGTACGGAGAATGGTACTCAGTAAGTTCTATATAGTTCATAATTGTAGGTATTGTTTTAGAGACAATACACTTTGGTTCTCGTGCAACTAACAGTTAACATGTTATGTTACTCTTGTTGTCGCAAATGTTTTTTGTTTGATTGCATCATTTACGCTATGAATTGAGAATAAATTATATAAAATATGGAAACATTTGTATCAGTATTGCTATGTTCATTTAAATAATAAAATGCATTTTTTGTTTTGGCTGCAATGTTTGCATTGCACTTTTGCTAAACACAAAAGCAATTCCAGTCCAATATTGATGCGATTGATAATGCTGTTTGATTTATTTATTAGTGGCCTAAAATTGCGTGTAAAACAACTTGCACAGCAAAACCATTTTGGATAGAACTCTATTGTCTCGAAATGCGTGAATTCTCTACATGTATAGCGTTGTGACATTGATTAATATAGTATTTTATTATAGTTACTCCGTCAGCAATACATTTAATTTGAATTAAATTGCTTGAATCATCATATTGAAATGAAAATGCAGCCGCAAATATCGCAAAAACCCATCTTGAACCATAATGTGCAACAAAAATTATTCTAAAAAATACAGATACCCGATCGCAACCAAATAACATTAAAGGCATATATCGTTTTAGATTAGCATAAACATATGTGTCAAGAATATGATGGTTCTAGTCTCATAGTTTTACACCATAATCTTTAAAAAGCCATTCATAAAAGTTCAATCGTTACTCACATAACTGACAGTCTGCTGGTTATTGTTGCTTAGACGCTAAAAAGTTAAAACGCTTTTGTCATGAACCTTCCTTCTAGTTCGTAATATAATGTTGTGAAATGTTCCTTTCCTGGCTATCTACTGATGTTCATCTATAGCTTTATTTCATTGTCATTTGTAAATCAAGTTCCGTTGGTGTTTCGAAGGCCATGCTTAATTTCCAATTACCATGTAGTGACATATGCGCAAATGTTTTAGGTTTGTATGCATTTGGGGTTAAATTTCGGAATGTTAATAATTCTCAGTAAATTATTTATATTGTATTAATAAACTGAATCAGTTGTACAATATAAATGTATTGAGTTTGCTAACTGCAACCGTTATCGGTTTGCTCTTTGGTCACAAAATCTCTTAAATCAGTCAAAGGATTTGAACTTCTTTGTAACGATCAAATAACTGCACGCATCAAAGCCGTGCATCTTTAGTGTTTGCTTTAAATATATTTGGCCGGTTGTTCAGCTAAACCCGTTTAAGACGGATCATATAAACCTCGGTTTATCCAATAAATAAGCCGTCTCAAATCGAGTTGCTCACCTTTTCGATGTTAAGCGCTTATTGGATGCGAGGATCAGTCCTTTTGCTCAGCTTAAAGCTTATTTATGCTTGTGTGATTCAAGTATATATTCGGTGTAATGCTAAATATAAATATGTTTTTGTGTCCCAGAACCGTTTCAAAATTGCATAACAGTTTGGTGTTGATAATATTGGTGTTAATAATTTATTTTAGTAATATAAAAATTAATCTTACTTTTTTTGCCGTAATTTGTTGTAGACATTATTTGAAATCTAGTTCTCGATTTGTTTTGCGTGTTTATATACGAGTCTCATATTCACCCTGTTAGTTAAATTATTGATCTTTGACAAATATGAAATACTCAAGTCTGCAGGTGTATGTATAATACTACGAATAATAACAATGTTCGTTATAACAGACAATGCTCAGAACAAAAGTATTCTAAGTACGAGTACAACAGTAAAATAATATGTACAAGTATTTTATTTCATTCGCCTTCGTTATTGTTAGAAGTAACGTAAAATATTTACAAAATAATAGAAGTTGATTATAAGTTTGAAGCTTTGTAATATTAAACAAAATGTATATAAAAATCCAAATATTACTCGTGCTATTGATTAATAGTAGTTATTTTCTGGGAAAAATTCTCTACTCGTTGGACTATCTGCATGCTGTATTTATCACATAAGTTTTCAAATACTGTCGTTTTTAGGACAAGCGATTTATGATGTTAAGTGGTAATTTCGTGTATACATGTAATTGTGCTAAACTTATATTATGTTAAAAACGCAGAGTAAATCATTACAACAAATTAAAACTTTTGACATCTGTCAGTTGATGTAATATGACCTGTTTCGTTTCTGTACATAATATTTAATATAAGGTATTTGTTTTGATTACAAACAAATCTATGCTAATTAAATGTGGGTTGGCATTTTAGAAACAACACAATACTATGATGTACCTTGACGTTTTGATTTTCACTCAGTACTAAACAAAGCGGACTTTAAGCATTTCTATGATTAACCGGTATAATGTTATTTTTACCATTGATTTTTCTTACATTAATGTTATACTACTACTACTACTACTACTGCTACTACTACTACTACCCCTACTACTACTACTACTACTACTACTACTACTACTACTACTACTACTACTACTACTACTACTCTACTACTACTACTACTACTACTACTACTACTACTACTACTACTACTATTACTACTACTACTACTACTATTACTACTACTACTACTACTACTGCTACTACTACTACCACCACTACCACTACCATCACTACAACCACCGTCACTAGCACTAACACTACTACTACCACTACCACTACCACTACCACTACTACCACTACCACTACCACTACCACTACACCACTACCACTACTACTACTACTCCTACTACTCCTACTACTACCACTATCACCACCACCACCACTACCACTACCACTAATACTTCTTCTTCTACTACTACCACTACCACTACACCCTTACCATCACAACCACCACCACCACTACCACTTCTACCACCACTACCACTTATACCACTACAACCACTACCACTTCCACTAATATTGATGATGATGATGGTAATGGTAATGGCGATGATGATAATGATGATGATTATTATTATTATTATTATGTTGTTGTTGTTGTTGTTGATGATGATGATGATGTTGTTGATGATGATGATGATGATGATGATGATGATGATAATAATGATGATGATTATTATTATGATGATAGCACTTTCTTTTTAAAGTATTTTAGTTGGATAAACCTGCTCTCTATCAGGTTTATTATTGAGCGCTTAAAACCATGACGAAAAGAGCTGAGCAACCCGACACAAAAATAAACCTTTTATTCCTCGAGTTTCTCAGCCCAACGGCTTAAAAATAAGCGCTCAAATCGCGAAAGTGAACAACTCGATTTCACAATAAGCCGCTTAAACGACGGCTTAAAAAGAGCTGAGCAAATGGCCAAATGTATGTTGGCGTTTCTAAGGGTGCGTGATAGCGGGTCAGCATGATAACTGGTACAGCTGATGGCAATGAAACTGAACCTTTAGTGTTTGTTGATTCAAACTATCAGATCAGAAAGATCAGAAAACGTGATAGGGTGGATGGGGGCAAACACGTATAAAGAATTTTAATGCAAATAATAATAATCATCATAAATGTCACTTGTAGTAACAGCATGTACGATAAGATCCCTGAGCAGAACGCTAATTTTGAAAATAATATGATTTCCAGTTTGCATGATTATAAATAAAACAAAAGTAATGCGAAATGCTCGAATTTAAGACAGGGTTCATTTGTCTTTTTTAAGACCGTTCGATATTTAGTCACGTCGATTTAAAAGGATTTTACAGTAGTACACGACCAAAGTTTTAACGTAACATGCGACGGTGTTCCCAATCTTAAACGCAATCTTATTTAACGTGTTTTTTAGATTACCTCTTTTTGTTTTATTTCAAGTACAAAAAGTATCATTAACATGCCTATTTCAAATATATTGAGGTCCGTTTTGACGGCAAATCCGATACAAACTTCAGTCTATATCAGTAGTATAGACTTGTCTTTGAGTATTTGTCTATATAGCTTGGTTCAGATTTTTATACTTTCGCCTGTTGTTTTGTTTATTGTGTTATTGTTATGTTGCTGTTGTTGTTTTGGTCTTGTTGTTGTTGTTCTTTTCTGTTCGGATGTTTAGTTGTTTTGTTTGTTGTAGTTTTTGCGTCTTGGCTGATGATTATAGTGTCGCTTGGATATTGAAGTCAAGCCAGATCTCGTTGTAATATTGGCCTATTTGTGTAGTGCCCAAGCTGTTGTAGTATCGCCTGTGATCTGCTGTCTCGCCTGATCATTCTGTAGTATTCTCTATTTTTGTAGATAGCCTAATTTTCGTCATATCGACTGACTTGTAGATGTATTTGAAAAGCATCACTGCCTATAAAAATTCTCTACTCGTTGGACTATCTGCATGCTATATATCTGTGTCCGATATGGATATTCGCAATCATATTGTAATTAGTCTTGCCATCTAAACTAGAAAACTTGATAGTGCAAACGTACCTATAGAACATTAATATCGATCTTTGAATTCCTAGACATCTAGCGAAGTTTGCAAAGTAGCGCTGTTACAATTTAAGAAAACTGATACCATAAAGATATTATCTCATTGCCTAACAAGAATGTATTCATATGTTATGGCTGGATTTCAGTTTGTATGCATCCAAACAGAACGAAAACAATAATTTTATTGTTTGACTCGTATTATTTAAGTACCGATTTATCTTTTTCTATATTGAAACCACTATTTAAAATAACTATATGGGTGTCATTTTGCCTAAACATGTATGACGTATGTGTATATTATCAAAGGCCACTAAATTACTGAGATATTTTGTTTTTTTACTTTCCCGGCGTTTGATACGTTTGATAATGAATGTAATATTGCTGCGATATAGGTATTAATTGTTGCACAAGTGTACTTTTATACAAAGCATACGCTACTCTTTACAGTAGTTACAGCGTTATTATTGAAAATAGCGTCAAACTAACTTTCATAAATATATACTAATGATATTTTTAGAATAAACAAATGGGTAAATTATGTTGAATTTAAATTTAAATTTTAGATTGCCATCCCGATCTTGTGCGCGGCGTTCGCACTGACATGTGTAGTGCAGGTGACGGACGGAGCAGCTGGTAACGTATTTGTATCATATTTCTTCTTCATTCCATTTTATTAATTGGGAAGGTAGTTGTGAAAGCTTTTGGTTGTGCACATGTTTTAATATTTTTACCAATAAAAAAGATATAGTTTTGTTTCAGCTGGATATTCATATTATTGTTTATATTTTATCCAAAAATACTTTTTAATTATAGCATACTTCATAAAAGAAATGAAACATGAGACAACCCATTGTTTTCACAGAAAAAAATACATGCATGAGCTTGTGAAAAATCGGTGTTATAAAACATACCTGTTGTGCTCATCAATAAATAAAAAAGAATATTAAAATGCATTGGTTTTATAAGAATGGTGTCTCAAAATAGGTCACACTCACCATTACAAAAACAAAACACATGGAGTATTTTTTTATCGAAATAGAAGAGTGTCTCGTGGTCATTGTATAAATATCATGCTATAAATACGTATTCTTTGTTGAATCATTTTATACAACATATGGAATAATTCTTTTAGATACGTATCAAAGCAAACGACAAAATGTTCTTCTGCAAATACACTCATAACAAACTGATTAAATGTGCAGATTATTTCGTAAACTCCAGCGTGGAAAAGAACTCGCATAATCATCTTCGATGCTTGTTTTCTAAGCCATAAAATACCATTTCATTGTTGTATATGCACATGTTAAGTATGTAGTATATTCATGAACAAATAAATATGTTTAAACTTATAATTCTTTTTCATCTATTTTATTCAGATATGCCAGCTTTTTTCAAATAATAAAATAGCAAGTTATTTTTATATGTACGAATATGTTCATTTAAACGAAACATGACTTGGTACGCATTCTAAAAATAAATGCAACGTTTCTGCTTTAAGTGGCATACGGACTAACTTGTACAGCCAGCGACACCTGTTCCGTTACCGGGACAACATGTAGAGCTGCAACAACAGGCGGTACTACAACATGTCTTTGTGACACCACCAAATATATGGTGAAAGCGTCAACCACAGATACGTGCGAGTGTGACACTGGCTACACAGGCTCAGTTCCCACTTGTTCTGGCAGTAAGTATTCTGTACGTATTCACAAATATGCAGTTAATATTTAGAAAAAAAAATACGGTACGGGACAAGCGAAATGATACGAAACCCAATAAATAGCCATAGGTGGTGAAAGATAACATGAAGAGTAATAGGGTAGACCAGCCCATCTGAAGGAAATATATATTAGTGATGCGCATGGTAAATGTAAAGGAAACGGTATGCTGTCACATAAAACACATTTAATAGGCTCGTGAAATGAAGAACCAGACTGGTATTGCCAATAAAATGGAATCAATGGCGTAAGACTCTCTGCCATAAATATGTCTGTTTGCTTCTGAAGCTCAACCTGCCATACATTTTAACGGTACTACTTAATTTAATTTGATGTAAATGATATAAATAATAAATTCCAATAAATATATTGTCATTTTCTAACATAGAGGTTGGATCTACATGTGCGGCTAATGGTGAATGCATTGCAAACGCTTACTGTGGATCCGATAAAAAGTGCGCGTGTAAACCAACACACACTGGGGCCTCCGGAGCGACGACATGCGTGGCCCTAGGTAAAGTATACACAAGATGATAATTTGTCACTGTATAATTGCTGTCAGACTACATAAGTAAAATAACAAGAACAACGTGATGTTGACATTGTTACTCACATTGGCATATTAAATTCTGAAAAAGCCATTGGGTTCGGTCAAATGTTCTAATTACATCAGATGCATGACGACCCTTCCCAAAAAAGGTCCAGACTGGTATGATACTGTTATAGCCATGTAGATAGTTTTGCATTTAGACGCGAAATTATTGTACAATGAGGTATATTAATGAATTTATTAGACCATATTAGCATAATGAAAACAAGATTTATTAAGAATTTAATACAATATTTAATTATTGTACTTAAAATATGCTCTACACAACCCAGATTAGCATTGCATACATATACGATAAAACGGATAAATACAGCAACAGCCTCAGCAGCAGCTGCAGCATCGGGTTGGCTTATTGACCGGTCGATTGAGTATTGACCGGGCCGGCGGTCAATACTGGTTAAAACCGGTCAATACGGGTCATTAATGGTCAATACTAGTCAATAATGGTCATTTGAAATGTGTTCACTGTAAACATTAATATAAATATAAATATAAATAAATATAAATCACTTTTCAAGATGCAGAAACAAATATGCAAGTTTCACATAATATAAACTATTGTTTTCTATTTAATAATTTCGGAAATGTTATTGTCATGTCACTGCAACACATTAAATTGTTGAGATTTTTTTTAAAAACAGACTGATTTACTTAGCCTGTGATATGGCAGTATGTGCCTTAATGGTGCCTTATTAAGACATGGGGCCCATGTATTAAATAAACACATGGCCATTGTTAGGTAATCAGAATGATGACATGTGGTCCTTATCTTAAATCAGCATGTGGCATAGCTATGTAATTGGCCTGTGTACCCAGTACTGCAAACACAATATTTGTCAGTAAATGTGACTATTCCCTTTACATGTAGATAATTAGTCACTGGCATGATACCTTACAAAGTTATTGTATCCAATCTAGAAAGGCATGAAAACAGCATGACTCTTATTATAATTTGGGTCTGAAAATTCACCGGAAATGTTCAGTTGATCACTGATGACCAGTATTTAAAAATATATGTGTAGCACAACAAGGTTACAGTATCAAACATAAAATACATTTTGTAAGAAAATTTACTGACCAAACTAAATCGACCTCTTATGACGACTTTGGCAAAATTGTAGCATTCAGACTTTAAATCGCTTCCTGTTTTATGCCTTTTTTTCAAATGAAGTGGTAAATAATATTTTGTCTTGGTTTTAGCAAAACAAGGTTTTAGTATGAAATTAATTACAGATATCATTTGAATAATCATAAAACAGCTCTGTTGATCTTAATGAGAAGTATTGACCACTTAGGTAATATTTATTATTTTTAGGAAATATTGAGCATAATAAACTGGATTATTCAGATTTTCAAGGCGTATTTCGTGCCATTTTTACAACCAGATTAAGCGAAAGGTAATTTACTGTCATTAGTGTACAAATCAAAGGTAAGTGTGGATTTAAATATAAATTTGGCAAGAAAATTACTTGACAATTTTCATTTGACCCCGTTGTCCAGTATTGACCGATTTGGGAGTTTTGACCAGGGCGGCTTTAACCGGTTAAAACCGCTGGTTAAAACCGGGGGCGGTCGATTGGTGTCAACCCTGGCTGCAGCAGCAGTAGGTAGTAGTAGTAGTAGTATTAGTAGTAGTCGTAGTAGCAGTAGGTAGCAGTAGTTGTAGTATTGTCCTCTATTTTATTGATTAGATCTATTAATCTGTTTCAGCTGTTGGGGGCACGTGCACGGCTTCCGGTGGAGAATGCGGCGCTTTGTCTAACGCATATTGCAACACAGGAGCGACCGCACCAGCCTGCGCATGCGCTACGATTTACACCACTGGCACCCCTTGCGCGGCTAAAAGTAAATTTCAGTATTACGTTTCATAGGGAATGAATGCATGAACAATAATTATAACATTATATATTAACCATCAAATAATATGAATAATGGAGCTACATATTTTACAGGCAAATGTATGCTAAACCTGATACGTGTAAGCGTGAAACGCCCGCATCTTTGACTGTAATGTTATTTATTGAATAACAACAGCGATTAATAGTAAGTTATCATATTAATTTCAAACTAAATTATTAATGATCTTATTATTTAAATATTCGACATTTCAATCAACCGAAAATAATGATGCCAATGAGAAATTATTTACTGTCGATTTAATAATACAGCGTGCACAACTGCATCCACAAGCAACAAAAAATAGATTATACCATATTGCACCAAAGTTTTATCCTAAAATAGTTTGCAACAGAGGTAAAGTATTAAATGAATGTTCTGTAAGAAGTCTGTTTGTCATATATGCATTATTGATGTTGCTGTCAAAATATTTGTTGCTCACAGGCTGTACAGCTGGGGGGACTGAATGCACGAGCGTTGATTCTAATTCGCAATGTATCAGTCTTACCTGTGGGTGTAAAACAAACTACGGAATCTTCACAACTGGAACGAAGGCCACGTGTCAGCCTGGTAAGTAAATCAGACCAAACAAAAAGATTTCATTATACTTGTAAACATTTCAACATAACAGTTTGGTAATGATCAAGGTATACACACGCTTACATGTACTAAAATATGCTAAACTATCGATAAATATGGAAGTTTCGGTACTGAACTGTCATCCATAATACTACTTTATCATTTGTTCGGGATGATTACAAATACGAGTATTTATTGCCTTACTACAATTACGCATAACAGTACTTCAATAATTAAACAACAATTGCTCCAGGCGTGGGTGCCGCCTGCACCTCGAGCGGTGGGGAATGTGCCAATCTTCCTGGCGGCTACTGTAATGTTGCTGTGTGCGCCTGTGGGGCGATCTATACTGCTGCTGCTGCACCGGCCTGCACTACCAAAGGTATATTCATGTTTAAGAAATTGTAGAGGTTTGGGATACAGATTTTAACCTTTAGTATGATATCGGCATTCCGTAATGAGCGTAAATTGCGCATATGCTTATGGCATAATACATGTCTATATTGTATTTAGTCAGTAAGTCGTAAAAAGCGTACCGCTATCTTATCTTGTAAATACAAGTGTAATTGAATTTTTTAAATACAGATCACCGAGTCAGTACATGCATACGTCTGTATAATTTTAAGTTTTACTGAAAATAATGAATATTGAACAGACGAAATTTCCGATTGTTTCCAATAAATAAATGTTATTGAATACAAGTTATGTAACTTATATTATGAATATGAACATAACATTAAGTAGGAAATTAATTAAAACTTTATATGACTAAGTCCATTTAAGGTTCAGCATTCATCAGTGTTACCCACTGGCTGTCAGCTAGTGTCAATTAACGTAATCTAATACGCAGTCGATTTGTTCATCCCTTATCAAAACATGTGTACAATTGTGTTTCACACTCTCCTTTTATACCGCTTTAGCAGTTGGTTATTTCCACGACATATGTTGTTAATTGGTGATGTTAAGTGTCAACGACCAAATGACACTGGTCGCAATAACGGGGTTATTTTGACAAGTATGGGTTATTTTGACAAGTATTTGGTACTTTTGGTCTGAGATTAGTGGTCGTAATACGGAATAGCGGGGTGCCCGTAAATCGGGGTTTGCGACCATTGAAATATATAAGAAAACAATCGGGTCTTTTAAAAAGTGTCCGCTTTAGCGGGGTGGTCGTAAAGCGGGGTTTTGGTGAACATATTTAAATATCAAATTGTTTCGCAATCCTCCACTACACGTTTGCATTGGAGAAACGTTACTCAAAATAGGTTTAATGATAACTTGTATGGTCTATGTTTAAAAATTGTAATAAATGGTCAGAATTCATATTAAATCAGTTCTAGATCAAGTTGTAAATTAAATGAAAATTCCGGTTTCAGTTTGTGAACCTGGCTCTACCACCTGCTCAACCGCTGACTCCAACTCCGAGTGTGGCAAGGGATACTGCGTCTGTAAATCAGGAATGTCCATTGGCAGCGATGGAAAATGTCAAGGTCCGTTATCTGTGTATAATCAAATGCGTGGAAGATCGCTATTTCAGATCTGTATAAAAATATGACTGATAAAACTCCAGCTACATCACCAGGCCAGACACGCGTAATAACTCCATATACTCCTTTATATTAGACAAGTGATCAATTACAATACAATACAACATAATACGAAAAGCATGAAACACACACAAAACACAAACTTGTTGTGTATATAAACGTAGTTGCCTCTCATTGTGGTCAATAAATGTCTGATTGTTTCGTTAAATAAGAGAATACTGTGTTGGTAACTGTATATAATATAAACAACATATATATGCAACTCTAGTAGTAATGTAACGACGATTATTTTCGACACTAACAAGTTAGTGTTACAGAATTCTGAATCCATTTCAAAGCTGAATTTTATTTTGGGAAATGTAAATTATTTCACGTCTTCGAAACGTTAAACATGTCTGCTCAAAATACCTAACACTTCTGTATAGCTAGATCTTATTATTGTTTCTTCCACAGGAAAGTAAAACGGTACCACAGCCTCATTTAACAAATTGTAACTGCGTCATAGTTAGTGTGCTTACAAGTTTGTCATATAACCTGACCTAAAATGTAGAGACCCAGATTTAACCATTTTGTTCCAAATGTATCTTTCCTTTTGCAATCCGCTAAGATCCCAATCGGGACACAAAATTGTAATAACAATAACAACCTATCCACGCTATGGGAAATCGTCAATTTACATACAAACAAACATAAGTATGCACATGTCTATCTTATTTTTAGGTTCTGGGGCTACCGCAGTGATCGTCTCCATGCTACTGTTGATTGCAAGTCTTCTGGCTGGGCGAATGATGTAGAGTCTCAACAACCAAACGCTTACTTACCACCAATACAATGACATTTAAATTTGAGTCGAAATAACCATCCAACGTATACAACGACTTTCGAATCTGAGTCCAAATTATCATCTAACAAATACAATGACATTTAAATTTGAGTCCAAATAACCATCTAATATAAACAACGACTTTCGAATATGAGTCCAAAGTACTCTGTAACATATACAATAACATTCAAATTTGAGTCTAAATAACATTTTACATCTTACTCTTATGTTAGCAAAACAAATAGATTCCAATAGTAAGTAATGCAAATTGACCTTGCAGATTATTTTTTTGTTGTTTTTATACGTGTTTTATTTATGCCTGGAAAAATGTTATACGACATTCCAAGAACTGATTATCCACCAGTCCTGCAACAAACAATCCAAAGGATGTTTGGTCATGACTGTGTTGTCGATTACATTTCTTGTATGTTCCTGTATGTGGCTGTGTGTGTCCATTCTTCTGCCAGCAGTTCTAGACAGTAAGACATGTTTGATAGACTTAGTCATGTGACTTCCTGTTTCACTATGGAAATTCCAGTGTCACAGATGCTATAACAAAACAAACTACGTGTATTTAAAAGTTACATTTCACAAAATTCGGCAATTATATATATTTATAATGTAAAAAAAATATGATTAAAACTTATAAATTAATGTGGTGTTAAAATGTATAAGACATACGTCGGTAAGAATAATTATTGAAATTATGCAAATTGCAATAATGGTGGAAAGAGGTCGCACTGACTTTGATGATAGCATGTTCAATACTGTCCATTTAACTGAAGATATTACAAACAAAACAAATTACTAACAAAACATTAGTAATTAGTGATTGAAAGTTAGTGTAATCAATGTCAGTTTAAAAAGGTAATATGTCAAGGTGGAAGTGGGATATATTCAGCCCGTACTTTGATATTATTAACTGTGATACGTTTGTTTGTTATGTGAACTATTAGAAAATCCTCCAACAACAAAATTCCATGGTGCATTTATATTCTGTAACTTGAGTTGATATAGATAATTGTAAAACAGTATAAATTGGAAAATTGCTATGCAAGTTAGATCTACAATAATTTACAAAAGTATCGAAGTAGAAAACTCCAATAAAAGTTAATTGCATTAACATATTTGGTAAAATTGTGTTGTTTCAACATCCGTATATATTTCCAAACTTGCACAGATTAATTATTGTAAAAGCACAATAAAATGATACCAAACAACTTGTTGCTGCTTGTCTATTCATCCACTATCGCATGCAGCCCTGTGTTCATAAAATAAAGTATACATGTTATATTCATAATGAATAGTATGTCCGTCGACAATTATAAACTTTACAAATGTGTTCGCACAATAATCATGCATATTCACTAAAGGAGTGAGTGCCTATTAAAACAAGTAGGTCAAAGTAAGTTTCCTATGGACGTCTTAAATAATGGGTGGCAAAACCTGCACAGATTGTTGCAGCTGATTACACATCATTCATGTTCACACATGGGTCTCTATTTTATTGAATATTAGTAGGCTAAATCAAATGATACATAGTATTCAGAACAGATACACTACAGCATCTCCAAACTCATGCACTCGTTCAGTATTTTGTTATGTGGTATACATCACTAATATATACATTTAACAGCTTTGCAATCTTCTTCGTGGTAACAAACACAACGAGCACACTGTTCTTGTACAAAATGCCATAAAATACCAAACGAAACGTGATTAAGAAAAGCCAAATTAAGTATTCTTCTAACAAGTAACAAGTTAAGTATCAAAATTCAGCTTTAAACTCATAATTTCAAGCACTCTATATAATTACTAATGTACAATTGTAAATATATATAAACCATTCCCCAAACTATGATCTTGGATTGTATCTTTATTATTTCTAAAATGCATTAAGTTTGGCTCGCGGCGCTTAAAACATGAATAAGAGCATCCGTATACATGATAAATACTGCACAGGCATAAAATCGGAGTACGTGATATACGCAACAAAATGTCACACGAAAAGGATGCATTTGGATGAAACAAAGAAGTTCATTTATATTTACGATACACGTTCGATGCTGACCTTTTACTTTTCTATAATTTTGTAGTTTTGGAATGGAAAAAATACTTTATAAAGGAAAATTTTATAACATATACTTAAAATGAATTAAACGACTTTGTATTTTTAAATCTACAAAATAGGTATGGAATTATAACTAAAACTGAGAATAATAAAGTCAGAAACCTAAAATGAATTACCAGTATTTTGTTTAAAGCATTCGTTAAACATCAATTAATAACACAATATAATGAGAGTTTATTTTCAAGGGACAAACAAAATCCTATCATAAAGGTTTATTTTCCATAATGAACACACGTCACAGTTTCTGGTAGTCTTCCTGGTACTTCCTCCTCTCCCCCAGGCGGTTATAGCCCTCGTAGTTGATGCCAGGGATCTGTTCAAACTTCACTGGGTCTGGCTCGCTCAGCCTTTAGGGCCTTTGATTTGAAAGTGTGAATAAAGTCTTCAGTAAGACCATTCGAAGTACATGTACTAACACTGTGGGCGCTAAAAGGTAATTGTCACAATTTGTTCCTTTTTGCGAAAAATCATTTCACTTTAAATTATACTATAACTCAATATATCAGTGTCCATTTCGCCATTATTAAAAATGCATAGTTTAAGTACATATGTTTCCAATAGAATATCATATAATTTTACATGTTTATAATTGTAACCGGCGTTTTACTTCAAGTGATTACTACGTAGCAATGCACTTGGGAGATGCCCACTAGGTCTTTCTACACATGTCAATTAAACGCAAAACTACTCCGCAAGTTATCCAATTAATGCACTTAGATATCACGTATTAAACAGGTAAACAAATTCATACAAATGGGCACGTGGTATTGTTATATTAATGGACATTAATGCGTTTCATTAGCTGGAGAGGAGTTTTTACCGATATGTGGCAAAATCTCGAAAGGTCTGTTCTTTCCTAAGCGGTCTATTTTCGTGTAAAACTGTCCAGCCAGTAGATTGTAGGTTTGCCTTAAAAACTGTCCTGTTATGTTTCAAGAAAAAAAGTCACTGCTTAGTAATATCTCAGCAAGAAAATAAGATACACTCCAGAGAGCCTTCCTTACTTATAAACATTACACGTAAGTGCAACCTTTAAAAGTAGTAGCGTTTTTATAAAATTAACTTACGTTTTTCTTTTTTGTCACGTAAACTAACGCTTGCTCTTATATAGGCATGCGTAAGTCATTATTGTCTTCGTATGTTCGGTGGCATATGTTTCAATTTGGAAGACATATGTTTCAATGTTGGAAGACATACAATATTGCCCGTAATTTATAAAGAAAATGTAGATGACTCATTAAGATGCATTAACAGTGCATTAGAAACAAGCCAACATTTAGAGATACAGCATATGAAAAATGATAAAGAACTACTTGCACACGCCTGTACTTATATTGGCAATCGACGCTCTTACAGATGACCGTGGGTTTAGCATGAGCTCTTACAGATGACCGTGGGTTTAGCATGAAGCCATGAACACATAGAGTAATCCTGGGATATATCGGACACCCCTGGGAACCTGACTGCGTAATACTTTTACGTCACGCTTCGACGCGGAATGCTTTAGTTTTTATGGTACTGTTACCATCATACGATGAGAGGGAAATTCCCATCCTATGTTTAACATAAAAGTCAACCAATGAAAGTGCAAGTTATGTTTAGAGTCGTGACTGGGTAAAATAGGACGTTTCTTGGCCTATATCGGACAGTGAAAAGGCGCAATTCGGACGGCGGTGCTTCTCGGGGGTTTATCGGACAAACGTGTATTTTTGAAATTTTACACGCATATGTATGCGTTTGATTGTGTGTACCTTCAGGTAATAATAAATAAATAAATAATGTCTCTGTGTAGTTTGTTATGTATGAAATGTGTACGTATTTTTTACGTATTGGATTACATTTTACGTATATTTTATGTGGTTCTTTGCCATAAATAAAGGATCACGTTTACTTTAGGGTTTTATCTACTGCTAATGCATCTGGATTTTATTTCTTCTAATTTATGATAAACGTCTGTATTAAACGTATTAATAAATTAAGAAAACATTTTAGATCTATATACTTTGTATACTCGTGTTTATTCATCTTAAAAGTGTGAGATCATCTGTTCAGGTGCAACCTAAATAAAACAATCGATATCATAATATCAGTATCAGTTTGCAACTGAATATATGCGCATAAGCGCGACAAAAATGGAAATTATTTTTGTTTGTTTTTCATTTCCCCTTTCTTTTTTGTTTGGCGAGTCGTGCCAGATTCCTTTCTTCTTTTTTCATACACTTCCTTCTTCCTCCTTCCGCTTGGCTTCCTCCTTCTCTCTCATGATTTCGTCACTGGTGAGCACTATGAGAAGACAAACCTACGTAGTTTGTATGTACACATACATTTGAATTATACATCCTAAGAAACTAACAAGGATGAACTGGTTTGTTATTTTCACATTACACGTATTTATGTTTAATGAAAAAAAAAAAACAGTTGCACATGTATATAAACTAAAATTTATTATTATTCATACTACAATACAATTAACTCTGGAGTGTATATTACTTTACAAAGGTTATGAAATGCATGTTTATTTACAAGTTGCCTTACATTTTTACACGTACAAAACACAACAAACCTATGCGACGTCAGTTTTCTTTTTGATGTTTGTGGCTCCGAAAAACGGGCTGGTGACTGAAGCTCGAATAAGTGATCAATTTCCTCATTTGCACCAACAATATACGGCGTCTGAGCGCCATGGATGGGTACAGCATTATTCGGCCGCAGAATGTCCGCGGAAGCCGCTGATTCTGAGAGCAAAGAAGGGACGGCAACGTTGGGAAAGGAGTCATCAGTGTCGATCTGCACACCGGAATTCATGATGGGCTCCAGAATTGCCGCTGCCGTATGTGCCTCCAGCGTCATGGTCCCATATTCATCTGCCATCGCCAGAACTTCAGAACCGTGTGCCTATAAAACAATATTGTATTATATGTTAAGCTTATGCTTATGTATATCATACGGCACATGGATGTGTTTATTGCCATGCTTATGTATATCATACGGCACATGGATGTATTTATCGCCATGCTTATGTATATCATACGGCTCATGGATGTGTTTATCGCCATGCTTATGTATATCATACGGCACATGGATGTATTTATCGCCATGCTTATGTATATCATACGGCACATGGATGTATTTATCGCCATGCTTATGTATATCACACGGCACATGGATGTATTTATCGCCATGCTTATGTATATCACACGGCACATGGATGTATTTATCGCCATGCTTATGTATATCATACGGCACATGGATGTATTTATCGCCATGCTTATGTATATCATACGGCACATGGATGTATTTATCGCCATGCTTATGTATATCACACGGCACATGGATGTATTTATCGCCGAATATTAAAATAAATACTGCATAGTTTTTAAACATATCCGTGTAGGCATATAAGCCTGTTCTAGTTCCAAGCTATGTGGTATGTTCCTGTACACGTAGAATACTTGAATATTCAAAACACATTTATGATTATTCGTAACAGTCACAATTATACCTCATTGAAATCTCCCTCGTCTGCTACAAGCACTGTCCCGACAGGCGTGCCTGTGACGACGTCACTTGCCGATGTCGATATCTGGTCGGGCGTAGAACTGTTGCCTTGTACAGCGCGCTGGTCCTCATTGACACTGGGAGCTTTGTCGAATGCAGACGACGGCATGAACGCACAGGCTGGTATGGCAGACATGGACGGAGGGTACACTCCACAGGCAGAGAAGCCTTTACTGATGTTATGCTTCGTAAAGGCCTTCTCATATGCATATTTAAACAGCCCTGGCCAAATCCATTTGCACACCAGGTTGTTTGGAGATACGGACATGAACTCAGTGCACTTCTTGTTGTTCTCTTTAGTAAACTGTCCAAACACTGACTTGTCCAATGGGTTCAGCCACTGCGTCGTATGGGGAGGTAAGGCAAATAGAGTTATATTCTCCTCTTTGGCGCAGTCAATGATGTCGAGCGACTCATGTGAACTATGACTGTCTAGCAAAAGCAGTTGACGCCGCTGTGTTCCAATGTTGGGGATGAAGACGTCCTGGAACCACTCAATCCCCAAACTCTCTTCCATCCATCCCTTTGTTTGGAAAGTCAATTTTGTCCCGAAAGGACCCTCCGACACGTTGAAAGCGTTAAGGGCCTTTTATTTTTCCATGGGAGGGATGTCTTGTCCAGCAGCATTAACACAGGCCGTAACCGTAATAGACTCGCGTGAGTTACCGACTCTGACTGGCACATTTCTTGAACCTTTCGCCGCAAGTACGCGCGTTGGTTTGTGCGTCAGCGACACAGACGTCTCGTCCATATTCCACATACAGTTTGGCTTATCGTTCAGATCCAGTGATGCTATCGTTTGTGTTAGGTCGTCGAAGTATTTCTTGGTGATAGTGGGATTGAGCATTCGACTCGAACAGTCGACAACGCCACCTGAGCCCTAAAGCTTATTTTATGTCGCTTCAGGAACCCATTGACCCGGTCATCCCCAGGAATGCCGTTCTTGAATGGCGTCTTCAGGCGCCTGCTTGTCGCTAATCTTGCCGCTGTGGCCTTCAGCTGCTGTCTGTCTATCCCAAAACTCATCTCTGCAGCTTCCTTTACTTTGAGGGCCAATATCTGCTCTACTTCGGCCGAAACACGGTGTGTTTGCCCGGCGTGGCGTCGACATTAACTCTGCCGCTGACGCGAACGTGTAATGAAGATTTCGGGACGTTGAATGCTACCGCCGCTTGCCAAACGCTCATGTTGCCAAGCTGAACTTGAGCAACGGCCTTACTCATACCTTCATTGGCATATTGGCATCTGATGCCTTTCCCCTATTTGGCATGTCTGAAAAGCGCGCATAAAAACACGATAACTTAATAGTTATACCATACTTCAGAGTGTTTTCTTTGATTTGAGGTTTTCAGTAACTGTGACATCACTTTTAGAAGGAGCCTAACCGTGCAATAAGTAGTAGCGTGCGTATAAATTAAATCTATATTTCAATATACCGCACTCTAAAGATGGTAAAAAATAGTTGCAGCATGCTTTTACCTCAACATGTTAAATATTTAACATCGCCGTGAGGGCTCGGTAAATATTTCGGTAAAAGTATGCTACAACTATAACTTATATTAACACAACACAGTAATAGAGGGATCGTTTAGTCATACAACGCGTTATAATAATTTCGATTATGGGATTCGCCTTGTAAAAAATAAAACACTTATAACGTTGCACAAAACATAAGGCTAACTGCAAAAGTTATCATATATATTACGATCGCAGTGGTGTAATGGGTATGGTGTCCGTCTTGCGATTGGAAAGTCGTGAATTCGATCCCAGCTCGGGAAGCGTTCGAATGATCTCTCTCATTCGACACCATGTATTGGTTATACCCAAAAAATGGACTCGAAAGAGTCCCAATAAACCTCAGGCTTTCGACACAATTGAGCTAAAATGAATGGGTTTAAACTAAATGTTATAATGCATTATGTGATCTTACATGTGATGTGCTGTAAATAATGTGTGTATCAAACTGACATTTATGCACCTTTCAATATTTTCCCCCAGGGGTGGAACGGCAGGCATATACGGAACTTAAGACTGAAAGCGATTCCCGACATGCGGGAATTTGACACGCCGAGTGAATCCTAGTGCCGGGGAAATAGACTTTGGTAGTATTTTCGATCCCGGAAATATTGGCCCCCGGACCATTTGATACCCCTATAGCATTTCCCACTGAGGGGATTTAGACAAAAATGCTAGGCTCTATGATGGGGAATTAGACCCCTAAAAAATAAAATTAGTCAAATTCCCCTGGGTCAGCATGCCGCCCCCCCCCCCCCCCCGGGGAAAACATTGATAGGTGCATTACATGTGGTTAATGAACAATAACACGCACGATTTAAGATGTATAATGTTAAATTCTACAGACACAAAGCCACATTAAAGGTGAATGAACGTTATGTTCTTGTGTTTTTTCTTCATTCTACAAGGAGTACATTGTAATTTCACCGGACATTTCCAACAAAGCCTGTCGTTCATTCTCAGTTAAAAATGTTACAATCTTGTCGATAAGAAAAACGCGACTGTCGGCAACAATGACATCTGCAGTGGCAGCCATCTTTGAGCTTTCCTACATAAGCAACTTTCGATTTGTTTTTTATTTAACGGTCCTTTTTTTTCCAATTTCTCCATTACGCAGGGCAACCATTATGTTTCTGGAGTTCATCTATTAAAAAGGTATGAAATATAGTTGTATCGTGATATAGGCCTAGGTGTTGTTTTATTTTTCAAAGTTTGAATGTGTTTTAGCTCAAATAACAAAAAAATTCAACACGTATTGCAATTGCGCAATAAACTTCAATAACTCTAAAACGTACTGTGTTGTGTAAACTTGTCGTTTTAAACTTCGCGCCACTCGGAATTTGGCCAAGGTTGAAGAGGTGACGTCACTCTTAAACAATTCGTATCTTCCAATCGAAATCTCCGATTTATAGTACAACCAATCGGGAATGGTGTTACAGCATACTATGAACACGTATTCATAGAATGTAAACAAGCGCGTACGATGTAGACGCAATACCGAGGTTTGTATTGTCCGATATAACCCAGGATTACTCTACACATTGTAAAAACTTATTTCAACAGTTGTGCGGAAGTAATTATTTCACTATTAACGTGTAATAGTCATATAGTTAATCAAAGAGATGACAGCTTAAACGAACTGTGAGCAAGCAAAGGTGGTTGGGCCTAGAGTTCAAAGCTGGCACAAAGCCTTCAACTTGTAAACTGAATGCAACCAACCCCTACCAGCTCCTAAAAATGGCAAGAAAGTGTTCAATCGAAAAAAATTCAGTACAAGAATGCTCATACTTTCACGAAAATAGAGGGTGTTTCTTTTCCTAAACACGCGATCACCAGTTCAGTACAAGAAATTGCCTTAACTAATTGCAAAGATGCCATCGGAGAGTCAAGTTGCTATCAGGGGATACACTGAGGTTGAAAACTCCATTGACATGTGTGACGCAAAACCTGTAGACCAGAAAATACACAGAACATCAACATGCTTTGCTGGAAAAAGAGGATGGCCTTAACATGTACGAAGCTGGTTTTGCAGTCCAGCCTGGTTTGGTAGTTTTGTCTGATTGTGTAGACTCGTCCGTGTGTTTGTGTTTGTTTGTGGTTTTTAAGTCTCGCCTTGTTTTGTAGTCTCGCCTTGTTTTGTAGTCTCGCCTGGTTTTGCCGACTCGTCTGTTTTAGCTCACCTGAGCACGACGTGCCCCGTTAGCTATTGGTAAACGCGACCTCTCCTGCGTCGTCCGTCGTCCGTCGTCAAGTGTCCGTCATCTGTATGCCGTCAACATTTTGTTTTCACGATAGAGACTTCAATTTTTATCCAATCTTAACCAAACTTGCACAGTTTGTGTATGACTAGTATGACTATACCGTTTTGGACGAGATTGTTTTGGGGCAAATCACACCAGTAACACTAGAGTTATTGCCCCTTTTTCATGCAAACATTTGCAAAAATGCCTTTTCCAACATATAGACTTTATTTTTAATCCAATCTTGACTAAACTTTCACAGTTTGTGTATGACCATTAGATCTCAGAAGAAGCCAAATATGGGCCATATTGTGTTACAAACACCGGAGTTATTGCCCTTTGTTCGTGAAAAAAAGACACAAAAATTGACAATATTCAGGATAGAGACTTTACTTTTCATCCAATCTTCACAATTCTTGCACAGTTTTTCTTTAACCATAAGATTACAGGGAATGTCGAATATATGCAAGATCGGGACGGAAACACTGGAGTTATGCAAAAATGAACATTATTCAGGATAAAGACTTCATTTTTCATCAAGTCTTCATCAATATTGCACAGTTTGTCTATAACTACAAGATTACAGGTGAAGTCGAATATAAGTAAGATCGGACCAGAAACCCCAAAATTATTGCCCCTTGTGTGCGGAAAATAAACATCCATATTCTTTTAGCGATTTGCTTGCACACGCTATTTTTTATTCAATATTGACCCAACTTACACAGCTTCTGTACGACCATAAAATCTAATTTGTGATTCAATGGTTATGGGACAGATTGCACAGGAAAACTAGAGTTGCCCCTTATTCATTTGAAAAAAATGCAGAATGCCTTTTTCTAAAGAACTGACTTCATTTTCAACCAATCTTGACCAAACTTCTACAGTTAATGTATTACCTTAGATCTCAGAAAAAGTCAAAACTGGGCATGATCGTGCCACACAAACCAGAATACCCCTTGTTACTCCTTATTTTGAAAAAAAAGCAAAACATGGACTTTATGCGGGAAAGATACTTATTTTTCATCCAGACTTAACCAAACTTCCACAGTTGGTTAATGACCATATGGTCCGAGTCAAATGCAAACATTGGTCAGATTAGACCACAAACACCATAGTTATAGCCTTGTATTTGTTCAAGCAAATGCACACATTTACTTTATGCATTATTGCGATTTCATTTTTTCATTTAGTGTTGATTATAACCGGTGAACAGGCATGCAATGTTACCTTTTTTGTCATGCAAAATGAGTGACTATATTGACGTTGGTAACAAACCTGGTCCTATCACAGAGTTTTGCATTTACACTTCAGAGCCAATTAAAGCGGCTATAATTTGATTTTCAACAATTACAAACCTTGCATGCAGTTATCCGTACATGGAACGTTGATGGCTTCAGAGCCTGCATTAACGTCATTTATCATCATTGGACAGAAAAATATCAAAAAAGGCATAACTTGACATTTTGGCACAGCCATCGCTATTATTACATTACAACTATAGTTCTCCAAAACTGCTTGCGACAAGACATTAAAATGTACTGTTTCTGCATTTTCCAGAATTGTCACTGACTTAATGAAAAGGGGTCAGAAAAGAATATCCCAAAAAAATATCTCAGAATTATTGTGGCATAGAACTGCCATACGATAACCACTTAAGGTTCGCGAAAACATTCGTGTTAACTATTTAGCGTTCGCGAACAAGTTCGTGCTAAGACTTATTTATTATGATATTTATCTAGATATTAAGATGGCGTTTGCGAATATTTTTCTGCAATATATTGTATTATTATACTTAATGCCCTTAACGTGCCCAGAACTGACATTATATACATTTTTGGGGGGTTGCGAGGTCTTCCGAATTATCTTACTAACACGAATGTTATCATGATAATTATGTTACAACGCGAATCTTAACTAGTTAATATTTGTGTTACCAAGTAATTTGTGCCCGAGGTCTTGCGCATGATCTTACTAAACAAATATCATGATAATTATCTGACAACGCCATTTTTAACTAGAGAATATTCGTGTTACCACTTAACACGGCGCGATGTCTTCATTATCTTACTAACACCAATATTATCATGATAATTATCTCATGATAATTATTTGACAAAGCGAATCTTAACAAGATTAAATTTGTGTTACCACTTAATTTGTGCGTAAGGTCTTCCGCATTATTTTACTTACACGAATATTATTATGATTATTATCTTACAATGCGAATCTTAACTAGATAATATTGTCGTTACCACTTTATTCGGCGCGAGATCTTCCGCATTATCTTACTTCCACAAATATTCTCGTGATAATTATCTGACAACGCAAATCTTAACTAGATAATATTTGTGTTACCACCTAATTCGACGAGAGGTCTTCGTTATCTTGCTTATACAATTATTATCATGATAATTTTCTGACAAAGCGAATTTTAACTAGAGAATATTCGTGTTACCACTTAATTTGTGCGCGAGGTCTTCCGCAGTATGTTACTAACACAAATATTTATTATGATAATTATCTGACATCTAGAATCTTATCTAGATAATATTCATGTAACCAATTAATTTGTGCGTGAGGTCTTCCGCAGTATCTTACTAACACAAATAGTATCGTGATAGTTATCTGACATCTACCACTTAATTTGTGCACGAGGTCTTCCGCATTGTCTTACTTACGCGAATATTATCACGAGAATTATCTTACAACGCAAATCTTAAAACGTAAATATTTGCGATACCACTTAATTTTTATTAACTGAAATTCTGATGTCAGTTCTGGGCAGTTACAGGCCTGTTTTTCATAAAGCAAATAAATATCTTAAGTCGAAAAAAATCGCAAACGCTATTATGATATAAGATAAATAACCACGCGAAAATTTTCGCGAACCTTTAGTAGTTATCGTAAGGCAGTTCTATGCCACCATAGAGAACAATAGGCAAAAACACCGCACTTTCAATACCCAACTCGTACTTTAGTTATCCCATTGCACTAATTGATGTTTAAAATCAAACCGATCCTAATCCCCTCTGCGGATACATGTGTTTTCTTCAGTTACCTTACTTTTCAAACCTGTAACAACAGTATGGTCTTCATTTGTGCCGGTACTCAGGTAAGCGCTTTGTGCCATCATGGCCCTCTTGTTTAAGTAGTGTTTTGTTTTGTTATCCCGCCTTGTTGTGTAGTCTCGCCTGGTTATGTAGTCTCGCCTGGTTTTTGTAGTCCCGTCTGGTTGGTGTAGTCTCGTCTTGGTTTTTTTTTTCTGGCCATTACTGATCAGGTGTGCCATTGTGGCTAATTATCACACCGGCGCCGTATATTAACCTCTTAGTAATTTTGTTTTAGTTCTAATGGTATATAATTAGTCAGCATTTAGTGATTTTTGGAGTCTCGCCTGATTTATGTTGCCTCACCTGAATATCGTCTGATTTTGAAGACATGTTTTGTCTAGCCAGGTTTTGTAATTTGCTTTATTTGATTATGTTAGTAGAATCGCCTTGTTTAACGTTCCGCCACTCTTTGTGTTCTTGTCTGATTTAAGTATTATCGCCTGAGATTTGTGTCTTATATACAACGCATGAATTAAATAGTTCAATCTTTACCCTGCTTTGTATTACGCAATCAACTGATGAACTGCGGGCACGTAATATGATCGTCAGAGTCACATTCTGCATTTGAACATACGAGTGCCGTCTTGTGCATTGCGGGTATGCGTTTTCGTTTGCAACAGAAACAAAATAATGGACAGTAGTTCAACCACAAACACATAGTTAAGTTATATTTTACCTCTTGAAATATGTCCTCAATGTCCACTCATAAAATAAAAGTAGGATTTTACACAGAAATCAAAACATGTTTTCTATACCATTATGTAACAGCTTCCATTTCAGGCACGACTTCTGGAGCCCCAAAGTGATCACGTCCTTGTTGCTGCTGGTTGCAAATCTGCTGGCTCCTAAAATGTAATCAGTTAAAGGGGAAGGGAAAAAATATGAATAACCACCGAATACTTACATACCTTCTAGCGACAAACGATTAAAATATTCAAAACAAATGTATGGGCGAATTGTTTTTCCCGTCTTGTCACCACGACCCACAAGTTGATTTATTTATTTTGAAAACAAAACTTTTTTTCATTGATATTATTGGGACTTGTATTCAGTATTTCAAGAAAATGTTTGTCCGATTGTCATGAAACATACACATATTATCATTTTTCTTGTAAAATTACAGGAAACAAATTGTGTTTTTCATGGCTGTTTTTGATTACGGTTCTTGTTAATACATGCGGCTGTTGTATGTGTCCACCTTTCTCTCAACACTCACCGCTTTCAGGACAGTAACGACGTGTTTGATAAACTTAGTCACGTGACTTCCGGTTTCCCAATGCATATGTCTGAATAACGACTGCTAAAACAAAACACGATCATTAATAATTATCTTAAAGTAAAATCAATATATAGAGTTGTAAATTTCTAATTTTCACAAAAAATAATTGAAACTCAAATTCGTAAAATGTGTTTAAATGTGTACAAGTATAAAAATAAATTATTCGATTAACAAAAATGGTAAACAGGGGTCACAGGTGACTTTGATGATAGCACTGTCAATGCTGTCCATTTAACAAGTATTTACTAGCGAAAACATTTGAATATCAACCTTACTGTTAGTCAAAATGTGCTATTACAGTAGAATAAACTTTGGAACCAAACGCTTTTATAATGGCACTGGAGCCTCCACCTTATCAATTTATTTCGAACTGTCGCACTACAGTATCTTCAATGCGAGAAGTTGGATATATTCAGCTCTTGTTGTTTGATTTTTATTATCTGTGATAGTTGATTTGCTGTTGAATTATTTAAGCCAATAAAATCCAATGGTGCATATTAGGTCTGTAATTTCAGTTGAAAACAATAAATGTTACCAAATAATAATTTGAATATTTCGAAATGAACTTACATTATGACAAATTAAGACTTTAAATGAAAGGTAACTACGAGTATTATGACAGTATGTTACATAACAAATGTGTTAATAAAAAAATTGTACTAATTTTCACATATATATTAATTGTTTAAGAATAATAAAATGCTACCAAAGGAAAATGCGTTTCTTGTGCATTCAGTTGTGGATTCACTCCAATCATTTTTCTAAAAATAATCGTACATTTTAATTACTACTGCTGTGCCAAACGTTCACAACTTTAGGAATACATGGTATATGGAATCTATGGAAGATGAAATTGCCATTAGTTTTATATTGAAAGGCCTTACGAGAAATAGGAGACCTTATATTGCTCATCTGCTTATATGGGCCTTTAGGCGGTATTTCGCATAACTATCGACAATGCCATCGTATTGAAAAATGCCTTAATGTTAATTCTTTGAAAATGAACTTAAATTTTGAACTTTGAACTTTCAATATTATGTTATTCACGACCTATCGTCGATACATTTGACAGGGCACCATTATGTGTAAACTGAAGAACTGGAATGAACATGGCATTACTCGTGACATGTAAGCGCTTCATATGTAACAGCGAAGTTATTATCTCTGCATGGTTGGCACACTAAGGTTTTAGTTACCAGACTATAAAGCTCACCTATTCAACGCTTGCCTTGTAGGCAATGGCCCAAATGCCCCAGGACCCATATTCACAAAGCTCGTTGGAGTACACTAAATTTCTTAAATTCAAATTAATTAAGTCTGTGGATGTTTAATGTATGGGTCTGAGGTACATTTAATGTATTAAATTTGTAAATATTTTTAGGCGTTTAGTAGTTTATCCTTTTATAAACAGATGTATTTGGTTTTAACATAGACAATTTGATCTGAAGTTTCCACTTTAATACAACTTAAGTTAAGATTCCCTTAAGAGGTTTGTGATTACCGGCCCTGAAGCTAACCACTGTTGCGTAATCAGACCCATAGTATCGACAATAAAATTAGGATTCTCCTCGATAGATAATTGATATAATATTACTTTGTTGATTATTCATTTCAACAGGGAAATATTTTTATATTGCAACATAATCGAGTTGCAAAAGATATAAATTAATCATACGCAAAGACATTCACATTCATAAACAATAAAGTTTTGTGAACAACCCTTTGTGAATGGAATCTTATATGTTTGTTCAAAGGCACAGTTTGAACAATCACAATAGAAGACGACAACTTAACACTATTTATATCACAGCTTGACGTGACGGTACTGAAGCAGGTTCATTTGTCTACACCGTTTATCGGAACTGAGCAAAATGAAACCAAAGGAATTCTAGAAGAAGGTTAATAAACAATAAAAAATAAAGGAATATAGCAATTTAGTCTAGATAATACGAAGCTTTATGAAGATTTTTAACATCTGTATTCAACAGAGCATTCGGCCGAAAATAAATATTTTCAAAATCACAATATAGAATTAAATGCAGTATTTTTACTCAAGAAGAAATAACCAGAGCAATACGTTCACAAAACAAAAACAAAAGTGGTGGAATTGATACATAATGTGCCGAGGTGTAAAAATGCACAATCAATGAGTTAGCGCCATTTCTTTTGAAATTGTGTAACTGATTATAGCAACACGGGGGATATCCTAATTCAAACGGGGAGGGCACAAATGTACCTATTTTAAGGGTGGACAAAATGAATGTGCCAAAAAAACTACAGAAGCATTACAGCAATAAAATATATTTCACATGTCTTATAAACCGTTTAACTATGTGGTCTGATGAGCATGAACAACTAAAAAAAATCAAGTTGGATTTCGAGAGGGAATCTGGATGGTGGATATTGTATTTTTCTCCTACCCTCTAGTTTCACCTGAAAATTACAGTCTATCCTGATTATAGATATCTAGGCTGGTTATTGTTGTCTCGCCTGGGTATTGTAGTGACGCCTGGTTATTGTTGTCTCGCCTGAGTATTGTTGCCACGCCTGGTTATTGTTTGTCCCGACTGATTATTGTTGTCTCGCCTGATTATTGTTGCCTCGCTGATTATTGTAGCCTCGCCCGACTATTGTTGACTCGCCTGATTATTGTTGCCTCGCCTGATTATTGTTGCCTTGCCTGATCATTGTTGTCACGCCTGAGTATTGTAGTGTCGCCTGGTTATTGTGGTCGCGCCTTAGCATTCATGCCTCGCCTGCTTATTGTAGTCTCGCCCGAGTTTTGTTGTCTCGCCTGATTATTTTAGTCGCCTAAGTGTTATATTCTCGCCTGAATATTTCGCCTGGTTATTATAGTCTCGCCTGGTTATTATATTCTCGCCTGGTTATTATAGTCTCGCCTGGTCATTATAGTCTCGCCTGATTATTGTAGTATCGCCTGATTATTGTAGTCACGCCTGGTTATTATAGTCTCGCCCGGTTATTGCAGTCTCGCCTGATTAATGTAGTCTCGCCTGATTATTGTAGTCTCGCTTGGTTATTATAGTCTCGCCTGATTAGTGTTGCCTCGCCTGATTATTGTGGTCTCGCCTTGTTATTGTAGTGTCGCCTGGATATTTTAGTCTCGCCTGAGTATTATAGTCTCGCCTGAATATTTCGCCTGGTTATTATAGTCTCGCCTGGTTATTATAGTCTCGCCTGGTTAATATAGTCCCGCCTGGTCATTATAGTATCGCCTGATTATTGTAGTATCACCTGATTATTGTAGTCACGCCTGGTTATTATAGTCTCGCCTGGTTATTGCAGTCTCGCCTGATTAATGTAGTCTCGCCTGATTATTGTAGTCTCGCTTGGTTATTATAGTCTCGCATGATTAGTGTTGCCTCGCCTGATTATCGTTGTCACGCCTGAGTATTGTAGTGTCGCCTGGTTATTGTAGTTGCGCCTTAGCATTGATGCCTCGCCTGCTTATTGTAGTCTCGCCTGAGTTTTGTTGTCTCGCCTGATTATTTTAGTCGCCTGAGTGTTATAGTATCGCCTGAATATTTCGCCTGGTTATTATAGTCACGCCTGGTTATTATAGTCTCGCCTGGTTATTATAGTCTCGCCTGGTCATTATAGTATCGCCTGATTATTGTAGTCTCACCTGATTATTGTAGTCACGCCTGGTTATTATAGTCTCGCCTGGTTATTGCAGTCTCGCCTAATTATTGTAGTCTCGCCTGAGTATTGTAGTCTCGCCTGGTTATTGTAGTTGCGCCTTAGCATTGTTGCCTCGCCTGCTTATTGTAATCTAGCCTGAGTATTGTTGTCTCGCCTGATTATTGTAGTCGCATGAGTGTTATAGTCTCGCCTTAATATTTCGCCTGGTTATTATAGTCTCGCCTGGTTATTATAGTCTCGCATGGTCATTATAGTATCGCCTGATTATTGTAGTCTCGTCTGATTATTGTAGTCTCGCCTGGTTATTGTAGTCTCGCCTGGTTATTATAGTCTCGCTTGGTTATTGCAGCCTCGCCTGTTTAATGTAGTCTCGCCTGATTATTGTAGTCGCCTGGTTATTATAGTCTTGCCTGGTTATTGCAGTCTCGCCTGGTTATTGTAGTCTCGCCTGATTAATGTAGTATCGCCTGATTATTGTAGTCACGCCTGGTTATTATAGTCTCGCCTGATTATTGTAGTCCTGCCTGATTAATGTAGTCTCGCCTGATTATTGTAGTCTCGCCTGGTTATTATAGTCTCGCTTGGTTATTGCAGCCTCGCCTGTTTAATGTAGTCTCGCCTGATTATTGTAGTATCGCCTGGTTATTATAGTCACGCCTGATTATTGTAGTCTAGCCTGATTATTGTGGTAAATATCGTGGTATCGCTTCATAATTGTCGTCGAGCCTGATTATTGTAGACTGACATGTTTATTTTTTATCTCGCAATGTTATTTAGACTCGCATGTTTTATAGACTGGCTCGTTTATATCGTAATCTCGCATAATTATCGTAATCTCGCCTAATTATTGTAGTCTCGCTTGACAACAGCTGTCTCGTCGGATGATCATAGTTTCACATGGTTATTGTAAAGTCGCACTCGGGAAAGACTGTACACGACATGGTTATTCACAATCGTATGATCATTATTCTCACAATCGTGATTGGAATAACTGATCTTGTAACCACACACATTGAATAGTAACAAGAATTTTGTTAAGTACGCATGGAAGCGCTGTTACTATTTATCTCATTGCCCAAGAAGAATGTAATCTTATGTCAATCTGAGTTGCTGAATGCGTGCACATGGAAATAAGCTATGATATTGACTGTTTTGTAAGAAATTACAGGAGTTTATTTTAAATTGAATGACAAATCCGTATTTTACCAATAGCCAGCAACTGCTACAGAATTTGTTTGGCATTCGGCACTTGCGTTTAACGTAAATTGATATTTAGCAATTTAATTTCTTAATACGCAACTTAATTATAAGATCATCTAGGTGATTGACTAAAGAATTTTTCACGAACAACATCTGTGAATACGATACAGGATCAAACAGCTTTTGTTTCAGCCCAACGATTAGACAAGAATGATTGGTGAATCTAGAGTTTAATTAAAGTACATTTTGAAATGCAGCTGAAAATATTTTATCAAATACATGGGGGGGGGGGGGTTGAGTAATATTAAATCTAATACACGTATTGCAGTTTTCACTCACATTAAAAGCGTAAAAAAATACTTCTTACGCTTTACACAACGGGTGGTTTCTGCAGAGCCTAAAGTCTTGTAGGACAAACAGAACAATGCAACGATAATAACGTCTATCTGGAAAGTTACATACAAATGGCAACTGCTGGCATAACGTTTACGGGAGGTTGGTTTAGTAATGGTGCTATAAACCTCTCAACTGTCTCTGCGCACAATACAGTATCCCCCAGATTGTTCCAGTCTGCAGTTTTTACAAAGAAAGATCGTTTATAATGTTTACTATCATAAGCTCTTTAATTGATGTAAAGTTATTGTTTCTATTCAAAATATATTTGATGTTTCACAGTCACTGTATTGTTTAAGTTTAACGTTTCATCGTTCTTTTTTCTATGTCAGGTTGTTATTATAGTCCACTGTCGGCACTATGAATGGTTTTGTCGTAAAATATATATGCTTAGGACGTTTTTGCTTTAACTGTCATTTCCCATGTGGATTCCCAAATTCTAGTGTCTTAATCTTCTTGGAGTTTTATAAGTACGCTCTTGGCTCGTGTTTATCTTTCGATACAATAGACGAGCGTCAGCAAATAGACGGACTTTGACACTCGATGGTAGATTGTTTATATGGCAGAGAAAGAACAGTACATTGGGGGTACTTCGGAGTCAACGTTTACGCTACTGAAAAAAAAACTCGACGACGTTTTACATGAAATGTTTTAGGAAACAAAAACAGACAGAATAATGAAAATCATAGGTGGATAATTTATGTAGGTGTTTATGCGTGACTGTATCAAAGGCCTCACTGAAGTCCAGGATTGCAATATCGGCTTGCTTTTGTCTTTCCGTGTGTAGATATTTTATCAGGTCGTGGATGGTGACTAAAAGATGTGTTTCTGTTGAGTATCCACGTTTAAAGCTACGGTTAAATGTTGTAAATATAGTATGTGTAGTATGTTTTAACAGGAGTTTGCTTACAATATGTTCTAGTATTGTGCATGTCACTAAGACCGGCATTTTTAAGAAGTTTGAATACGCTTCCAGATTAATTTCAAGAACTCTTATATCTGGAAATAAGTTTTCTGAATGTTTTTGAAAAAGATTTAAATTGTTCAACAAGTATTGATTTTAAGTCCGAAAGCAAACTTCCATTATGTTTCCGTGGTGAAACTCATATTTTCTTCTATTTTTTCGATTTGAAGTACCGGTAGTTCCAAAAGGTTTTGTGCTTTTTCTCTGTTTTTCTCAACTGTGGCCATTATACATTTTTGAAGATAAACCTAAGTTATTCAATTTCCAAATATGCTTCTGCTTCTTCATTTGTTTTATTTTCCCATAATGTTTTATGTTTTTATCATTTATAACTCAAGAACATAAACATGCTCAAGAATGTTCATTGCAGTATTCGTTTAAGCCATACCACCTTAACGCACGCGTGCCATTCCTTCGTTTTACCAGTATTGTCCCATGTTTTGTAATATTATATCATGCCAGTGTCATTGTACACTGCGAATGAATTTAACACCTTCAAAATGAGTGTATGATGGTTACATGCTTGGTGATTTTGAGATGTTTGTTATAAGATAACGGGAGTTCGTATTTCATACTATTTGATGAACGAATGCGCAAATACCAGAGAATGATACATGATAACATAGGCTTGTGTAACACCGGATTACAAGAAACAGGGGCTCATAATTATAAACATTCTTGTGTTATTCTTAAGTTGAAAATGTCAAAATGACCTGCAGCAAATTGATGACGAACACATAAGGAATTCTCTAGGCTAAACGTAGACATTGCCTGCCTTTAAAAGACTCGACTAACTGACAGTGGCACTATCAGGTGAGCCAACTACACCTCCTTTCGGCATGTGAAGTCCTGGGCAGAACGGCGTTGGCTTTGCTGTGAAGAACACGCTCGTCGCCTTCATTGAGCCCCGTCGTCAGGCACAGAAAGGATCCTTGCCCTCAAGCTCTCAATAGCTGCTGGCTCAGATAACATCTTCAGCGTGTACGCGCCAACCCTCTGCTCAACCCCTGAGGATAAAGACCAGTTCTACGAGGCCCTAAAACGAAATATAGGATCTCCAGTACTTAACCACAAGACATGCATGGAGACTTCAACGCTAGTGTACGAGCTGACCACAGGGTCCACCTGTCTTGGTCCTCACGAAAGGGGAATAACCAAACAAAACGGGCAGCGTCTGCTGAAGATTTGCTGCCTCCTTGGTTTATGCGTGACCAACACCTTCTTCAAATGCATGGATATCCACCAGGTGTCGTGGAGACACCCACACTCTCGGCACTGGCAACAGCTAGACCGCGTCAACACCATACGTGCGTAACTTGCCAGTGTCCTCCTCAGACTCATTTACCACAGTGCCGACTTCGACACGGACCATTCCCTCGTGGCTAGCGAGGTGCGAGTTCGCCCGAAGGAGCTTCACCACTCCAAGAAGGGTCGTCCGCGCATCAACACCTGCTGTGCAAGAAACCCCGAGAGGGCGCAGCAGTTCGTCAGTAACTTGCAAGAGGCTCTCACAGAGCAGGCGTCCAATTACACCATCGACTCAAAGTGGTCCCACTTCCGAAACGCTGTGTACGTCGCGGCCAGTGCCGCCTACGGAATGAAGGCGCGAAATAGTGCCGACTGGTATGATGCCCACTTGGAGGAGATGGAGGCCGTGACTGAGGCAAAGTGGAAGGCCCTCTTGGCTTACAAGTCATCGGCTTTTCCTAGTACGCTCGAATACCGCAGGACTGCAAGGAACATAACCCAACAGACCGCCCGCCACTGCGCTAACACTAGCTGAACCTCTGCAGCAGTATACTGACAGCTGCTGACAACGGGGATGCTCGAGGCATGTATTAAGGGATTAAGACAGCGACCGGCCCTACAAGCTCCAATACAGCCCCTTTGAAGTCTAAGAAGGGTGAAGTCATCACCGAAAAGGGGAACGCAGCTGCAGTGCTGGACCGAGCACGACCTTGAGCTGTGCGCAACCCGCAATGTCGTCACACTGCACTGGACGCCATCCCAGACCTGCCAGTTATGGAGGAGCTAGACAACCCACCTACATTGGAAGAGCTCAGATAAACCATCGACACTCCAGAAGTCTTAAAGAACGGGAAACCTGCGCTGCTTCAGCCTCTTCATGAACTCCTCTGAATGTGCTGGGAACAGGGCCACATTTTACAGGACATGCGTGACGCAAACATTGTCAGTCTGTATAAGAACAATGGGAACCGCAGCAATTGCAACAGCTACCGGGGTATATCCCTACTCAGTATCGTAGACAAGGCCTTCGACCGCGTCGCCCTGGCGCATCTGCAGACCCTAGTCTCAGTGAGGCTACAGAGCCGGCCGGTCAACGGCAGAAATGATCTTCTCACTACGCCAGCTGCAAGAGAAGTGTTGAGAGCAGCAAATGTCCCTCTATATTGCCTTTATAAATCTGACGAAGGCGTTTGACCTGATCAGCAGGAGCGTCCCACGCGGAAGAGGGCCTGCAACAGTTTGTCAGTTATCTCTCCCACGCCTGCAAGGAGTTTGCGTTGACCATCAGGCTAAAGAAGACCAACATAATGGCCTAGGACACAGACTCTAACCATTACCATTGATGGGTATAACCTGGAAGTTGTGGAGAACTTTACCTTGTCAACAATCACCAGTTCGCTCTCCATCGACACAGAGGTCAACAGCAGGATCGCCAAGGCAAAAACAGTTTTGGCCAAACGGAACCAGAGTGTCTGGCAGAACCCAAACCTCACTGAGAAGGCCAAGCTGCGCGTCCACCAGGCCTGCGTGCTCAGCACACTCCTCTACAAAAGCGAGGCATGGACCCCTTATGCGAGCCACGAGATGAAGCTCAACAGTTTCCACCTTAGGTGCCAGCGACGCATTCTGCTTTATCAAATTGCAGGAAAAGATACCCGATACAAAAGTCCGCGCTGGCATTAACAGCATGTTTGCCATTCTCAGCGAGAGGCGCCTTCGTTGGCTCACCCACGTCAGAAGAATGGACCCAGGTTGCATTCCAAAGGACCTACTGTACGGAGAGCTGGTAGACGGCACACGGCTGATAGGACTACCACGTCTGCGCTACAAAGACGTCTGCAAAAAGGCCTGAAGCTGTCTGACATCATCGTTAATTCATGGGAAAGCCTTGCAGACGAACTCAAGCCTGGCGCTTTGCTGTTAAGAAAGCTGAGGATGCCAGAAAGAAAAACCTTGCTGCAAAGAGAGCCAGGAGGAAGGAAAAAAAAACAGCAGCCTCAGCAGGCACCACTTTTTACATGCAGCAAGTGCAAAAGAGACTGACAATCAAGAATCAGAAGGTGCAGATAGAATATCACCCAAACCGGAAGCTATATCATCGTCTCCCGAAGACGGACGGATTCCGACGAGTTTTACTGCATTAAAACAGATTTGTTCTTTATGATTTTCATTATTATGACTATTATATTTCTTTATCGATTCATGCTTTCCAAACATTGTGTTACTGCTTCAGTTTCAGGTACGACTTCTAGTGCCCCAGAAGTGGTCAAATCCTTGCTGCTGACTGCAAATCTGCAGGCTGCTAGAATGACGTAGAATAATCAGTTGAAGCGCACAACAAAAATACACATCTATAGCCACAGACTGCGTCTTTATTTTCCAGGGACTAATGATTAACGTATTTAAAACCCGTACATGGGCAAATTAGCTCTTTCAATTTTAGTTTCGACGACGCGTTTCGCGTTTTAATTTGAAAACGAAACGTGTCTTGTTTGTTGGGCGTTATTGTTATACAGTGGGATTCTTAATAACTCGAGAACAAATTGAGCTATTGTAATGAAACTTCATACATAGATACTTTATTGCAAGACAGCTGAAGACCATACTGTTGTGACAGGTTTGAAAATTAAGGTATATGAACAATACCCAAAGGGGGGAATCAAATTTGATTTAAAACATCGGTTAGTGCAATGGGCTAACTAAAAGTACGAGTTAGGTAGTGGATGTGTGGTGTGTTTGCTAATGGTTCTCAAATCATTTTTCTCGAAATTCTTACCTGACCCTTTTTCATTAAGTCAGTGACAATTTTGGAAAAAGCAGAAACAGTAGAATTTTTTTCGCAGACAGTTTTGGAGAACTAATTGCAATGCGATAATGCGATGGCTGTGCTTTAAGGTCAAGTTTTGCTTTTTCTTTGATAATTATCTGTCCAATGATGATAAATAATGTTAATGCAGGATCTGAAGCTATCAATGTTGCATGTAGAAAAGGTTTATTACAGTTAGAAATCAAATTTTATCAATCAATTTTTATGGTCATGCGCAATCTGTGTAAGTCTGGTCAACATGAAAAACAAAAATCGTGTGTGCAAGCCAATCATTGGTAACGCCTCCGGTGTTTCTGGCGTGATTATTCTTTTATTCGACTTCACCTGTAGTCTTACGTTCATATACAAACTGTGCACGCTTGGTGAAGATTGGGTGAAAAATGAAGTCTCTATCCTGAAAATGTCCATTTTTGTATTTTTTTTTTCACAAACAAAGGGCAATAAATCTGGTGTTTCTGGCCCGAATTTGCTTATATTCGACTTCAACTGTAATCTCATGGCAATAGACAAACTGTGCAAGACTGCTGAAGATTGGATGAAAAATGAAGCCTCTATCCTGAATAATGTCCATTTTGTGTATTTTTTAATAAACGAAGGGCAATAACTCTGGTGTTTGAAACACGATCTGGTCCATTTTGGGCGTCTGCTGAGATCTGATGATTATACACAAACTGAAATTTTGATTGGATGGAAAATAACGGCACACGGACGACAGACGACGGACGACGCAGAAGAGGTCCCCTATACCAATATCTCACCGAGCACTTCGTGCTCAGGTGAGCTAAAAACGGTTTCACCTCAATAACTTGAGAACGCATAGAGATATTTCAATGAAACTTTATACGTAGATACCTTAAAGCGAGACCTCGCTTGGTATTGCATATGAGGTGGGCGGGGTCAAGGTCAAGGTCACTGTAACTAAAAATAGAACAATGTTTTCCGTTCAATAACTCGACAACGCATTGAGATGTTTTAATTAAACTTAATACATAAATACCGTATATCAAGACCTCGCTTGGGATTGCATATGGAGTTGGTGGGGTCAAGGTCATTGTTACTAAAAATAGAAAAACAATTTCTGCTCAATAACTTGGAACATGCATTGAGAGTTTTTAATGAAACTTAATACATAGATACTTTATATTGGGGCCTCGCATGGGATTGCGTATAGGGTGGGTGGGATGAAGGTCAAGGTCACTGTTACTAAAAATAGAAAAAGGGTTTCCCCTCAAAAACTTGAGAACAAATTGAGACATATCAATGAAACTTCATACATAGATACCTTATATCAAGACATCGCTTGATATTGCGTATGGGGTTCAAGGTCACCATAACTAAAAATATAAAAACGGTTTTCGCTCAATAACTTGAGAACACATTAAGATATATTAAATTGTTAATGAAACTTCGTGCATAGATACCTTATATTGAGACCTCGCTTGGGATTGCGTATAGGGTTGGTGGGGTCAAGGTCACTGTTACTAAAAATAAAACAAGATGGTCATGATGGCCCAAAGGGCTCACCTGAGTACTGGCAAAGATGAAAGCCTTACTGTTGTGAAAGGCTTATGGGTATGTACGCCATAATGTCATTTAATAATTTGGCTAGCTGATTTACTCTCATACATAGAACAAAAAAGAACCTGGATATATTTTCTATTCTCTGGTATCCAACTTTTAACAGGCAATTTCGAAGGAATAGTGTTAATGCTGCAGATCTGAAAGATAATGTTTCAAAACAGTAGTGTAATGCCATTTACCCGTCCTATATTCTAATTCGCTTTAGATGTTATGGTCATAGACAAATTTGTGCAAGTTAGGTCCAGATTTGTTGAAAATGTAAGTCCCCGTCTTGCAACAAATTAATTTTTGCATTAATTTTCATAATTAAGGGGATATAACTGCTGTGTTCATGGCCTGTCTTATTTGCTGCTTATGTTGAGATCTGATGACTATACATGTATGTGGAAGTTTTATCAAGATTGAATGAATAATGAAATCTCGATGCACAGAAAACGCAAATTTTGCATTTTAAAAAAAAAGGCAATTTTGCATTTGTTTCACTTACAAAGGGGCCATAACTCCAATGTTTGGTGCTCAGTCTTACCCATTGTTGGCTTGTGATCACATACAAACTGTGGAAGTTTGGTCAAGATTGGAAGATTGGAAGAAAAAAAACTCTATGAACAAGAGGCTATTTTTTCCTTATTTTCACATACAAGGGGCCATAACTCCAGTGTCTTTGGCCTAACCTTACCCAATTTTGGATCGGCTCCTGTTGAAATCTTTTGGTCACACACCAACTGTGGAACTTTGGTCAAGATTCGAAGAAAAATTAAGCCTAAATCAAGGTGAAATGGCAATTTTTGCATATTTTTCGACAAAAAAGGGGGCGTTTGTGGCCCAATCCGGCCATACAAGGGGCCATACCTCTAAGGTTTCTGGTCCAATTTTGACCTTTATCAATACAGACAGATTGCAAAATACGACACTTTTGTGTGGGACTATTGTTTTGCCCCGAGGACAAAACACAAGCAACCAAGACACTCTGTTCAATAAACACACATGCCCCAGGCTAGTGCTGGACAGCCCACTTGAATTATTCTAAGTCCAAATTAGATCAAGGTCAAAGTATATGGGTGGATTGCAAATGGTCATAGGCAACAACTGTGTAAGTATCTAAGTGTTGTAGTAAACGGTGTTGGTGCTGGACGAAACGGTAAATTTACTTAACCTTGTCACGGATGGACTATATGCCTCCAGCATCAAGATGTCGGGGGGCATGAACATCTCTGCATGAAGCAACTGGGTCTTGCATTGTTTTGTTGTTGTTTTTTGGAAAAGGCTGGTATACTGTATCTAACAGTGTTTTTGTTTTGTTTTTAAATAAAATAGTATAACCTAACATTGTAAAGTATCAACCAAGGATTATTGTGTGTAATTTTAAGTGAAAACTGAATTTTGAACATGCACCGTTTTCCTTTGAGCAGTTTTGGCATAATTCTGGATATTTCAAAACATTCAAACAAAAATCTTAACCCTCTTGTCCAACAGCGGTGTGACTTTGACAATAGTTGGTTAAAACACATTTTTCCATTCATGGAAACAGCCTTGTTTATACATTTACAAACACTGGGACTAAATGAACATGCATTATCTGGATTTATTGATTGGTGAAAAATAACAATGAAGAAACAAAACATGTTAATGACGATTTATTCACTTAGCACAATTCACAGTTTCTGGTAGTCCCCCTGGTACTTTCTCCTCTCCCCCAGGCGGTTGTAGCCCTCGTAATTGATGCCAGGAACCTGCTCGAACTTCACAGGGTCTGGTTCGCTCAGCTTGATGGCGTTATCCTTCAGGGCAGAGAAGAAGGCTTCGATCTGAAAGTATGAATGAAGACTGTAGTAAGACCATACTAGCTTTATTGGCGCTAAAACTGTTATATTGTTTAAAGGGTTATTAAAGGGAGACTACCAACGTTGAATGTTCCTTATAATTTTAATGTTACACTGCATGTGCATCTTAAATGGTTTCTCTAAGGAAAATTAATAATATTCAATTAGGTTACTGTAAATTTATCTATTTTTGTTGTTTTGAAAGAAGATTCAACTACCAATATGTTTTTTGTGTGTTTTAGATGCATTAATTAACCACCATGTCTGTACAAGGACTACTGTGTTAGTCTTACAATGCAAAGAAGTATAAGTAATAGTATGTATAATAAATTAATAATACATTTTGTCATGTTTTATTTACATATTGTATTGAATTTGATAAACATACATATTGAAGATTCCAGTACAGTAAGTGCCTTATTTAATATATATTGATCCAATTAATTAGATAAGAATTTTTAAAATGTTTCATGATACAAGACTATGATACCCACGTGTTATCACTGTACTGTGTACAAATGTGTTTTGCTCTTTTCTGTTCTTGATAACATTATATTTTCTAGATAACAGATTAAAAATGACATTTAAACTTCCCATTCTCATAAAATTCCCCTAAATGCACTGTAAAAATAATAAACAAGTGATGTCAATTTCAGGTGACATATAACCCCGAAGGCGCTTTCAGTAAGTGCCACATCGACACCGAAATGAATCTTTGTAAATAAAAGTGAATGAAAAATGTAAACTATTACTTCAGTCAAAACGGCTGCTCGAGAAAAGCTTATGACAAAATTTAACCAAAATTTCTAAATTAAAAAAGGGGCATAAATCTGCGAAAGTACCAAACAGAGTTACGGGGGTTGCTTTCCCTGGTGGAGACATTGGTAGTAAAGACGTATATTAAGTTTAAAGTAAATACCTTTGATAGTATTCAAGATATTGGACTTTATGAAAAACTTCGGGGGCATAATAAAACAAAGCATGGTTCACACATCCTACTTTTTCTGAAGTTTTTGATCCCTTTGTTTCATCATCGGCTGTTTTGTTTTCGGCATCATCATAGAACACTTCAGTGATTCCAGCTTCCAACATCCTCCGAGCCAACAGCTGACCCAGATTCCAGGAGGCACACACATCATTGTGTCTGGAAGTATAAAAACATTGGTAACAACACAGGTCTACAAAGACGATGGTGTAAGATTATTCTACAAGGATCAATAATATAAACAGTTAAACCAGACTTGTCACAAGTTGTGTCGCATTTTTGAGGAATACTTTTAAGCATTGCCATATAGTTAAGGGATTTAACTGAAAGAAAAAGTTCAAAAGGTCTATTAAATCTCATAACTTTTGGTGTAGGTTGGTTAACAAATAATTTAATTACATAAGCACATACATATGAAAAATCTGAATGACAGAAGAGATTGTCTTAAGAGGCAGAAATTGATTGGCCAATGTTTAGTGGACAAAATATGACAGAAGTGATTGTCATAAGAGGCAGAAATTGATTGGCCAATGTTTAGTGGACAAAATATGACAGAAGTGATTGTCTTAAGAGGCAGAAATTGATTGGCTAATGTTTAGTGGACAAAATATTGTAGTTAGTAACAGGGTACTCTGAAGTTTTCTTATTTGCAATAATATGTTTTGCATTGCATTACAAACAATTTGGAAATAAACAACATATGCCAGAAATGTGACTATCATTATGCACTAATAATAAGAACATTTGGTGTTATCTATATATTGTACTTAGTCATCTTATTAGCTTTCTAGTAGACTATGTATTTAGTCAGCTTGTTAGCTTTTTACTAGTAGACCAAGTATTTTTGAAAAATGAAAGCTTAAGCGACACTACAAGATTTTTAACATGTCATAATTGGTTATTAAACTGCAATACATTTTCTACCATATTTTTGTGAATTTATGATATAACATACAGGTAATACATGGTACAAAACCTAAAAGTGTCCGATGAAGATCCACACTTACTTGTAGAGGTACTTTAGAACGGCTGGTTCTTTTGTTGATGCTTCTATAACAACCTTGCCAGAGAAGTGAACGATGCAGGCAGACATCTTTAACTTGTCGTACACCAATCTAAAACATTTCCAGTCAGGAAAAACGGTTAAAGTGGAATGAAACTTATGCCCCTTATTATGTCATACCATTTAAACTTATGCTAATTTGCACATGTGATAATACAGGATGGAATACCAGCAAAAAAGTCTGAAAAACAGTATAGGATGTGGAGATTAGTAAATATGTGTTGCACACAAGTTGACATAGAGTGCCTGTTATGATGCTCATCATACATGTTTATTATTATCTGAGCATAAATAAAATGTATAATGATTTTTCAAAGTATTACTAGTATATAGATACAAATAATTATTATTTTATAAGACCTTCGTTATAGCAAATATTATGCATGCCAATAGTATTGCAAGTTTAACAACAGCGAAGTAAAGTCTTACTTGTGATAGAAGTCTTTTCGAGGTGCTTGGAATTTCCAGCCTTGCACTTTCCGTGCAATACCTATGCGTTCCAGAGCTCTGAAATGTGGTTGATCAAGAAGTTATAATCAATTGTAGATTTTCTGGTTTCAGCACTTGTTTGCATTAAATTTTTGACTCCGGAAGACTGTTTATTAACTGCGTTAGATTCAAAAACTATTTTCTGTGCATAAATATTCCCAAAAGTCATAATAAATGACTATCATGTTATATTAAATGCATGCTATATTTCTTCAAAAATGATTGATTGTAAGACTCATATGGCAAAGGCACACACAACTGCAAAGATGTAAGCCTACTAATTCTAGTATATATATATATATACATACCTTGGATTACGATTTTCAAACAAGGGATTCACTTTAATCTCGCAGTTTGCCTTAACTTGTGAATCACAGTAACATCTTGTAACTGAAATAGACAAAACATCTTAAATAATAAAATATGTTTAAATACATTAACCTTAAAGTAATTAATACATTTAACATGACAGAAAATAGTGATTATTTAGCATGATTTGTCCACTATATGTTTAAGATAAGTTACAATTCAAAAACATACATTTTCAAATTTCATGTTTCTTATCAAATATAATTTTAACTATTATGACCCAGTATATAAAGTCAATATTGAACAAACATAAAACATTGATATAGAAGAAATTATTGAAAATTGTTATGGAATGAATTATCTTTACAACTAGCATGCAAGGTATGACATCTGAATAACAAAATGTAAATGATAACCTTGTTTTTTCATATTTAATGCTAACATGTTTGCAAAATTCTTCCCGAACAATATATGTAAGAGGTAAACTTTCCAACACATTACATTTAATGGTTTTTCAGCAGTTAGGTGGTTGACCTTAGATTTCCCAAATAAATAAGTAGCTCAATATTTAATCTGAGCTTCATAATTTATTTCAAGGTTAGGGCTACAGTCTACTCCTATTGATATAAGGTTGATGTTGTTTTTAATTCTGCTCCATACAAAAAATAGCTATGAAGCAACTAATTACGTCTTATTATTTGGATTAGGCAGCACTGTGTCCATTATGAAATCCTGTTCCAGCCAGTTGAATTTCGCCCTGTGCTTTATGACAGAGCGACGATGCAACATTTCAAATTCTATAATGTGCAGATCTTGTACCGAGACATTTCACAGACACCTGAAATTTGGATGATAATCATTATAATATTATGTCTACGAATTGTAACCAGAGATAATTATCGCCCAAATCACGCATAGTTGATCGCATTGTCGCAATGTCGCTATCTGGCACACAGTGATAATTATCGCCCCCCCCACCTCAGACAATATGCAAGAGATGATAAGACTGTCTCAATGATATTTATTTTTAACCATGCACCGCCTGACAGATATAACCTTTATATTAGAATGATAATCATTGCTTTCATTTAAGAGATCTCAAATTCTACAATATCATCTGTATCAGACATCATGTGCCTAGGGAAAGATCTAGAAAATGTAATTAGACTGGTCCTGCTTTCCACCCTGCTCCGTTTTAGCAGCACCCTGTACCTTTTGTAACCCTAGATCTTTCCCTATGTTCAGTCGCTTTAACTGTTATGCATGAAACACAACTTAATTCATGTAAAAGGTGACAGTACATAAAATATATTCCTAGCAACAATCAATTCGGGGGTCAAGATACGACGATGCAACAACTCGAGATTTGGGCGAGTGCTGTGCTGTGTGCGATTTCATAGGCGATGCAACAACTCAAGATTTGGGTGATAATTATTGATTTGTGCGATTTCATAGACACTCACAATTTGGAAAATAATTATCATCCAAATTGTGTGTGTCCATGGTTTTGAAAGTGCAAGATCTGTAGATAATTATAATTAAAATGTTGCAATGCTGCAGTCTTGTAAAGAGCGAAATTTTAACTAGCGAAATCAAGATTATTAGTCCATTATGGTTTGCCTTGTTTTTTATTCAATTGAGCAATTCAAAGTGCAAGATCTGTAGAAAATAATAATTTAAAAGTCATAATTGTGATAGATTATTGTGTATGTGCATACATTTTCATTTGTTCCTACCTTTGATAATACAAATTAGTTGCATATTATTATGTACATTTCGATGATAAATATCCGAATGTATTATCCGAATTTCCAGCAGTACTGATGGGCATTGGAAACAAATGTAAAAGCAAACTGCTTGAACTTCTCGATTACAAACCTGTTAAAGACACTAATGTTCGACATGACAACGGTGATGTATCAATGAAATAAGGCGAAATCAATCGTAACAATAACAAGGTCAATGGGATACCGAATCGAGGCTCCTCCATTGTGTCACCGTTGTAAACATACATTTTTGGGAGTTTGTTTTATGTACTTTTTAAATGAAATGTTTGTATTTATTGGTTCCGTCAAACTAAATAATATCTTATCTTACTAAAACAATGAAGTTTTCTCACACTCAATGGTCTTCAATGCCTTTTTTCTGTCTTTGAACCGGACACCTGACCTAGTTTTGCATAAAAAATGGCGGATGACATTGAACTTTGGGGAAAACCCCAGTACTATATTTTACAAATTACCTTCTTTTGGACAGCTTTTTTGTGTAAAACGTCATCAATTATGTAGAAAGCACATGTTTGGCGACATTTTAAGCGCAGACGTAATGAAAAACGACGAGACAGAAAATCAAGCGAATTGGTAAGAAATGACCCATATTTGATCATGCGTATTGCTAATTAGACTGTTTTGGAATAAATTGTACTATGATTTTTAAAAAGAAGATGCATTTATAAGAACATTGAGCCCACATGTCTGTGAATATCTTTTGCCGCAATTTGCCGCGATGCAGTTTAATTGAGAGGGTATATATTTCGGACATTCAATATTTCGGATACACAAAGATGAGCTGCGAGCGTATATATTTCGGACAATCTATATTTCGGATACACAAATTATTCATATTATTTGAAGTGCATGTTGTTAATAATAATTAACATAATAAATAAACAATATTGTTTTAGTTGATTCAAACTGTATTAGAAGAGATAATGACCTCTAGAAATTTGACCTTTTTCAGATGTTCTTGTTATTTTGTTAGGAACTATAATTAATAATTATATCATTATATTTTATGATTGTTAGAACTTAGAGTTAAGTGTTCGCAGCATTCATCATCACAAACTGGAAATTTCATACAATCATGGAACTAGTTTAACCATAAAAATAAATGGTTTGTCCAGATGTTTTCTTGAGATTTAGACTTTTATATGGTACATTATTAATTAAGGTTGTATCACACAGAACCCATTTTCAATATATGTTGTTCTTTTGCATTGACCGTTCCAAGGCGGTGACCCCAGTTTTATTCATGTTTGTGCGTTTGTTATGTACGTGTGTGTCTTGTCTAGTGCATTTGTTTTGTGTCTCACTGAAGTTCACATTGGTCAAAGTTTTCTTATTGACTATGAAGCTTAAATAAAAATTGTGTTTGTTTCCCTTTAAATACCTACCAACACATAATTTCATAATATATAACAGTGTTCTACTATCCAAATCCCATCTACAATTAACAGTAACAATGTATATAAATGGGGAAACACAGAATTTTAATTTAGGCCTAATTGTGTTTGCTTTTGGTTATTTTTCAGGAGTTCCATAATAATGTTGTATGGACCACCGATATTTTAGTTAAAATCCCTGACATAAGTTGTAATTTTATTATCTTTTCAAATATAACCGGCATGTCACTTTTAAAATATAGCCTGTATGTCAAGGTCCATACAACTTTGTTTCAAGTTTATTTGATTTGTTCATTAGACTTAGTTGCAAAATAACACAAACGACACATATTAACCATAGCAATTGCTTTTTGGACCCATAATTAAAGATTGAATGGTTAGCTTGTAATGAACATACTTCTTGCTTCATACTTCTCACATTTAATAATCAATTTTAATTTCTAATAACAATTCATATTAAGGTAATCAGTCCATCATTGGCCTCCTGGTAAACAGAGTTATTTCTGAAGACATGTGTAAGCCACGGAATTTTCCAAAGTAAGCAAGTTGTTTCCATGTTGTTGGTATGGGTCTTCGGCATACAGACATCTTCCAATGTAGGCCGGAAACTGATGATATAATGATGGATTTCCTATCAATAATCAATATTTAACTTTTTTTAGTTACCATGACAACTTTTTTTCCCGATAACTTCCAGCTATGTAGTATTAAAGCCTCATTTTAAATTAATTCTTCTACAGTGGATCTTTTTTGTTTTAAATGATATTACAACATGTTTATTTTGCTTGAATGTTGTATTTTAGATGCATCGAAAATTATACATACGATAAACTATAGGCACATTTGATGATAGTAATGGAAACTTAAACATGCAATTACTTTGTTATCCTCATTGACTGATACTTTATTAAAAGTACATTGCTCTCCTTTTTGAAATATCTTTCTGTTGATGTGTAACATTAGAAGCTTTGCACTTGGATTGTCACAGTAAAATTGCATTATATGCATAGACTTGAGACGTTCTTATTTTTCCCTCAATTTTTGCTAACCAAGGCAACTTCAAAATGCAATAACTTTCAGACCGCTTATGATAAATGCTTCATTTAAAGTGCATTGATCTCCTGATTGAAATATCTTTCTTTTGATGTATGATTTTTTAGACTTTTCACTTGGATTGTCACAGTAAAATTGCCTTAAGTGCATAGACTTCAGACGTTCTTTTTTTTTGCCTCACCTTTTTGATATACATGGCAACTTCAAAATGCAATAACTTTTATACCCTTTATGATAGAGGCTTCAATTAAAGTGCATTGATTTGCATTTGGAAAGACCTTTCCAACGATATATAGTAATGTATATAAATCTTAAATTCAAAAAATGGCCTGTCTTTGTTAGTAACAATGACATTTTTAAAGACATCAATGAATGGCATTAATATTGCTATTTTCATAACTCAATGGTTTTTTATTTAGCACGAAACAACAACACAAGACGACGAAGTGATGGGGAAACGCTATTACTGTGATTTCTGTGACAGGTCATTTGCTGATACGGGTGTCAACAGAAAGAATCATTTTAAGGGCGTCCAACACCAACGCTTAAAGAAGCAACATTATGATGCATTTCGTGGTAATGGATATTTTATTATTCGCCCCCATACCTTTCGATCCAATCTACTCAATAAACAAGATCTAGCTGCTTGATTTAAAAGTAATTGCTCGGACATTCTGGTCCCAAAAGTAATGCAGTCATGTTACTCTTTATTTCGATCCAATGAATATGAAACGACTCGCCCCATTAACGACTCGTCCCATAACGACTCGCCCCATGTTTAATCACGACTCGCCCCATATCTATAACGATTCGCCCATCATATTATGTTTGTTGTACAGTTTAATGTTTATTAGGTTTTAGTGTGAAGAAAATTACATAATATAGTTCTTAATCCACCAATCAATTGGTAAAGCAAATAATTTTAAAATTTAATATTATTATACAAGCATTTCTCAGCTTAGTAAACATAAATAAAAAATGTGTCATTTTACTGAATAATTAGAAAAAACGTTATTTTTGTGTTTTTGCATTTATATATTTAATGTGTAATAAATACATTTTCGGTGGAAATCCTGGTCAATGTTTATTGAAAGACTTCGCAAAACCAGAATTGTTTTTGAATATTTCTTTTCATTTGAACTTCACAAAATATCGATTGCCATGGTGTATACTCTAACTAAACATTAACAGTTGTGTGATGTGTTTTTTTCTCACATTTTTCTACATATCAACAATGCCTACAAAAGGTCAAATACCTTTTGAAATTAAATTTAAAGAATGCAAAAAGACAAAAGTACAAATTGCTGTGGGGCTAAATTATGTTTAAAACTGGACTTGTCCAGCTGATAAAGTGATTTAGATTAATAGTACAATACAAACAATGAAACGCATGAAACCTGTTAAAACAACACATGTTCACACCATTAGATGACTGCTAGACCCTTTGTTACAAAGTTGACACGTACACAAGTTATTTAAACTTGATCAGCAGGTGCCTTGTCAATGTGGAAAAAATACACAGTGAAACATTCAAAATACATTTTTTTTTTAAACAAGTAAGATAGTTGGGAACAAATATAAGAAAAAACATTTTGTAATATATTTGTAATCATTCTATCTGTTTTGCTCCTCTTTTTATATCATTTTATGTAATTTAAAAGTATGATTATTTCTTTGCCATCACCTGCTTATTCTTCAACAGAATAACAAAATTTTACTTCTTTTTCTACAGTATTTAAATTGCAAGTGACCATGATCACATTCAAAATTTGGCATAACCATGCTAACATTTAAACATTTAAATTGTTACCTAAACAAATGTTAAATTTTACTAGTATCTACGCATTATTTTGTACCTATTTTTCTGTTTATATCACCCGTAAGACACACAAACAAAGTGGTTAGAACTGTAACCCAGCTGAAAAAATCCCAAGCCACAATGGAAATCAAACCCGGGACCTCCCGGTTCCTAGGCAAATGCTCTACCGCGTCGCTATAAAAGCTAGCTCATATAGCAAGGCAGTATAAGTGTCCCTTATACATCCCCCTACTACATACTCTCCCTCCATGTATGAAATACTTCCACGAATTTCCTTCTGCCTTGACATCTGTGGGATGTCGTACAGACCACAGTGGGTTATTTACGTTGGGAGCCAATGTAACCCAGCTGAAAAAATCCCAAGCCACAGTGGCAATCGAACCCGAGACTTCCCGGTTCCTAGCAAACGCTCTACCGCGTCGCTATAAAAGCTAGCTCATATAGCAAGACAGTATAAGTGTCCCTTATACATCCCCCTACTACAAACTGACACAGTTATATCACATTATCTTATTACACCACATTTTTTGTATCTATGTGAAAAACATTATTTATGTATTGTCCCTGGGAAGTCTAAGGAGCGGTCGAACTCGTATGGCAAAAAACATTATACTAATTAAAATGTTCCATTATTAAAGGTCGGCAATTATTATAGATCACAATTCAATACAGTCACAAATCAACTTTCAATTTTATTACATAACATAGGCAGTAAACACACTTAATGATATTACACAATTATACCACATCGTCTTATTATATCTTATTTATTTGTCTACATGTTAATACACACTCAAATTAAGCTACAAAACATCAAAATATTACAGATTCCTACAACCACATTTGATGGGGTGAATCGTTATACATATGGGGCAAGTCGTTATACATATGGGGAGAGTCGTTATTAAACATTGGGCGAGTCGTTACATTACCAATCCAATCTACTCAATAAACAAGATCTGGCTGCTTGATTAAAAGTTATAAATTGCTCGGACATTCTGGTCCCAAAAGTAATGCAATCATGTTACTCTTTATGGCCTTGGCAAATATTTAGTTACTTTTTAGTGTCAGTATTTGTCTTAGAGTCACAGCGGATGTAGTGTGCACGCTTGAGTATAAGAACCAGCCACCCAGTTAGCTCAGATGGGGAGCGCCATGCTAGTGTTCGGTATGTCGTAGGTTGGAGTCCTGCACCGGGCGCACTTTTCCTCCCAGGTTTACTTTACGAATGTAGCCCTTTATTAAAAAAGGAATGCTAAATTTGATTTGTTTTGTCAAGCCTTAGTTATAATACAGGTGTTGTAAATCATTATTGTCTCTGCTAAGCTTATATGGTCTGATATCTTGTGTCTTATATGTTTCTCTTTTGTAGATCCAGCTACAATACTTGCAGAAGAGAGCACTAAAATGCCTTGCACAAGATTCCAGTCAGGTCTGTGAATTGGGTTCCAAGTATGAAGTTATATTTTAAGGACTAGTGACAGAAAATTGTTAACCAGTTTTTAGATTAAGGCAATAGAGAAGAACAATAAGAATGTGTACTTTCTGTTAAACGATCTAGTCGACACATTCAAAAGTTTGAACACCAAAGAGTAACAAAATAATACAGATGTCACAGTAGAAACTATCACATTATTTAATTATTTTCAGAACAGACAATTTCCAACCTTTTTGTCATCCATTTGACATGCAGCTAATTTCTAATCATATTTGTGACTGATCGAAGTAGTGGTGAATGATTTTAGGTAGTTGTGACTTTGGCGACAGTTGCAAGTTTTCCCACATTACACCAGAGAGGCGACACCATCTTCAAGAACTAGGTAGGTTGGAGTAGATGACTTCATCACAATAGGAACATAAACACTATTGATCTCAGTCTGAATACTGCCAGGACTGAAGACTTTTAATGCCCCCGGCATCTTGATGCGGGAGGCATATAGTGATTGTCCTGTCCGTCCGTCCTTTCGTCGGTGACAAGGTTAAGTAGATTTTACCGTTTCATCTAGCACGATCACCGCTTACTACAACACTTGGATACTTACACAGTTGTTGCTTATGACCATTCCCAATCTATCCATATCACCCAACCTCATTTTGACCTTAAAATTGGCCTAATTTGCACTTATTCAAATGGGCTGTTTCTTGGTTGACTAGATTTTTTGGTTGACTCGTGAGGGCAGAAACTGAATTTTTTATTAAATACAAAGTTTGCTGAGCATCTAAAAATTTACACGGACAGCTCAAAAGACCCTAACTCCGGAAAAGTAGCCTCCACATTTGTTATTCCTTCTAAAAACATCAAAAGAGTATATAGACTCAGCAACAATTTATCAATCTATTCGGCCAAACTTTTGGCAATTAAATACTCTTTGTGCTGGATCTTGGTTAATAAACCAGCTCAAACTGCTATTCTCTCTGACTCATTATCATCTCTTGAGTCTCTGAAATTAGGGAATAGCAGATCTAGGCCTGATCTTTTACAAGAAATTTTAGCTCCACATACACAGTGCCTAGAAAAGTCATTAGAAGTCACTTTAACTTGGTGTCCAGCACATGTCGACATTGCCGGTAATGAGATGGCGGACAGGGGGCGGGGCAATGGAGGGCCTCAATAGACTGGTGGTGGATGTGGGAGTACCACTAGCACCCTCGGAGGTCTATTTACTGGCCAGAGAATTTGTACTTGGGGAGTGGCACAAGCTGACCCCCAGTGCATCTGCATATGGCCATACATTTGATAGATCCTCCAAGATTCTGAGGTGCCCAGATGTTTAGTCCACTAGTATTGTACTGGATAGTTGCATAACACGCCTGAGGATGGGTGCAACACTTTTGCCAGGTAATTTCGGCAAGTATGTTTTGGGACTTGATCCCGATTGCACCCGGTGTGGGAAACCCTTCACTGCTGGTCATCTGCTGCTGGAATGCCCCAAGTTTGACAGTCAAAGAGCAAGTTTTAAACAGCATTTTACTGAAAATGCTGTTCCTTTTAATTTAAACACCATTTTGAACCCTGGTGGGCCAAACAGGGGTCTCTATTACAGAGCCCTTGCCACCTATCTCTTGGACTGTCAGATCACTGACAAAATTTAAATATCTATGGGCGGCCAGTTGTGTTACCAAGTCTTTCCCCACACAGGACACTAAGCGGGGGATAAGCGCCTGGAGGGGGACTCGAGTCGCTTGCCTTAGATAGTTCTGTGACTAACTAATATTTTACATACATGATAAATGACTAAAACTACTTTCTTATTTACTACTATATTTTGTGTAAATTGTTATACACATCTTTCTCCCTGTTATTGGGTTTTAAACCCTTTAATCTCTTCATAAGTATTGTTAAACCCACAAAAATGGAGTGTTTGCAACATATATTCCCCTCCCAAGTATAATTTACCTCATTTTGTACTTCCTTTGCATATATATTGAAATTTGTTTACCGTTTTAGCAGTATTTTGCCCTATTTATTCCATCTGCATGTTTACTTACTACGCAACTAGTTACACAGGGTAAATAACATGATTTTTACACTAAAATACCTTATTTCCCTTAAATTGGGGATAATATTCAGTTTACTACTAAATTTGCAGTTAAAGGTTTAATTTACCTGCTTTTACTCAATACAACTGTTTTACAGTAAAAGGGAGACTACTCCTGCCCTTAATATTTAATATGCATGTCAATACTCCATTTTATCCCTTATACCATCCAAGGTTGGGGCGGGATGCCATCACTCCTATGTATTGCTCTTTTCTTTTAATTCATGCGGTGAAGTGCCCCGGCCTTTCCGACCAAAGCCAACCTGGTTGACTTCGGTTTCCTTATTTTAAGAACCTTTTTTTTCCCAATAAACACATTAGTGTACTTATACAATTTTCAGAGTTTTAATTAAACCCGGTTTTAAAGCAGTTTTTAAAGTATATGAAAGGACGGGCCAATTCACTGTTTTAACTATACTATAGTCTGTTTGTGAGCAGAACAGTTTTAAATGTACAAATCTTGTTTCTTAATTGCTACATACATATATTGTGTATTTGACACAATATTTTATTCTTAATTATTAATGTGCCTTGATCATAGTGCATTCAATTTGTGTGGACCTTATCCCATAGAACCACTACTACGGCCCCTCAAAACTCTGGTCCCTACATCCGCCATGCCAGCTTGCGTCCCTCCACACTCTTCAAATCCGCCTACAATCCTATATTCTTATCCGCCATTTAAGCTTTTACCCCTGCCATTGGCTAAGAACTTTATTTTTGTATATAAAACACTATAAATTTTACTTTATTAAATACCACTTTGACCCAGTGGTTATATTTCTTTAACACGCCTTTTTTTGATAATTAAAATGGCCTTATAACACTATTTAAGGCATTGTTCCAGATACCTATGTCTAAACACTCCAACAAACTCTATGAATTATCAATAGATTCATAGGGTTCAATAAGTTGGTGAAGAACCCTGCATAAACTACCCTATGCAGACAACTCATTAAGCTATTTATTCCTTTAGGCAGCAAACAATAATTATTAATAATAGAAATACTCTAAAAAAAATTCTATGTTTTTACATAGAATTTTTTTTAGAGTATTTCTATTGTGTCTTTTTTTCGTAAGTTTTGGTGAACCACACCCTTTTCTATAGCAAACAACACGTTATACATATGCTGTGTAATCTTAAGAAAAATGCTTGTTTCTGATTGGTCAACAGTCACTATTGCCCAATTGAAGTAGGTCAATCCGTTTTTGGTTAATTTGGCGTATTTTTTGACAGCTATTTACACCGTTTAGCATATTCCTAGTCCCTTGACTCATTCTAACTTACCCATATATATTGGGAATAAGTGATATTTAGCCTATTGAAGGGCAGATAATTCCTGCCTGTCCAAAGTCTTTATTCATTTTTAATCATCCCTATATCTTTACATCATGGGAGACAACTCTTCGCAGACCAACTTTTATTTTATCTAGTACACTGGAACAATAATAGGCAATGCTCAGTAGAGCATTCAGAGGGTTAAACCCGGCCTGTTTTTACATTGTATATTACTGGCTTTGTCAATGGTTAACAGTACTGTACTTTTAGTTTCAATTTATTTATTTTTGCCTGAGTTATAAGGTATTAAAAATGTTATTTCTGAATTTTTTCTACTTTGTGCTCATATATTGTGCACAATTTATATTTATTTAAAAATGTACATTTCATGGACCTCAGACTAATTGGCAAATAAATGCCATTACTGTGCAAAATTAATTTGTAAATTATTGTTTTCAGTGGTACAATAAATATTGTTCATAAGCTGCAGGAATCCCTCTATCTCCTCTCTATATTCCCCCTTCCCTCCGTGGTTTTTCATGAGCCGTGCTGGGCGGGGCACACAGGAAGATAATAACACATATCTTAATTTAAATTTAATGTTATTATATATGTCTCTGTTGCTAACGGAGCCCTCCCTCTACCTTGGCCAATCTAATTGACCAAGGATTCCTTATTTTAAGCCATTTTTTAGTTAAGCAGTTTGCCCCGTTTACTATTGTCAAGTATTTATAAACCCCATTTTATTGCAGATTTTATATAATATGGGGAGGACCCAGCTATCAATTTTTTAATGTGTACTATATATTGTTTTAACCCCCATGGGTAGTAAGTTTCTTAATTTTATGGCAAGTATTTTGATCATATTGTTAATAATGATCAAGTTGCCATTATTTCTTTGTGATATCACATATTTTGATTTTCTGCAGTTATTCTTAATGTAGAAATTTGTATATTTTTAACAAATAACTGTTTTATAGAAGTGGTTATCCACATTTAAACTTTTGAAGTGTTAAACTACCTATTTAAGTGTCCCTATCTATGTAGAGCATGTAAACCTGTGCGCCCCCCTGGTCCCAGTATCTCAAAATACCATTTAAGCACCGCCGGCCAAAATTCCCCTCCACCGCCGGTGATATCCCTTCTTTTAATAATCACGAACAAGACAAAGTCTTCCTTTCATGTGCTCCCCAGGGTGATTTTCTTTTATTTGTATATATCTGTACAGTCTACACAGTTCCTTTTATTAGTTATGTATTGTTTTATTTGTGTTATTTTTAAAGACCCTAAAAAGTAAGCCGTTTGATAGTGCTGGAAGGATGTAATATATGTTTTATCTAAAATTTTACTGTTATGTTGTTCATTTTCTTAAATTTTCACCCTGGGGTAGGGTACACTCCACTAAATAGCCCAACAATTTGGCATAAAACTCAATAGACAGGGTCTCAGGTTGGAGCATCAAGTTACAATCCCTGTCTACAAGAGTTCAGCCTTAGTGAAAAGCATGTCATTGTAACAGCCATCATTAAAATGTATATACACTGTACCCATTATAAAGAAAATATTACAACAGTTCACCATTAGTGAAAAGCATGTCATGCAATTGTAACATCCATCATTAAAATATATATACCCATTATAAAGAAAATATTACATACCAACCAACATATACTTGCAGATGCGAGGTACTTTAGCAATCTCACATTAATTTACTTGCTACTAATTGAATAGTCCATCTTCATTGTATTTATTAAAGTATTACTACTTGAACCATATAATAAATAAAGCTTAGAAAGTATAAAGACATGAAAATTATACAGATATTGTAAAACAAGGCTGAACCACTTGATATAATTAACATTGTTTACAGTCGTCATTGTAAATATTGTCACATGTGCATTTGCACACTGGTTTTGAATTTAAAAATATTACATATTGTATATCGTAAGTTTTACCCGAGTTTGACCCAGATCTCTAAGTAAGAAAGATCCAACAACACCGTTGCAGCATTTGCTGCATAACGGGTTTAGAAAAATGATGATACACATAAAATTATGTGTTCCCACCATTTAACTCTTATTGTAGTTGGGCTATTTTCTCAAATCTTCACTTTCTCATGTTAATATAGGTTAATCTCTGGGGTTTTTCCCTTTTTTCTCTGTTTGCAAAAAAACTTTTACTTATTTATTCCTATTGTCAAACATAAATACTGGTATATTAATAATAAATAGAATAGCCTATTACACATTTCCACAATTTATATTTTTTTACTGTTATGTCTCTCATAATACCAATTTTGCAAGTAAAGGGAGACATGATTCAATACCTGTTTGCTTGGCTGTTTTACAGTGTAGTTCTATAATAGTATGAGGTAACTCCTGTTGACAAATAAAAGGTAAATGCAGAATTACTCCCCTTTAAACTGTATACCTCATTATTTGATTTCTTTAACTAAGGACAGTGTGCTATTAAGTGAAATGAAAGAAATTCTCAATATTATTATTATATATTATGGTATTATTATGCTCTCTAGTGATAAATATGTGCTTTATGAAATTTTTTTAACAGTTTTACAAATTTTGCTATTTTTAAGCATAGATTTTTACAATTAGCACCGCACCCACACTGCAAAGTTTTACATATGTAACTTTCCCGCCATATTAAGGGAATTGTATAGTTTATTATATTTATGCAAAGTATTTATGTTAAGCAGTGTGCTCGGGCAATGGTCAACCGAAGTCCCGAGGGTAAACAACCCCAATCATTCATTCTTTCTAACTTAATTATTTTAGGTATTTGCTACCTATACAATGTGTTGGTTCACCAAAATATGTTATAGTAGAATAATTATTAAAGCCCAAACTTTGACACTTTCTGTAAAAAGTCACCGCGTGAGCGGTTTTCAATTCTCAATCACTTTACCACATAAAATTTACATATTATCGTTCTCCAAATCCATTTATGTTTTTTATATGCTATAGTATGACCCCTGTGGCATATGATAATTGCAATCCCAAGTCAAAAAGTTATTTATTAACTTTTATTTTAACCCCCAAACTCATTAATTTTTTTATAAACTTTACCACAATAGCAATACCTTGACTGTGACGTCACGCGCACTCCCCAATTTCGATTGGCTGACCGATTTTCCCTTGTCAGTCTAAATAGGTTAATCCGTTTTTAGTGTCTTTTTTGCACATAAACTGAGCTGTTTTATTGCTACTTGTATTCTTATATACATACATTTCCAACACATAATATTTAGTTATTATAATAAATAGTGAATATTTTACAAAGTAACATACAAAATAATGTCAATATATATCGTTGTGTCATAAATATAACACAGAGTACCATTTAAATGGTGTTGTTTTTTTTTACACTATTGTGTATTATATCAACTGAGATTTTTATCCTCACATAGATTTTAAATATTATGGCACCGTATCCACACTGCACTCTTTATATACGTTGTGAATTCCCATAGTGGAATAGTTATAATAACTGTGATACTATGTGAAGCAGTTTGCTCGTGCAATGGATTAAAACTGCAGTCTCGAGGGTAAACAACCTAACACCGTTGTCTGTTTCTTGGTTGACTAGATTTTACCGTTTTGTCTAGCACCAACACCACTTGCTACAACACTTTGATACTTACACAGTTGTTGCGTATGACTATCCCCAATCCACCCATCTCACCAACCTCACTTTGACCTTGACCTTTACCTTATTTAAATAAGAAATGGGCTATCCAGCACCAACCGGGGGCATGTGTGTATATCAAACACAGAATCTTGTTAAGTATTAAAAGTATTATTTATATTATCCATTGCTGTTGATGAAACATACAATGTTGTGTAGAGGTAATGTTACTGGGAACTATTTTAATAATTTTTTATAGGTAATTTATTTATGAAAGCATTAATTACCTATATTACAAATTTGAAAGAGTAATTTCAGCCATCTGCACTTTCTGGTCAATCGTTTTACTGTTGCTGAAATTGTCCATACTTGAAAGTTGTCACAGATGTCTATATTTGATGCCAAGGGCATGATGTAGTTAAATAAATTGTAAGCTGTTATATTAATTCAGCAGATGAAGGGTTAAGTATTCTTGAAAAACTATGAGTATTTCTGATCTATTTGGGTATACCAATGTGGCAACTATTGACAGTTTGATGCTTACAGAATCCCTCTTAATGTGCGTTTTAGTTAATAAAAATAAGTCCTAACATCTGCAAAGAATCCACAAACACTTCACTTAGTTGCACTATTAACCTGCTGAATTGTAAAATTTGTTATTTATTTTCCCAGTTCAAAACTGTAAACTGGACATTTTATACCAAATTAAAACAAGGGCTTTAAAAGTTTTGTTGTCAGATGATTTTTAAAGCAAGAGATGTTTAACACCCATTCCAGTAATGGCAGGAGTGGACTAATATGCATATACACGAATATACATGTATGGATATCAACACATATTCTGTAAAGGAATTAACAATGTCGATTTGAAATTCCAGCATGAATTGGGAATTTTTGTTATGAACGGGTATACCTGTTATGGTTTCAGTTGCAAAGCAAAGGCAAAGGGCAGTCAAAGAAATGAACTCCATTCAAGAACTCAAGGAGCCCAGTCTGGAAGAATGGTTAGAGAAAAGAATCAAACGTCTTCGTAAGAAAGAAAATAATGAGGAAGAAACTGAAGAAGTACATTATGAATTGCCTCCCTTTTTAAACATACCAAATTTACCTCCATCACTATTGCCACCTTCTGCTGAAGAGCTCAAAAATAAACCCCCGTGTGAATGGGGCTGAAAGAAATATGATTAACTCTTTAAGTGTTTGTGCTACCCACGTGAAAGTGAAGTGGTACTTTTGGCTGCTACTGTGTTCAGTGTTGGCATAGTCCGTGTTTTCTTAACTGTTAAAACATTAATAATTTCACAGTGGTTGAATGCATTATTTACATCCTCAGCCAGCATTCGTGATATTCCGATAGTATGCTTCGGGTATCGGGTACAAAATACGACATGTCGTGTATAATATTAAAGTAGGGTTTTCTATAGAGCAGTAATTTATACCTATATTTTATATATTTATATTATTTCAACTAATTTAGGAACATATGTGTAACATCATAATATACAGGTCAAGTTTGACTTTGGTTACAAACCACTAAGTGTTGATAGAGTTATGGCCCCTATTGAATTAAAATTTTTCCAAATACATTGTTTCCAGATTACAACTAATAAAAGGCCTGACAGATAAAAGGTCAATAATTTTTACTATGCAGGTGTAATATCATAAAATACAGGTAGAGTTCAACTTTGGTTACAAACTACCAGATGTTAACAACGTTATGGCCACTTTTTGACTTAAAATCCCTAAAAACATGGTTTCTGGACAATATCTGATGAAAGGCTTCAAATGATTTTGGGTGCATAGATGTAACATAATAAAAGTCCAGGCGAATTTGTTACAAACCACTAAATGTTGACAGAGTTATGGCTCCTATTGAACTTTAATTTTCCCAAATTCACTGTTAAATATTCACAAATGAAAGCATTATCTTTGGGTCCATTTCTTTTAAATGGATGCCACAGTTTTGTGACAAGGCCATATTGTGGGGGTATGTCACTCATGTGAAAATTATAGTTCCAGTTGACCTTTTTCTAGCTAGAGATTAACGGATAATGTTTAATCCAATCTGGACCGAACTATAGTTTTTGTATGACAGTAAAACCTCAGATGAGCCTGGTAATCAGCAAGATGGAATCAGAAACACTAGTTATTGTCATTTTATGCAAACAAAACCGCACATCTGATTGGTGGAATGTTTCATGTGCCTCCCAAATTAAACCAAACTTACTAAGAATGTATATGACTAGGAGTTTTCAAATTAATGGAAGAATTGGTCAGACTGTCAGTTGCACCAGTTAGTGAACCTTGTTTGTAAAACCAAATTATGTTGTATGTTGTATGAAATTTGTTTTTTTGTTGCCAATTCGACGTTTTGCCAATCAGATTCAGGATTAGCTCGGCCTTATAGGAGATAAGATTTTGGACGCCATTTTGAAAACGCTAAGCATATTTTGCTCTTTGTAATTGAAATTAAACGTTTCTACATGTAGCACTCCCAGGTTTGCCGAGACGCGGTCGGGATGACAGTGCATATTGATTGGTGGAGTTAAACCTTTTGCGACTTTCACGATTAGCAGATATAAATTGAGTAAGCAGACGTCAAAGTTTTTAGATAACATTTTACCATCTGTTTTGATACTTGTACTTATAAATCTTAAATATGCTGCACATTATAAAGTAAATTAATAAAATTTGCATTAATTAGTTGAATTCACATTGGCCTTGTTATTGGGCTGAAGACAGCCGCGTTGGCCTGAGGCCGTAGACCTCGAGTCAACATGGCTGCCTTCAGCCCAATAACAAGGCCAATGTGAATTCAACTAATTAATGCAAATTTTATTAATTTATTAATTCAACTACTAAATAACATTATATTACGACATTAAGGTCTAACTGTATTCCAGCTTGCCTGAATCCTTAAGTTCAAAGCAACTTGCTTCATGGCTGGATTGTAAAGTTGAAGCTTAAAATTCATGTGAATATACTGATGTATAACAAAAAAAACAATATACCTTTAAGTCTTTTATTACAATATTTCATTATTTGGTAAACATGTTTATATTAGCTTACAGATGGGATAGTGGTTATGTTTACAAATATTTACAATGCAAGGAGCACTCCGTGGTTAATTAGAAACATGTATACCGATAGATGTGTTCACACTTGAAGCAACATGAATATACAGAATCCATTTTAAGATATATATAGGAGGCGTATTCGTAATGCATACATTGCATACATTTAATATAAATAAATCTATATCATAGTCTGCAATACATTTGCCATCCAAAGCTGTGTCTTGTTCAACTATTTAATGTTTAATGTAAAAGTGAATAAAATCAAGGCATGCTAAAAAAAACAACAACAAAAAAACAGAAAATATGTTTTATTAATTATGCACAAGGTTATATCTATGACTCAAAAGGTACAGGATGGCAGTCTACAAATGTTATTTAAAATTAGCCAATGATTTAATAATTCAAAAGGTTATATCCTTATTTAGCAACAAATTATGCATATAAACACTGCTAATTATTATATTTTTTACTTTTTGTTTCATGCCATAATTTTTTGGCTCATTTCCGGGACTCTGCCCACGAATTTCCGGGATTTTTACTGATTTTCTGGGACATGTATGTGCATTCTAATGTGGCGGGAAAAATTTTTTGGCAGGAAATAGGGGCTGTGTTTATGTTTTTATTCCAATCCAAGGCAATGTGCTTTTTATGAAAAAGTTTTATGTTGATAAGCACTCGTAGCTATAAAAATATTCATTAAAATGCTAAAGATCGAAAGTTATTGCACTACGAAACTTTAATACAAAAAGTAAAGATTTCAAAGTTCTTTTACTACAAAGATTTTATTGCCAGTTGACACGTCTTTACTTTAGCAAGAGCATGGTCGGTACAAACACGCTTTCCATGCATGGAACGTGTATTACATTTAAATTCAAAAGATATTCAAAATTTTATCATTGATAAGCCCAATGGAGCAGCATGGAGGAACCAAGCCACAGGATAAATACAGCACCCAGCAATTTAGCAAACTCTTCCCCTATGTAGACCATTAAATAAATCCAACAGTTTAATGTATGTGTCAGTAAATGCATATTGGCAAAACATATGTGTTATAAGTTATAACCATACAACTGATAACCTGTTACCTATCATTGATTAGACACTCAATGGCCCATCACTTTTTTTATAGTACATCAAATGCCATTTAATAAAACAAATGTCCAACAAATTTTGTTATTGTACATATAATATCATTAACAGACAAATACTGGTAAAATAATATATACAAAACAGAAAGAAGACATGTATATCACAGTTTTGAAACTGCATACAATTACAAACATGTGCCTCATTGTCATTCAAACAGAAATGAGGCAGTCAGTGTAGAAAGATCAGGCAAACATGTGCCTCATTGTCATTCAAACAGAAATGAGGCAGTCAGTCTAGAAAGATCAGGCAAACATGTGCCTCAATGTCATTCAAACAGAAATGAGGCAGTCAGTCTAGAAATATTGGGGAATTTAGGGAAACTTACTAAGTAAAACTTACCATTTGCAATGCCAATTATACACTGTGAATGTATATGTTAATAAGTCACTGATAAAGATATCACCATAATGTATTTTTAAAATGATATATTTAAAATTAAAAACAAAAGTTGTATTACAGTATAATCAAGTCAATATATTCAACACCTATTGGTAATTATGGTAACAAAGCAACCATGTTGTTCATATAAAATGTTTTAACAAAATATTTATGTAACAATTTCATAATAATACAAATGTCAATATTAATACATGTAATTCCGGTGGCCTCAGTCACTCGATGTTTTTCAATACAGTCTCGACTCTCTTAACTGCGGTACCCCAACAACATCTATTTTTGTCAAGAATTATAATAGATGCTTTAAATTTAACTTCTGTATAACTATTTGCATAAACTGCCATTCAGCCAGCGTTTCAGGTGTGTATAGTCCAAATGACTAACATGGTATAGACATTTTTTTATTTGATCCAAATAAATGAATCCATTCACGATATCATCAAGCAATTCTGATGTGAATAAAAATCAAGGCCTGCATTATCAAGAGCAGGGAAGAACTGTCTCTGCACACAGATTGTACATTTTAACTAAAATAGCAATGAGGACCTTCGCATAAAATGAACGAACTGTCTCTCAACATCTTAGTGGCCTTGTCCAGCCACTTTTCGAGGGTCAGTCATTTCTATAAGTAGTCGTCTTGGTTGCACATTCCTGGATAATAAAATTGGCAAAATGACTCCTAGCACGAGATTACTGTCAAATCTCAACTGTAAATCAGAAATAAAACTACTGGAAAAAGCAATGTAAACTTCGAAAAAGTCATTTCAAATGCTTTGCGCAGGACTATGGTAGTATTATTACAATGTAAATATTTAGTGAAATTACTAATTTTAAAAGAAATTGAACTAGATCCATTCTTCATTAAACATTTCATATGTTCCAAATAAATATACTGGTTTACACATAATGAGTTACTATATGAATTCATATTTTTAAATGTTAATGGTACTCAACAAAGTACACACTAATGCGAAAAACTGTAATAAACATTCCAGCATGCACAATGGATACTAACGAAAACAATAACAACTACAAAAAATAACAAATTAAGTAACTATGCATACATACTATTGTCAAAATGATATGTTACTCGGGGACTAGAGGGGGTATCGGTCAAGAAACTAGAGTTAGTCGTGACCTGAACATATGACTCAACCTCCAAATCCGAGTCTTCGTCTAATTCGCTGGAACAAGACAAGGGGAACATACAGATAAGCAAAGCATTCATACAATCACAACAGAGGTAAAATATTTATCCCGCCATCTATATATCATCTATCGGTTTCATGATTTTGTTGCATGTGACATAGCTCACCATTGTCTCATAAAATAGTTCAGGTGTGGTGTGGGAAACATGGGCTTAAATGCATGTGTGTAAAGTGTCATACCGGATCAGCCTGTGCAGTCCGAACATGCCTTTACGAACATGCCTTTAGCCCCGTTTTCCCACGACACACCTCATTTGTGTAATGTGTATACTGCGTTGTTTTTTGTTGTTGTTTTTTTCTATGATTTTTTCCATTTTATGCACCCAAAAAAACAGGAATAAAAAGGTTTGTGCACAATATTTTTGTAAAATTAAAAATAAAAACTAATTTCAGACCTTCCTTTAAATAAATAATATTTAGTGAAAATTAAAAAGCAAACGATGCCATGTTTTGATGTAGCAAGAACTAAACATGATAAAACTGAATTATGATAGGCCAAAACATGTATGAGTATGAAGCTCCAGAATGCCTATGATGAACACTGTATTTAGTCTCCGTTGTTTAATAAACTTACTGTAGTACTTTTTTCATTTTGTAAAAATGTTGCCCCACTATTCGAGAAACTATATTTCGATGGTGGTGGTGATTTTAAAGAACACAATGTGTATGATTTGGAATGTAATAACAGTGATATTACTACAAAAACCGAACACAAGTTGCTTCAAAAACCATCGGGCATAGAGTCAACTTCAAAACAAATGTGCGAACAAGACAATGAAGGAAGTGAAACAAGAACACAACATTTTAAGTACTGGTATGTGGTGATATTAGAAAATGCGTTAAAATCACACAGCATTCAATGTTTACTTTTATTTTATTATAATATATTATATTTAAGTTGAGCGTCCATTCTCTTGACAGTCTCCAACTTTTAGCACTATGATTGTAATGCATTATATTATTATTATTATTATCATAAATATTATTACTAGGATCATTTAATATTATTTATGAAGCTTCCTATGCTACAGTGCAGGTATTAAATCTTAATACTACTCTGAATGTAACTGTTATTGGTATTTACCAAGGGAAAATTCCACTTTGTTCTCAGATACATTCTCGAATGGTTTGTCTTCCTTTTCACTAATCACAATCAACACATGTAATATTCTAAGGTTTCTGTACTTAAAATTAACCAAGATCTACCATCAATGTAGTTACTTGATTAAAGTAAAAAGGTTTACATTATATATATATTTGTAAAATCCTGTGTAATGTGGTATTTAAATCATTTTCAAATGAAAAGTAAATTATTTTCATTCCAAGCACTAAAAGGAATACCCTTTGAATTTACACCACAACATAAACTAAAACATAATTCAAACAATATTCAGTCTAAAAAAATGCAACAATTATCTACAACTACAGTCATTTACTTTCAAATTTTTCTAAAATGATCAGCGAATTGATATTGCAATCATTATTTCCTCAATAGTGTAGGTCTGATATTCTTTTGAACGCCAACTTGAGGTCGGACTGGTTTTGTTCGAAATCAGACTCAAGTTCAGCAAATTTGTTGTCCTGAATACAGTCAGAAAAAGGCATCAATTTGTAACTTCAGAGTTTATTACAACAAAAATACTCTGATATTAAACAACTTCTAAAACAAGAGAATTAATCCTTATGTAGAAACAATTCAAGGAGACTGGTATTTATGATGTTCAAAGAATTACGAGCTTAACTTTACCTTAAAAACAAATTAATGTAAGTTTTTTTTTTTCAACTTCAAATATATAAGACATGACTTTAAATGAACTTTCGATGTATAGGAAATGGCATCAATATTTACCTCAAATGCATAGGAATGACTTCAATATTAACTTAAAATGTGTACGAAAATATTTCAATAATGTTTTTCTGCAACTCACATTCTCCTTACACTTGTGTGCCTTCTCCATCTCGCGTTTCTGTACGTCTGAGAACTCCACTCGGATGTCGCGTAGCTGTCGTTGGACCCGCTTGATGTTCTCCTTAGCCTGCGTCTTGGACTGGTTCAACTGGTCCTTCTCCTCCGTCACACGCTCCGTCTGCTCCTTGGTGCGCGCCAACTGCACGAAAACATACCAAACTTACACATGCGCGTGATTTCCCTTCAACAGTTTTCAAAATTAGCAGTATGGGCAAGCAAGCCTGAATTCCTATGTTATTACTTGACAACAAGAAAATGCTACACGCCTGCTCATATTAAACTAATACTGGTAACCTAGCTCAGAATTTATCTGTGCTTTTGGGCTTGTGCTTATTTCGACCACTGCTTAAAGGGAGGAAACTGCCCTACCACCATTAAAGGGTTTACCAAAACTCAGCATATTCAAACAGATTACGCAACTTTCAAGACATTTTGTATGCGAGATATATACAGATCAACATCGGAAAATCAGCTGAAAGGAGAAAGAATCCTACCCTTACATACAGGCAGGTACTAGGGCAGACTAGGACAGTACTCACATGCTTACATGAATCAACCCACAGGTTAAACTATATATAATTACTTGTGAACTAGAAGACTATTCTATAAACCCCATAAACAATGTTTTCTTCACCTCTCTGCAGATTTCGGGAAGTTTATGCTGTGAATTTGATATAAGACAAACAAGTGATTTGGACTTAAAATAATGATTTTAGATTAGGAATAATTCAAAATCTAAGCAAGCTGGTATAACATTCCTATGAAGGTAAAAATCAAACAATTATTTGGCAAGGTTTATCACTTTGCTACTATAAAAAAGGGAGACAACTCCCCAAACAGCGTATAAGTTCAACCTCAAGCCTGTGTTTGTTGATGGTCTCAAGTTCCAGGTTAGTTTCGAGGTCTCTGATCTCGTTCTCGAATCTCTGAACCACCGTCTTGTCCACGCTGTTCTCCTCGTTCGACTGCACTCTAGTCCTCAGGTCATTTACCTGATAAATGGAGTTTGATACTTGTTAACACAAATCAAAGAAACAACGATCTTTTCTTTCAGACATTGACACTCTGACTGTTTAGACATGACTGCAACAGTTCATGTGTTTATTGCTGTTCAGTTTCAAAACATAATAATTTATTTGTAAAATCACGAAGTAATAATTTTGACCCATTGACAATTTGATTTCTGGAATAAAATGTTCTTATAAAACATTAAGGACACATAACTATATACCAACCATCAACTCTTGATGTAGATCTAAGACACATATGAATAAAATACTTAGACTTTATGTCCACTAACTTTCTAAATGAATATGAAGGTTTATTCATAACCACAATTCACAGTAAAAATAATCAATTCCCATTATCTCTCCACTCCTGCACCAATACAAAGCTAGACTCTACTAATACAAAGCCTGATTCTTTCACAATACAATGCCTTACACTAAACCTCAGACTTGAATTTGTCTCTTTCGGATACGAGCTCCTCTATCTGCTGCAGCTGGTCGTTGAGGGTTATCTGGTCTACAGACTGCTGCTGCACGACAGCTTTGTACTTATTCAAGATGTCTGCCATATCTTCCTCATTCTCCTCCAGCTGAGACTGCAGCTCCGTCTTCTCTCGCAGCAACGCCATAGACTAGTTCTCAGGCTAAAAGACAAAGTTACATATTTCTTGGTCTTATGAAACACTACTTTAACATTTTTATACACATGTATAATGTATTTAAAATTATATACAGTGAACTGGTACGTTTGGCAATTAGCGATAAATCTTTGGTAAGGAAGGAAGAATTATGCACATAATTTCTATACTGTTGAATTGTTTACAGTTCTTAACGATAGCATATAAATAAGCTAACATAAATGATCACTATTAATATGTTTCAAGTGTAACCAGTTCACCATTTAAATGATATAAATCTTGCAACATCAAAATAACTGCATTTTCATTCTGCACACAGTTTTCATCCTAGTCACGGTGAACACCCCATTGAGGCATCAAAAATACGTGTATATGTACATAGATAAGTCCATAAAAGTACAGACCTCTTGTTTGGACTTGAAGAGGTCATCCAGTTGTTGTTGCAGGTTGGAAAACTCTAACTCCATCGTCGTCTTGATTGTAATGGCAGCGGCGGACGAAAACTCCAGGTCCTTAAGCTAAACAATAAACATTGTTGAATTGCTAAATGCCATCTAAATGTTTGTGTTTGTTGTGTTTTTTTTTAACAGGTATTTATGATATTTCATTATTGGTTCAAATTTTGTCCTATTTTTATTTTGCTGCAAGCTAATATTTTCTTGATAAAAAAACACTAATTGTAGTTTTTAGTAACAGCATAAAAATCAACAAAAATGTTCAATTAAAATTTAACAATATAACTTCTAAATCATTTTACGGATTAATTTTATGAGATAAACCATCTTTTTTATGTTTGACAACCATAATGTGTATGCTAATATATGATATTGACATGAAGATTAGAAAAGTCCATAAAAGGTCTCATTACCTGGTTCCTAAGTTGGCGAACTTGGTTCTTGGACCCTTCGCGAGTTTTTTGTTTCTGAAGCACCATTTCTGCATCTTTAAGCAGAGCCTTTGTCCGCCGCGACGACGGCGAGTGGGGTTATTTACCATCTTGACTTCGGTTATAAACCATTGCCCGAGCACATTGCTTAACACATAAAACTCTGCTTTTTAAAATCGATTTAAGAACCCTTTCTAAAGGGTTGTACACATACAATCTTTGCAGTGTGGACGCGATGCTGTATATAAAAATAAAATATATAACAAGTAAATATATTGCCTGTTATTAACTGAATCTAAGTAAGTAGTGCTAAGAAACAATAATAAATGCTTTAAAAATAACTTTTCTTGATTTATTCAACACGTGTATATACTTGAAAAACGGATATACAGCCTTTAACGAAGAAGGCAAGAGCGTGGGAAACTAATTTGCATATTGAGCTTGATGCTCAAAACGGACAGTAATTGAACAAATGAAAATGCTCGTTACTATCCGTCTGACCAATCAGCTTGCAGCTTATATATAGCCTTTAGGGTTGTGGGAATATGCACTATTATGAACAACTGCAAAGAAATATAGAAAATAATACAACTGCTAGATGAAAATATTCAGATTTTAATATGAAAATTTTTAATAAAATTTGAGATAATTGTTTTCTCTATGATTTGTTACATATTTATATATGCTTTAATAAAGTATGAAGAAACTTTGATATGTTATTTGTTGTTTTATTTTTTTTTGCCGTTTAATACTTAGATAGAAAAGAAAAGAGACGATAGCCCAATATAATAATATTTAATGATGTAGACACATAATATTACATGTATCATCATTTTACTAGACCCATGATTCAGCATATGCTGTTATGGGATTGTTGGAGTCTTTTTTACTTAAAGATCTGGAAGAAATATATACTTTAATGACCATATACTTAGTACCAGTTATTTATTTAAAATAAAATTATCAACAGCTTAATATTTTACCAGATCTCTAAGTGGTGTTCAACATAGTTTTACTGAATAAATATTATATTTGCATGTCATTGCTACACTTTTATGCTGCCGGTATATGAAAAGGCAGAAAATGAACATTAAGCTACTTAGAAATGCTGCCATAACAAATATTAGTCTGAATAAAATTAGTATTATAATGTAAAGCAATAAATAGTTGGTATTTAGTGTTCTAACCCAGTTTAACTGTATGTTGGGGTAAGAATACTTCTAATGATAAATAAAATGGATGAAGGGTCACTAAATAGTGAAGATTTAATATAATTTAAATGAAAATATACTTTCATTAGCAAGTATGGTTTGTGTGTACGGAATTTTAATTTTTAGCATGTGTGCGACATGCGATTAACTTATGTTGAACGCTTGCAGACAGGGAATATAGCGAGGTGCTCCAACTTAAGACCCTGTCTGTTTGGTACATTAAGAAAGATGGGCTATTTTAAAATAATTGTTCCCCCAAGGGTGGCATTAAAACAATCTTTAAAGAAGTATGTTATATACATGAAATGCAGCAATATAGGCTGCTAGTTACAAAACAGTCATCTTGATAGGGCAACTTTAACACAATATGTTAAGAATTTAACTTATAATACGGTCAAGAGTTAAAGAAACATAAACATACAGTAATTATAATATTTACAGGTTAAAAATACTTTACACAGATGAAAATGTTACTGTGTACTTTTAAAATAATAATTAACGTGCTCACATGCATGTAAACGTGAACAGTAATTGTGTTGGGATACAATAAATGAAATATTAATGTAATTCTTCAAGACTATAAAGTAGTTTAAATATCACTAGACACACAGAAATGTGCTAGGTAGAAGACATGTTGCCACCCTGGAAGGGATAAAAAGTAGGTAAAAACGGACTATAATACAGGATTATATCTAATCTCTGGTAAAAAAAAATTGCAAAAGGTCATATCCAGATAGTAAAAATGGATATAGTTATATAGATCAAATACAGTAGTAGACACTGTTCATATCACACCATGCAAAAGGTAATAATATTAAAAGCTCAAATGTCAAGTACATGGTATTGGTCTCGATAAGACCGAATGCAAATAATTGCAAGGTTGTCAGATCATTGCGCCGTGCACTCCAGACCGACGTGGTTCTTTGAGGATGAGAGGGGTAGGGAGGTTGTCAGAGGAGAAGGGAGGGGGTGCAATGCAATCAACTGTACCCAGGAAAATGGACGGTCCGGTCCTTTCTAATTATTAAAAACTGCTATAAAAGGGGGATTATTAAGAAACTGAAAAATATGCACTGGTTAATGCTCTCGTCTGAAAAATATTTTAAAATAAGAAATACCAGGTCAATACCATTTAGCGTAAACCGGTTTTCTACTTTTAATAAAACTGACCTTGACCCCACCCACCCCATAAGCAAACCCAAGGTCTCGATATAAGATATGTCTATTAATTTTCATTAAAATACCACTATTCGTTCTCAAATTATTGAGAGGAAACCGTTTTTCTATTTCAGTAACTGTGACCTTCACCCGACCCTCCCCATATGCAATCCCATGCGAGGTGTAGATATAAGGTACTTATGAATTAAGTTTCATTAAAATAGCTCAATGCGTTCTCAATATATTAATCGGAAACCATTTTTCTAATTTTAATAATAGTGACTTTGACCTTGGCCCAACCCACCCTATATGCAATCGCAATCATGGTCTCAATAATGTATTTATGTATTAAGTGTTATTGAAATATCTCAATGCGTTCTCAAGATATTGAGCGGAAACCGTTTTTCTATTTTTAGTAACAGTGACCTTGACCTTGACCCCTCTCACCCCATATGCAATCCCATGCGAGGTGTCGATATAAAGTATCTATGTATTGAGTTTCATTAAAATATCTCAATGCGTTCTAAAGTTATATCGCGGAAACCGTTTTTTAGTAACAGTGACCTTGACCACAACCATCCCATATGCAATCCCAATCGCGGTCTCGATATAATGCTTTAACCAAATATGAAACGTCTGGGCCTTGTGGTTTCAGAGCAGAATTTTTAAATCATTTTGCCATGTACTTCTATATAAACCATGACAGCCCCGAGGGGTGGCCAGTTTTGACCCCATGGGCATTATTTGCACAATCTCTGTAGAGGACCACTATACAATGTTACATACCAAATATGAGACTTCTGGGCCTTGAGGTTTCAGAGAAGATTTTTAAAGTCAGTTTGCTATTTTAGTCTATATAAACCATGTGACCCCCGGGGTGTGGCCAGTTTTTACCCCAGGGACATCATTTGAACAATCTATTATAGAGGACCATTATACAATGTTACATACCAAATATGAGACTTCTGGGCCTTGAGGTTTCAGAGAAGATTTTTAAAGATATTTTGCTATTTAAGTCTATATAAACCATGTGACCCCTGGGCTGTGCCCAGCTTTGACCCCAGGGACAGCATTTGAACAATCTTTGTAGAGGACCAATACACAATGTTACATACCAAATATGAAACCTCTAGGCCTTGACGTTTTAAAGGAGAAGATTTTTAAAGTAATTTTGCTATTAAAGTCTTCATAAACCATGTGACCCCCGGGGTGTAGCCATTTTTGACCCCAGAGGCATCATTTGAACAATCTTTGTAGAGGACCACTATACAACGTGACATACCACATATGAAACCTCTAGGCCGTGCGGTTTCATACAATATTTTTTAAGTCATTTTGCTACTTAAGTCCATATAAACCATGTGAGCCCCAGGATGTGGCCAGTTTTGACCCCAGGGGCAT